>CM057227.1:48295997-48950752 GCA_029891385.1 Erythroxylum novogranatense
CATTTGTCGTTACTCTCCCCAAAATCTAACAAAAGCCAAAGCCCAAGAGACTCTTTTCTTATCTGTCGTCTCTTCCATTCTCTTCAGTCTCTCATCAATTCCCATACTATCCTAATCTTCCTTCTTCATAGGGTTTTTTTATCCAATCCCTATTCATTGTCAACTGTTAGACCCCCTTGTCCAGTTTCATCAATTTCCTCCAATTTTCAAGGATTTGTGCACAACTTTTGATAAAGAATGGCTTCTGATTCATGGGGTTCTCGTTTCTCCACTTCTTCAAGGCGGCACCACCTTTCTCGATCAGGTTAATGTCAAAGTTTCTCCATTTATCGTAAAGAACCCACCCTTTGGTTTTATGAGTGTATTTCATTTTCTGAGTTTTTGTTGATTTCTCTTTTTCGGGATTGTAATTTTTGTGGGTTGACGCGTTTTAGATCTGTATGATGAGGCCGAGGTGGAAGAGGATTTGAGATCGGAGTTTTTGTGCCCGTTTTGTGCTGAGGATTTTGATGTTGTTGGACTTTGTTGCCATATCGATGAGGAGCACCCTGTTGAAGTCAAGAATGGGGTTTGAATTCTCAATTCCCTTTTATTTTATTTCTGTCTGTTTGAGGCTCTGTTATGATGATTTATTTCTTCTTCATTTCATTAATTCTTCTGCGAATTTTCTCTTTTAGACTGTCGAGTTAGTAAGTTTGAAATTTTGGGTACCAAAGTGATGTAATTTATTACTTTAGTTTGATTCAGAGATGAGCATCTGGTTCGTGCTTAAGTGGTCTGTCAGGGTTTTGGGCGGGAATTTAGAAGTTGTAGGAGCAGGGTTTATAGACATGCATTTCCTTCTATGTGAGAGTATATTGGCTTTCTGATTAAGGTTATTTTACGTTCTAATAATGGATCGTTGAGACCTTTACTCTGATTCTTATTCTGATCTCTGATTTTGTAACTGTTACTGGTCTGAGGCTGCCGTTGTAGGATGTTCTTACTGACTATTGTTGTTTGAATGGTCTTTGTTAGGTCTGCCCAGTTTGTGCCAAGAGGGTGGGAATGGATATCATTGGCCACATTACCATGCAACATGGGAACTTTGTTAAGATATCCCTTAATCTGATCTTGTGAATTATAATGTTTATATATTCCTGGATGTTGTCTGATATGCACTTGTAGTTCAAATTTCCCTGAAATTTTATGAGATTTGATTTAACTCTTGCGATTATCCTGATTCCCACTCTCTTAATTTGTCAGTTTGAGTTCTGCAGTTAAATTGTACCTTTGAGCATCATATAGCTTTTCCTTTCTCATTCGATTTTCTGTTTCATCATGATTACTTTGGAGTGCCCATGTTATTCCTTGATTCCAAATTACGTGCAGCCGAAAAGAAGATTACGCAGGGGATCTAACTCTCCCTTTTCTTTATTGAGAAGGGAGCTACGAGAAGGGGGCTTGCAATCCCTGCTTGGTGGATCTTATTATTTTGTTTCTTCCTCTAATACAGAGCCTGATCCATTGTTGTCATCATTTATATTTAATCCACCTGCTCCTGAGGAATCTTTCGACACACAGTCTATCCCAACTGTTGATGCAAGCTCAACCAAGCGTAGCAAGAATGAGGAGTATCAAGAAAGGTATGGGTGATTTAATTTATTGCCCTC
Source organism: Erythroxylum novogranatense (assembly GCA_029891385.1). Lineage (NCBI taxonomy): Eukaryota > Viridiplantae > Streptophyta > Magnoliopsida > Malpighiales > Erythroxylaceae > Erythroxylum > Erythroxylum novogranatense. The sequence continues at coordinate 48,297,650 of CM057227.1, forward strand.
TTAAATATCTTGACTTGTTTGATATAAGAAAAATGAAGTTTATACTATCATGGTCAAGTAGGTTAAGCTTGTCCGAATTAAAGTGTTTTTTTTTTTTAATTTTTGGCAGTGGCTTTAATTTCAGGGGCATTTCTTGTTTCCTTGCTCTTTTTCACTTTTGAACTCTTTTTATACTTGTGCAAATTTATTGAAGGCAAAATAACACAGGATCAGACTTGATTGTTGTAAATCTATTTACTTTTGCGCATATCTTTTGAAATTCCAATGCCCAATTATCAGGAAAGCAAGCGCCAATAGACTGTAGAAAAACAAAATTCATTTCAGCCCTGCAGGTCCCCTGGGAAAGGTCTTGCATTCAAATTTTTGTTCTGGGCCTTCTGCTCATCTGAAATGAAGTGAGAATAAAGGAGATTGCCATATTAACTATCATAATTACGATATTAGAAACCAATGGCATCTGCAATGAACTGAACTCAGATCATTTGTTTGGAAAAGAACAAGTATCGCTTTGCAAAGCATGAAATAAAAGAGGTGGACTAGCATCTGCGTTTGGTACTGCGTCTATTTTCTATCGTCATGCTGATTTACTTTCTTTAATATTTGACAGGAATGTGCAACCATCAGATATATCTAACAAAGATCAAAGACAAAACTCGGAAAGGTCAGAGTTTGTCCAGGAATTGTTGCTATCCACAATTTTTGAAGACATGTTATGAGCTGGATAGGGAGTTGATGATGCGAGAGATACGTTGATATCATGTAGACGACGTATACGTCCAACCAAGAGGGGGAAGTACTTACGTGAGATATTAGGAGGGCAAGCTTCAATTCATACGTGGGCAATAATAGATAGGTGCTAAACTATTGTAGACTAATGATGTATTCCAGTTTGTGTATAATGGAAAAAGACGAGATAACTTCACGCACTTTCATGCTCTACATTACGTACTTGGCCATACCTTAAGTGTGCGAAATCACTGTATTCTGCTCGAATGCAAGTAAACCTCATGGGAGAGATTGTCTTAGACTGTCTGTTTTATGAACATGTCGTATACCTATATTTTTATGCTTTCACCTGCCAGTGGACATTACTTGTAAATGGTGTTCCTGGGAGTTTGAGGATTTGGCAAGCTAGATAGACTTGTTACTCATACGAGGCAAAACAAGGGTTTTAGTCATATAAGTTAAACGCCCAGACAAACAAAGGATCCAAAACAACTGAAAACATAAGCTGAGGTCACGGACATCTTATTCACTTGCCCTGGCTCTTCTTGTTAGACCTCATGTACGATAACAAATTTTGATTTAGCCCATATAGGATAGCATAAAATTGAGTAGGATATGTCCGTCTAAAGAACAAGACAACGACGTTCAAGCACATACAAATGATACAATAATTTGTTAGTACAAAATCAGCATTCAATGATAAAGGGTCAGTATATACAAATGTGCATAATTTGCAATTCATCCTTAGCATCAACATCATCGTCTAACAGCCTTATTGACAAGGGTGCACCAAACAGGATAATCATAGACAGCCAAAAAGTCACTAGAAAAGCATCGAAAGCATGAATTGCTCTAATAAAACCCAAAAATTATACCTCACTTGAACCCTTACTTAAGGAGAAATGGTTTTGTAGCCAATAACTTTAGGTTGACAATCCTAAAGACTATTTTCACATTTTATCTCAAAACAAGGGAGGACATTTGACATGAACCATCAACTAGGTTCATCTTTCAGGGTCGAGTTTCTGATTCTTTCCATCATTCAAAGTCCTGGATATACAGAACAGTGTCACCTCCTGCTGGAATTATGCGTAATAAAATACCCATAATCAGGAAGATTGACCTGCAACAGCTTAAGCCAGTTATCAGCTTGTCGCAATAGTAAACCAGCCTTTTGACATTCATATACTCCATTAGAATTCCAAAATGGTACTTTGAACTTGTAGGAAGCAAGCCCAAAAGTGGGTAAAGGTAGTTTAATATCAGAATGAACATCTCTAGCACTGGATCCACGACCACGCATCCCATCTATGTTTTGACCTGTTCCAAACCGAAATGTAGTATCAAATTAGACCACATACAGAGGGCTGCCATAAATATATAAACAGATAACAGACCTACAAGCACATACATGAATTCACATACATACAGTCACATACATGAGAGAGGGACAGAAAGACAGTACTTTGGGAAGGTGCTGAAAGGGAATGAAAGGTCAGAAAGCAGGCATCAAGATTCTGTAATGTTGTACCCATGGGTATCCGATAGATTGGATACCAAGCCACAGAGATCCAACTTGAAGGTGACAAGTCACAACTTCTATATGTCCTCAGTTCTGGAAATTGCAATGTCAGAAATGAAATCTGTGAAAAGCAATATTGCAAAAGTTAGTAACCAAAAATGATGGATTGACATCTGAATGTATATACTGCTAAAAGCTTTGATGAACTCGCCTTATCAGTTAAAGGTTCTCGCACAAATGGTGGATCGTATTCCATATATTCGAAAACAAGTCGATCTAGAGGGTTGGAAATTTCATATTCATCACTCGATGAACCCTTCAAATGCTTACTTCTAAGAGACACCCCACTCAAACTCTGAAATTTTACACCTGCATTGTTCTGTTGGCCCCATGATTCCCGAACAAAATTGTTTGTCTCTTTACCACTTTCACTGCTACCATCACTACTAGTCTCCCGAGATGAATCATTATCACTCTCCTCACCATGTCTCCTGTAAGAAGATGAAAGTAAAAATTAATGTTAGAAAAAAAATCACTAATCAACAAATTATTGAAAACTCAACATGCTGAGATGATTAAGCAATAACTATTCATCTGAATACACAACACACACATCAAGCCACTCAAAATTTATAGATCATTCTTGGAGCAACAAAAATTGCCATATGGCACAACTAGAAGCGGCAGAATGCCAAATCAATGAAAGGAATTCTGCATTACAGTAGTTTTTGGAGAAGAGTTCAAACATTTTTTTCCGCTATCATTTAAGCATATAATGCTTTGGACCATTGAGATGCATTCCATCATATTTTCACCAAATCACCTCTAACATGCTTACATTCTTCAAACTGGCCCTTCACTAAGATTTCTTTTGTGATTTAATTATTCATCCAATTGTGTTAGCAAACCCTTCAAAAGAAGCTAATCACTCTGATGTCTCACTCACATCAAAGCGAAAATCGAGTAAGATATCACAATTCTTTCATTGGATCCAGCCCTGCATTAAGAGTGGGTCTTTATAGACCTCTTCTTGACGTGCCTTTACTACTTTCATATACTTATCCAATATATACAATCACAAAGAATGAGTGATAAAAACAGAAAGTAAGCTAATGATATGATATGAAGAATCATGGCTAAAATATAATATAAAATTTTCCTGCACATTTTCATACAAGGAAATTAGTATTGACAGCAAAAATTTGATTATTTAAAGTTCATGGAGCACTTTGGTGCCAGAATCATCAAATTTCTAGGATAGAGGACATTCTATAATGATAGACTCACATTTCACGCCATTCAACACTTTAATCTAGGGAACATTACCAGCTATTAAACTGTATCAAGTTATAAACAACCTACCACAAGTCCAAGTTGGAAATCCTCATACTGAACATCATGTTTTCTACAGTATTGCTACAAGAACTATATTGCTTTCTGAGTTTGCAAGCAAAGTAGACAAACTCTACCGACTTAACTGATTCATCACTGCTACAAACATGACAAAGAACAGTGTTAAGAAATGGAGCTAAGAACAAAACCAACAATGAAAACAGCCTTGGTCATATAATATTAAGATGGAATAAAAACTATGGGTATTTAAAAGCTAAAGTAAGGTTATAGGAACTTGTGCTAAAATAAGGTTATAGGAACTCGTCTTCGGTGTCTTTAAAGTTTATAGTAATTTTCTAACAGAATGATGCCATCCACACATATATAGAAAAGCTATTCACCACGTGGCACACGCTTCATCCTACTTAAGAAAGATATTATTTCTACAACTGTGAATATTGAAACAATTATACATTAACAAAGAATAAAGACACATGGCTCCAGTGCATGAAAAGGCAAATACAGCACATGCTTATCATTGCATAACAAGCTAAATCATCAAGATCGTTCCATAGTAACAGCCATAACCAGAATAAATGAGGAAGTGCAGTAATTCAATAAGGTAAATAAGAGAAAATAAAAACAGCCAACCTTAACCACGGGGATGGTCTCGAAGGGTCCACATACAATTGAATGCCAGACAAGGAGGGACAATAGTACTGCATAACAGTCTCATTCTCATCCAATAAAAGAGGAACTCCAGCTCCATATGCACTCCACTCCCTAAATGATTCCCACAGATCATGAAGCATAAAATACGGGTGATACTCTGGTTCATGAGTTCTCCATCCCCTTACGCTGGTCTATTAACCCACACATGCAACCATATAAGACCACATTTATTATTATAAACATCAAAATGTAACTATTTCAGATTAAACCTTAAATAACCGCATCCAATGGCAGAGGTTTTGGTAACCTTAACAACTTCTGTAGTGAATTACCAAAATTGGCAGAAAATGAATTTTCAAACCCTAATTATCTTATTAACAGATACTAAAACAAAGATGGAATCTTCAAGTCACAAAGTCCAAAAACCATATAAGAACGAACACAAATACATTCAAACTTTCATCATAAATGTACACATACCCAAAGATTAAACAATCAAACATCCAAACTTCAGTAAAATCCGAAACCCATATAAGAAAAACACCAAAACATTCAAACTCATAAAGTACAAAAAAAAACCAACGATTAATCAGAACACCAAAACGTTTCAAATTTCATCATAAAGTACAAACCCAAAGGTTAAACAATCAAAGAATCAGACTCCTACTTGTTATTCGTAATCAACAATCAATTATCATTACCTTAGGCAACAACTGGGCAGGAACCACAGGGGTAGTGTGCTCCAAGAAACGATCCAAATTCGTCAGGTTATCCTCACCCACGGTCCGACCCGAAACCGAACAGTTGGAGGACAACGACGAGTGTGAGCCGCATTGATCAGAATCCGACCTCTTACCCATCTCTGACCCAGAATTCTTGGCAACCGCCGGCTTATGCTGTTTCTTTTCTTGTTGCTGTTGTTGTTGCTGTTTACGCATCGCGGGAGACACGTAAAACCGGTTGTCACCACGATTTTTTGGCATCGGAACCCCACCAGATCCTGACATTGTACGGAGACAACACCCACCCAAGCACAGAGAAACTGAGCGTAAGGTAGAGATAGAGAGAAAAAGAGAGGTTTTAGTGTCGAAGCTTGTGCACGAATGCGAAGGGAAGGTGGGTTTTAGTGATTTTACGAGATTGAGCGCATATTCACTGCAAATAAACAAAACATAGCAAGAGAAAACAAATATATTTATTTTTTTGTATAAATTAATGACATATATATATATATGTATAGATAACAGTTTCTGTCGTGGATTTGAGAGTCTGTGATGTGTCGTAGCTTCCTTAAGAGAGATGAGACGAGACGAGATATTATCTCTGTTGTTGCTAACTACAACGTGTAAGAGATTAAGACAGAGACGACAAAAGAGACGAGAAGACTCGAGAAAGTTTTGTTCCTGCGAGTGCTTGTCGTCCCCATTTCATGATTTATCTTTAACCCTTTAGATATATAAAAACAGACTGGGCAGAATTTGTTTTTCTTAAAAGGGATATTCTTAGGGATTATGCCCTGGGTTGGGTCCATTGCTTGGACTTCATCTTGGTCTTTGCGGTGTTGGGGATTTTTATCCTTCGACTGCTCTCCTAAACAACTTGCTAGTGAAATTGAAAGCTAACTTTTCAAAAAAAAAAAAAAAAGATTGTCTCTTATTCGCCGACCACTGGATGAGGACCCTTTTAAGAAGGTGTCTAGTCCTATTACAAGGAAGCAATTATGAAACACGCTTCAACTGGCCTTTAAAAGCAAGGGGAAGCCAAATAATGTTCGTCTCTAGAATCTACAAGGAGAATCTGAAGTCATTCAAATGAAAGAATATGAAATTACTTTAAAGCGTCACGGTCAGTTTTAATTAAATCAGAATTTGACAAATTAAAGGTAATTAAAAAAGTTTTCCCATCAAGACGTATCTCAATATGGAAACTTGAATTTATTTTAGAGAATAGCACATGCATTTCCCTCTAAAACTGTCAAAAGAACATTCCCCACTAGGAAGGTAATGCTACCTTTGTTGCAAATTTTCCATAGTAGATCTTCTTCTTCTTCCGTTGGACGGCTACTTGTCCAGTTTTTCTTATGATTTGCTAATAGCTTCACGTTGCTAAAGGAGAAGTGAATTTGGGTGTGAATTTTTCAAGATACCACCTTGGGAGGTCTAACAGAGATGCGACATAACCGAGTACAGGATCCTTTTTTCAATCTTTGATGGGCCTTCTTTTTTCTTTCTTTAATAACGCATCACTTCATACTAACTCTATTCTTATATCAAATCTGCAGTTATAAAATCGCAGGATTGTCATTGTTAAAAGAAACTAAACAGTTACATTTTCGTTAGGCTTCAGTCTTTATTAATGTAAGTACGTAGAATTACAAAAGCCCAATTCTTAAATACAGGTACGATTTATTATTATTTATTTATTTATTATTATTATTAATTATCGTATTTTATTATTATTGTTTTACTATTATTATTATTTTCCTTATTAGTAAAAGTTCTACTACTATTATTATCATCATTATTATTACTATTATTATTATTATTCTTTATTATTTAGTTTTTTCTCATCACTATTATCTTGTCATATTTACATGTGAGTTTACTGAAAACAACCTCTCTATTATGTAGGAATAAGACTGCGTACTATCAGATCCTTCCAGGCTTCGCTTCACTGCAGGACTTCAGAGTATGATGATAATGACGACCTCTATTAGATATCACATATAGAAATCATCGAGGGTGACGTAAAACTTGATCATGGTAGAAGTTAGGAATTATATATTAATGTAAGGAGTTTAGGCAATAAAAAAAATCTTTATTGAAACTTTTCATGTCCACGTTGATGTAATCCACACAATCTTATTAATGGTGTACCTTAAAAAGAGGAATGTCCTGGTTTATATAGGTTGGTTATAGTTAATGAAATTATTACTTAAAGACATTCTTTATATATTTAAATATATATGATAAAGTTCGCAGAATAAATGTACATTGCAAATAAAATTATAATAAGATCATAATTGTAAAATTTGCATTGTGTTTATTTAAGAGGTACTTGGTTAAAGGGATTGGGAATGAATCTAGGTTTGGAATGAAAAATGTTGGTTGGTTTTTTATTATGATTGAATAATTTTTTTTATATCCTAGTTTTTGGTATTACTCTATACCTCTCACATTTGAGAGGAATGCCATTCATTTCTTAATTGACAGGTAAGTGTCACAGGTGTGACAATCTCTGTCACACTAGTAACAATAAATATCACAGACGTGACACATATTTTTTAATTTTTAAATTAAATATAATTAATTAATTTTTATTTTTCAATATTTTAACAAATCAACCACTATTAACTATAATAGTAATCATTCCTTCTTCTTAACCAACCATCATAATTATAATGATTATATCTATTATCATTTCTTACTATATTTATTCACATTTTATTATCATTCTTCTATGTAAACCAACTACCCTTACTATCTTTAAATTATTCCTAGTCATTGTTTTATTGAGATTGAAAATTGATAGGCGTAGAAATAGTGTCACACATTACTTTTTTTATCCTTATGGAAAAGTAACGTTGTTATAGACTAAAATATGAAGATTCTTTAATAAACAAAATTTGGTCGCTTGTTAGAGAACATATTCACCGAGTTGATGCAATATGATAATTTCGTTTGAAACACGACTTGTAAGTTTATTAAAATTTTCATTGTGATGATTATATAAGGGATCACTTAGTTCAACTTCTATTTTTGTGTAGTTTTAGTTATTTTAGTTATTAGTTTTATTTCTCTTTCAAATAAAACAAAAATCTATTTGGTCGTTAATGTCAATGTAGTTATATTTTTATCAACGATAATAATTACATAGCAGATAAAACTTAAAGATAAATTATTTTTAATTAAAGAAATTTATTTTAATCTTTTATGTAATATTGACTAACAAACTATTAATAAAATTATTTTACTTTATTTAAATAAATAATTTACTTTAAATTTTATTTAAAATAAATATTTATTTTAATCATTAAAACAAATTTTATTTAAAATTTTCATATTTTGAAGATATTTTAAATTTAATTATATTTATTAATAATTATTAAATTTAATTTATTTGATTTAATTACAAAATTGAATAAAATTATTAATTAAAATTAAATTATTCATAATTATTATTCATAATTAATTTTAATTAACTAAATATATAATATTAAATTAAGTTGTTCATAATTCTTTAGCAATTAATATATTAAATAATTAAATAATATATAATTAGTTGATCATATATCGATTATAAAAGAACCAAGAAACTAAAATAAAAACAAAAATTCAAATAACATGCTTTTTTACTTAATTTTAAAAACAAAACAACAAAACCAAAAATAAAAATAGAAATAAATAGGCCCTAAGTAATTTTTACTTATGATCACAAATATATCCTATATAGGAATTGCTATGTTTTCGTATTACTTATGACCTATTTTAATCAAGGGTAATTTCATCGATAATTATAGATATAACATTAATTATGTGGAAATAGTTGAGTGATTATTATAGATTTATCACTTTAAAGTAATTAAGAAGATTGTTTCACTATTCTCGATTAGTATTAATTTGAGAAATTCTTGACCAAGGTAGAATAAGACTTTGAAAATTCATTTACAATGTCATAAATTGAATCAATCACCAATAGTGCATAGTTACGAGTTAGAGTAATGAAAACAATCTCTTTGTAAAATACAAAGGGAAGACTGCATACAATTGATGACCCTTCCCCAACCTTCGCAAAGTAGGAAGCCTTGTGCACTGGAGCAGCTCTACCAATAGTGGAGAACTAATGTGATTTGTTGGGTCCGGGATTTGATGCAGGGATTTGATGCAGGGGCAAGCACAGGTCAGCAGATACCTCGCTGCTTTGTACCATTCGCTAAGTAGCCAAATGGCAAGAGGAATCAGCACTGGAAGCTTAAAACTCGAGGTCTCGAGGTTCAATCGGAGAGGATTCCTAACCAAAGAGGACAAGATCAATTATGTGGGTCGAATGGGGTAAGCGGGCCTGCTTGCCTCGATACCAAATCCTGCATCAAATCCTTGACCCAACATCAATTTCAAATGCATTTCGGAAATCACACTTTGTCAAACATTTTTTATAAACAAGTTTAGAAATCGTAAACTTTTCAAACACTTTTATAAACAATGTCGGAAATCATAATTTTCAAATACTTTTATAAACATTAGACATTGAAATCAAATCTTCCAACCACTTTTATAAACAATATTTTCTAACTAATTTCGATAGTATTCGAAATCATAAATTTTCAAACATTTGCATAAACCATTTTCTAGACAATTTCAAAGCATTTTAGGAATCAAAACTTTCAAATATTTCCATAACAATATTTTCTATACACTTAGAATTTATGCGAAATCACAAGTTTTCAAACTTTTACATAAAACCATATTTTATAAAAGTTCTTAAAACTAATCGAAATCATAATTTTTAAACCTTTATCATATTCAAGCTCAATATCATTTATTGAATGCTCTTTCTTTCGAATATACTGAAATGCCATGGAATCTTTCGAGGCATAACACAAATGTATTTTGCAATTCATCAAAAGCTCATGTATGGAATCAATGATGATTTTTCAAATCATTCACAATGATGCAACACTTATGATGCAATTGAAATCGAAAATCCCTTTATTTAAAGAAAGCCAGTAGTGGCTTATAAATTCTATTATAAACAAGTACCCACCTCGATTCGATGCTAGAAAGTTGTTCCTAGCTCCAATTTGTCCATTGGTTCCTTCTTTCTTCCAATTTAACTTCACCTAAAGCAATTTCACCCAAAATCAACATCATAAATAACTTAATCCTCAAATTGAACTTAGAAAACATAAATCCCTCATATATTCAAGCTTTCTAAATTACAAATTTTCAAAAGCCCCAAATTCCAAATTTGGGCATAAACCCTAATTAATTTCCATCCAAAACTAAACCCATAATATTAAGCAATCAACAAAATTAAGTTCATACTCCACAAACCCATATCATTTTCCATATTTCTAAACCAGAAATTCATCAAAATTCACATATCTCAAAATTTCGCATCTTACCTTCTCTCACACCATTTTCGGATTTTTGGGCTCCATAAGAAGCTTTCATCTTCTTCTTCACCTTTCCCTTTGAAAAGCACCAAAAACCCCTCAAGAAACTTGGAGAAAACTGAACCTTTGAAGCTCTCTTCTTCTTCTCTTCGGTTCTTCTCCACCGAAACAAGCTTTCTCTCTTCTCTCCTCTTATTTCTTTTAAGTCTTTTTAGCAATAATCGTGATTCTCCTCCAAACAACTACAGCCCCCTTGCTTTTATAGTGCCAGGTCAATTAATGAATAAGGAATGACCCATAAGCCCCTCCATTTAAGCCTATAAACTTAACCCTTTAAGTAAACTTCCAAAATTGCCCCTTCATTGGTCTTTAAAACTGACATCTTATCTGATTATTTCGATCAGGTAAATGAAGTCATTTGATAAAACTTTCTTCTAAAGAAATGTTCCTCTATATCTTACGAATCCATCGCTTCAAGAATCGGATCGATCGGAGCTCTATAGCTCAAGATATCTCCAAAATACTAAAGTTTGTTCTTCAGACCCGAGGCTGAACACTACCCCTAACTTCCGACCCATATTTGGAAGTTTTAGAGGCTAAATTATAGCTCGGCTCATTCATAACATTTGTAGCTCCATGTCTCTATTTTCATTACCAATAAGAACCAACTCAATCGGAGCTCTATCGGTCGAGATATCTCCAAAATACTGAACACTGCTCAGCCATTACAATACCGGGACTGAACACTATTCTGAACTTCCGACCTATATTTGGAAGTCTTAGAGGCTACATTATAGCTAGGCTCCTTCATAATATTTGTAGCTCCATGTCTCTATTTTCATTACCAATAAGAATCAACTCAATCCGAGCTCTAGCGAGCTCTAGAGACCTATAACACTGAACACTATTCAGCCATTACAACACCGGGACTGAACACTACACTGAACTTCCGACCAATTTTTGGAAGTTTTAGAGGCAACATTATCGATCGGCTCCTTCAGATGAATTGTAGATATATGTCTCTAGTTTAATTTTCAAAAAGCATCAACTCAATCCGAGCTCTAGCGACCTATAATACTGAACACTGCTCATACCATTACAAAGCTGATACTGAACTCTATACCTCACTTCCGACCCGTATTTGAAAGTCTTGAAGGCTACATTGTCGATCGGCTCCTTCATAACATTTGTAGCTCCATCTCTCTAGTTTAATTTCCAATAAGAATAAACTCAATCCGAGCTCTAGTGATTGCGATATAGCTAAAATACTGAACATTGTTCAGTCCTTACAACACCAAGACTGAACACTATACTGAACTTCCGACCTATATTTGAAAGTCTTAGAGGCCACATCATAGCTCGGCTCCTTCATAACATTTGTAGCCTCATCTCTCTAGTTTAATTTGCAAAAAGAATCATATTGATCGGATTTCGGACGAAGAAGTTATGCTCAAAAGAGTGAAGGGAGGTCAGAGCTCGGCCAGAAAAATCAAAGCTCGGCCAGAACGAAGATCGGTCGGCCAACAGAGGTCGGTCGGCCAATAGAGGTCGGTCGGCCAACAGAGGTCGGCTCGGCCAATAGAGGTCGGTTGGCCAACAGAGGTCGGCTCGGCCAACAGAGGTCGGTCGGCCAACGGAGGTCGGCTCGACCATCAGAGGTCGGTCGGCCATTTCATGATTTATCTTTAACCCTTTAGATATATAAATTAAAAACAGACTGGGCAGAATTTGTTTTTCTTAAAAGGGATATTCTTAGGGATTATGCCCTGGGTTGGACTTCATCTTGGTCTTTGCGGTGTTGGGGATTTTTTTCCACTCTTATCCTTCGACTGCTCTCCTAAACAACTTGCTAGTGAAATTGAAAGCTAACTTTTCAAACAAACAAAAAAAAAAGATTGTCTCTTATTCGCCGACCACTGGATGAGGACCCTTTTAAGAAGGTGTCTAGTCCTATTACAAGGAAGCAATTATGAAACACGCTCAACTAGCCTTTAAAAGCAAGGGAAGCCAAATAATGTTCGTCTCTAGAATCTACAAGGAGAATCAAGTCATTCAAATGAAAGAATATGAAATTACTTTAAAGCGTCACGGTCGCTTTTAATTAAATCGAATTTGACAAATTAAAGGTAATTAAAAAGTTTTCCCATCAAGACGTATCTCAATATGGAAACTTGAATTTATTTTAGAGAATAGCACATGCATTTCCCTCTAAAACTGTCAAAAGAACATTCCCACTAGGAAGGTAATGCTACCTTTGTTGCAAATTTTCCATAGTAGATCTTCTTCTTCTTCCGTTGGACTGACTACTTGTCCGCTTTTTCTTATGATTTGCTAATAGCTTCACGTTGCTAAAGGAGAAGTGAATTTGGGTGTGAATTTTTCAAGATACCACCTTGGGAGGTCTAATGAGACGCGACATAACCGAGTACGTGATCCTTTTTCAATCTTTGATGGGCCTTCTTTTTCTTTCTTTAATAACGCATCACTTCATACTAACTCTATTCTTATATCAAATCTGCAGTTATAAAATCGCAGGATTGTCATTGTTAAAAGAAACTAAGCAGTTACATTTTCGTTAGGCGGTCTTTATTAATGTAAGCACGTAGAATTACAAAGCCCAATTCTTAAATACAGTGCGATTTATTATTATTTATTTATTTATTATTATTATTAATTATCGTATTTTATTATTATTGTTTTACTATTATTATTATTTTCCTTATTAGTAAAAGTTCTACTACTATTATTATTGGTTGAATCGGCAATATTGGGCCCAAGTCCAATATTACGGCCGATCGATCAATCTCACAACCATGGCTTAACTGGTCTAATCTATATATCCATGACCCATTAGCATAGGAAAATCTCCCACGCACGCACGTAAGAAACGTAAAGACCCAAAACCTAGCGGAAAACGTATATAAGGTATTATTATCTCATAACCAAGGTACAAGATCATAACCTAGTTGTTTCTCGATCAGATTAACCTCACCTCCACCAAAGACTTACTTGGCGTCGGAGGGCAAATCGGGATTTCACCCCGACGTGCCTTCCCTTTGTTTTGCGAGGAGACTTTTCACCAAGATCGCTTCAGCGGACATCGAGACATGGATCGAATGGTAATAACCAGTTCGGCCGAATCCGGCAGAACCATTTGGCGCCACCGTGGGCCCGACGTCCGGAACCACGCCCGTAACCACTCAAATCAGCCATGCGGCGGCAACGAATCTCGACGTAGCGCGATACGGCTCTGGCGATGCTGGCCGCTTAGGTTTCTGTTGCTACCATTATCGCTTTGCGCGTATCACGCACGGAATCCTCACATCCGAATGATCGCAGTTATCTCGGACTTTTGAGCAAGAGGAACAGAGGCTTGTTCTGCGGAGGATAATGTCGCGTTCGACACACATACAAATCCTCAAAGACCGTCGAGCGGACCCTCCTCCGCCGTACACCACTTTGACTCGAAGCGAGATAGAGGCGCGGATTTGTTGATCCGACAAATCTTGCGATCTCGGTGGCAGCAAGAACCACCCCAGAGACCGCCCGTCAAGACGGCCAACCGCTCGACAAACTAAGCGTGATAAACGATCATCGCTTATTTGAAGCCCTAGAAAAAGCTGCGGATGATCGGTCTCACGGTATGAAGTTACCGAACAGACCGCCCGTCGGCGTAATCTGCCTCTCCCTTTACGGAGATCTTGGATAGTCTCGGCGCCCGACAAAAATACCAACACCGAGAAGTATAATGGGAAGACCGACCCCGGACTACATACGCAAGACTTCCGGTCCATGATGAGCCTACATTGCGTTAGGACGCTATCCAATGCAAGGCTTTCAGACTGACTTTCCAAGAGGAAGCTGGCGATGGTTCAACGGCTTACCCCAGTCAGATAACATGCTTCAAGATTTCAGATCGCTCTTCCTGAACCAATTCGCCACGATGAAGCGACCGCAGAAGGCGGCTTTGAGGTGATGCAACTCACCCAAGGAAGGAATGAGTTTGCATGGAGTTCATCACTCGGTTTAATAATGAAGCGGTCGAGGTACCGACCTCACTGCTTTCGTCTACTCTTTGGCCTCACGAGCAATACGAGAGACGAGGAGTTCAAAAGTCGCTAGCCTCGATCAGCCCGATCTATTCAGAGATCGATGCCGAGCGAGATAAGTACATTCATTCGAGGAGGTGTTAAAAACACAAACGCCGAAGCGGACGATCGCGGATCGAGTGGTAGGTCTGATGAGCCTCACAAAAGACAGAGACGGTCGACTGGAGAAAGCCGAGCGGCAGCATTGGAATCAATAAGACTTTACCCGCTTAACAAACGACTGCGGAAGTCTTGGCGGCTATGATAGCGGAGGGGAAACTATCCGAGAGCTGAAAAAATGAAAACCCCTACTGGGGACGTAAACAGTGTGTATTGCCGTTTCCACAAAGAAGTCGGACATGCCACGGAAGATTGCGGCAATTGAAGAAAGAGATTGAATTGCTCATACGAAGGGAAGATTAGGCGATTTGTGAAACAAGGGCAAAATGCCGGCAGGACAATCGGCCAGAGAAACAGTCGGCCAAACAATGGCGACCACCACGAGGCGAAATGACAGGAATGACGGGGAGGCGAACACTAATGCCGATAACCAACAAGAAGGAAGAGGCGGTCAAGGAAAGAAACGCGAAATGCCGAACAACGGGATGACCGACCAAATGGGGTCATAAACACAATATTGGTGGAAATGCGGGGATCCACCACTAAAGGCAGAAAAGATCGCCAAACAATTCGGCGAAGACGTGCCCATCAAGAAGCCGAAAGAACGAGCGGAATGATTTCTTTCGACGAGTCGGACTAAATGGAGTAAATTGCCCGCATGATGACGCCTCGTCGTAAACCTTAATATGGACGATTACGAGGTGAAACGGGTGATGATAGACACAGGCGGCTCGGTCGACCTGCTATATTACGAGGCTTTCAGCGGATGAAGGTGCCCAAGAGCGCTTACTACCTACTGACGACCCCATCAAGGGAGTGACCGGCGTCACCACCTGCTCGGGTAAATTTGAAAGTGAAGTTGAGCGAAGCCATGTCAAGTAGAAAGGAACGTTGAGTTCTTAGTCGTTAAATTCCATGGGGCGTACAACGCGATAATCGGCCGGGCTACACAAAATGCCCTTAGATCGGTCGTCTCCACTTACTACCAGGTCATGAAATTTCCGACACCTCACGGAGTCGGAGTTGTCAGGGGCCAACAGAAAATTGCTAGAGAATGCTATTTAGCGGAGACGAAGACATTAGATGGTACGGTAGTACTTACGAGCTCTCTTGATGTGAGAGCCGACGAAAAGGTGGAAAGGATAAATCCGGTGGAAGAAACGCAAAGAGTCGTGCTGGATGAAGCCGACCTCTCTAAATTTACAAACCTAGGCTCCGGGCTGCAGGGAGACCTGGTTAAAGAAATCACGGACTGTCTGGCGGAGAATAAATCAGTCTTCGCCTGGGTACCAAGCTGACATGCAGGAATCTCTCGATCGGTCACATCTCACTCCCTCGGCATTCGGCATGACTATAAGTCGATCGACAAAAAAAGCGATGCCCAACAAAAAAGCGACGGGGGTGATCAAGAAGGAAGTAAAGCGCTAGAGGCCGGATTCATCCGAGAAGTCAAATACCCGGAGTGGCTCGCCAACGTGGTGTTGGTAAAAAGAAGAACGGAAATGGAGAATGTATAGACTTCACCGACTGAACAAAGCGTGTCCAAAGGATGCCGACTTCCGTACTAAGATCGATCGGTTGGTGGACTCCACTTGAGGCACGATCGCTCGACTTCTTGGATGCCTTCTCGGGCTATCATCAGATCCAAATGAGCCTGGAAGACGAAGAAAAGACCGCCTTCATAACCGACCAAGGCACTTTTTGCTACCAAGTAATGCCTTCGGTCACGAAAACGCCAGGCGACTATCAACGGCTCGTCACGAAGTCTTTAAACAACAGATAGGCTTGACGGTGGAAGCTTATGTGGATGATATGGTGGTAAAGAGTAAGACGGCCATGAGCATGTGCGAGATCTCAAAGAAGTCTTCGGACTTTAAATAAGTTCCAGATGAAGCTAAATCCGGAAAATCGTCTTCGGTAGCATCCGGAAAATTCGGGGTTTATGATCACTCGTGGGATCGAAGCCAATCCCGAGAAGATTGAAGCCATCATACGGATGTCCTCGCCACAATGCTTGAAAGACGTGCGATTTCAACGGTCGGGTAGTTTCATTTGAGCGATTTATTTCTAGATTGGGAGACAAGTGCCTCCCATTTTCAAGGTCCGAGGAAAGCAAATGTAACCCAGTTCAATGGCGGATGAGTGTGAAAAAGCTTTCCAACACTTGAAACAATATTTGTCTAGACCTTGCCTGCTGCAAAGCTTGGTGGGAAACCGATTCTATATTTGGCCGTCACGGAAGGGTCGATCATGCAGATTTATTCGATCCGAAGGGCGAGCAACACCGCCTACTACGTCAAGAAAGTGTTGGCCGGGCCGTAAACGCGATACGCGCCATAGAGAAGCTAACACTCTCTTTGATAATGGCACCCGAAAGTCGAGACCTTACTTCCAAAGTCATACCGTTGAGGTATGGACCGATCAACCCTCGGCAATGCCTCCAAAAGCCCGAAACCTCGGGTGGTGATAAAGTGGGCGGTAGAACTAGAGAGTTCGATATTCAATACAAGCCCCGCGACGACCATCAAAGCACAAGTGTTGGCGATTTCATTGCGAGATGAGCCAACCGAGCTCGAAGGACGCAGTTCCTCGCCGAATTTGTTCGTCGACGGGTCATCCAATGCCGAGGGATGCGGAGGCGGAGTAGTGCTAATTAGCCCGCACACGGATGAGAAAGTGGAGTACGCCTTTGGCTGGAATTCAAGGCCCAATAATGAAGCAGAGTACGAGGCTTTGATAGCCGGCCTCAACTAGCTGTGGAGATGGAAATCGGCATTTGAAGATATATAGTGATAGCCAGTGGTGGTCGGCCAAGTCAAGGGAGTATGAGGCCAAGGAAATAACATGATCAAGTATCTCGAGATGGTAAAGCAAGAATTGAGCAACTTCGACAATATTCGATCGGCGAGTAGAAGCGAGCTCAGAATGCTAGGCGGACGCGCTCTCCAAAATAGCTTCGATCGTGATGCGTAAACAATATTCGGTCGAACGACTAGACCGGCCCTAGCATCGTAAAGCCGATGAAGTTCTTAACATAAATACCGATCGACCGGGCTGGGCGGAACCGATCATGCAATACCTTTAGAAGAAAGCAACCGAAGACCCATCGAGTCCAGGAAGTTAAGGAGGAAGGCGGCCGAATATACGGTCGTCAATGATGTTCTGTATAAGCGGTCCTACGAGTGGCCGCTACTTCGATGCCTGAATGAGGAAGAAGCCGAGCAGGCAATGGCCGAAGTCCATGAAGGGATGTGCGGAAATCACATAGGGGGCCGGAGGTTAGCTCACGGTTGATCGACGGTACTACCATCGCCAATGATGAGAAGAGATTGTCAGAAAAAGGTCGACCGGTGCGAAGCCTGCCAGAGAAACAGAACCTGTCTCACCAACCGGTCGAACGAATGAAGATCGTAAGTCATCCTATCCCTTTCGCTCAGTGGGGAATGGATATACTGGGGCCTTTCCCCCTCGGTCCCGGACAAAAGAAATTCTTGATAGTGGCGGTGGAATATTTCACCAAGTGGGTGAAAGCGGAATGCATCGCTACAATAACCGAGGAAAATGGAAAGCTTCATAAAGAAGAACATCTTGTGCCGTTTTGGAATGCCTATGGTGTTGATCACGAGATAATGGCATAGTTCGACAATGACAAATTTAGAGATTTCGCAATCGGCTAAAGATCGAGCTACGGTTAACTCGGTCGCCCATCCCAAAGTAACGGTCTCGCAGAAACACCAACAAAAGATAATGAACGCCTCAAGAAGCGCTGAGCGGAGAAAGACTTGGGTAGAGGAAGTAGATGAAGTATGTGGGCGTATAGAACCACACCGAGCGAGCCACAAAGTAAACGCCATTTGGATGACCTTGAGCGAAGCTTTGGTCGGTTGGCGGCATTGCCTAATCGAGAGGTGTCGGGTTACGAGGAAGAGCAAAATGACGAGGCCCGCAGAGCGAGCTCGTTCTCATTAGCGAGACAGAGAAAGGGCAGCCGCCGCTCGGGAAGCCATCGTGCAAAAGGCTACTAAGTTCTACAACGAAGGGTCAAGCCGGCGGTGTAAAGGTCGGAGGATCGCCCCACTAAAAGCCGAGGTAATTTGGAAAGCATCCTGAAAGCTCGGACAGACGTGGGAAGGACCCTGTCGAGTGATTAAGCAAGCGGGCATGGTTCTTACATCCTTAGCGATGAGAAAGGGAAAATTCTACCAAGGCCATGGAATTCACGAACTTGAAAGCTTTCTACCAATAGATAAGTATTCATGCTAGTTAATCTTTCTTTGTTATCATTTTGTAGACATGTGGGTACCTTTTTCCGCCCTTGCCAGCGGGTTTTTAACGCCCACACCTCGTTATCATCAATAAAGGGTTTTCAGATTTCTTGGCAATAACAAAGTTACATTACATTTGGCAAAAGTAGAAAATCCAATTAACCACCGCCGACAAATCTCCATAGATCGATCATTGTCGATCGGTCGCCGAGACGAGATCCTAGGACGCCATCACTATGGCTCGGTATCTCCTTAGATCGACCGCCGTCGATCGGTCGCCGAGACGAGATCCAGGGACGCCATCACTATGGCTCGGTATCTCTTAGATCGACCTCGATCGATCGGTCGCCAGACGAGATCCCTGGGACGCCATCACTATGGCTCGGTATCTCCTTATATCGACCTCAGTCGATCGGTCGCCAGGACGAGATCCCTAGGACGCCATCACTATGGCTCGGTATCTCCTTAGATCGACCTCGATCGATCGGTCGCCAGATCGAGATCACAGGACGCCATCACTATGGCTCGGTATCTCTTAGATCGACCTCGATCGATCGGTCGCCCGACGAGATCCACAGGGCGCCATCACTATGGCTCGGTATCTCCTTAGATCGACCTCAGTCGATCGGTCGCCAGGACGAGATCCCTGGGACGCCATCACTATAGCTCGGTAACTCCATAGGTCGACCTCAGTCGACCGGTCGCCAGGACGATCCCTGGGACGCCATCACTTTGGCTCGGTATATCCATAGATCGACCTCATTCGGACAGTCGCCAGACAAGATCCACAGGACCTCGCTCGGCGATCTCCATGATCGACTCATCGGTCGGGTCGCCCAAAACGAGACTTCGGAACCATCAATCGCCCTCACTTATCGCTTGGCTAGATCGCCAAGACAACTCCTGAGACGACGATCGGCCACATCGCAAGCCGTCCTGCTTCACATGTTACGAAACGACCGACGAACTACAACAACGTACTCCTCGACCCTTCTCTTCTCGGACTCGAGGGTAGGGGGCTTATGGTTGAGTCGGCAATATTGGGCCCAAGTCCGATATTACGGCCGATCGATCAATCTCACAACCATGGCTTAATCTGGGTCTAATCTATATATCCTGACCCATTAGCATAGGAAAATCTCCCACGCGCGTCACGTAAGAAAGCGTAAAGACCCAAAACCTAGCAGAAAAGCGTATATAAGGTATTATTCTCTCATAACCAAGGTACAAGATCATAACCTAGTTGTTTTCTTTGATGCAGTATTAACCTCACCTCCACCAAAGACTTACTTGGCGTCGGAGGGCAAATCGATTTCACCCCGACGTGCCTTCCCTTTGTTTTGCAGGAGACTTTTCACCAAGATCGCCCAGCGGACATCGAGACATGGATCAGAATGGCAATAACCAGTTCAGCCAGAATCCGGCAGAACCAATTATCATCATTATTATTACTATTATTATTATTATTCTTTATTATTTAGTTTTTTCTCATCACTATTATCTTGTCATATTTACATGTGAGTTTACTGAAAACAACCTCTCTACTATGTAGGAATAAGACTGCGTACTATCAGATCCTTCCAGGCTTCGTTTCACTGTAGGACTTCGGAGTATGATGATAATGACGACCTCTATTAGAGATCACATATAGAAATCATCGAGGGTGACGTAAAACTTGATCATGGAAGAAGTTAGGAATTATATATTAATGTAAGGAGTTTAGGCAATAAAAAAATTCTTTATTGAAACTTTTCATGTCCACGTTGATGTAATCCACACAATCTTATTAATGGTGTACCTTAAAAAGAGGAATGTCCTGGTTTATATAGGTTGGTTATAGTTAATGAAATTATTACTTAAAGACATTTTTATATATTTAAATATATATGATAAAGTTAAATAGAATAAATGTACATTGCAAATAAATTTATAATAAGATCATAATTGTAAAATTTGCATTGTGTTTATTTAAGAGGTGCTTGGTTAAAGGGATTGGGAATGAATCTAGGTTTGGAATGAAAAATGTTGGTTGGTTTTTTATTATGATTGAATAATTTTTTTTATATCCTAATTTTTGGTATTACTCTATACCTCTCACATTTGAGAGGAATGCCATTCATTTCTTAATTAACGTGTAAGTGTCACGGTGTGACAATCTACATCACACTAGTAACAATAAATATCACAGACGTGACACATATTTTTAATTTTTAAATTAAATATAATTAATTAATTTTATTTTTAATATTTTAACAAATCAACCACTATTAACTATAATAGTAATCATTCCTTCTTCTTAACCAACCATCATAATTATAATGATTATATCTATTATCATTTCTTACTATATTTATTCACATTTCTATTATCATTCTTCTATGTAAACCAACTACCCCTTACTATCTTTAAATTATTCCTAGTCATTGTTTTATTGAGATTGAAAATTGATAGAGCGTAAAAATAGTGTCACACATTACTTTTTTTATCCTTATGAAAAAAGTAACGTTGTTATAGACTAAAATATGAAGATTCTTTAATAAACAAAAATTTAGCTGCTTGTTAGAGAACATATTCACTGAGTTGATGCAATATGATAATTTCGTTTGAAACACGACTTGTAAGTTTATTAAAATTTTCATTGTGATGATTATATAAGGGATCACTTAGTTCAACTTCTGTTTTTTGTGTAGTTTTTAGTTATTTTAGTTATTAGTTTTTATTTCTCTTTCAAATAAAAACAAAAATCTATTTGGCTGTTAATGCCAATGTAGTTATATTTTATCATGATAATAACTACATAGCAGATAAAACTTAAAGATAAATTATTTTTAATTAAAGAAATTTATTTTAATCTTTTATGTAATATTGACTAACAAACTATTAATAAAATTATTTTACTTTATTTAAATAAATAATTTACTTTAAATTTTATTTAAAAATACATATTTATTTTTAATCATTAAAACAAATTTTATTTAAAATTTTCATATTTTGAAGATATTTTAAATTTAATTATATTTATTAATAATTATTAAATTTAATTTATTTGATTTAATTACAAAATTGAATAAAATTATTAATTAAAATTAAATTATTCATAATTATTATTCATAATTAATTTTAATTAACTAAATATATAATATTAAATTAAGTTGTTCATAATTCTTTAGCAATTAATATATTAAATAATTAAATAATATATAATTAGTTGATCATATATCGATTATAAAAAACCAAGAAACTAAAATAAAAACAAAAATTCAAATAACATGCTTTTTTACTTAATTTTTAAAACAAAACAACAAAACCAAAAATAAAATAGAAATAAATAGGCCCTAAGTAATTTTTACTTATGATCACAAATATATCCTATATAGGAATTGCTATGTTTTCGTATTACTTATGACCTATTTTAATCAAGGTAATTTCATCGATAATTATAGATATAACATTAATTATGTGGAAAT
The DNA here is from genome assembly GCA_029891385.1 of Erythroxylum novogranatense. NCBI lineage: Eukaryota > Viridiplantae > Streptophyta > Magnoliopsida > Malpighiales > Erythroxylaceae > Erythroxylum > Erythroxylum novogranatense. The sequence continues at coordinate 48,319,957 of CM057227.1, forward strand.
AGTTGAGTGATTATTATAGATTTATCACTTTAAAGTAATTAAGAAGATTGTTTCACTATTCTCGATTAGTATTAATTTGAGAAATTCTTGACCAAGGTAGAATAAGACTTTGAAAATTCATTTACAATGTCATAAATTGAATCAATCACCAATAGTGCATAATTCTGAGTTAGAGTAATGAAAACAATCTCTTTGTAAAATACAAAGGAAGGCGCATACAATTGATGACCCTTCCCAACCTTCGCAAAGTAGGAAGCCTTGTGCCTTGGAGCGGCTCTACCAATAGTGGAGAACTAATGTGATTTGTTGGGTCGAGATTTGATGCAAGGGATTTGTGCCGAGGCAAGCAGCCCCATACCCAGCTTACCTCATTGCCCACATAATTAGTCTGTCCTCTTTGGTGGGAATCCTCTCGAGATTGAACCACAGATCTCGAGGTTTTATAACTTCACGTACTGCTTTCTTACCATTTGGCTAACTTAGCCAAATGGTAAGAAGCATGTGGAAGTTATAAAACCCGAGGTCTTGTGTTCAATCTGAGAGGATTCCCAACCAAAGAGGACAAGATAATATTATGTGGGTCATGGGTATGTGGGGCCTGCTTTGCCAAATCAAATCCTGCATCAAATCGACCCAACATCAATTTCAAATGCATTTTGGAAATCACACTTTGTCAAACATTTTTATAAACAAGTTTGGAAATAAACTTTTCAAACACTTTTATAAACAATGTCGAAATCATAATTTTTCAAATACTTTTATAAACATTAGACATTCAGAAATCGAAATCTTCCAACCACTTTTATAAACAACATTTTCTAACTAATTTCGATAGTATTCGGAAATCATAAATTTTCAAACATTTGCATAAACCATTTTCTAGACAATTTCAAAGTATTTTTAGGAATCAAAACTTTCAAATATTTCCATAACAATATTTTCTATACACTTTCAATTTATATGAAATCACAAGTTTTCAAACTTTTACATAAAACCATATTTTATAAAAGTTCTTAAAACTAATCGGAAATCATAATTTTTTAAACCTTTATCATATTCAAGCTCAATATCATTTATTGAATGCTCTTTCTTTCGAATATACGAAATGCCATGGAATCTTTCGAGGCATAACACAAATGTATTTTTGCAATTCATCAAAAGCTCATGTATGGAATCAATGATGATTTTTCAAATCATTCACACAGTGATGCAACACTTATGATGCAATTGAAATCAGAAAATCCCTTTATTTAAAGAAAGTAGTAGTGGCTTATAAATTCTATTATAAACAAGTACCTACCTCGATTCGATGCTAGAAAGTTGTTCCTAGCTCCAATTTGTCCATTGGTTCCTTCTTTCTTCCAATTTAACTTCACCTAAAGCAATTTCACCCAAAATCAACATCATAAATAACTTAATCCTCAAATTGAACTTAGAAAACATAAATCCCTCATATATTCAAGCTTTCTAAATTACAAATTTTCAAAAGCCCCAAATTCCAAATTTGGGCATAAACCCTAATTAAGTTCCATCCAAAACTAAACCCATAATATTAAGCAATCAACAAAATTAACTACATATGTAACACCCCACACCCGTAAGACCCGAACCCGATATCGTTGGTGATATCCGAGTCCGTGTCCCACGAGAGTGGCGTACTACATCAGTCGATTTAAAATTCAGTATACATTTTTTTTTTCTCTTTGGAGCCCTTAACTCCACGTTCACACGGCAAACACAGTAAGTAATGAAAATCCGTGTTCAATAAAAACCAGTTTCAGTTATTACAATTATCCAGTAATAATTATAATCAGTCAATGCAGTAAAATATACAATGCCTTGTTATACAGTGATTGCGGAATACAATTTACTAAAACACTAATGCAGACACGAACTGATCCCGACCTCTAACCTTTACTGCGTCTACGTGAGACATACTCCCGTGTCAACCGGAGTATTCTTCAGGACCTGAAAAATAGATGCAAATTTTGGGTGAGTTTTGCGAACTCAGTGAGAAACCATCATCGATGGTTCACTCAAATCATGCATTACGCCCATGGCGTCTGATGCGACCCGTAAATCATCAATTACCAATAAATGGCCAATAACAATGTCGATGTGAAAACCATTCACGATAATTCATACCATTATGAAAGCGGTATATGTCACGAGCGATCATTTGTGCAAATGCAATGCATGTGTGACTCTTTCCATTTTCATTATGTTATTGTGACCGTGCGCCGTAAGCTGTCGATGCTTGGCACATTGCGTTGAGCGGTGGCTTTCAAACATTGGGCTTGAAGCCTCGATACATTGAGCACGAGGCTCTGAATACGTTGGACACGAGGTCTGTGCGTTGAAATAAAGCTCTCACATCGTTAGGCGTGATATGCCCCGATCCGGTCATTTGCTCGGTCAACCGCCTTTATCGATCATGTCCTTATGTATGAATGCATATGTTCCAATTTCCATTTACGATTATTGCTATCACTTACATTCAATACCATTTCCTATTTCTTGGACCTTCGTCCCGTATTTCAATCATATATTCTTCCAATTTATCATACCATATCGCATTTAAAAGTCACATTCAATGTATCAAACGGATAAGTAACACTTCAGTATCAATTTCCCCATTCCCTCGAACCTTTGGTCCGAGATCTCCCATTCTGAAACATTACACACAAATAGCACTTCGTTATCTCATTCCCCATATTTCAGACACCTATGGTCCGAAATCAATCAAAGTCAAATACACATAAACCCTCCATTATCTCCACATGGCATAATAGCAAAATCTTAAACACATAAAGGTTGAGGAACCAACTAGGTTACTCACCTATTACTTCCGAAGCTAACGAGGAAAGCCTCGTGACGTCGGTCAATCGACGCCCAATTGGGCCTCTATATGAATCAGAAAAAATACGAGTCACTAAATATGAAATTTGTGCTCATGTTGATGAAATATGCATGTTCATGAATTCCCGGTCCTAATTCAATATTTTCCCATAATAAAATTCTATGAAAAATTAGAAATCCATAAAGCGCCGACGGCATGCAATTCGGACCTCTATAGGTCCTCAATTAAATAAAGCAGTGTTTACAAGTTCCGTCAATAGGGGCTACGTCAAATTCCGCCTAAAATTCCCGCTTTATCAGAAAATGAAATTAAATATTCAATGAATCCGATGCCTCGAATCAGGTCAATCGGACGTCGACGGAAAGAAATTGACAAAGAACCACTGCACCATTTAATATCAAAAAAATAATCAAAAATAAAAATAAATATATATATATATATCGGAAACCTGCCTCATGAGGCGAGACGCCTCCTCGAGGCGATTTCACCGCCTCGCGACGAGACCCATTATCTCGCCCTCGCGAGGCGAGAAGTCGCCCTCGCGAGGCGGCGAGTTCCCCTGCTTGCCCTTTTTTTTTTTTTTCCAAATTTCAATTCCTAATTTCCAACTACTCTAACTTTTAGCACACAAATCAGAAAAATACCCACTATACCTCATTGGAAAGCTTATGAAAAGCTCTACAACTCTCAAGAAGACCATAAAAATCAATTCCAACCCTAAGGGTATCAAATAAGCCATCAAACCTTCTGCCTTCACAATTTCCCTCAACACAGGGCAGTACATTTGTAATTTCATAACTCACTGATTACTTAGTAATAAATTACCACAAAAATATGGTCAATAAGTTCACAATGTCCTCTACAACTTTCATGAACAACCCAAAATCAAATTCTATTGCAAACCAAGTCAATTAATTCCTCTAATGTTACTGTCCCTGAAATCCTTTACTTTGGGCAGTAATCTTACAAGAAGCATAACTTCCAGTATACAAGTCAATAAATTCAGAACTTTATATCCCTGAAAAGATAACATCTCAAACTTCAATTTTCATGAAGCACTCAACATCCAATTCGATCTCTAACAATTTCAAAACTGTTATGGAAGTTTCTGTTATGATCATCCACTCATAACCTAATGTAGGGTCAATCTTTGAAAATCATAACTCCCAATTCTGACTTCTAAAAATTACAAACCATATGTCATTTTCAAGGTAATCTTTTCCTCTACAACTTTTCAGAAGCTCACTCACACCAATTCAGTCCACATAAAATGTTAAAATTGCCTCCAATCCAAAAGCTCACAAATTCACACTTAAGCTAGGTTTCATCCAAAATGCTCAAAACCAGTCAATAGTAATCAGTTCATATCTCTCAATATACAACTCTAAAAATATCAAGATCAGTAGCAATGGAAAGATAATTCAATATGCTACAACTTTCATGAAGACCATTTTCCCTAATTCCATCTCAATTAATTCATAAAAATCAACAAAACTCAGATGTCATGGTTGCGGTTACTGTTCACAGGCAATGGAACAGTAACTTTCCATGCAAAATTTCACCCTTCTATCATTGAAATTCAACAACACCTATTTCACACTAAATTGAAGCCAACATCCCAAAGTTTCAGTGGCCACTAACCTTACCTCATTTGCATTTCTACACAATAAGTTATGAATAAAACAGTAACATCAATTATAATTCCAACTTTCCAGATTTAAGGTTAACCTTAGTTCAACCACTTCAATGCCTTTTCACATCATTAAACATCCAAAGAAACACAAATCAATTCTTATACCATTCATACATGTACTAGGGCTAATACACAAAATTGGCAGCACTTAACTCTCACTTAATTTGCAAGATTAGTCATCATCTACCAACCAAATTCAAAGCTAAACCAAGTTACAACCATAACCATTCATTAACCTAACACACCATACATTTATACCCATCAATTTACACTATAATTCTCATCAAGGTAAAGCATCAATAAGCTTAATAATAACACCACAATTCCCATTAGATGCTTCTAACTACCATGGCATTAAATTCCTAAATCAAATCATAAAGAAAGCTTAACAACAAAACTTACCTCTTAGCTTTTCCAACCTTGAATTCCTTTCACTTCTTTACTTCCTACCTTCACTAATCACTTCTTCTACCACCATACATATATATTTCATCATCATGGGAAGACTATAGCTTAGTGACAAAGAGAACTCTTGAGTGTTGGAGGAAGATGAAAAAGAAGAAGCAAAAAAATCGATGGTGGAGGAAGAGATAAATATTTTCGTGGAAACAACAATTCAAGCATTTAAAGCTTGTTTCCTTCTTTCCTATACCATAACCGTGGGTGAGAGTGATGATAAGAATGTATTAATGAGAGGCTAGGTGGCTTTATGCCATTAGTCCAACAATGTAAAAGAAAAGTCAACATATTTATATTTTAATCAATTTAAACCTAGTCCAAAATTAATCCAATCAATTCCAATGACCCTAATTCCAATCCCAAAATAATATACCCAATAATACAGTGCCATTAGGTAGAAATTTTAGCTACCAAAAATCGAATAGGTCATTAATCGATTGGCGATTTATCCGGTCGAGAATTTCCGAATTATTTTTACGAGAATTAATGAAATTCTCCAAAATTATAAAACATGTAAACAGTGCACTCCAAATAATTTTTCAATCACGAAAATCACCTTTTCTACCCCAAAACAAGTTTAGGCCAGTTATCGGCGATTTTGCCGGTCCGGGAACTTTCTTCGAAAATTCCGAAAAATTTCTAAAATCCTTAAAATCAAAAACGCTTAAATAAGACTCGAATAATTTTCAAATCCCATAACCACGTTAATCACAATAAAATACCGTTAGGCCCAATTACCGGAATGTCATGAATGCATTTACCGTAATTTCATGTACACGATTGATACTGTATCAATCCTATTATCTGAGAGCAGCTTTAATTATTCCTTATCAATCTCATCCTATGCCAACTTTACTATTTTACCCTTCGAGGAGGGGTGGGATGTTACAATTCTCCCTCCTTATAAGAATTTCGTCCTCGAAATTCCCGATCAACAGTTCACTATGACCATAATCATATGAGTCTATATATCCTATACACTTTTCCACTTAATAATTCATCGATCGAGTGATCACTATAACCACTCTCGATCGTGGTTCGCTTATTGATTGGGCTAACTCGACAATAAATAGATTTGACTGCACTATTAGTTGGCGATCTCATGTTCTTAGCTATCTCACTTGCCATTTCTAGAATAGGCACTACCTTTGGTCCGATAAGTGACTCGATTCGGTATTTTTAAATCTATTCACGATCACATTTTATCCTCTAATACCTTTTTCCCCAAGTGCCATAAAGTCCAATCGTATTCCCTAAGTACATCTCCATGTCGTGATACCTCTCGTTATCACGTCGGGACGATTGACATTCCTTTGGTACTCAATACAAGAATATTTAATTCCACTTTACTATAATCGGTAACAATGTACCTTATGCGTCATTTATCATATGTCATTCACTTTATGTTCAAATTCGATTCTCGTAAGACACCTCACTATTCTATAGTGTTCACACACTTCATCCGGATATCTGATTTACTCTATCTCATTTGTCCGATCCAATTTCCACTTTAGCTAACCATGCAGTCTTCCTAAGTCACTTTCCTTTTTCTCACAATTCCATTATGGTCTTTAACTCTCAGTGGGCACTATGCAGTGTAACAGTATATATTCTCCAGTGAATCAAAACTCTATAACAAGAACATAATCAAACCTTTTTCTTATTAGACATTCAACCTATAAACACTTGAGTCAAGAATCACTTCATTCTATACCTACAATTACTCAATTTCACTTTTCAAATATGCTGACTAGAATGTCTAACTTTGACAGTTCACATTACACTTACTTCTCCTTCGACTTTTGTTCACTATAGTTTTCCAATTCCATTTGTATATTCAAACTCTTCATAAGATTTCTCCCCATTTACTTTCTGCACTCTTAACCTTTCTTAACACTATTTTTTTTTTACAACTTCAATTTTCCAGAAACACTTCACAATTTCCCCTGATATGCTTGACATTCATTGAAAACCCCAATATCTGTAATTGATCCATTCATTGCAAAGATTATCGTATTTACACCGGTCTCTTTCCTCAAATTAACCAAGTGTATCCTTATAGGAATTCTCAGTCTCAAGGCTTTCAATAATGAGAATGGCACTAATACCATTTCTCACGATCGATTCAATTTATTTCATACTTGTTCAACATATTGTCACAGATTCAATACTTTTGCCCACTCTTCCAAAGGTATGTTTATCATCATGTCGATTCCTCAATTAGTCCTATCATTCTTTTTACTTTTCCTTGCTCAACACTTCTCAACACATTCATCTCTAATCACGATTACTACCATTGTTTACCTCGCATAATTCCCTATTAGGGTCTTATTGACGTTCTAGTATATCTTTTACCCTTTTCATTGAGTCTACACTGAGTGTATCTACAATTTCTTTATGAAGGTGTCACTACATCACCTCATTGTCAGTTTCCCTTTTTGACCCTCTTGTCTCTATTCAATTACTCTTTTTCATTTTCTCTTCTCATTTGTTTTCATATCATTCCTATCAACATATTAACTTGTCATCCATATTTAAACCTCCAAAAATTCGGGACTCTTTTATTCTTCGTTTCAAATCTAAATTCCTCAACAGTTTTACATCATAACTGGAGATCGATTCACTTCACATTGTAATAGAATCACCTCAAATTAAAATCTCACTCATATTGGATACTTTACATTTCTGTACATACAGTGCAGATAACCTCAACAATATGAGCTATGTCCCAATTTCACTTGTCCCTACTTCTATCCATTTGACCGTTCGTCTTGATACCATCTTTATACGGTTCACGAAAGTCTCATCAACCAATTATTATCCTTAATTGCTTTTTCAATCCTTCTTTACTATCGTACAATCTCAATCAAGACACTCTTATGTCATCATTTAATGATCGAACATTCCTTTCGCCAAGGTCCCTTGTGCGATCACTTAAATACTTTTTTTTCACACTTATACGTAATCTATACCATAATCACTTTTCGTTCCTCTCATACAGTGCACACTCGGTCCACCTTTGTCCTACTTTAACCTTTTAAGAACTTCACACTTATAATCACTCTAAACATTTACCGCCTGTTTCCTCTATGATTTCCATAGATCCGTAACATACATTTCATTTTATTAGTCACAATCAACATTCTTGTCCAATAGATATCCCTAACAATAAATCGATTTAAATACAATAACTCTTTTCATACACCACTATTGTGGTTGATTCATTCTCACCATATCATTTAAGCGTATGACTCATTCACATATCAGATTCGTGCGTACTTGACCTTGTAAGGTCATATCAACTTGGCTTTATCACTTATGATCCTGTTTTTTTTTTTTCTCGCTACTTATCTTTTATTTTCCTCAAGCGATCTATGATCGGGTGTTCACGGTCCCCAATACCCGACAAAATCGTTGATACCACTCCATTTTATCCCTATCTATAGGCTATCCATTTACCATTTTGTGTCCATGTACACCTAATTTAGAATTTCCGATACATCATCGAGAGAATTTATCATCATCTTTTCCTTTATGATTTTATCATACAATTTCCAACCTCGAAGCACCATAATCACCTAACAATTTCAGTCTCAAACCGATGCGGTCTAGATCATAACCATTTCCTAATTCATTTCATCTATCCATACACTTTTACCTCACTCTAATAGGCCTTTGAACATCTTACTTTTTCGATTCTTTCGGTTCTCAATAAACCGTTCATAAAGACTCTATTGAGCTTCTTTCCGTTTCGCTATTATCATCACGCCTATAATATTTACTAATCTCCAATTGAATACCATGAATCAAGATATGCCCGATTGGACCATCTACATTTTACTCAATTCCAATATTTCCCCTTTCATAACATATACAGTCAGAACTGTAATTACCTAACCATTCCGGGCTTTTAATCTCACTTAGATCTACTATAACCAATATGCTTCCCATATCTCTAATGGACCTCTCCAAGTTCTCAACATCTGCATTTTTTCGTCACCATAACATTGTCAATTTAATTCGAAATTCTTAATCGATCTAAGCCAACACGGTCATTCTATTATCACTTATAAGGGTTTCTAACCCAGTACAATTTCAATCTTCTTATCCATTTTTCCTTTATCCTTTCCTAATTAATTATCCCCTTTTAGGATTTTCACTCTAATCCAGTATCACTCTTCTCTCACTTAATCACTTGACACTTATGCACCCTTAGGATTTATCCTCGAGTGACTCTGACTAGGGATCAGTTACCACGGTCTGCAACGACGCGACTCAAATGCATGAAACCTATGTTCCAAACTGTGCCCAGATACATTACGTACTACTGGGCTCTGATACCACCTAAATGTAACACCCCACACCCGTAAGACCCGAACCCGATATCGTTGGTGATATCCGAGTCCGTGTCCCACGAGAGTGGCGTACTACATCAGTCGATTTAAAATTCAGTATACATTTTTTTTCTCTTTGGAGCCCTTAACTCCACGTTCACACGGCAAACACAGTAAGTAATGAAAATCCGTGTTCAATAAAACCGTTTGATTATTACAATTATCCAAGAATAATTATAATCATCAATGCGATAAAATATACAATGCCTTGTTATACGGTGATTGCGAATACAATTTACTAAAACACTAATGCGATACCTAACCGATCCCGACTCTAACCTTTACTCGTCTACAGAGACATACTCCGTGTCAACCGGAGTATTCTTCAGACCTGAAAAATAGATGCAAATTTTGGGTGAGTTTTGCGAACTCGGAGAAACCATCATCGATGGTTCACTCAAATCATGCATTACGCCCATGGCGCATAATCTGACCCGTAAATCATCAATTACCAATAAATGGCCAATAACAATGTCCAAAGAATGTGAAAACCATTCACGATAATTCATACCATTATGAAAGCGGTATATGTCACGAGCAGTCATTTGTGCAAATGCAATGCATGTGTGACTCTTTCCATTTTCATTATGTTATTGTGACGTGCGCCGTAAGCTGCCCGAAGAACGGGCACATTGCGTTGAGCGCTGGTCTCAAACATCGGGCTTGAAGCCTCGATACATTGAGCCCGAGGCTCGAATACGTTGGACCCGAGGTCCATGCGTTGGTAAAGCTCTCACATCGTTAGGCGTGATATGCCCCGATCCGGTGGCTGCCCGGTCACAACCGCCTTTTATCGATCATGTCCTTATGTATGAATGCATATGTTCCAATTTCCATTTACGATTATTGCTATCACTTACATTCAATACCATTTCCTATTTCTTGGACCTTGATCCGTATTTCAATCATATATTCTTCCAATTTATCATACCATATCGCATTTAAAAGTCACATTCAATGTATCAAACGGATAAGTAACACTTCAGTATCAATTTCCCCATTCCTCGAACCTTTGGTCCGAGATCTCCCATTCACAAACGATTATACACAAATAGCACCGTTATCTCATTCCCCATATTTGAGACACCTATGGTCCAAATCAATCAAAGTCAAATACACAAACCCTCCATTATCTCCATATGGCATAATAGCAAAATCTTAAACACATAAAGGTTGAGGAACCAACTAGGTTACTCACCTATTACTTCCGAAGCTAATGCCGAAAGCCTCGTGACGTCGGTCAATCGACGCTCCAATTGGGCCTCTATATGAATCGAAAAAAATCGAGTCACTAAATATGAAATTTGTGCTCATGTTGATGAAATATGCATGTTCATGAATTCGGTCCTAATTCAATATTTTCCCATAATAAAATTCTATGAAAATTAGAAATCCATAGCGCCGACGGTGCATAATTCGGACCTCTATAGGTCCTCAATTAAATAAAACAGTGTTTACAAGTTAAAATCGATAGGGCTACGTCAAATTCCGCCTAAAATTCCCGCTTTATCAGAAAATGAAATTAAATATTCAATGAATCCGATGCCTCTGGAATCAGGTCAATCGGACGCCGACGGAAAGAAATTGACAAAAGAACCACTGTACCATTTAATATCAAAAAAATAATCAAAAATAAAATAAATATATATATATATATATGAAACCTGCCTCATGAGGCGAGACGCCGCCCGCGAGGCGATTTCACCTTTCTTCGTCATGAGGCGATCCGTCGCCTCGCGACGAGACTCCATTATCTCGCCCTCGAGGCGAGAAGTCGCCCTCGAGGATGGCGAGTTCCCCGCTTGCCTTTTTTTTTTTTTTTTCCAAATTTCAATTCCTAATTTCCAACTACTCTAACTTTTAGCACACAAATCAGAAAAATACCCACTATACCTCATTGGAAAGCTTATGAAAAGCTCTACAACTCTCAAGAAGACCATAAAAATCAATTCCAACCCTAAGGGTATCAAATAAGCCATCAAACCTTCTGCCTTCACAATTTCCCTCAACACAGGGCAGTACATTTGTAATTTCATAACTCACTGATTACTTAGTAATAAATTACCACAAAAATATGGTCAATAAGTTCACAATGTCCTCTACAACTTTCATGAACAACCCAAAATCAAATTCTATTGCAAACCAAGTCAATTAATTCCTCTAATGTTACTGTCCCTGAAATCCTTTACTTTGGGCAGTAATCTTACAAGAAGCATAACTTCCAGTATACAAGTCAATAAATTCAGAACTTTATATCCCTGAAAAGATAACATCTCAAACTTCAATTTTCATGAAGCACTCAACATCCAATTCGATCTCTAACAATTTCAAAACTGTTATGGAAGTTTCTGTTATGATCATCCACTCATAACCTAATGTAGGGTCAATCTTTGAAAAATCATAACTCCCAATTCTGACTTCTAAAAATTACAAACCATATGTCATTTTCAAGGTAATCTTTTCCTCTACAACTTTTCAGAAGCTCACTCACACCAATTCAGTCCACATAAAATGTTAAAATTGCCTCCAATCCAAAAGCTCACAAATTCACACTTAAGCTAGGTTTCATCCAAAATGCTCAAAACCAGTCAATAGTAATCAGTTCATATCTCTCAATATACAACTCTAAAAATATCAAGATCAGTAGCAATGGAAAGATAATTCAATATGCTACAACTTTCATGAAGACCATTTTCCCTAATTCCATCTCAATTAATTCATAAAAATCAACAAAACTCAGATGTCATGGTTGCGGTTACTGTTCACAGGCAATGGAACAGTAACTTTCCATGCAAAATTTCACCCTTCTATCATTGAAATTCAACAACACCTATTTCACACTAAATTGAAGCCAACATCCCAAAGTTTCAGTGGCCACTAACCTTACCTCATTTTCATTTCTACACAATAAGTTATGAATAAAACAGTAACATCAATTATAATTCCAACTTTCCAGATTTAAGGTTAACCTTAGTTCAACCACTTCCAATGCCTTTTCACATCATTAAACATCCAAAGAAACACAAATCAATTCTTATACCATTCATACATGTACTAGGGCTAATACACAAAATTGGCAGCACTTAACTCTCACTTAATTTGCAAGATTAGTCATCATCTACCAACCAAATTCAAAGCTAAACCAAGTTACAACCATAACCATTCATTAACCTAACACACCATACATTTATACCCATCAATTTACACTATAATTCTCATCAAGGTAAAGCATCAATAAGCTTAATAATAACACCACAATTCCCATTAGATGCTTCTAACTACCATGGCATTAAATTCCTAAATCAAATCATAAAGAAAGCTTAACAACAAAACTTACCTCTTAGCTTTTCCAACCTTGAATTCCTTTCACTTCTTTACTTCCTACCTTCACTAATCACTTCTTCTACCACCATACATATATATTTCATCATCATGGGAAGACTATAGCTTAGTGACAAAGAGAACTCTTGAGTGTTGGAGGAAGATGAAAAAAAGAAGAAGCAAAAAAAATCGATGGTGGAGGAAGAGATAAATATTTTCGGTGGAAACAACAATTCAAGCATTTAAAGCTTGTTTCCCTTCTTTCCTATACCATAACCGTGGGTGAGAGTGATGATAAGAATGTATTAATGAGAGGCTAGGTGGCTTTATGCCATTAGTCCAACAATGTAAAAGAAAAGTCAACATATTTATATTTTAATCAATTTAAACCTAGTCCAAAATTAATCCAATCAATTCCAATGACCCTAATTCCAATCCCAAAATAATATACCCAATAATACAGTGCCATTAGGTAGAAATTTTCGCTACCAAAAATCGTAGGTTGCTCATTATTGGCGATTTATCCGGTCCGAGAATTTCCCCGAATTATTTTTCTGAGAATTAATGAAATTCTCCAAAATTATAAAACATGTAACAGTGCACTCCAAATAATTTTTCAATCACGAAAATCACCTTTTCTACCCCAAAACAAGTTTAGGCCAGTTATCGGCGATTTTGCCGGTCCGGGAACTTTCTCCGGAAAATTCCAGAAAAATTCCTAAAAATCCCTTAAAATCAAAAACGCTAACGGCAAGACTCGAATAATTTTCAAATCCCATAACCACGTTAATCACAATAAAATACCGTTAGGCCCAATTCACGGAATGTCATGAATGCATTTACCGTAATTCCATGTATACGATTGATATTGTGTATCAATCCTATTATCTGAAGCAGTTTTAATTATTCCTTATCAATCTCATCCTATGCCAACTTTACTATTTTACCCTTCGAGGAGGGGGTGGGATGTTACAACATACTCCACAAACCCATATCATTTTCCATATTTCTAAACCGAAATTCATCAAAATTCACATATCTCAAAATTTAGCATCTTACCTTCTCTCACACCATTTTCGGATTTTAGGCTCCATAAGAAGCTTTCATCTTCTTCTTCACCTTTCCTTTGAAAAGCACCAAAACCCTCAAGAAACTTGAGAAAAGCTGAACCTTTGAAGCTCTCTTCTTCTTCTCTTTGGTTCTTCTCCACGAAACAAGCTTTCTCTCTTCTCTCCTCTTATTTCTTTTAAGTCTTTTCGCAATAATCGTGATTCTCCTCCAAACAACTACAGCCCCTTGCTTTTATAGTGCCAGGTCAATTAATGAATAAGGAATGACCCATAAGCCCTCCATTTAAGCCTATAAACTTAACCCTTTAAGTAAACTTCCAAAATTGCCCTTCATTGGTCTTTAAAACTGACATCTTATCTGATTATTTCGATCAGGTAAATGAAGTCATTTGATAAAACTTTCTTCTAAAGAAATGTTCCTCTATGTCTTACGAATCCATCGCTTCAAGAATCGGATCGATCGAAGCTCTATAGCTCAAGATATCTCCAAAATACTGAAGTTTGTTCTTCAGACCCGAGGCTGAACACTACCCCTAACTTCCGACCCATATTTGGAAGTCTTAGAGGCTAAATTATAGGTCGGCTCATTCATAACATTTGTAGCTCCATGTCTCTATTTTCATTACCAATAAGAACCAACTCAATCGGAACTCTATCGGTCGAGATATCTCCAAAATACTGAACACTGCTCAGCCATTACAACACCGGGACTGAACACTATTCTGAACTTCCGACCTATATTTGGAAGTCTTAGAGGCTACATTATAGCTCGGCTCCTTCATAACATTTGTAGCCCCATGTCTCTATTTTCATTACCAACAAGAATCAACTCAATCCGAGCTCTAGCGACCTATAACACTGAACACTGTTCAGCCATTACAACACCGGGACTGAACACTACACTGAACTTCCGACCGATTTTTGGAAGTCTTAGAGGCGACATTATCGATCGGCTCCTTCAGATGAATTGTAGATATATGTCTCTAGTTTAATTTTAAAAAAGAATCAACTCAATCCGAGCTCTAACGAGCTCTAGCAACCTATAATACTGAACACTGCTCATACCATTACAAAGCTGATACTGAACTCTATACCTCACTTCCGACCCGTATTTGAAAGTCTTGAAGGCTACATTGTCGATCGGCTCCTTCATAACATTTGTAGCTCCATCTCTCTAGTTTAATTTCCAATAAGAATAAACTCAATCCGAGCTCTAGTGATTGAGATATAGCCAAAATACTGAACATTGTTCAGTCCTTACAACACCAAGACTGAACACTACACTGAACTTCCGACCTGTATTTGAAAGTCTTAGAGGCCACATCATAGCTAGGCTCCTTCATAACATTTGTAGCCTCATCTCTCTAGTTTAATTTTTTTAAAAAATCATATTGATCGGTTGTCGGACGAAGAAGTTATGCTCAAAAGAATGAAGGGAGGTTAGAGCTCGGCCAGAAAAATCAAAGCTCGGCCAGAACGAAGATCGGTCAGCCAACAGAGGTCGGTCGGCCAATAGAGGTCGGTCGGCCAACAGAGGTCGGCTCGGCCAATAGAGGTCGGTCGGCCAACAGAGGTCGACTCGGCCAACAGAGGTCGGTCGGCCAACGGAGGTCGGCTCGGCCATCAGAGGTCGGTCGGCCAACAGAGGTCGGTCGGCACCCAATCCGACCTTCAAACTTCAAACCCTCATAACTTTTGACTCCGAGCTCCAAATTAGACACGGTTTGTTTCGTTGGAAAGATAAAAGACAGATCTACAATTTTCAAGAAGGACTCACAAGCAAGCTCGGACTCTAAAGGGATCAAAAGTTTACACAAAGATGACTGATCGATAATTTCTCAACAATACAAAAACTTGCAAACATCATAACTTTTGATCCCGAACTCCAAATTTGACAAACTTGGTGTCTATGGAAAGGTAAAAGAACCCTCTACAACTTTCATGAAGGCCTTAAGAATCAGATCGACCTCTAAATGGGTCAAAAACTCTACACAAAGCTGACTGGTCGGTCAGCTTCACACTAAACAGCATCAAAACTTCTAAAAATCATAACTTTCTACTCCCTTGTCCAATATTTTCGTGCTTTATATCAATGGAAAGATAAAAACATAATCTACCACTTTCATTAAGACCACTTTGGTTAAATCCATCTAAATCAATACAGATTTGCCATTGAAGTCTCTAAACACCATTCCAACACATAAACTTCCCATATCAACACATCAACTTCACATACTCACCCACTACCACAAACTCTTCAACTACTCACCCACTACCACAAACTCTTCAACTAACTCATATCAAACACCATTCAACTCCCCAATAAACTATTCCAAGGCTATCTCCCCACATCAAACTCAATACCAAATGATATGCGCATACACATTTCTCTTTCACAAAAGTCATACACAATCTTACTCTTAATAGTATTTTTCAAATCAAGCAAAATACACTTAACTTTCAAAGATCATAACTTTCAATCCCGATATCGAAAAATAGCATACTTTATGGCTACGAAAAGCTCTCAACATAATCTACAAATTTCATGTAGATTATTTCCTCAAAATCTGCCTAAATCAAAAGTCAACATTTTACTCCAAAAAGTCAAACTTGCTAATTTGCTTCAACATATAACACTTTCACTAATCATTTCTTGCTTTTCAACTCCATTTCAATCAACCCATTCACTTTAATTTTCATAACTCATACAAATCTACTCAAATTTCAAAGTCATCAAAACCAATCACTTCATTTGTCATCAATCTCCTTTAAATACAATAACATCTACAACACAATACCTATACAAACACACTCATTGAATTTCATTTTAATAATTCTAATTTCCATCAAAAGATCGGGGTCCAACATGATTGGTTTCTCCATTAATCCTTAGTATTTTATGTTTATTCCTGACCTAAAAGTACTCATTATGTGTATATTTTGATTCGCGTGTGTTATGAAAGCAAAAGTAGCAAAACGAGATAATTTCACAAATTCAGACATTTTTGACATATTATCATATTTGGGGCATAACTTTTATATACAAAATCTGATTGAGATGATTCAAGTGGCACTAGAAAGCCCACAAAGAGCTTTATAACTTTCATGTTTTGAGTTTTTAGTGATTCCGACTAAAAAAGGTCCAAAATTAGCCTAGAAGTGAAAGATGCGCATTGATCTAATCCAAACCCACGAGATTTCTACACAATAATTAAGGGGATAATTAAGGAAGCTTCCTAAGCCAACTTGGACGTGAAAAATTAGCCAAAAGGCCAAATCCCTCAACCAAGATGACTCTTATTTAGATTATTATTATGCTCCTTAATTTGGTATTTTTTGTGTGGAGACAATATTTTGTATATCTTTAGGAGGTTTCTAAGTTTCTAACTACTAATTTATTACATGAAAGAAGAGGGGAAGACATCTAGAAAATTGATACACAACATACGCCTCTCTCTCGTCTCTTCACTCCTTAAAACTTCTTTTGTGGCCCTGCTTAGCTAATCTCACTCTTGGACGAAGGAATTGAAACCTCATAACATTAAAATTGTGAAATCTAAATGAGTTTATTGTTTTAATTTCAACTTTGAGTTCCATTGTTCTTTCATGGTTATTATTATAATTATCGTTTATAATTGCTAGGAGGCCTACTAGTTAATTGTGTTTGATAATCTATTGCTAATCAAGTAGCAACTAGGATTTAGTAATTTTGCTGGTGTTATTATTAAATCTTAGGAAGAATAATAGGCTAAGTCTTTTTTAATCGCTGGTGGTAAAAGGAACTTTGGTTTATTGATCTTTCTATTGCTTAATGATGTTGTTAGATTAGGTTTTTCATGCTAGACTTAGATCATCTAATAATTAGGGTTAACTAGTTCGTTCGTGTTCTTTGTTAACCACACATCAGGAAAGAAAGGAAATACTTGTTTCCCTAATAAATACTCAAATTAAATCTAATTATCATTGTATCAAGGATCAATCGTTACTTCCGATGGTGGATATCTCCTTTGGCTAAGCTAGTTATTATTGATTGTCATTAAGCTTAACCTTATTAGCTTTATATTTTATTCGCGACAAACAAAACCCCTATCAATCTTAATAGTAATTTACATACATTTTTAATTGCCTTTCTCTATGGACGATCCTTATTCCCACTACTGCAAGTCTAATTTCTAAATAGTAAGATAACCCTTAATAAGCTCATTAAATTTTGGTATTGTTGTCGGGGAAGGATTTTAATTGATTTTGTGTGTTTTTGCTACGATCTACAACTGAAAAAATTTCATTTATATATACATATATATATATAATAAAAACAAAAAATTTTAATTTAATTATCGTCAAAAATTTTCTTTTTTTAGTAGAATTTTTGATATATTTTTGGCTCAAAAATACCTTTTTCTATAAGTAACAGACATTCTAAACAAAACTAATTGATCCTTTGGATCATTTGGTTGTTTTAGGCTAAATTCAATCAATTTCTTGGAGTTTTCGGTAGTTTTTAGTTTTTGAAGCAATTTTTAATTTTTTAATTTTGTGTTTAGTTTTGCTTGATTTTGTTTGCCACTTAGTTTATGCATAATTTTGGTTTACAATTAGATCTGGAGGTTGAGAAAAACGCAAAGAAATTAAGGAAAGTAGGTAGAAGAAGGAGACACAAGTTCGATCTTATTAGACTTGATTTGTTATTTACAAGTGATTCAGATTTGGAAGAACAAGGAGAGATGGCTCAAACTTTGAAGGAGCTTGCTGCTCCTAATTTGGACCAACAACCATTATCCATCACTTTTCCTGCAATAAATAACGGTGTTTCATTTGAGTTGAAGTGTAACGCCCCAAATTAGGGGTTAGAATATTAACGACATTTAGTACGAAATATGCTTACTATTGCAATATGTATTAAATTGTGCATAAGTATTATGCTTATTCTTGGAATATGTACTCAATTGTGCTTCAGTATTTTGGCATGCATTCATGGCATTTTCCGGGTACATTAGTTTCATGAAACGTCGGAGTGATTCGGACAATAGTAAGATATTTTTTATATTTATAGTATTTTTCGGATACGCCAATGATTTTTAGAAAGTGTTGGTAACGGATTAGTATTTTTTGAACAATTATTTTGAAGTTTTATTTTTCGACGGAATTTTTGGTGAAGTTTAGAAGTTGTTTGGAACTTACGGTATTAGGTGATTAGAAAATCATAAGTGTGTAATTAGTTTTAATAAGACTATTATATGAATAAAATAATAATAAATGGACGGTTTAGATAGGATATAGCTGTTAAGCATTTAATACAGCCTATAAATGTGTTGAATCTGCAAACAATCGGACATTTGTTCTTCACCGACTCTCACTGTCGAAGTTTTCTGACATTAGTAAGTACTTACCCTCTGTTTTCATACGAATTACATCCTTGTTTTTGTTTTTGTTTACTGGTTTTGAGTTTTCATGGTGTTCATGTTTTTGTTTTTGTTTCTGATCATTAGTTCTGCGATCTTTGGAGTTTAAGTTGTTTCTGACGATTCTGATAGGTTAGAAATCCTGTATAGATAAGGTTTTAAGTGAAGTGCTAAAGAAATTGAGAGGAAAAAAAAAAGAAATGAACAGTGATTTTCGTAAGGTAGGAGACGATGAAGCGATTGTCGATGAAGCGATGTGTGAGCGATTAATCGGTGAATAGTAAATAGTAAATAGTAAATAGTAATAGTGAATAGTGAATAGTAAATAGTAAATAGTAACTAGTAAATAGTAAATAGTAAATAGTAAATAGTAATAGTGCATAGTGAGCAAGAGTGCTAAGGTGACGAAGATCCGTATTTGTGAACAGTCGTATATGTATTTATGAATAGTACAATAGAGAGAAATACTGAATTCCTTTATTCCCATAGATATACCATTAATTCTCAAATGCTATGCCAATAAGCAGCATAAGGATCATAGAAACGACTAAGAAGAGAAAAAAGGGGCGAGCTTCTTTTGGCTCTATACTAACACTGAGAATCAAACAAAGATACAGAAAGATAAGCAATATACAAAAACATGCGATAGCGGACAACATTTTGAAATGTGGTTTTCGTCTAGAAGAAATTGTGAGGTAAGAAAGAAAGAATGTGGAGGGATGAAGGAAATTATGGAGGAGTGGTCTCTATTTATAGAACACTTTTTATGACCGTTTTTTTTATTAGCCGATATTTACTATTACTAGCCGTTATTTACTAGCCGTTATACTAGCCGTTATACTATATTAAAGTATTTGATTTGGGACATTTTTCGATTTAATAAAATAAATTAGTGAATTTGACTACATCCGGATCGCTAGAGTACGTTCTTGATTAATCCCAGAAATTTGTCATGAACATGCATGAAACATATGCAAGAGACTTTAGTAAATTTGTACTTATGTACAATAGTAATTTTTGTGATAGAGGACCGCACAGATTGATTGATTCCAGACATTGCCGGCACGTCAAGGCAATAAACAGTAAGGGTGATTGAGGTAAGTAATTCCGACAGTAAAATTTGTTAGTAGTCCTGGTAAATAAATTACATGCAAGTCAAATCAGGACTTTCAGTAATGTCAATAAATGTCAGTAAGTAATACCGGTAATTTCTGTAAGTCATTTCTGTAAGTATAGCTGTAATAAGGAAGAGACCCGGGACGGTCTCACTTTGATTTGTTCTGTACTGAATTGTATACTGGTCCGGACAATGAATGTCTGAGTGCTCATATGTGCTGTCCTGATTGTGTACTGTTCCGGACAATGAACGTTCGAGGCGATTGTTGCATGATTATTTTATTGGAGGTGCTAATTTATTGCACATGAAATGTCTGGAATGATTTGTTATGTCCGAGTTGTGGGTAAATAGGCATGCCTAGAAGGTCTCAGAAGGCTTCGTGACACTTGATGTCGAGACTTCGGTCTTCGTGACACTTCGTGTCGAGACTTGATCTTCGTGATACTTGATTGTCGAGACTTGGTCTTCGTGACACCGGTGTCTTCGATATGGACACTTGATTGTCGAGACTTGATCTTTCGTGACACTTGGTGTCTTCGATATGGACACTTCGTGTCGAGACTTGATCTTCTCGTGACACTTGGTGTCTTGATATAGACACTTGTGTCGAGACTTCGATCTTCCGATAAGTCCGCTACCCACTTCTATTTTATGGAATTTTGATTTGTTTTGTGCATTAATGATAACATCATTATGAAGTGCATTTTACCCGAGTATTAATCTCTGAATGCATGCTTATATCGTTATTGTGAAAAGAAATTGGTTAAATTAGATAAATGATTACTCACTAAGCTATAAGCTTAGCACGGTGGATTTGCCCCGTGTAGGTATAGAACAAAGAGATTAAGGATTGGGACAAGTTAACCGCAGTGGCCAAAGGAGTCAGAGTTTTTGTGTCACTCGAATATGTATTTTGTTTGGTTTCTTTGGGCCTGTACATATTCTTTGGATTTGTTTCTGGAAAGTCTGAGATGTATTATATGTGTGTTAAACTAACAATGCATATGTGTAATATTTGATTTTGTTTGTTCTGTCTTGGGTGGCATCCATGTATCCTCCCAGGGGGTATTTGGGTGTTACATCTTTTGGTATCGAGCGCTGGTTTAAAGCGGTTCTGGTTTAACCAATGATTGCCTATTGTTTGCTGTTGAGTGTCTCAGTTGTGTTCTGGCCTAATGCGGTGTCCCATGTTTTGTCTATAGTAAGCACGATGGAAGGATCTCACGAGATTGGTGACGAAGTTGCTGAGAGTAATCAGCTGGAGCAAGCACAGTCAGAAACACCTGGACCATCAAGGGTCAATCGAGGAGAAGCTGTGGTTCCACCTCCTCCTCCATTTCGTGGAGAAGCTTTGCTTAAGTCGTCCCCAGATATGATGACTTTGGTGCATCGGATGACAACACCTAAGGCTCCGATTGATCAATCGAGGAAATATGGAGTGAGGAATTTATTGGAACTTCTCTGGAAGAATCAAGGAGCCGAGTTCGGATTGAGAAGGTGAAGAGGGTCTCGGACGAGATTAGGTGTCAGCAGAGCGGATGGTGCATTGTCTTTGTTTAAACCTCGCAGGGAGAGCTTATGAATGGTGGAAGTTCGTTATGAGGAGTCCCTACCACGGCCCCATCGACTTGGGATTTCTTTGTCCAAGAATTTAGAGCCAAGTATGTGATGAGGCGCACAGAAGGATAAATGGAAGCAATTTCTGAACTTGAGGCGAGAGAACTTTATCGATTCTTTGAGTATGATCGGAATTCAACCGACTCGATAAGTATGCCCCTAATTGCGTGCTTATCGAGGAGTTCCGTTGTCATCGCTTGAGGACGGATTACATGATTCGATTAAGGAGCATCTGGCGTGATTCTTGTCTACAACAAGTGACTTACCACCGGTTAGTACAAGTCGCAATAAAGGTTGAAAGACAAGAGACGATCAGAAAAGAAAGAAGCCAGAGAAGAGGCTTTACTCGAGGAGGCCAGTCTTCGGGAAAACGAAGTCGGGAAGGTAGTTTCTCTACTCCAATAGGTGCTCCGAGATCAGGGATGCGAGGGAGGCAACAAAACTATCCTACTGCCTCTAGTAGAGATTCCATTGGGAGTCGAGGTTCTAGTGTTCCAGAGTGCCCACACCGCTTCTAAGCATCATTAGGGTGTCTCTGGAGAGTTCTGGTGCATGTTTTGGTTGTGGCAGTACAGATCATGTGGTTGCAAATTGTCCTCGGAGACAGTCTGAGATAGCACAAGCTACTAGAGAGGTTTCTCAGGCATCAGTGGCAAACAGAGGCCGAGGAAGAGGTCGAGGCAGATATTAGCAGAGTAGAGCTAATCTGAAGTTCCCAATCGAAAATGTGACCGACCAATTTGTACTGCCGCTTCACTCAAAGCTTATGCACTGAAAGCTCGTGAGGATCAGGAGGCACCAGATGTCATTGCTGGTATGGTTTCTCTCTTTGATTCTGAAAAGTATGCATTATTTGATCCTGGATCTTCGTATTCATAGATTTGTGCTGATGAATTGTTTGATAAGGAGATGCTTATAGATCAGTTAGAATATGACATGCACGTAACTAGTCCTCTGGGTAGTAGTGTGTTGGTGAATCAAGTGGTTAGAAATTGTCCAGTTATGATCCAAGGAAGTGAGTATGCAGCGGATCTGATTACGTTGCCGTTTCACGAATTCGATTTGATTCTGGGTATGGATTGGTTGTCTAAACATCAGGCAGTAATTGACTGTAAGGCTAAGACAGTTTTCTTGAGGAGGCCCGACCAGTCTGAGCTTGTATTTCATGGTGGTTGCACACGTGCTCTGATTAATGTAGTATCTGCTATGCAAGCTCAAAAGTTTCTCAGGAAGGGGTGTGACGCTTATCTAGCTTTTGTACTTGATACCCAGAAGGAAGGTGCTCAGGAGAAATTGTGTGAGATTCCTGTAGTGAACGAGTTTCCAGATGTTTTTCCTGAAGAATTGCCTGGAGTCCCTCCAGAGAGAGAAGTGGAGTTATCTATCGAAGTTATGCCTGGTACTGCTCCGATATCTAGAGCACCGTATAGAATGGCTCCCACTGAGTTGAAGGAGTTGAAGTTGCAATTACAAGAACTTCTAGATAAGGGGTTTATTAGACCCAGTGTATCACCGTGGGGTGCGCCGGTGTTGCTCGTAAAGAAGAAGGATGGTACACTGCGCATGTGCATCGATTATCGGCAGTTAAATAGGGTCACAGTGAAGAATAAGTATCCACTGCCAAGGATTGATGATCTATTTGATCGGTTGAGAGATGCAGAGTGTTTTGAAGATAGATCTGCGATCGGGTATTATCGACGGGTAAAGGATGTGGATATATCAAGCGCATTTAGGACCGTTATGGACATTACGAATTCCTAGTAATGCCGTTCGGGTTAACTAATGCTCCAATGACATTATGGATCGATGAATAGAGTATTCAGCCTTATCCGGACCCGATTTGTTGTGGTGTTTATTGATGATATCCTGGTCTATTCTAAGATCGAACATGAGCATAGTGAACATCTCTCAATTGTATTACAGACTCTACGGAAAGGCGGTTGTATGCTAAATTGAGT
Source organism: Erythroxylum novogranatense (assembly GCA_029891385.1). Lineage (NCBI taxonomy): Eukaryota > Viridiplantae > Streptophyta > Magnoliopsida > Malpighiales > Erythroxylaceae > Erythroxylum > Erythroxylum novogranatense. The sequence continues at coordinate 48,343,848 of CM057227.1, forward strand.
AAATGTGATTTACGGCCTGGAGGTATCATTCCTAGGGCATGTTGTCTCATCTGAAGGAATTAGAGTTGATCATAGTAAGATAGAGGCGGTTGTTAATTGGAAGCCACCAAGGAATGTGACAGAGGTGAGAAGTTTTCTGGGTCTGGCTGGTTATTACCGTCGATTTGTTAAGGAGTTTTCAGTGATAGCATCCCCTTTAACTAAACTGTTACGGAAAGGAGTGAAGTATGAATGGTCTGATAGATGCCAGAGTAGCTTTGATCGGTTGAAAAATATGCTTACTGAAGCTCCTGTATTAGTTCAACCTACTTCTGGTAAGGAATATGTTCTGTATACGGACGCATCTGGGATTGGGTTAGGTTGTGTTTTGATGCAAGAAGGGAAGGTAGTTGCTTATGCTTCTCGACAACTAAAGACTCATGAACAAAATTATCCTACTCATGATCTGGAGCTTGCAGCAGTCGTGTTTGCTTTAAAAATTTGGCGACACTATCTGTATGGGGAAAAGTGTAGAATTTTCACAGATCATATAAGAACCGGTTGTGTGTGCCAGCGAATGATGAATTGAAGAATCACTTATTGTTTGAGGCTCATAATACAGTATTTACTATGCATCCGGGTGGAAATAAGATGTATCAGGATTTGAAGCAGTATTATTGGTGGAAAGGTATGAAACGGGATGTTGTAGATTATGTTGCAAAATGTCTGACGTGTCAGCAGGTTAAGGCTGAGCACCAAGTTCCATCTGGATTGTTAAATCCTATTCCTATTCCTCAATGGAAATGGGATAATATTACCATGGACTTTGTCACTGGACTTCCTCTTACTCAACGAAAGCATGATGCTGTATGGGTCATGGTGGATAAGTTTACCAAGTCTGCTCATTTCCTGCCTGTTCGTCCTGATTATTTTTTGGATAGACTTGCAGATTTGTATGTGAATGAAATCGTGAGATTGCATGGAGTACCATTGTCTATCATTTCAGATCGTGATCCTCGATTTACTTTGAGATTCTGGAAAAGTTTACAGGAAGAATTAGGTACACAACTCCGCTTTAATCGCTTTTCATCCCTGCATCGATGGACGGTCGAACGAAGTTATCTGATTTTGGAAGATATGTTGAGGGGTTGTGTGTTAGAGTTTTCCGGGAGTTGGGATAATTATTTGACTTTGATGGAATTTGCTTATAACAACAGTTATCAGACGAGCATTGGCATGGCACCTTATGAAGCGTTGTATGGTAGAAAGTGTAGAACTCCGGTATGTTGGACGGAGTTAAGTGAAAACAAGATGATCGGGCCAGACATTGTGAAAGATACAGAAGAAAAGATTCAGATAATTCAACAGAGACTGAAAGCTGCCAGTGATAGGCAGAAATCGTATGCTGATCTAAAAAGGAAGGATATTGAGTTTCAAGTCGGTGATAAGGTGTTTCTGAAAGTGTCACCATGGAAACATATACTTCGGTTTGGAAAGAAAGGTAAGCTTAGTCCGCGATTCATTGGTCCTTATGAAATCCTGAAGAGGGTTGGACCCGTAGCTTATCAGTTAGCTCTTCCTGGAGAATTGGATAGATTGCATGATGTGTTCCATGTTTTTATGTTGAGAAGATATCGGTCTGATGCCACTCATAAGATCTGGTGCAAGAGATTGGTGCAACAGATTTGTCGATGAAGAAGGGGTTTCCATATTAGCCCAGAAGTAAAACAAGCTGAAACAAGTCGGTCCGTTAGTAAAAGTTCTCGGCAACATCATGGAAGTGAGGAAGCCACCGGGAATCGAAGAAAGCATGAAGGCTCGAGATCCGCACTTATTCTGATCGTATGAATTTCGAGGATGAAATTTCTTAAGGAAGGAAGAGTTATAACGCCCAAATTAGGGGTTAGAATATTAACGACATTTAGTATTTAAATATGCTTACTATTGCAATATGTATTAAATTGTGCATAAGTATTATGCTTATTCTTGGAATATGTACTCAATTGTGCTTCAAGATTTTGGCATGCATTCATGGCATTTTCCAGTACATTAGTTTCATGAAACGTCTTGAGTGATTAGGACAATAGTAAGATATTTTTTATATTTATAGTATTTTTCGGATACGTCAATGATTTTTAGAAAGTGTTGGTAACGGATTAGTATTTTTGAACAATTATTTTGAAGTTTTATTTTACGACGAATTTTGGTGAAGTTTGGAAGTTGTTTGGAACTTCGGGTATTAGATGATTCGAAAATCATAAGTGTGTAATTAGTTTTAACAGTACTATTATATGAATAAAATAATAATAAATGGGACGGTTTAGATAGGATATAGCATTAAGCATTTAAAAGCGACCTATAAATGTGTTGAATCTGCAAACAATCGGACATTTGTTCTTCACCTCTCACCGTCGAAGTTTTCGACATTAGTAAGTACTTACCCTCTGTTTTCATCTGAATTACATCCTTGTTTTGTTTTTGTTTATTGGTTTTGAGTTTTCATGGTGTTCATGTTTTTGTTTTGTTTCGATCATTAGTTCTGCGATCTTTGGAGTTTAAGTTGTTTCGGCGATTACGATAGGTTAGAAATCTCTGATAGATAAGGTTTTAAGTGAAGTGCTAAAGAAATTGAGAGGAAAAAAAAAGAAATGAGCGATGATTTTCGAAGGTATGAGACGATGAGCGATTGTCGATGAGCGAAAGTGTGTGAACAGTGTCGGTGAATAGTAAATAGTAAATAGTAAATAGTAATAGTGAATAGTGAATAGTGAATAGTAAATAGTAAATAGTAACTAGTAAATAGTAAATAGTAAATAGTAAATAGTAAATAGTAAATAGTAAATAGTAATAGTGCATAGTGAACAGTAGTGCTACAGTGTGACAAGATTCGTATTTGTGAGCAATCGTATACGTATTTATGAATAAGACAATAGAGAGAAATCTTGAATTCTTTTTCCCATAGATATACCATTAATTCTCAAATCTATGCCAATAAGCAAGATAAGGATCATAGGAACGACTAAGAAGAGAAAAAAGGCGAGCTTCTTTTGGCTCTATACTAACACCGAGAATCAAACAAAGATCTGAAAGATAAGCAATATACAAAAACATGCGATAGCGGACAACATTTTGAAATGTGGTTTTAAATACAGAAGAAATTGTGAGGTAAGAAAGAAAGAATGTGGAGGGATGAAGGAAATTATGGAGAGTGGTCTCTATTTATAGAACACTTTTATGACCGTTTTTTTTATTAGCCGATATTTACTATTACTAGCCGTTATTTACTAGCCGTTATACTAGCCAGTTATACTATATTAAAGTATTTGATTTGGGACATTTTCGATTTAATAAAATAAATTAGTGAATTTGACTACATCGGATCGCTAGAGTACGTTCTTGATTAATCGAAATTTGTCATGAACATGCAAATGGCACTAACTATTTAAAGGAAAAGCCGTAAGTCAAAAGCAAAAGGAATCTCACTTTAGAATTCATTGATTTGAACCTAAAGTCACGAGAAACAATTATTATCGTAGAATTGACATTTGGGCTCGTTTCTTTTTTTAGCTTATTGACCTTATTGATTTTAAGAAAAAACTATTATACTTATTTAGCCAATCCAATCAGCTAACTTTTTAAAAGTTTTTTTACAAGAGCATCTAGGTAATCAACTGATAGCTTATGAAACATATGCAAGAGACTTTAGTAAATTTGTACTTATGTACAATAGTAATTTTTGTGATAGAGGACCGCACATATCGATTGATTCCAGACATTGCCGGCACGTCAAGGCAATAAACAGTAAGGGTGATTGAGGTAAGTAATTCCGACAGTAAAATTTGTTAGTAGTCCTGGTAAATAAATTACATGCAAGTCGATGCAGGACTTTCAGTAATGTCAATAAATGTCAGTAAGTAATACCGGTAATTTCTGTAAGTCATTTCTGTAAGTATAGTTGTAATAAGGAAGAGACCCGGGACGGTCTCACTTTGATTTGTTCTATACTGAATTGTATATTTGGTGGGACAATGAATGTCCGAAAGTGCTCATATGTCTTTATCTCGATTGTGTAATCGTTAGGACAATGAACGCTCGAGGCGATTGTTGCATGATTATTTTATTGGAGGTGCTAATTTATTGCACATGAAATGTCCGGAATGATTTGTTATGTCCGTTGTGGGTAAATAGGCATGCCTAGAAGGGTTCAGAAGGCTTCGTGACACTTGATGTCGAGACTTGATCTTCTGTGACACTTGTGTCGAGACTTGATCTTCGTGACACTTGGTGTCGAGACTTGATCTTCGTGACACCGGTGTCTTCGATATGGACACTTGATGTCGAGACTTGATCTTCGTGACACTTCGGTGTCTTCGATATGGACACTTGTGTCGAGACTTCGATCTTCCGTGACACTTTCGTGTCTTCGATATGGACACTTCGTGTCGAGACTTCGATCTTCCGATAAGTCCGTTACCCGTCTATTTTATGGACTTTTGATTTGTTTTGTCATTAATGATAACATCTGTTATGAAGTGCATTTTACCCGAGTATTAATCTCTGAATGCATGCTTATATCGTTATTGTGAAAAGAAATTGGTTAAATTAGATAAATGATTACTCACTAAGCTATAAGCTTAGCACGGTGGATTTGCCCCGTGTAGGTACAGAGCAAAGAGATTAAGGATTGGGACAAGTCAACCGCAGTGGCCAAAGGAGTCAGAGTTTTTGTGTCACTCGAATATGTATTTTGTTTGGTTTCTTTGGGCCTGTACATATTCTTTGGATTTGTTTCTGGAAAGTCTGAGATGTATTATATGTGTGTTAAACTAACAATGCATATGTGTAATATTTGATTTTGTTTGTTCTGTCTTGGGTGGCATCCATGTATCCTCCCAGGGGGTATTTGGGTGTTACATGAAGTCTAGACTAATCCGTCTTTTGCCTACTTTTCATGGTTTGCCAAGTGAAGATGCAAACAAACATTTGAAGTACTTCTATTTGATATGCATAACTAATGAACCCTTAGGGGTAATAGATGAACAAATTAACCTAAGAGCTTTTTCATTGTCATTAAAAGATGCAGCTATCGATTGACATTATTACTTACCTCTTGGGAGTATTACCACAATGATATGAAGAAAGCATTCTTGGAGAAGTACTTCCCACCATCAAAAAGCTCTAACATTAGAAAAGAGGTTTGTGGAATAAAGAAAAAACAACGAGAGTCATGGCACAAATGCTGGGAATGTTTTAAGAGATTGTGTGTAAGTTTCCCCAACCATCAAATTAGTGATAATTACTTATCCAATATTTCTATAATGGACATTTAGCTATGGATAAAAGCCTAATTGATGCAACCAATGGAGGTGCCTTGCAGAATAAGACATCTGAGCAGGCTAAAAATTTAATTGAGAACATGGCATTTAATTCAAAACAATTTGGAACAAGATTAGACTCATCTTCTAAACATGTTAATGAGGTGAATGTCTCTGATTTACACCAACAAATTGCTGGACTAACCTCTCTTATTTGTCAACTTGTTATAGGTAACATGCAATCAATGAAGACTTGCAGAATTTGTTTAGTATTTGGATACCCATCTAATATGTGTCCCATGCTTCAAGAGGAACCTATCAAATAAGTGAATGCAACGAGTGGATTTCTGAGACAACCATAAAGGAGATATGATCCCTATTCAAATACGTATAATCCAAGATAGAAGGACCATCCCAATATTAGTTATGGAAACCCACAAATGAATCAACTGCGCCCAAATTTTCAATAATACAAGTAGCCATATGTCCCAAGACAACACAATCATCTCAACCTATTGCAATAGTACCTAAGGACAATTGTAGTCTCATGAGCTGAATTTGGGTACATGACTTGAAAATTTCTGCCATAGTTAATAATTGGTTTGAAAGCTTAGAATCATGATGTGTAAAGAAACATTAGATATACATATGAATAGACAGACTAGTAGAGATGGAGGTACGAATTGAATTGGAAAACATTGAATGATTGTGCTAATGAACATGTCCTAATAAAGCTCGTTTAAAATCAATTGCATCGAATAGAACATTCAATAGCAGAGTACCACATATGTGGAGTGTATAATGTCGAGTTAAAATGCAAAAAGGAATTGGGAAAGCCCAAGTGAGAATTTGAGGGACTATGATTGGATGAAAAAGTATGTGTACTACCTGATCCAGATGTATGTCCTAGTAAGAGTACATCGAAAGAGCAATTGGCGGCTAAGAATATCGAACTGAGTGATTACATGTTTGAGTTTCATGTATAGTGCAAAGTGACTATAGGCATAATCATCATTATCCTGGTGATATCATTAGAGGCGTAAGACGACAAAAAGATTCATTTACCCTGAGTAAAAGCCAGAACAAAGTTGGGATACTGTTAGTGAGTGAATGAATCTAAAATCTGAATGAAGTGGGTTTCAGAAGATGAACGGATTTTGGTGGATCACATCTAAGTTGTGAATATATGGAGAAAGATTTGGAAGTTCAGTGTACTACCACCGATGAAAAGTGAAACAGATGCCATGTTCTTGAGTGTTTCACCTTTGCCAAGATGAAAATACATAAGTAAATATGGGAAAACTAAGTTTGATATAAAGTAGTCCATATAAAATTATGGCGATAATAGGACTATGGATTTATGAGTTGTTTTATGGTTATCAGAATCACATTTGATATATGTGTTGTTAAGCTTGGAAGTAAAAAATTTGGAAATGAATTTCGAGGACGAAATTTTTATTAGGAGGGGAGAGTTGTAATATCCCATCCCCGAGGGGAAGGGTAGAATAGTCATTTGGAATGGGTTTTGAGTGTTTAAGATTGTCTTGGCGTGTTCATGCATGCACATACACGTAAATAGTGACTTTTGCACACGTAAATGACTGTACATGCATTCATGACATTTCCAGGTATATTTGGTCATAAATGTGATTTTTTGTGTGAAAAATATGATTTTTGTGCTTGAAAATTTAATTGGAGTGGGTCTTTGTGTGTTTTAAATTTTGGGAGAATTTTAGAAATTTTGCTGGAAATTTTCGGGGAACTTTTTCGGACTAGAAAAAATGCCAAGTGGTAGACTGACTGGTTATCGGTAGTAAAAAGTACTGACTAATGACACTGAAAATTAGATACATGATTTTAGGAATTATGAACTTTAAGCCATTAGAATTTTGGGGTGAAATTGGACTAGAGATTGGAAGTGAATTGGAAGAAAATTAAGTGGGTATTTGAGAGGTTGACATGTGGCAAGTGACATGTGGCAAGTGACATGTGTCACTTGCCTAACATGCCACCTTATGTATTTAAGTTATTAAACCAAGTGATTCTCGATGCTTCCTTAGAAAGAGTTAAAATCACTTTTAAAATGCAAGTTTTTCCTCCTCATCCGTAGCTTCTTCCTTGCTCCTCCTTCGTTGATTCAAGCTCCACCCACACAAGACACTCTTCTTTGTTACTTGCTTTCTTTTCCTTGTCCATTAAATATCCAACCAAACCCTCACCCCCCTCAAGTGATGATGATTATTGTGTATGGTGTTGGGGGAAAGGAAGTGAGTTTGTGGTTTTTGTGAAGAATTGAAGAAAGTGGAAGCTTAAGTAGGTAAGGTTGTGCTTTATGTTATAAATTGGAATTAAATGCATTATTTGTGATGGTTGTGAACCTAATTGCATGCAAATTGTGTTGGTATAGATGGGTATGAAATTTGCTTGTTTAATTGATGATTGATGAGTGTAGAAAAAGATTATTGAGTGTGTGTGCTGCCATTTGTGGAATAATGTTAAAGGATAGGTTTTGGTTTAGTTATGGTGGATATATGAAGTGAATTGAGTGTTGGTTGGTTTAGAAATGGTATGGAAGATGTAGAATGTGAGTTAGGTTGTGAATATGAAAACTTTGCTTTGTGTATGTTCCAATGATTTGGTAATAACTTTTAATATGGTTATGCTATTGAGATGAAGTTTGACTTGAATTAAACTTGAGAAATTTAGCTATAATTTTTATGAAGGAAGTGTTGTCCAATTTTGGCTTAAAGGATTTTGAATTTTACCTTGAAAGTGGGCAATATGCGTAGGGTGAATAGTGCCATGTTTATGAGTCTATCATTGAAGACCTGGAACTTTGGGGAATTTTTCTAGGCTAAATAAGATAGATTTTGCGAAATTAGTCTTCATGAAAGTTTTAGATTATGTTTTGATCTTTCCATTCATGTGAAGTATGTAATTTTTGGTACATGGAATGTGAAGTTATAATTTTTAGAAGTTTTTGTTACTGTTTGGCATGATCATTAGTAGACAGAAAATTTGAGTGGCTATTTGACCCATTTAGAGATAGAATTGATTTTTGGGTTCTTCATGAAGTTGTAAAGTTTCCTTTTAGCTTTCCATTGATATAAAGTTTGTAAATTTTGGAGTTCTGAATCAAAAGTTATGGAGTTTGGAAGTTGAGATGTTGGCCAGAAATGTGCCGATAGGTCGGCCAGAATGTGACGATCGGTCGGCCAGAAATTTGGCGATCGGTCGGCCAAAAATGTGGCGATAGGTTGGCCAAAATGTGGCGATCGGTCGGCCAGAATGTGACGATCGGTCGGCCAGAAATGTGACGATAGGTCGGCCAGAAATGTGGCGATTGGTCGGCCAGAATGTGACGATCGGTCGGCCAGAAACTTGGCGATCGGTCGGCCAGAAATGTGGCGATAGGTCAGCCAAAATGTGGCGATAGGTCAGCCAGAATGTGGCGATCGATTGGCCAAAAATGTGGCGATAGGTCGGCCAGAATGTGGCGATCGGTCGGCCAAAATGTGGTGATCGATCGACCAGAATATGACGATAGGTCGGCTAGAAATGTGGTGATCGGTCGGCCAAAAATGTGGTGATAGGTTGGCTAGAAATGTGGCGATCGGTCGGTCAGAATGTGACGATTGGTCGGCCAGAAATGTGGTGATCGGTCAGCCAAAAATGTGGCGATCGGTCTGCTAGAAATGTGACGATCTGTCATCAAAAAATGTGGCGATCGGTTGGCCTCCGTTGGTTCGCTAGAATATGGCGATCGTGCCTGCGCACTATCGCGACTTCCTATTTTGTTTAAGGAAGATTATTTTCTGAACACACTTCACTCTTTTGGCTATATCTTTTCCTTCCGACATCCGATCGATTTGATTTTTGAAGCGTTGGATTCCTAAGACATCCCTCTATCCGTTCATGGAAAATTGTGGATTTTTTAGATTAAAATAAAAGAGATTGATTTAATCAAAGTGAGTTGGAAAATTTTCTGAACATGGTTCAGTATTTTGGTAAATTCTTGATCTGTAGAGATCCAATTGAGTTGATTATTGTTTCTAAATAAACTAGAGACATGGGGCTATAAGTTATCTAAAAAATTGAATTTCAATTCAACCCCTAAGACTTTCAATTTCCAAATTGAAGTTGAGTACAGTGTTCAGTCTTGGATTAGTAAGAGCTGAAAGTGTTTTAGCCATAATTGGACCTATAGAGATCTGAATTGAGTGATTTTAGTATTTATGGATTCCTACTGCTTAGGGAAATTTTTCTTTCAAGGGAGGTTGCCTAGGTTACCCTATGTGGACTAGCTCATCGATCGGGAGTAGTAGACCCGAAAGAATTCAATAAACATAAATTGTGAGTTTAAGGATTTTAGTGCGGCTAAACCCTAGGCATACTTGAGTTGTGATATTGGAATGGATTTTGCGATAAAATTTATCGATTGATACTGGGATAGTCATGAACATGCATCGTACATATATGTGCATCAATGATTGTAATTGTGCAAAACTATTAATGTGTGTGAACGTATGGAATGAATGAGTTATGCAGGCTAAGAGTTCGCAATCAGGCAGTTCCAGAATTTGGAAGCAAATGCTAATCTGGAGCGTACTGTGAGTAGACTGAGATGGTCTCATTTCACCCTTTATTCTATTTTGTTTATTTTTGTATAAATTGATTACTGAATGTGGTGAATAATGGTGGGTTTGAGATTTGCTGTGATTGTGAATTTCGGACAGAAGGTCTGATGATTGTATACTAGGGAGTTGGTTATAGAAGTGCTACTTGTATGTGAATTTGCGACCTATATGCTTATGATGTGACTAATTGGAATATATGTGATACATAAATGGTGATTGTGGCATTCATAGACTGATTGATTGTAACATATGCATACGTGCATAATAATATGATTACTTGTGGCATTCATAGGCTGATTGATTGTGACATATACATACGTGCATAATAATGTGATTAATTGTGGCATATGCATTCCATTCATGAATGCATAACCAGATAATGACAGTTATGACCGGAGCAGCCACCGAGAGCTAAAAGCTCAACGATTGTACTCGGGCCTCAAGCCCCACAGTGATTTAGAGCCTCATGCTCAACGATTAACGTGCCCATACTGGGACAGTTCAAGCGCTCGATCACAACACCGAAATACGTTGGAAAGTGTCACATGGGTATTTCATATTCATTCGATTACATATATTTGATTGAGTGAAAGGTAACATGCCTTATGCTTATGTGAAATAAATGTGTTCTAATGCCGGAATACGGTCCGATGACTTGTGAAAGTGAGTAGATGTGACTGATGCTTTGCATGGCATAAGTGTATGAAATATAATGACTGTTGTGACCAGAGTCGCCACCGATCAGAGTTTTAAGCTCAATGAGTGGAAATGAGCTTCGAGCTCATAAGTGATTCAGAGCCTCCGGCTCAACGTCTAATGAGCCCTGTATCCACCAACAGATAAGAAACATTTATTAATGAGCCCTACAAGGGACAGTTTAGGCACTCGATCACAGCAAAATAATAAATAGAAAGTGAGTCTCATGTGCTTGTATCGAATATGAATAATGTGAATGTGCAATTCTGTAAACATGTGAATGTGAAATATTATGAATGTGCACTATGAAATAAAGTGAGATGTATGAATATTGTGTTATGTGTCTGGGTGAACCATCGATGATGGTCACTCACTGAGTTCGCAAAACTCACCCAAAATTTGCACTTATTTTTTAGGACTCAGAAGAATACCCCGTTAGGCAACGGGCGTATAGCAACTGCATGTGAGTGAGAGAAGAGGTCGGGGATCAGTTCGCATCTGCATTAGTGTCTTCTTCTTATTTTTGTATAAATCGTGTATTCTAAAATGTGTATAAATGATTAATTAATTTTTATTTATGAAAAGGGCCCCCGTGGTCATTGTACTTACTGGTGATTGTGTATGTTAATTAATTTCTGCATAGTATATGTTTGTGTTTTTTTAAAAAAATTTATACGGAGTTTTGACTTAGTGATGTAGCACGCCACCCTCACAGGGCACGGACTCGGATATCAGCATCGATGTTGGGTTCGGGTCATGCAGGAGTTGGGTGTTACATTTATGTGGTATCAGAGCCCAGAAGTACGAATTTATTGTTAGAGTAGTGCCCTAAAGGCAATCGCTTTTAGCGCATTTTGTACAAATTTGTGTACAGTCTTTATAAATAAATAAAGAAAGGCATATTTCATTAATTTGTTGTTCATTATTTATGAACTGATATAGATCTGTAATCAAATTAATGAAGTCCATGATATATGACATAGCATGAAGGAAATTGTGATGTGATCATACTACTGAGATTCCTATCATGTGCAATTATGTCATTATCTAAATTATCCCTAGTCATAAGATTACTGAGACTGGACATCGATAATCCAGAAAGACTAGCACATCTCATGCTCCTTGATTTGATCAAGCAGTGGATCTCAGAAACTATAAATATGAGATATTTAGGGTTGAGATGTGGATGCTTACTAGAGGCAGTAAGTACATGGGATGACCTGCTATGAGATTATCACATGGATGTCCTATTCTAATGTCAGTGATAATCTCATCATAGCAATGGTGCAAGTATCCTTAGACTTGAGGTGCTAAAGGATATCTTGGATACTGATTCTGTGCTTTGACTCCATTCCTTGTTGCCTTACAGAGGTCGCTCATAGGGTGGTGCTTGGGTACAGTTTGAGGTATTCGAAGGTAATTGAGTAGCCAATAGAGGATTCACCACTTCTGTGATAGCAGAAGATGATACCCATGGCCTCTTGTCAGGGTCATTACTTAGAAATCTCTGGCCGGAGTATGTATGTCGTGAAGAGTGTCTTCAGTGACATATAAAGTAATGAGTCCTAGGATAAGAACTGAAATCACTTGGACTAGATTTGACGTAGTCAGTCTAGTGAGAGTTGACACATTGCCCATACTCATAACCAAGTGGGGTATAGGATGGTGAAAGGACGAATTGCACGGTAATTGTCTATGGAAGGGTTCGTGATATGGTCCATGATGAATATATATTCATTCGTCAAACCAATTACTTTTCGGTCAATTGGGGTTCATGATGTGTTGCTAGATACCGCTCATGACTTGCTTAGATTAAGTGTTAATCTAAGTGGCCAACATAACCGGAACCTAATGGGTCACACGATAAGAGTGTCTCGGAGAACTCGTAAAATAGTTTTGGACGAGTTCCAATATATGGAAGCAACATGATTAAATGGATCCCGATGAGATCGAGATATGTCCGATGAGATCGCGACATCGATATTGAAAAAGGTTTTGAGAGGTTTTCCCATACCGGGACCGGTAGGACCGACCAGTGTGGTGGACCACTTGATAATATATATATATATATATATATATGATTAATTAATTAAATAATTAATTAATATATATATATACATGTGTGTGCGTGGATGGAGAGGAAGCTTCTCTCATTTTGCTTAGTCATTAGTTACATTTAATGACTAAAGGACAAAAACAATGAAAGATGAGAAGAGTTCATCGTTGGCTTTGAATATAAGCATAAGAAGAAAGAGTTTCTTCACTTTTTGGAGATAGATCATCGTGGCTTTTGAGAAAAGAAGAGAGGTTTTTGGAAAACCTTTAAGAGAAAGTGTTCTCTCACCAACGATCATCTCTCCTTCTCATCTTCACCAAGCTTCTTCATCTCTTCCTCCATCATTTTCCAAGCTCTCCATAGAAAAAAGGTAAGATCTAGCAGTCTTTAATTTGTTCTAGCTATTCCCGGGTCAAAGGGTTTGTCCCGGTTAGGTTCTCCGATCTCTGCGTGGATACCGTTAGAGACGGTCTCCTTTGGTCATTCGATTCGAGTTTGTTATATATATACACATGGATCCTGACTTTCGGGAAGGTCCCGGAATAAAAATTTTTGTTTTCCGCACCGTGGGCATGTGATGCTCACACCGGGATTTTCCTACATTTATATAGGCATTTTCTGAAACATGGGTCAAGTTACATGCATTTAAGTCATGTCATAACAGACAGTGGTAACTGATCCCTAGTCTAAGTCGTATAAGTATGAGTCATATGCATGAGTATGTGTTAAGTGTTTAAATGTGACAAACGTGATGAGAATGTGAGCAAATGAAGGTTTATGGGTAATTTAATAAATCCTCGAATGTGAGATGAATGCGAATGTATTAGCATGGGCTGATTAAGGAAAAAGTGATATCACAATGAATAATGAGACCTAAAGTGTATAAATCGAGTTGAAAGAAAATGAAATTTGCTATAGCCTGGGGAGGTCAAATTTGGACATGAGAAGAATATCGGTTAAAAGTGATAAGAGTATGATTTAGTATAAGAATATATCTATGTGAGATCAAAAGTTCAGGATGACTAGGTATTTATGATTCTGACTGGTATGTCCGATAAAATGGGGATAATTGGAAATGAGAAAAAGTACACGGTTCGATAAGGTAGATATAACTTTACTACATTTGTGTTGGTGTGTATTATGGGATATCGATATTGTACCGTAATGTTCTGCCTTCGAATGAGATAGAGAAATGAAGATATTGTCAGGAAGAAGCTGAAATGATGAGATTAAAGTGTACAAACTCGGTTAAAAGAAATAACTTTTCGATGATTGTGAAAGGATAGAATATACATACGGACGATGAAATATTAGAAACATGACTTTAAAAGTGATGAAACGTGATACATGATGTGTAGTATGGAAAAAGTTAGAAATGCACCTAGGTTTGGATGTATGTATGCACGCGATTTTGGAAAAGATGATAATTCAAAGGAGAAGAGTGAATGCACTCAAAATAGTTAAATACTGGAAAATTGGAGTAGAATCGTTGTCAATATGTGTGATAATGTGAGGAAAAAGTGCAGGGCACGATATGGGCCTACAAAATCGATTTCTGTTATGATCATATGGTGAACTCCAATCATGGGCAGGAACAAGAATAGAAATGGTATCTAGAGTAAATTGAAATGTCAGTATCATTAGCGACTGTTAATGATTGGAGATTTGATATAAATACATCTCCAAGTAAGATGTAAGGATTTTGGATGGTATATACCAGAGTATTTGAGTAAATGAAATTGCTTAATGCCTCATTGAGCCTTATTATCGATGATGTATTGATCATAGAAGGCATGATACGAAATGAGTTTATTAAGATAGTATGAAATGTTGAAATTGAGTTTCTTGAGGTATTAAGAATGACCAATAAGTACTCATGGGCAATAGGTGATTGACAAGGATTTATAAACAATATCGAGGTTTGTACCAAGAAATCATTGAGATAGGGTCAGAAAGCCAGGTAATTTAGTTTATGACTAATGAAGGCAGGTTTTTCTTGACCAGTAGCTGAGATCATAAGCCCTTCTCTTGATTCAACAATGGAATCTGGTAATTCTTCCATTGTCCAGAGGTCAAAGGCCCCTCGCTTGATGCAATCGGGTTTGTTTCAGAAAGGAATCGACAGGCGCAACGGAGGGAATTTTGAAATAAGATGACAGGTCTCCAAGAGAAGTTGTAATGTGCTGTCTTCTCTATAAAAAAAAGTAAATAGTGAGTCAAAAGTGAATATTGGAGTTACATCCATAGCAAAGACTCAAGTATAAGAGTTAGAAAAGGGTTTTTGTTGATGTAAAGTATCCAACTAAATAAGTGGATTTCAGCAATTCGAGAAGATACTCTTGCTACTGTGAGGTGAACTTAGGTTCACATTATAGTCAGTGTAAATATGTTTGAGGAACCACAAATTATATCAGATTGAAAAGATCATATGATAATATTATGTCACTGAGGAATTAGTTACTTAAGGAATTACAAGAACTAAATATAAACACAATAAGTTTGAGGTTATATCTATTGGAGTTAACTAGTAACATGATATCAATGAGTGACTATGATCTTATCGACAAAGGAAGATGAAATTTTGAATATTTGCAAAATATATGTAAGCTGCATTAATGGTGAAGATAAAAAGAATTTTTGAGGAATTCATAACCCCAGTGTTAATTATATCGCTTCGATTTGGCGATTTTGCTATATATGACAAAGTTTCCATGAGAGATTAAGATACAATCTATTGCAATAGTACCTAAGGACAATTGTAGTCTCATGAGCTGAATTTGGGTACATGACTTGAAAATTTCTGCCATAATTAATAATTGGTTTGAAAGCTTGGAATCATGATGTGTAAAGAAACATTGGATATACATATGAATAGACAAATTAGTAGAGATGGAGGTACGAATTGAATTGGAAAAGATTGAATGATTGTGCTAATGAACATGTCCTAATAAAGCTAGTGTTAAAATCAACTGCATCGAATAGAACATTCAATAGCAGAGTACCACATATGTGGAGTGTATAATGTCGAGTTAAAATGCAAAAAGGAATTGGGAAAGCCTAAGTGAGAATTTGAGGGACTATGATTGGATGAAAAAGTATGTGTACTACCTGATCCAGATGTATGTCCTAGTAAGAGTACATTGAAAGAGCAATTGGCGGCTAAGAATATTGAACTGAGTAATTACATGTTTGAGTTTCATGTATAGTGCAAAGTGACTACAGGCATAATCATCATTATCCTGGTGATATCATTAGAGGCGTAAGACGACAAAAAGAGTCGTTTACCCTGAGTAAAAGCCAGAACAAAGTTGGGATACTGTTAGTGAGTGAATGAATCTAAAATCTGAATGAAGTGGGTTTTGGAAGACGAATGGATTTTGGTTGATCACATCGAAGTTGTGAATATATGGAGAAAGATTTGGAAGTTCAGTGTACTACCACCGATGAAAAGTGAAACCGATGCCATGTTCTTGAGTGTTTCACCTTTGCCAAGATGAAAATACAGGAGTAAATAAGGGGAAACTAAGTTTGATATAAAGTAGTCCATATAAAATTATGGCAATAATAGGACTATGGATTTATGAGTTGTTTTATGGTTATCGGAATCACATTCGATATATGTGTAGTTAAGCTTGGAAGTGAAAAATTTGGAAATGAATTTCGAGGACGAAATTTTTATTAGGACGGGAGAGTTGTAACATATCCCATCCCATCCCTGAGGGGAAGGGTAGAATAGTCATTTGGAACAAGTTTTGAGTGTTTAAGATTGTCTTGGCGTGTTCATGCATGCACATACACGTAAATAGTGACTTTTGCACACGTAAATGACTATACATGCATTCATGACATTTCCCGGTATATTTGGTCATAAATGTAATTTTTTGTGAAAAATATGATTTTTGTGCTTGAAAATTTAATTGGAGTGGGTCTTTGTGTGTTTTAAATTTTGGGAGAATTTTAGAAATTTTGTTGAAAATTTTTGGGGAACTTTTTTGGACTAAGAAAAATGTCAAGTGGTAGACTGACTGGTTATCGGTAGTAAAAAGTACTGACCAATGAAACTGGAAATTAGATACATGATTTTAGGAATTATGAATTTTAAGCCATTGAAATTTTGGGGTGAAATTGGACTAGATATTGGAAGTGAATTGGAAAAAAATTAAGTAGGTATTTGAGAGGTTGACATGTGGCAAGTGACATGTGTCACTTGCCTAACATGCCACCTTATGTCTTTAAGTTATTAAACCAAGTGATTCTCGATGCTTCCTTAGAAAGAGTTAAAATCACTTTTAAAATGCAAGTTTTTCCTCCTCATCCGTATCTTCTTCCTTGCTCCTCCTTCGTTGATTCAAGCTCCACCCACACAAGACACTCTTCTTTGTTACTTGCTTTCTTTTTTTTGTCCATTAAATATCCAACCAAACCCTCACCCCCTTAAGTGATGATGATTATCGTGTATGGTGTTGGGGGAAAGGAAGTGAGTTTGTGGTTTTTGTGAAGAATTGAAGAAAGTGGAAGCTTAAGTAGGTAAGGTTGTGCTTTATGCTATAAATTGGAATTAAATGCATTACTTGTGATGGTTGTGAACCTAATTGCATGCAAATTGTGTTGGTATAGATGGGTATGAAATTTGCTTGTTTAATTGATGATTGATGAGTGTAGAAAAAGATTATTGAGTGCGTGTTTTGCCATTTGTGGACTAATGCTTAAGAATATGTTGTGGTTTAGTTATGGTGGATATAAGAAGTGAATTGAGTGTTGGTTGGTTTAGAAATGATATGAAAGATGTAGAATGTGAGTTAGGTTGTGAATCTGGAAACTTTGCTTTGTGTATGTTCCAATGATTTGCTCATAACTTTTTATATGGTTATGTTATTGAGATGAGGTTTGACTTGAATTAAACTTGAGAAGTTTGGCTAGAATTTTTATGAAGGAAGTGCTGTCCAATTTTGGCTTGAAAGATCCTAAATTTTGCCTTGAAAGTGGGCAATATGTGTAGGGTGAATAGTGCCATGTTTATGAGTCTATCATTGAAGACCTGAAACTTTGGGAAATTTTTCTAGGTTGAATAAGACAGATTTTGCGAAATTAGTCTTCATGAAAGTTTTAGATTATGTTTTGATCTTTCCATTAATGCGAAGTATGTAATTTTTGGACCATGGAATGTGAAGTTAAAATTTTTAGAAGTTTCTGTTACTGTTTGACATGATCATTAGTGGACAGAAACTTTGAGTGGCTATTTCACCTCTTTAGAGACATAATTGATTTTTAGGTCATGGAAGTTGTAGAGGTTCCTTTTATCTTTTCATTCATATAAAGTTTGTAAATTTTGGAGTTCGGAATCAAAAGTTATGGAGTTTGGAAGTTGAGATGTTGGCCAGAAATGTGGTGATAAGTCAGCCAGAATGTGACAATCGGTCGGCCAGAAATGTGGCGATCGGTCAGCCAAAAATGTGGCGATAGGTCGGCCAGAAATGTGGCGATCGGTCGGCCAGAATGTGACGATCAGTCGGCTAGAAATGTGGCGATCGGTTGGCCAGAAATGTGGCGATAGGTCGGCCAGAAATGTGGCAATCGGTCGGCCTCTGCTGGTCCGCTAGAATGTGACGATCGTGTATGCGCACAATCGCGACTTCCCATTTTGTTTAAGGAAGATTATTTTCTGGATACACTTCACTCTTTTGGCTATATCTTTTCCGTCCGGCATCCAATTGATTTGATTTTTAAAGCTTTGGATTGCTAATACATCCCTCTATCTGTCCATGGAAAATGATGGATTTTTTAGATTAAACTAAAAGAGATTTATTTAATCAAAGTGAGTTGGAAAAGTTTCTAAACATGGTTCAGTATTTTGGTAAATTCTTGATCTGTAGAGATTCAATTGAGTTGATTATTGTTTCTAAATAAACTAGAGACATGGGGCTATAAGTTATCTGAAAGAATCGAATTTCAATTAAGCCCCTAAGACTTTCAATTTCTAAATTGAAGTTGAGTACAGTGTTCAGTCTTGGATTAGTAAGAGCTGAAAGTGTTTTAGCCATAATTGGACCTATAGAGATTCGAATTGAGTGATTTTAGTGTTTATGGATTTCTATTGCTTAGGGAAATTTTTCTTTCAAGGGAGGTTACCTAGGTTACCCTATGTGGACTAGCTCATCGATCGGGAGTAGTAGACCCGAAAGATTTCAATAAACATAAATTGCGAGTTTAAGGATTTTAGTGCGGCTATACCCTAGGCATACTTGAGTTGTGATATTGGAATGGTTTTTGCGATAAATTTTATCGATTGATACCGGGATAGTCATAAACATGCATCGTACATATATATGTATCAATGATTATAATTGTGCAAAACTATTAATGTGTGTGCAACGTATTGAATGAATGGGTTGTGCAGGCTAAGAGTTCGCAATCAGGCGTTTTCAGAATTTGGAAGCAAATGCTAATATGGAGCGTACTGTGAGTAGACTGAGATGGTCTTATTTCACCCTTTATTCTATTTTGTTTATTTTTGTATAAATTGATTACTGAATGTGGTGAATAATGGTGGGTTTGAGATTTGTTGTGATTGTGAATTCCGAACGGAAGGTCTGATGACTGTATACTGGGGAGTTGGTTATAGAAGTGCTACTTATATGTGAATTTGCGACCTATATGCTTATGATGTGACTAATTGGAATACATGTGATACATAAATGTTGATTGTGGCATTCATAGACTGATTGATTGTAACATATGCATACGTGCATAATAATATGATTACTTATGGCATTCATAGGCTGATTGATTGTGACATATACATACGTGCGTAATAATGTGATTAATTGTGACATATGCATTCCATTCATGGATGCATAACCAGATAATGACAGTTGTGACCGGAGCAGCCACTGAGAGCTAAAAGCTCAACGATTGTACTCGGGCCTAGTGCCCCACAGTGATTTAGAGCCTCAGGCTCAACGATTAATGTGCCCATACTGGGACAGTTCAGGCGCTCGGTCACAACACCGAAATACGTTGGAAAATGTCACATGCGCATTTCATATTCATTCGCTTACATATATTTGATTGAGTGAAAGGCAACATGCCTTATGCTTATGTGAAATAAATGTGTTTTGATGCTGGACTTCGATCCGATGACTTGTGAAAGTGAGTAGATGTGAATGATGCTTTGCATGGCATAAGTGTATGAAATATAATGGCTGTTGTGACCAGAGTCGCCACCGATCAGAGCTTTAAGCTCAACGAGTGGAAATGAGCTTCGAGTTCATAAGTGATTCAGAGCCTCCGGCTCAACGTTTAATGAGCCCTGTATCCACTAACGGATAAGAGACAGTTATTAATGAGCCCTACAAGGGACAGTTTAGGCACTCGGTCACAGCAAAATAATAAATAAAAAGTGAGTCTCATGTGCATGTATCAAATATGAATAATGTGAATGTGCAATTCTGTAAACGCGTGAATGTGAAATAATGTGAATGTGCACTATGAAATAAAGTGAGATGTATGAATATTGTGTTATGTGTCTGGGTGAACCATCGATGATGGTCACTCACTGAGTTCACAAAACTCACCCAAAATTTGCAATTATTTTTCAGGACTCAGAAGAATACCTCGTTAGGCAACGGGCGTATAGCAACTGCATGTGAGTGAGAGAAGAGGTCGGGGATCAGTTCGCGTCTGCATTAGTGTCTTCTTCTTATTTTTGTATAAATTGTATATTATGAAATGTGTATAAATGATTAATTAATTTGTATTTATGAAAAGGGCCCCCCGTGGTCATTGTACTTACTGGTGATTGTGTATGTTAATTGATTTCCACATAGTATATGTTTGTGTTTTCAAATTAAAAAATTTATACTGAGTTTTAACTGAGTGAAGTAGCATGCCACCCTCGCAGGGCACGGACTCGGATATCACTATTGATGTCAGGTTCATGTCATGCGGGAGTGGGGTGTTACAAACCCTCTAGTTCTAATTCTTGTTTTAATATGTATTTAGATGATATTGTCAAATCTTTAGCTTCTAACACTTCGCAATTGCAACAAGAGATAAGATAATTTCAACAAGAGATAAGGACTAGTATCCAAGACTTGGCAAATCAAGTTGGCCAATTAGCCATTACGGTGAGTAACTTGGAATCAAAGGTTTTTGGAAAGTTGTCACCTCAAACAATTGTTAATCCAAAAGAGAATGCAAGTTCAATTGTTTTAAGAAGTGGGAAAGATTTAGAAGAACTAGTAAAGAATCTCTCTAGTAGCTTCAATGTAAGAAAAGGATAACGAAATTATCTCACGTAGCAACATTCCTCATAAGGACGATGGGAACATTGCCAAAAAACATAAAGAGCCAAAAGCACTTAAGTTTCCTCCATTGTCTAATTATAAATATGTTGTACCTTTTCTCGGGTTGTTTGAATAAATCTAAGAAAGAGGAGGAAGAAAAAGAATTCCTTGAGACTTTTTGTAAGTGTGAAGTAAATTTTCCTTTACTTGATGCTATTAAACAAATACCTTGTTATGCTAAATTTCTCAAAAAATTGTGTGCACATAAGAGGAGAAAAAAGCTTAAAGGAGTTGAAAAGATTAGAATGGGGGAGAACGTTTCTGCTATGATTCAAAGAAAGCTCCCAACTAAATATAAAGGCTCAGGAACTTTCATTATCCCTTGTATAATTGATAGCATTAGATTTGAAAAGGCCATGTTAAACTTAGGAGCTTTAATTAATGTCATGCCATATTTTATTTATGCTTCTTTGAAACTTGATCCTTTATACAAAATTGTTGTCGTAATTCAATTGGCAAATATATCTAATGCCTATCCTAAAGGCGTAGTTGAGGATGTTCTTGCACAAATCAATAGTTTGGTTTTTCCTACTAATTTTTATGTTCTTGATATGGAAAAAATGATCAAAGTGCTCCTATTTTATTAGGAAGACCATTCTTAAAGACATCTAAAACTAAAATTGATGTATATAATGGTACCCACTCTATGGAATTTGATGGTGAAGTTGTTGAATTTAATATTCAAGATGCAATGAAATTTCTTGACGAAGATGATTCTGTTTGTATGATTTATGTAATTGATTCTTTGGCACAAAGGGTTTTTGAGCTTAATGGAAAGGATGCTTTGGAAGTGGCCATTAGTGAAGAGCTAATGAAGAGGACTTTGATGAATTTTTAGTTACTAATGGGCTACAAGAGAACATTTTAGTGCTTAAAGAAAATCATGAGGAATAACTACAAGGTAACGTTTCCTATATTAATTTACCTATTTCTAATAAGAGACTTTTACCTTCTATGAAACAGGCACCAATTCCATAAATTAAACCCCTTCCTGAGCATTTAAAATATGTGTTCCATGGAGGAGGAGGAACATTGCCAGTCATCATCTTAAGCAAGCTTAGCGAGCAACAAGAATACAAATTGGTGCAGATTTTTAATAAGCATAAGATGACTATTGGATGGATGATTGTTGACATTAAGGGAATTAGTCTATCTACATGCATGCATATAATTTTATTATAAGAAGGAACAAAACATTCTTGAAAACCCCAATGGAGATTAAATCCACCTATGATGGATGTAGTTAAAAAGGAAATACTTAAATTGCTTGAGGTTGGAATTATTTACCTTATTTATGATAGTGATGGGTTAGCCCCGTACAGGTAGTGCCCAAAAAGATAGGAATAACTGTTGTGAAAAAACAAGACAATGAATTTATCCCTACTTGTGTGCAGAATGGTTGGAGAGTGTGTATTGATTATAGAAAATTAAATTCAATAACTAGAATGGATCATTTTCCATTACCTTTTATGGACCAAATGCTTGAAAGACTAGTAGGTCGTGCTTACTATTATTTTCTTGATGGTTATTCAGGTTATTTTCAAATTGCAATTGCACTGAAAGATTAAGAAATGACTACTTTTACATGCCCATTGGGAACATTTACATATCAATAAATGCCCTTTAGTAAGTTTATTGTTTTAAACTTATTTTAAATTATGATAATTTTCATTTTATGGTGGAACAAGGAATAGTTTTGGGTCATGTTGTCTCCTCTAAGGGAATTGAGGTTGATAAAGTTAAAATTGATATTATCCAATCCCACTAACGTGCAGGAAGTTGATTATTTTCTTGGACATACAGGGTTTTATAGGAGATTTATAAAGGATTTCTCAAAAATTACCTTACCTCTATGCAAGTTGTTGTAAAAGGACGTAGCTTTTGAGTTTGATGTAGCATTTAAGAAAGCTTTTGATGAGTTGAAAACATTACTGACTCCTGTACCAGTTATACAACCACCCAACTAGAACGTTCCCTATAAGATAATATGCGATATAAGTTATTATATTGTTGGTTTTGTGCTAGGACAAAGAATTGGGAAGGCATCACTTTCTATTTATTATGCTTCCAAAACTTTAGATGATGCTTAACGCAACTACTCCACCATTGAAAAAAATTTTTGGCTGTTGTTTTTGCTTTAGAAAAATTTTGTTCTTATTTATTTGGTTCTAAAGTAATTATTTATTCTAATCATGCAACTCTTTGTTATTTATTGATAAAGAAAGAGGCAAAACAAATACTGATAAGGTGGATACTTCTCTTGAGTGAATTTGACATAGAGATAAAGGATAAGAAAGGAAAGGAGAATCAAGTTGCTGATCACCTTATTCGTTTGGCTGGGGAAGAAGATAAGTTTCCTTTAAATGATAATTTTCCTGATGAACAATTATTTGCAATTAAGGAAATAGAACCTTATTCTGCCGATAAAGTTAGTTATTTAGTAGCCAAGACTTTTCCTATGATTTGCCTAAATAAAAAATAGATAAGATTAAAAGTGATGCTAAATGGTATATATGGGAGGACCCTTATTTTTGGGAAAAACTGGGCTGACCAAGTGATTAGAAAATGTGTTCTTAATAATGAGACTTTGTCTATTTTAATCTTTTGTCATTCCTATACATGTGGTGGTCACTTTGGAGCTAAAGAATGTGGTTTTTATTGGCCAAACCTATTTCGAGATTCATATGTCTTTAGTAAATCATGTGATAATTGTCAAAAAATAGGTAATATATCCCAAAGAAATGAGATGCCACAAACCTAATACTATTTTACGAAATTTTTGATAAAGGGCATTGACTTCATGGGACCGTTCCCTGCATCATTTGGTAATGTTTACATATTGTTAGTTGTTGATTATGTTTCAAATTGGATAGATGCTAAAGCCACCAAAACTGATGACTCTAAAGTTAATGCAACTGTTATCAAATCTCACATCTTTTGCAGGTTTGGAATCCCAAAAGCATTGATAAATGACTGAGGTGCTCACTTTTGCAGTTGAACCATTGAGGCCTTACTCACAAAATATTGTGTTACCCATTAGATTTCAACTGCTTATCATCCATAAACTAGCGGTCAAGTGGAGGTATCTAATTAGGAGATCAAGCCTATATTTAAAAAGATAGTAAACCTAAATAGAAAGGATTGGAGCTTGCATTTGGAGGGTGCTTTATGGGCATATAGGACAACATGTAAAACACCTATTGGTATGTCACCTTATAGGTTAGTGTTTGGAAAACCATGCCATCTTTCGATTGAGATAGAGTATAAAGCTTATTGGGCCATCAAGAAATTCAACATGAAGATGATTGAAGTGGGGAACACAAAAAGTTGGAGTTACAAAAGTTAGAGGAGATTTATAACGACGCCTACTAGAGGGCAAGAATTTACAAGGAGAAGAAAAATGCTTTTCATGATAAAATGATTTCAAGAAAGAGATTTAAAGTTGGACACCAAGTTCTTTTTTATAACTCTCGACTTTGATTATTTCTAGGTAAGCTTTGTTCTCGTTTTAAAGGGTCTTTTATTGTTACTAATTTTTTCCCTCATAGTACAGTTGAAATTCAAAGCATTAAAACATCTAAGGTACTCAAACTTAATGGTTATAGACTTTAGCCTTATTATGAGGGATTTTAACTTAAAAATATAGAGGAAAATTTTTTTGAGGTTCTAGTTTACTTGGACTAAGAAAGCAAAAATTAAGTTGAGCCATTGATATTAAACAAAGGCGCTACTTGGGAGGCAACCCAAGGGGAGTTTGTTCCTTCTCTATTTCTGTTTAAGCTAGTTTATTTTTCATTATTTTTTCCTTACTTTGCAGTTAACCTTACATTGGGGAAAATGTAAGTTATAAGTTCGGGGAAGGGGATAATTTGAGATTTGTTTATGAAAAAGAATTCCTTCATTTTGTTTTTTGCATGTTAAATTGTTTTTAGGAAGATGGTACATTGATATGTGGAGAGTGAATAACTAGATAGATTCATGACAACTTAGGTATGTAAGCTTACTCTTGTGATTGATTGATAAGTGTTCCATTAGAAGAGTAGTAACTAATGGTAAACACAAATTATCCCGTGAGACTTGGGCCTACTTGATCGACTCATCAATTCAATCTCATACTTCTTTTCATGTGTGACCTTAACGAATTTGTACCTCCTGACCTTACCTTGGTTTTTGATAAGTGTAGATTGGATCGTATTTTTGTGGGTAGTTTAGTATGTGTTTAGTTGTTAATTTGATTGTTTAGTGCGTGTTTAGGTTAGAATTGTGCTAGGTAGTAAATATTTGTGCTATAAGTGTTTTGTGGGTTAGAACATGATGTTGATTTTTAATTATATATATATGAGGTGCCTTAATGTAATTGTTAGTGTTTCAGGACAATTGGAGGAGATTTAGAGAATAACTGGGAAATAACCCAAGGCCACAATAGTGGCAAATATGCCATGATCGTGACAGAAGCAAGAGCAAGGAGTCACGATCATGGGGGATATGCCACGATTGTGAAAAAAGTTAGTGTAGGAAGCCACAATCATGGAGTTATGGGTCACGATTGTGACAAAAGTAGAAAAACTCCCAACCATAATTGTGCCACTAAGGATCTCGATCATGGCTTGTACGACAGATACACATATATCAATCTCGACTTGAGTTTTCGAGAAATTTTTTAGACCTTTCAAACCTAAAAAAGACCTTAGGGTTGCTCTAATTGGAAATACTATATAAGACTTAATGATGTAACCCTATGGAGTTTCTACATTCTACCACTTTTGTGCATAGAGAGATCCTGTGAGATTCGATAATTCAGTAGAGGGCTTCTGATCTAATTTAATTATGGGTCGTTTATTAATTGAGAGATTGCAAATTTCATAATTTAATTAGAGTTAATGGTTTAAGGAGCAAGATTATAACTTGAGAGAGAGTAATTCCCCTGATGATAGTCTAGAATTAATACGCCAATAACACATAATTGGCTAGGTTAGTATTAATGATAGGTAGAATCCCCTCTCTTATAACTTGGTAATTTCTCTTTATTAATTTCTATGG
Source organism: Erythroxylum novogranatense (assembly GCA_029891385.1). Lineage (NCBI taxonomy): Eukaryota > Viridiplantae > Streptophyta > Magnoliopsida > Malpighiales > Erythroxylaceae > Erythroxylum > Erythroxylum novogranatense. The sequence goes on from CM057227.1 coordinate 48,369,916, forward strand.
TGACCCTTTGTGTTGCTCAATTTCAATTCTTCTTTTGTTTTAATTTATTGAGTTGAATTCTTAAATCAAATTCCCGTGTTTATATTCTTGTTTCATTTTTAATTTCATTTTATTAATTTTTGAGCCTTAGATAACCTAGGATTATATTAGTTTACCCTCCTCGTAGAATCGACCCTTTAAATACTACAACTTACGACCTATGCACTTATGGTAATTGAGGAATATAAATTGTAAGACTTGACACCTCGATAATTCCTACTTCGTGCAGCATAAAAATGATTAAGTCTTTCTAGATTATTAAACTATATTAGCTAAATGACCTATCTTCAAATATTTCCTTTAGGTTCAACCTTAATGAGCCTACTGCTAATTTCTTTCATTAAGCTACATTACAAGCCTAAGGACTTGAAAACATCATGCTGACTTGAGCTTGAGAAGTTGGGGAGTAATGTTCCCTTAGTTGTTGCTCATGACAGTCATTCGTGTGAGTTTTTTGGAAGTGAATTATAGGTTAGTTATTCAGTTTGGTACATTTAATTTGAAGCATGTCTTCATCTTTTACATTCTTAGGCTCCATCATTTGTGTAGTTTACTAATCTACTCTATTGTTGACATGTATTCTCTTTTAATTCATTTTCATGTTTTAATTTTAAAAAGAACTCGCTAGGTAAAAACCCGAAAGGGCACCTAGGCAAAAGTTAGAGTTAAAAAAAGAAAAAAACATTTTCGTGGAATTAGTTTATGAATGATAGAGGAAATCGATTCCTAACGTCTTGTACTCTTTCAAGAGTGATATTCCCTTATTCCTTAGTAATAAAGGGGTGATTTAGGATATTTGCTAAGGGTGTACTATAATGATGTTGAGAGTTGGTTTGCAACTTGATGGCTTTGTTGGAGATCTTATTATTCATCTCTTTAAGACTGTGAGGTGAATTGCGCTCTATTTACTATTAATCCACCACTTCTTACGCTTTTGATCTTTATTCTCAAAATATTATCTTACCCTTGCCCTAAGCCTATATTAGAACCCTATAAAAGGCTTTTCATTTGTGCTCTACATGCAAACCTTTGCACCTCTATAGGTTGTGAGTGGGATGATAGTCAAATTCAATGGATTGTCTTGTTAATGGAAGGTATTTGAGTGAGCACTAGAAATTGTTTTTATTTTTAAACAGATGAGAGTTTTGACTTGTAAGAGTTTACTAATGGATTGCTCATTTTTTAAAGGGAATGGTTGTTGATTGATAATGAGTAAGAGAAATTGATATTCAATTCTTGTTGTGAGTTTTGATGGTTATTGATCTCTCTATATTTTGATTGTGCCTATCCTTCTAATAATTGGGAAGTGAAGATGTTTTTAACTTTTACTTTGTCCAAATGACAGTCAAAGACTAAATGTGGGGAATTTGATAAGAATGTATACTATTGTATTTTCCTCCACTAATCCTTAGTCTTATATGTTTATTCTAAGCCTAAAAGTACTAATTATGAGTATATTTTGATTTAGGTATGTTATGGAAGCAATAGGAGCAAAACCAGAACAATGATTGAGACTATTCAAGTGGCTCCAGAAAGAGAACAAAGAGAGCTATAACTTTCATGTTTTGAGTTTTTAGTGATTATAGCTCGAAGACGTCCAAAATCAGCATAAAAGTGAACGTTGTTGCATTGATCCAACCCAGACCGCGAGATTGCTACACAATAATTAAGGAGATAATTAAAGAAGCTTCCTAAGCCAGCTTGGATGTGAAATATTAGCTAAAAGGCCACTTCCTTTAGCTAAGAAGACTTTTATTTGGATTATTATTATTTTCCTTATTTTGGTATTTTGTTGTGGAAATAATATTGGCATATCTTTAGGAGATTTTCTCGGTTTTTAACTACTGATTTATTATGTGAAAGAGTAGGGGAAGACATCCAAAAAATTGATATACAACACATGCCTCTCTCTCCTGTCTTCACACCTTAAAGCTTCTTTTATGGCCCCTGTGTGGCTAATCTCATTCTTGGACGAAGGAATTGAAACTTCGAAACATCAAAACTGAGAGATCTAAACGAGTTTATTGTTTTAATTTCGACTTTGAGTTTTATTGTTCTTTGATGCTTATTATTATAATTATTATTCATAATTGTTAAGAGGCCTACTAGTTAATTGTGTTTGATAATCTATTGCTAATCAAATAGCAACTAGGATTTGGTAATTTCACTAGTGTTGTTATTAAATCTTAGAAACAACAATAGGATAAGTATCTCTCAATCGTTGATGGTTATAGGAACTTTGATTTATTCTTAATGTCATTGTTAGATTAGGTCTTTCAAACTGGACTCAGACCGTCAAATAATTAAGGTTAATTGGTTTACTAGTGTTCTTTGTTAACCATATGCGAGGAAAGATAAGAAATACTTGTTTCCTCGATCGACCCTTATTTCTACTACTACAAGTCTAATTTCTAAGAGTAAGGTTTATTTCTTGATAACCCTCGATAAGCTCATTATCAATCGAGATATTGTATGATAAAATGATTAAATTATACAAAAAATTATAAATAAAAGGTTAGTTAGAATCATTTTAATATTTTTAAATATTTGGGTAGTTATGATGCATTCTTTAGACGCCAATTTTGATATATGAATATAAATGATTCAATTATAGAATTAAAATAAATTAAAGCTTTTAATCTATCTAATCCTAAACACGATTCTGATTATAATTTATATCTTCCGACAAATATATTTAAGAACCTAATAAGTTACATACAAAGAATGAGTTGAGAGAGAGTAGATATTCAAGTTAAACTGGACTTAATTGTAAAGTTTTAGAATTTTTAATTAAATATGAGATATTTAATTAATAAGAACAAATATGAGATATTTTATCTTATTTTGAAATAATTAGTATTTAAGTAGAATTAATTATAACTTTAATTAAAGTTTAATTAAAATTAGAATTCTATTATCTAATCCTAAACACGATTTACTGGTTATAATTTATATCTTCCGACAAACATATTTAAGAACCTAATAAGTTACATACAAAGAATCAGTTGAAGAGAGAGAGGATATTTAAGTTAAGTTGGACTTAATTGTAAAGTTAATTAAATATGAGATATTTAATAAATAAGAACAAATATGAGATATTTTATCTTATTTTGAAATAATTAGTATTTAAGTAGAATTAATTATAACTTTAATTAAAGTTTAATTAAAATTAGAATTTAATTTCAATTAAATTATTAAAATATTTAAAGTCTATTATAAATATGTTTAAGATCTAATAGAATTAACACTTCTAACATAACATTTCTTATAATAGTTGTAGGGTTCTCTTTAACTCATTCCATAAACATTGAATTTGTACCCCTACCCTGTACCTACTCTGTCTCCTTTTGATCTCAACCATCTAATACACTTGTATTGAATGGTTGAGATCAAAAGGGAACAGAGGGTATTGGGTAAAAGGGGACAAATGATCTGCTCCCTGATATAAGTTGAACATATATGTGATTATAGTGATTAAAAACAATTTGAAGGGAATGATAAAAAATTTGTTATTATTTCATTTTATGTATTAATCATATTATATAATTTAATTAATTTCGGCTTTGAAAAATCAAATTAAAAAATTTGTTATTATTGATCTCACCTTAATTTCTCGATAATAAGTTTGATATTATTTCATTGTGGCTTGCCCTTTGGTAGGCTGGCGGTTGCTTGTCTATGTTGCTGCCGAAGATGCATCGGAGCTGGTGACTGCAGGCTGCTGCTAGTGATTCCCTGAGGCCGCTCTATGAGATGGGGTGGCTGCCATGCTGTCGCGACGGAGACATTTTTTGTGCTAACGACAGCTTGCTGTCTTCGATGGAAAAGATGTCTGCGGCTTGGAGCCGTTCCTACTGGCGGCGCTGCTAGTAAGTTGAAGGCAGCAATGTTGGAGGTTGGCCCCGATTACATCTGGTTGTAGAAGTTGGCAACAGAGCTCAAAGAAAGTGCAATTATTGCAGGAACTGGCGCGTCTAGGCAGCTGCTGGTTAGAGAAGATAAAGGCTGTAACCAGTGGTGAGGAAGCATGCAACATTTGAGGGTGGTGGCGACGAATGCAGGGGTTGTTGGCGAGATGGTGGTGACAGTGCTAAGCCATAGGCGGCGACTTCGTATTTTGGCAGCTAAGGTTTGCGTATTTTCAACATTAGGGTTTTTAGGAAAGAAGATGGATGTATTTGGACGTTAGGATACTCTCCGAAAGAAAAAACAACATTGATAATAATAAGTAAGTAAAAATTTCCCTAAATCGGAAGGGTTTATCGGTAATTTTTTGAATGATAAAAAAGAATAAATAAAAAATGAATATGGTAATAATAATAATATTTATTTATTAATTAATAAGTATGAGAATGATTTGTACTTGTTTAAACAATAAGGCTAAATCTAAGAGAAAATGATAATTGACCTATGAAAACAAAATGAATTTTGTTTAGGAGGATCCTTCATCTATATTTTAGTACGTTAAAGTTTTTTTTTTACTGTTGATCGAAAAGTTCTAGCAAATTCATCATTATTGATTTTCTGCCCTCAATTCTTCTTAGGTTTTCTTTTAAGAATTGTGCTTTTAATCAAAGTTTATTTATCAAATTTATTATTTTGTTTAGATAATTATTATTCTATTTATTTAATTTCTTGTTTATGAATAATAAATTTCATGATTTATTACAATAGATATTTTATTGATTAAATTTGAAAAGATGTTTTCATTTATTAATTGAAAATGAGCTTTCTTTACAATTTTAAAATAGTTTTCTAATTTATTAAAGAAAAATTTGTAATTAATTAAGAAATTAAGATTTAAATAAATAATGAATTTATTAATTAAATTAAAAGTGTTTTATTTAATTTTGAAAGTGAATTTTTAATATTTAGAAAATAGTTTTCTATTTAAGGAAAAGTAATTTCTAATTTGATTACAAATAATTTTCTAATTGGGTTAAAAAAATTACTTATAAAATTTGAAAAGAAAATTTCTAAATTATAGCAAGTAAGAAGCATAATTTATTGAAAATATTTTAATTAAAATTTGTGAAAAGAGTTAGGATAATTGGAAATAATTTTAATTGAATTTGAAAAGTTTTTCAAATTAAAATAAATTTCTATTTTAAAATTAATTAATTTAGAAATCAATGAACTTAATTTTGTTAATTATCCAAAAGATTAGGAAATATTATTTTAGATTATGAAAATTAATAACTAGAATTAAAAAGGTTGATGTTATATATATATATATATAATTTGTGCATATGTGCATAAGTTGTTTATTTATATATATATATATATGAATGGTATAATTACATGTAATTGTGTTTAATAAGTCAAATAAAATGAAATTCCTTCTTAAAATATTAAATATACATTGAGAATGTGATTATTGTCTTTAATTATTTAATAATAAAACTAGATTTTTACTTATTGCAAAACTTGTTGAATGATTTAAGACCTCTTAACTTTGAATGTGATTTATCTTAAATAAATGGGTTTAAATAAAATAAATTTGTATGGATTGGACGAGTGACTCATGATCATATGAATTTAGAGGTAATATTACTGAATACCATATAAGAAATAATTTGGTAAGAGTTATCTCATAATAGATCTAGGAGTTACATGAGATATGATTAAAATAATGCTATCTACCTATTTTAAGTTTATTTAGTTTGTAGAGTGACTTGAGGTCAACTAAATTTAAATAGGATCCTAGTCTATAAATAGTAATGAGGGTTATTATCATGAATAAAATAGTGGGAGTAACCAAATAGATGATTAAATCCTAATCTTATTTGGTATTCATGGAATATAACTAGTTATTTGGTTTTTAAATTTATATTTTATTTTGAGTAGAATTTACCTAGTTTAGTATATTGGATACTAAATTAGGGAACCAAATCTTGTAAATGATTTAAGTTTAAAAGATCTCTTAAAGTTTGATAAAAAAGTTGTATGTTAATTATGTAATTTGCTATAAATCCTTGTTGAGGATTTGATATTAAATTTATAGAGATCTAGTATGGGAAGAATTTTTTTTCTTCTAATTTTCCCTTTACTTATGATAGCAATCTTAAAAGATTGACCATTATGTAGCAATGAAATATGCTTTATGATGCTTTAGGAGGAAGGATTTGAGGCTTGATTACAATTCTATAAGAGCTTGTGTCCATGTATCATATTGCCTTGGTAGGTTAATGGTACTTGCTCATTAAAAGTTGTATTTCTACATATGGCCTAATATATGACGTAATTTTGGAGTTTAGTTTTAGGCAATATATGTAATTTTCCTCTTCTGTAGAATAATCTCTTTCTTTAGTAGACTCATAAATAAGGACTATAAATTAGGTATCTTCATCTTCACTTATTTACTCTTCAACTATGGACTCAACTTCATCATAATTCGTAACTGACATAACAACCTCAATGGATTTTAAACTTTTCATGTCTCTTCTAGATTTATTAAGCCATCTTTTGGCATAAAGTCCAGGTTTTCCACAAAAATAACATTGATTTCACTTCTTTACTCTAGCATATCATTTTTTAAGGAATATGAGAGTTCTCTCTCTTTTTTTTTAATTTCCTTCTATATGGTCTTCATGTTGTCAATGCTCTGTCAACTTTTTCTTTTAGAAATGAGACCTTTTTGTATAAGAACATCAGTTTGTTTCTTCATATTTAGTCTTTAAATATACCTTTTTATAGGCCTGTATGAAGTGTGATTTTTTCGACATCATAGTCTTGAGGAATTTTTGTTTGTTCATACAAATTCTTTAGAGTAGTCAATGTCTGTTGGTATATCTCTAATAATAAGAATTCCATTATGTCATGATATAAATATTAAAATACTAATACAAATACGAAAAGATAATTAAATAATACTAAAAAAGTATTAAAATAAAACGAACAAAAGTAATAACTAGTGTGCTAACCGAAGGTATCCTCAGTCATGTAGACACACACACGGTCTTGACACAATGAAAGAGGTTATAAGGAAAAAAACCGAGGTGTATTGCGAGAAAGTTTCCGGGCTAGTAAGGAGAGATTCTACAAATACAAAAGAAGTTGCATGACCCACTGGATAAATCCACACAAATAAGAACCTAGACTAAACAAGGATCTCGGGTAAGACACAGGAGTGTGCTATTAATGGGAAGCAAGAGGAGAAGATTGATGGGAGAGGATTGTATCTTGCCAACATTTTGTAGACGTTTTTTTGCACGCAGGTACACGAACAATCCTAAGTTGCGGGGATGATATTCCCAATTAAGAGAGACGCAAATTTCGCAAGTTTTTGATGAACGAAAAGCTATTTCAGTAGAGTGTTAATAAATGTCTTGCGCAAACGACAAAAAGAATTTTCAAACCAAACTACAACTTGCTTCTTTCTACGTAATGACCTCCAAACCAAACTACCTTATGAGCTACGCAAGCCTTGCCTTCAAGAAGTACTACAACTGAAGTTGCTAACCGTCTGTCTGAACTAAACCCCCCCCCTCCCCCATCTAAAGGAGACATCTAACTTACAAGTATAGTATAAACCGTCTGTCTGAACAAGTATGCAGGCTACACGGTCCACGGTCCATAAGGAATACCAACAAAGAAAACCAGTGACACCTTAATACTAGTAAACCTCTTTTCTATCAAAGAAAAAGGTGAGCTTCAGTAAATGACTCAAAACAAAAGATACTAGTTGTATAGAAAGTAGTTGCTAAGAACCTCTACACTCCGAAACTCCGATAGCCCTTAAAATAAAAAAAACCATGACACAAATGTGGAAATTTGGTCGTTATATTGTTCTCATACCTCTCTTTGAAACTATTATCATTAGATTAATAACAACCTCTATTAATTCCAAATTATTCTTAGGTTTTATCTAATTAAAACAAGCTCTTTAATTAGGTCTACCTATTAGACAACTTAGAATAAGCTAGTGTGACAACTACATTACAAAATAGGAAAATATGTTATTATAGGAAACAACCATATAAGCTTAGGTTATTTAACCTATGCTATGTTATCCCTAATTATCCACAACCATTAGTTTATCATACGTGAATCAGAGGTACAAAGATTACGCATTGCAATATAGACTTTAGTAATGATTTCATACACGAATAATTTATTTGGAGTATCAAAATCATTTATACATAAATCCCAAAACATTAATCATAGAATAATATAATAAATTCCAAAAGAGAGTTAAGAACTGTAAGTGATCTAGAAGGGGGGTTGAATAGATCTTAAAATTCTTTGAAAATTTCTACAAGAAAATCAGAAGTTAAACACACAAAAATAATTTAAATAAACTTAAATGAAATAGTATAGGGAAGAAGATCAAACACTCGTTTTTATAGAGGTTCGGTGCTAAGACCTACGTCCTCTACCTAAGCTCCCGCTTAGGATTTTGCCAATCACTTTATTTGCACACTTTGTAGTTGAGTGTGAACTTTTTACAACTTCACTTGAATTTCGGCTCAAGCAACCTTTGCACACGATTTGTATTACGGCACAAATCCTACCTCACGTGACCTTTCCTCTAGCCACTCAATTTTAACAACACAATGTAAAAATTGAAGAACAAATGCTCAAGGTAATTTGTAACAATATAAGAGCAATAATGAGCAATGTGAAGCAATAAGAGAGTATTTGAGCTTATAGAACTTATATGTCATCTCCTTGCTTCATCCTCTATTTATAGTCAAAGAAATATAGCTGTTGGAGCTCTTCTAGCCGTTGCTTGATTTGATATAGTCGTTGCTTGATCTTCTCCATTCCATTTTTAGCAAATTGGACCGTTGGAGCTGAATTTGTGCTTCAATAAGTCGACTTGTTTCAACCATTTACGTAAAACATGTACCTCCGCTCTCTAATAAGTCGACTTGTTATGTATAAGTCGACTTGTTTCCCTCGATAAGTCGACTTGTTTCTCCCGATAAGTCGACTTGTTTGCTATAAGTCGACTTGTCTGAGTTCATCTTCATATGTAAGCCATCTTGTAATGTGTAAGTCGACTTGTTTAGCCTTCAATAGTAACATTCGTTCAAATCCTCTAGAATCTTCATATTTTATGCTACTTATACTTAGAATGAACCTGCTTTCTTGATTTTTCAATAATTAAACATTTGCTCATCTTGTTTTGCATGATTCTTTCCTTGAGTAACACCTGAAAATAATTTCTTAACTAATTCTAGATATTTTATTATTATCAAAACATAAAGGGATTTAATTTGTCAACCACCATTGGTCCAACAATCTCCCCTTTTGATAATGACAAAATATTTAGAAATTGACAAGAAATTTGAAAGATATAAAATATGATCAAGGTTTCCTTGTCTTGATGGTTAGTTTGTCTCCCCTTAATTAAAGAATTAATGAATAAATATTAAAGCATGTTCACTCCCCTAAATCAAATATCAATTTCAATCTTACTCCCCCTTTTTGTCAGGATCAATAAATCCAAAAGATTAAAATAGCAAAAATCCAAAATTCAAAAGATAAATGCAATGAAACACATAATAGAAATGTCATACCAGCAAAAACAAGTAAATGAAATGAAACACGTAAAGCAAGTAAACACAAGTTGAAATGTTGGTCAAGGCACAATGCAATACATATCAAGATGAAGAATCATCGTGCCTACACCCTAGCTTATCAAAAATCTTCTTGATGCTCTTTTCCAATCGGGTAAGAATGCTGCGATTTTCATCAATTTTCCTTTCCAGTCTAATCAAAGTATCTTGTTGATCATCATGACGCTCATTAATCTCATCCAACTGATCACGGAGTTCTTGAATGTCAGTTTGTGATACCTCACTCCTTTCTACATTACGAGGCCGTGAACTACCTGGACGATCTGTTGTCCTAGATCGTTTTCTCGAAGAAGCTTGCTCACCTACCAAAGTCAACCCAAGCTTTTCTACATGATAGGAATAGACCCAACCTTTCTCAACTGTCCGAACCAGCTTCATGCTTCTTAGGTTATAAGGTGTGAACCTCCAGCTCTGCGGATAGGGAAAACTAGCATAGGAGTCCAAGTCACATCTTCTAACCTGAGAGATATGGGTGATCAGTGCTGCATAAGGCATTCCTGTATGCCGGACTAATTTCCCTTTCAGCTGTCCACGTAATAAGCTTGCTTTTCTCCTCATCATTTGAATAATCAAACTCGAAAAGTTTATTTTCCGACCCTCCTCCATATGCCACAAAATTTCCTTATCCAAGGCAGTGATCTGATTATTGCTAGCCTTCTTAGGAAACACAACTCATTATGACAGTAATGCAATAAACGATAATTTCTGGTAAATCCATTGCCTCAAATGGAGGGAATGGTGGAACATAGCCGAATCAACAAGTCAGCACCTTTTTCCTCAAGATAGCGAAATTTTCTTGGCTTCCTCATCAAGATCGCCTCGGCATTTCTTAAAATCTCATAATCAATAAACGATGCTCTAGGCCTAACTCCTCCTCTAGCAAATTAAACATCGTACATAAGTCGATTATTTGAGATAGAAAGCTTTCCGTTAATTTTGAAGACAAGAGAACTCCTTCTTCAACATTGCTTCTAATCACAAACAGATTTGCATAAAATTCCTTTACCACCTCTTCATAGATAATATCATGAAAACCTAAAACTCTTTTAACCCAAGATTCACAATTTCAGAAAATACCTCGAGAACTCACTTCTATCAAGCTCAATCCAATCAAATATCATAGAGGGAATTAAGACTTCGTCTTTCAATACCTTGTAATACACATTTTGAGCATCCTCGAGATGAATCTAGGTTCAAGAACATCATCCTCCCTTGTCGCATCTCCTCTTGAAGAAGACCCACGAACCCGTGGCTTTGGAGGAACCTGAGGATCTTGAGATGGAGTGGATTCTTTTCCTTTTTGAGAAGTTTTTCTTGGAGCCATGGAAGATCTAGAGAGAAGGAGTAAGAAAACGCAGATTTGGGGTTAGGGTTTTAAGAAGGGGTTTTCGAAAAGAGGGAAGGATTAGAGAAGGTAATGAGTGGGTAGTGAGTGGGTGAAGGTTGAAAATGGATGGGTGAAGGAGATTTAAGGAGTATGTGCAGAACAAGTCGAGTTGAGAGAAAGGGTTTAGGGTTTTGAGGGAGAAAGTCTGCGGAGAAGATGAAGAGGAAAGGTTTTTAAAAATGCCTCCGTCCAGTAATAAGTCGACTTGTTTCCAAAATAAGTCGACTTATCGACCTTAATAAGTCGAGTTATTTTCCAAATAAGTCGAGTTATTTTCCCATTTTCTGTTTGCCCAAGACACTAATTTCCTCATACCTCGACTTGATGATGGTCCAGTCAAACAGTATGTCCAAAATTCCCGAATAATTCATTTAAATTTTCCTAAGTAAACAACACGATGAATGTATCTTCGGATGTGATTGCATAAATGCCTTAAATTTTGACCATTTGATGTAAATGTAACCAAACATAAACTCAACCAAATGAATGTAAATCACACATTCCTAGTCTCAATTTAATATTCACAAACACATCTTCCTTAAGCGGTTTAGTAAAAATATCAGCCAATTGATCATTAGTAGAAACATGTTTCAAAACAATGTCACCTTTCAAGCAATGATCACGAATAAAATGATGTCTAATTTCAATGTGCTTTGTCCTACTATGCAATATAGGATTTTTACTTAAACAAATTGCACTTGTATTATCACAATAAATAGGAATATTTTTAACCATAATACCATAATCTAGCAATTGATGTTTAATCCAAAGAACTTGGGCACAAGCACTTCCAATGCTACATATTGATTCAAAATGGAAATGGCTACACCGACTTGCTTTTACTAGCCCAAGAAATTAAAGATGAACCTAAGAAATGACATAATCCACTAGTACTTTTCTATCAATTCTATAGCCACCATGATCAGCATCACTATATGCATACAAATCAAATGAATCACAACTAGGATACCACAAACCATGATTGACAGCTTCTACTCAAATATCTAAAATTCTTTTGCATGCACTCAAATGTGAAACCTTAGGACATGATTGAAATCGCACATAGACATGTGGCAAACATGATATCGGTCTAGAAGCGATTAAATATAAAGAGAGCCGATCATACCTCTATAGAGTTTTTGATCAACGTCTTCTTCATTTTCATGTTTTTCTAAGACCAGATTTGTCGCCATTGGTGTTGCTGCCACTTTGCATCCATCCATTTTAAATTTCTTAAGAAGTTCCTTGGTGTACTTTGATTGATGGATGAAAATGCCATTTTTTTGTTGCTTGATTTGCAATCCTAGAAAGAACTTGAGTTCTCCCATCATGCTCATTTCAAACTCACCTTGCATTAAATCACTAAATTCCTTACACAAAATTCATTAGTAGCACCAAACACAATATCATCAACATAAATTTGACAAATAAGCATATCATGATCAACATGTTTAATAAACAAAGTATTATCTATCTTACCACGAACATATCCATGTTGAGTTAGAAATGTACTTAACCTCTCATACCAAGCTCTAGGTGCTTGCTTTAGTCCATAAAGTGCCTTCTTGAGTTTGTATACGTAATCTGGATGCTCATGGTCTTCAAATCCCGGCGGTTGCTTGACATAGACTTCTTCTTGAATATACCCATTTAGAAATGCGCTCTTGACGTCCATTTGATTTAATTTGATCCTTTTATGTGATGCGAAAGCACATAGCAATCTAATTGCTTCCAAACGAGCCACAGGAGCATATGTTTCATTGTAATCAAGACCTTCTTCTTGATAAAATCCTTGAGCCACTAACCTTGATTTATTTTTGATTGCTTCACCATTCTCATCGTATTTAATCCGATTTACCCACTTGACTCCAATGATGGTCTTATCCTTTGGTGGAGCTACCAAATCCCAAACATCATTTTGCTTAAATTGATTAAGCTCCTCTTGCATAGCTAAAAGCCAATTCTCATCTTTAAGCGCTTCTTCTATATTTTTGGGTTCCACCAATGAAATGAAAGCTGAATTACTCATATTCTCATAAATGTTTCTCCTAGTCCTTACTCCAACATTCAAATCACCGATCACTTGCTCCATATGATGATTCTTTGCTTTTGCCCAAGATTTAGTGTCGGTTACATGGTTTTCTTCATCCAGCTTCAATTCCTCAATCTTGGATTCAATTTCTTCAAATTTATTACCTGAACTACCTGCATCATCATCAAAACAAACCTTTCTCGGGGGTGAAATTATTTCATCAAATTTAACATGTATACTTTCTTCAACACATTTAGTCCTATTATTATAAACTCTAAAAGCCTTACTAGTTTGAGAATAACCAATAAATACACCAACATCGGATTTAGAATCGAATTTTCCTAAATTACTCTTTCCATTATTATGTATAAAACTTTACAACCAAATGGATGAAAATAGGAAATGTTGGGTCTCTTACCTTTCCGAGTTCGTAGGGTGTCATATTTTGTCTCTTCGCAAATGTACCCTATTGATGATGTAGCATGCGGTATTGATCGCTTCTACCAAAATGATTTAGGAAGATTGTACTCATTTAGCATAGTCCCGCTCATTTCTTCAAGTGAGCGATTCTTCCTTTCCACCACACCATTTTGTTGCGGTGTTCTTGGTGTAGAGAAGTTGTGCTCCATACCGTATTTGTCGCAAAGATTTTGAAAGGTTCACATTCAATTCTCCTCCATGATCGATTCTAATTGCAACTATAGATGATTTTTCTCATTTTGAACCAATCTACACCACTTGGTAAATTCATTAATGGCATCATTTTTATTAGCAAGAAATCTTACCCAAGTAAATCTAGAGAAATCATCTACAATCACTAGGACATACAATTTTCCACTAAGACTAGCATGCCTAGATGGTCCAATTAAATCCATATGCACAAGTTCAAGAATTCTAGATGTGCAAATTTCTTTCTTTGGTTTAAAAGATGCTCTAACATGTTTTCCTTTCAAACATGACTCACACAAATGATCTTTAACAAATTTAATCTTAGGCAAACCTCTTACAATGTCATTCTTTGAAAGCTTAGAAATTAAAGGCAACGGTGCATGTCCTAATTTCCTATGCCATAAAAATGCATTTTTTTCTAGTGTCACTAGGCATTTTTCATTGAAAGAACTATCATCATGTAGATCTACAATGTACGTATTACCATGTCTTAAACCAATAAAAGATATATGATCATCCTTCTTAACCATGCAATGTGATGATTCAAAACTTACATTAAAATTCATGTCACAAAGTTGAGAAACACTTAGCAGATTATGTTTCAACCCATCAACAAGCAAAACATTGTCAATGGTTGGCAAAGGTTCCTTACCCACTTTACCAATTCCTATGACCTTACCTTTGTTGTTGTCTCCGAAAGTGACAAATCCTTGATTCTTTGGTTGAATTTCCACAAAAAGGTTTTTGTCTCCACTCATGTGTCTTGAACACCCGCTATCGATGTACCAAGTGCTTGACGACCTTTCATTCTTTACTTGTACCTACAATATCAACGTTCTTTCTTCTTATAGGTACCCAAGCCATTTTGGGTCCATTTTGGTTAGCCATATAAACCACGTTGGGTGGTGTTGTGCCTTTTATAACCCAAATTTTCTTTATCCTAACACATCTTTTAGTACTTGTGCAAACAAGTTCTATGTGGCCATCTTTCAAACATCTAGCACATTGTGCAACTTTTCCATCTTTAGTAAATTTTGAAATTAAAGAACATTCTCTGTTATATGGATCATATCCTAAACCATGTTTGGAGATAGTATATCTTTGTAAAGACAATAGTTCTTCAAACTTAGCATTTCCACCAAAGAAACTTTCCAACCACATAAGAAAATTCTTTTCAAGTCTATCAAGTTCAAAATAAGATTTTCTTTTCAATAAGACATGCGAAATGATCTTCTTTTGGGCTATCTAAATCATCAATTGTTTCATGTAGAACACTATTTTCAGTAATCAATTCACGTATTTTCTTTCTTAATTTTTTGTTAATCTCAATAGCTTCTTCAAAATCAGCTTGTAAAGAATCAAAAGAATCTTGTAGATCTTGGTCATTGAGAGTTACCTCATTTTCATCATCGCTTGATGAACTTTTTGCCATAAGCGCCAAATTGTTTTCTTCGTCACTTTGGTAGGCTTCCTCATCGTCACTCCAAGTGGCTACCAAGCTAGTCTTCTTTTTACCTTTGTCGATTTGTCATTTTGTGAAAGTTCGATGTTGATGACGAGTTTTTGCACTCTCTTGCGAGATGTCCCCTTTTTCCACATCTCCAACATTCTTCGTTACCTTTCTTTTCATCATAGCCTTTTGTTTTTCTTTCAGTGCCGAATCTCTTTCTTTCTACCTGTTTTCCACCATTTAATTCTTTCCTTCGGTTTTTGAGAAGTCCTTTGAACTTCCTTAAATTTCGGCGCATATAGCGATTTCCTCATCTTCTTCGTCTTCATCTAGTTCCTCATCACTTTCATCAAAAGAGGTGTTAGCTTTAAAAGCAATAGATTTTTAGGCTTACCTCTACCTCCTCTGGATTTGAGAATTATCTCATAGTTGATGAGAGATCCTACTAAAGCATTGAATTCTAGATGGTTTAGATCCTTCGACTCCATGATTGCGGTGACTTGAGAGTCCCATTCCTTAGGTAATGAACGAAGAATCTTCTTTACCTTCTCACTATCCGTCATGTGCTTTCCCAGGTTGCCTAAGCCATTTATAATTTCGCAAAACGGTCAAGCATTATAGAAATTGACTCACCTTCCTTCATTACGAACATCTCATAGTCGTGGAGAAGCATGTTGATTTTTGTCTCCCGAACTTGATTTGTCCCTTCATGAGTGACTCGAAGTCTCTCCCACATTTCCTTGGCAGTGGTGCAAGAATTTACCCGGTTTCTTTCCTCAACCGTTAATGCACAAGATATCGACTTCATAGCTTTGGCGTTGATGTAAGCTTGCTTCCAATCGTTATCATCATACTCCAGCTCAGTTTTCAACTCACCATTTTCTTTTAGAGGAGCTTGAAGTCCGAAGATAATGATCTTCCAGTATTCAACTCCCTCACTTATAATGTGGTATTTCATAGGATTTTTCCACGAAGAATAGTTAGAGCCATTAAACAAAGGAGGTCGGTTATTAGTATTACCTTCTTCCGCTAGGTTGTTGTGTGCCATCCCGATATACTTCGCTCGATACCAATTGTAAGTGATCTAGAAGGGGGTTGAATAGATCTTAAAATTCTTTGAAAATTTCTACAAGAAAATCGAAGTTGAACACACAAAATAATTTAAATAAACTTAAATGAAATAGTATAGGAAGAAGATCAAACACTCGTTTTTATAGAGGTTCGGTGCTAAGACCTACGTCCTCTACCTAAGCTCCCACTTAGGATTTTTCCAATCACTTTATTTGCACACTTTGTAGTTGAGTGTGAACTTTTTACAACTTCACTTGAATTCCAGCTCAAGCAACCTTTACACACGATTTGTATTACGACACAAATCCTACCTCACGTGACCTTTCCTCTAGCCACTCAATTTTAACAACACAATGTAAAAATTGAAGAACAAATGCTCAAGGTAATTTGTAACAATATAAGAGCAATAATGAGCAATGTGAAGCAATAAGAGAGTATTTGAGCTTATAGAACTTATATGTCATCTCCTTGCTTCATCCTCTATTTATAGTCAAAGAAATATAGCTGTTGGAGCTCTTCTAGCCGTTGCTTGATTTGATATAGTCGTTGCTTGATCTTCTCCATTCCATTTTTAGCAATTTGGACCGTTGGAGCTGAATCTGTGCTTCAATAAGTCGACTTGTCGAATACATAAGTCGACTTGTTTCAACCATTTACGTAAAACATGTACCTCCGCTCTCAATAAGTCGACTTGTTATGTATAAGTCGACTTGTTTCTCGATAAGTCGACTTGTTTCTCCCGATAAGTCGACTTGTTTGCTATAAGTCGACTTGTTTGAGTTCATCTTCATATGTAAGCCATCTTGTAATGTGTAAGTCGACTTGTTTAGCCTTCAATAGTAACATTCGTTCAAATCCTCTAGAATCTTCATATTTTATGCTACTTATACTTAGAATGAACCTGCTTTCTTGATTTTTCAATAATTAAACATTTGCTCATCTTGTTTTGCATGATTCTTTCCTTGAGTAACACCTGAAAATAATTTCTTAACTAATTCTAGATATTTTATTATTATCAAAACATAAAGGGATTTAATTTGTCAACCACCATTGGTCCAACAAGAACAACATAACTAGATTAATCAATACCCAAATGTGTTCATCGATCTTGATGTCCTTATTAAAATGGAAAGATGAAGTTTAGCTTCTCGTAGCTCTGTAAAGAGGAAGGAATCAACCTCTTTTTGAGTATCAGATGTCTTTATCCCCTCTTTGGCCTTTTAAATCCCTATTTATACTTAAAATTAGGTTTTTATAACAATATATGGTTAGCTACATGGGTGTGTAAGTGACATTACATGTTAATTTTGCTCGAAAATTTGAACATATATGTCTATAGTGAGTTACATAGTTGTATAGCTCACTTATATGATCATGTGAGGTCACACACAGTTTTGTAGGTTGTATAGGTAATTGAAACATTATCTTTGAGCTTGAACACGCTTTTGGTGACTTATACAACTTTATACACTGATGTGTAAGTTGCAATAACTCTATTTCTTGCATCCTTTGTCTCATTTTCACTCTAACTTATCTCTTTTTCTTCCATGAAGGAAAATAAAATTGAACATCAATAAAAGGACAGCAGGGATATGTTTTCATTTGATTTTTGTTATTATTCCTACAAATTATGCCTAAAACAAAATATGAACCATGATAAGTATCTTAAATATAACATAACATTAATCACTAAGCATTAATATAGTCAATCAATCACTTATCAAGTTTCCTCATACTTGGCTTTTGACCTTCCTTAACAAAAATAAAAAATCCAAACACTTCCTCCTTAGATACATTTTCTAAGAATAGACAACTATAAGAAAAGAGGAATAACTTTCAAAAACATTGAAATATTAAACATTCAATATTTTTTCTTATGATCAATCATCAACCATTCTCTTCTAAAGTTGAGCAATGTAAGGGTAGACTTTGAAAAATTATGTTTAAAAATAAAATAAATCTACCAATAATATCATTCCAGTTCTCCACCACTAGATTCACATGCATAATCATGAATCAAAGGACTTTTTAAGGTTATAATAGGGCCAATGGTTAAGGTGAGAAATGTTTGGGTCATATAGTTCAAAAGACATCAAAACTAGTGAAGCGAGAAAAACACTAAATGAAGTATCGAGTGCAAAAATTAACATCCACTAAAAACTAGGTATGATCAACTATGATGAATGTAAAAACTCGATTTCACAAATTAGATTCAAGCCTCTAGAATACAAACCATATGAAGCATAAGGAATTAGAAGAAATCACTCATAAAATCATTGATGAATAATGCACTATAATTATGACGAGTGACCCTTCATAACAACCCCTCTTATTTGCATCATAATCAATTTACCCATTTCATACAACCTTAAGAGGAAAGACTAACATGAATTAATTTGCAAAACAAATGATTTTCCGCCTTGATAAATCCTTTTCTTTTATTCTTTTTTATTTTATTGTTTTTTATATAGAAAAAATTGAAAGAAACTATATCAATGATAGAATTCATCGATAAGAGATAAAAATCACGTTCCATCAACTATAACCAACCCAAATATATGTACACCTCCACACTTATTTGTGCATCAAGAAACATTAACAAACATAAATGATCTACTAAATTTAAGGCTTGGGTAAGACATTTTGTTAGGTTAAAGGCCCATAATGTGATTAACATAAAAAGAAAAAGCTAATGAAGCTCAAGGGGCTTAATAACAAGATAAATTATGTCGTTGGGTAGGCCATTTAGATAATGTAACTTACAAAAAAAAAATGCCTATATCATTTACATATTAACGCACATAATAAAAATGTGGTCTCGAATAAAAAATCAAGGTAAATTTAGGATGTACATTTTATGAAGGTCAGATATGAACAAAAGACAATGAGACTAATATAGATGTGTCAGTCTAAAAGGCTTAAAATCTCATTAGCTTATGTCAACCTACTAGTTACTAATCTTCTAAAGAAAACGTATATTGATCAATCATAAGAGTTAAAACACGTACCCAATTTTCCATGAAATTTTCTAGCTAATTCTACTCTCTAATTATAACTATATAGTCTTAGAAGCAATAAAAAAGAGAGATTATTTTTTATTTTTTTAACTTGCATAAAGAACTTAAAAACAAACAAGAAACAAACTTAAAAACACACACAATAAATAAGATCACCACCACCACACTTAAAAATTACATTGTCACCATTGTAACATTAAATGTAATAAATGGATCATTCAATAAAAAAATGTGAAAATGTAAAGGAAAAGGAAAAAAAAACTCCCCTTGGATTGAATCCCAAGAAATGCCTTTGCCTATTATCATTGGTTTAACTCCATGTTTTCCTCATCATCTGATGTCATTTAGCTCTTCAAGTATTACTATTTCCATATTCTCTACTCAGAATCCTTCATAGTACGGCTTCAGGTAATGACCATTCACCTTAAATTTCTTTTCAGTTTTCAAGCTTTATATCTTTATTGTACCATATGGAAAAACATTAGAAATATCAAAAAGACTGACCCAACAAGAATGTAACTTACCTAGGAATAATTTAAGTTTGAAATGATAAAGAATGAACTTTTAATTAATAATAAAGCTTTTCTTTAAGATCATCTTATTATGGAAAGTTTTGATCTTTACTTTATATATTATTGTAATCTAAAATGAGTTATTTCGCATCTCTTTAAGTTCTTGTATTGTAGCTTTTTAGGACACCTATCTCATCAAGGTTCACGTCGTAACACTTAATAGCCCAATATGTCTTATATTGTAGCTTCACAAGAATATGACACAGCTTCCTAAACATCAATCTATATGGGGACATACCAATTGGAATTTTATAAGTTGTCCTATAAGCTCACAGTGCTTCCTCCAACCTCAAACATCAATCCTTCCTATTAGATTGAACTGTTTTCTCCAAGATCGACTTGATTTATCTGTTGGATATCTCAATTTTTCCATTAGTTTAGGGATGGTAGGAGATGAAAACTTTATACATAATATGGTACTTTTTGAACAAAGTTTCCATCAACCAATTACAAAAGTGTGTTCCCCTATTGTTTATGATGACTTTTGACAATGCAATCCTCGAAAGGATATTAGACTTAAGAAAAACAACAAAATTTTAGTGTCATTAGTTTTGGCAGCTTTAGCTTCCAACCATTTTAAAATATAATGAATTATAAGTAAGATATAATGAAGGCTGAAAGAAAGAGAAAATGGTACTATGAAATAAATTCCCTAAATATAAAAAATTTCACAAAAAGAATGGGGTATGTGGCATTTGATTTCTATAGGACAAGTCACCTAATCGCTCGTACCTTTCGCATGACTTGAAAAAGATATATCCATCCTTAAGCAATGAGGGCCAATAAAAACTACTCTCCAAAACTTTAGGGTAGTTCTTTTTACCTTAAATTGCCCTACACAAGTATATAAATCATAAAAGGTTAAGACATAAAGTATCACACACTCAGGAACGCACCTTCTTATGAATTGGTCTGCACAATGCCTCTATAGATAGGGGTCATCCCACAGAGAGTAATTGGATTCACTCTTCAACTTGTCCCTTTGAGCTTTTGACAAAATTATGGGTTATTTGTTTGTAAAATTCACGATATCTGCATGATCTGAAGGTGTCCAATTGGTGGAAAACAATTATTCATCTAGAAACATTTCTCTCAAAGGAATATCATCTTCCTTTCGGATTAAGTGTAACACCCCACTCCCGAGTGACCCGAACCCAATATCGTTGGTGATATCCGAGTCCGTGCCCCGCGAGGGTGGCGTACTACATCAGTCAACTAAAACTCAGTATAACATTAAAACCCATTCATTAACGCGACATAAACAGTAAGAAACTTGAGCCCATGTTCAAAATTAGTCATTTTCAGTTATTACAGTCATCCAGTAATAATTTATAATCAGTCAATGTGTAAAACAATAAAACCACAATGGGCTCATTATAAATACAAGCATCCTTTACAGAAAGTTCAGTATACAATTATGCGACACTAATGAAGACACGAACTGATCCCGACCTCTATCCTTCACTTACCTACAGTAGACATACTCCCGTGTCAACCGGGGTATTCTTCAAGACCTGAAAAATATATGCAAAATTTGGGTGAGTTTTGCGAACTCAGTGAGGAACCATCATCGATGGTTCACCCAATTCATGCATATCGCAAGCAATTCACAGTTTCAGTCAAGTATCCTTTCAGTATTAACATATAACAATTTACAGAACCCATGCAATTTCAGAATCGCTTATCACATTTGTATGCAATGCACATGTGACTCTTTTCCAGTTTATTACAGTGTTGTGACCGAGCGCTTAACAGTGATCAGTATTCAGTAGACGCGTCTAGGGAGTAGGAGAGCCCTCTGGGTATGCACTAACTCCCCTCGAGCTCGAGGCTCGGTTCAGTAACAGTGAGTAACAGTGGCGACTCAGGTCACAACTATCATTATTATCAGTTTATGCATTGATGTATGCAATGCATATGCCCAATTTAACAGTCAGTATAAAACAGTCTGCCCCAGTAGAGGCGTCGAAATGCAGTACAGTGTAGCAAGCAATGGATCACAGTATAGCCATTGATCACCGTATAACCAGCAGATCACAGTATATCACAGTGGATCACAGTACATCACAATTGATCACAATACAGTTAAGCAGTAACGGTACAATCAAATTATGTATCACAGTGTCACACAGTGGAAGCCAATTAGTTCACAGAATCACAAACAGACATACTTCTATGTCAGATCTTCCAATTCATCGGACCCTCCGTCCGGAATCCAGAGGCAGTAAACAATCACAATTCTGATCCCACCATTATTCTCCACAGAGTTATAAGTGCAGAATTATAAACACTTACTAATCGAGGAACTATCTAGGTTACTCACCTGTACTTCCGAGCTAATACCTGAAAGTCTCAGTGACATTGGGTCGACGCTCCAAATGTACCTCTAAAACAGTTACAGTATATAAACATTACCAACTACTCAATCAGAACTATTTAATAATGCACATGTAGCAGTTTGCAGGTGCACAATGCATGTTCATGATATTTCCGGCCTTAATCCAATATTTTTTTCATCAGAAAAATCGTTTAAAAATTAGAAATCCAATGGCACTGACGACGCTCAATTTGGACCCCTATAGTTCCCCAATTAAATAAAACAGTGGCTAAAGAACCCTTATCTGGATACTCGTCAATTTCCCGTCCAAAAATTCCCAATTTCCCATGAAATGAAATTCAATGTCTCACGAATCCGATGCCTCAAGAATCAGGTCAATCGGACATCGGACGGACAAGTCATAAGCAAAAGAATAGAAAAAGGTCAGTACAAGTCGACTTATTCTGAGAATACAAGTCAACTTACTCTACTGTGTATGAATAAGTCGACTTACTGAAGATACAAGTCGACTTACATTACTCCCATAATAGATCTGGAAAACTTTCTCCAACATGCCAACTTTCACAGGGCATAATTCCTTACTCTAAACTCCAAATTGAGCAAACTTGGTATCTATTTCATAGAGAAAAGAAAGATCTACAATGTTTATGAAGGACACAAAAGCCAATTTCACATCTAAGGGTGTCAAAAATGCAATCAAAGTTACTGCCCAGTCAAAGAGTTCTAAAACAGTACAGTATCTTGTAAATTCAATAACTTCTCATTTCCTTTGTCAAAACTTACACAATAAATATGCTCAGAAAGATACCAATGTGATCTACAACTTTCATGAACAATATGAAATCAAATTCAATGGTTAACTAGGTCAAACAATTCAGTGAATGCTGCTGCCCCTGCAAGTACTCAATCTGGACAGTAATGTTCTAAACAGTTTATCTCCTTCCACAAATGTCAAATAAATGCATAATTTATACCTATGGAAAGATCAAACACAATGCTACACTTCCCATGAAGGGCTTCAAAGCCAATTCCATCTCTAACAAACTTAAACTTTCATGCAAGTTACTGATCAGGGCAGCAGTCAATAACCTCATGCAGGTACAGATTTTGAAAATTCATAACTCCTAAATTTGATCTCCAAAATTTGGATGTTAAATACCATTTTCAAGATCAATGTTTCCTCTACAAATCTTAAGAGGATCACTCAAGCCAATTCAATTCACAAAAATTGCTAAAATTGCTTCCAATCAGAAAGCTCACAAAACTGACATTTCAGCTAGGTTTCACTAAAATACATTTTACCTGCCAATGGTCATCAATGTATATCTCCCAATATACATATCGAAAAATTGCAAGATCAGTGGCATTGGAAAGATAACAATACAGGCTTCAACTTTCATTTATACCATTTTCCCTAATTACTTCTCAATTAATTTATAAAAATCAGAAAAACTCTTAGGTCATCAATCCGGATACTGTTCACCTAGGTCAAAACAGTAACTTTCCAAGCCAAAAATCAACCTCTTAAGGTTAAAATTAGACAACACCTATTTCACACAAAAATGTAGCCAACAACCCAAAGTTTAATTGGGCACAAACCTCGACTCATTTACATAACCACACAATTAGTTATGCTCAAATCAATACAGTAGGTCAAAAATCTATTTTCCAGCTTTACTTCTCCAATACACTTCCTATCATGCCAATTCAAATTCTACTACCATAAGCATCTCAATTGGACACAAAATCAGTCCCTATATCATGCCTACATTCACTAGGAATAACCACCATAATTTGGCAACACTTACCTCTTACATTTCATGCAAGAATAGTCATCAAAATTAATCCAAAATCAAGCTAAAACCAAGTTAGAACACATTCTTCATGCTAACTTCATCAAGTCATACTCAAACATAACCTTATATCCAACAATTTAAACTATAATTTTCATGACATTTATGCATCATAACTCATATTGAATGAACCATAATTCCCAATTAATGCATCAAACTACTACAACTTCAAAAGCATAATGAAATTCTTACATAATTAAAGCTTCCTTTTAAATGCTTCAACTCTCAACAACTTTTCCACTTCACTTCACACACACCATCGCCATCATAGTAGAAACTAGAAGGTTCAAGCTTGTAAGCATAAAAGGTTGGAGGAAAGTAGCAATTTAAGCTAAGAAAATTGAGAAAATTTCGATGAAGGGGAAGAGAAAGAAGGGTTCGTATGAGAAATGAGATAAGCAAACAAACTCACCATTTTCCTTCATTAATCAAGGAACATCCGAGAATACATGCCAACATTAAATGAGATGGGTATGTGTCAACATGGTACTTGACCAAGTTAAAGAAGAAAAAGACAAAAGTCAAGTAATAACTTTAAACACTTAAAAACAAATTATTGGATAGGATTTAGAAATCCTACTACAATTTGACCCATTCTGGTCCAATGACCATAATTTCAATTCTAAAATCATATTCCCAATATGACAGTGCCATTGGGTAGCAATTTTTGCTACCGAAAAGCAATCGGTTCGCCACTTGGCGATATTTTTCCGGTCCGGGAATTTTCTCCGAAAAATTCCAGAAAAATTCCTGAAAATCTCTTAAAATATAAAACACTCAATGACGCACTCAGAATAATTTTTCAAATCCAATAACCACGTTAATCACAATAAAATTACACTAGGCACGAAAACCGGGAATGTCATGTATGCATGTACAGTAATTTCATGTGCACAAATGATACTGTGTACCAATCCTATTATGCATGAACAGTCCTAAGTCATTCCGATCCATCTCATCCTATGCCAAATTTACTATTTTACCCTTCCAGTAGGGGGTGAGATGTTACATTAAGTGGATAAGGTGATCAACAACCATGTTCTTTGTCCCTTTCTTATATCTTATTTCCAAATTAAACTCCTGAAGGAGGAGAATCCATCTATTAAAACCTTAAATTTGCTTCCTTCCTGGTGAGAAAGCACTTCAAATATGTAAAATCAAAGTAACCAATAACTTCAACACTAAACAAGTATGACTGAAATTTTTATAAGGAAAATATAATAGATAAAAATTCTATTTTGATTATGGGATAATTCAGTTAGGCTGGATTTAAGGTTTTATAAGTGTAGTAGATAACATGTGTAACTTTTTTCACTCTTTGTCTTAGAATTACCCTCATTGTATAATCATTTGTGTCATACATTATCTCAAAAGGAAGGCTCTAGTTCGGAGGCTAAATCACTAGTAGGGATGTCAAAAGCTCCTTAAGTTTGTCAAGTGCTCCTTGCACATATCATCGAATTTAAAAGGCACAACTTGTTATAATAACTTGTATAAAAGAAAGGCTATCTTTAACAAATCCTTAACAAAACTACGGTAAAAACTTGCATAGCCAAGAACAAAACAACTTCTTGCACATTTGAGGGGTAAGGCAAAGCATAAATTAGATCAATCTTAGGCTTATAAACCTTTATACCCCTCGAAGATACAATATGCCCTAACACTATAACTTGATTAACAATAAAATTAGTTTTTTTCAATTAAGCACGAGGTTAGTTTTAGTATGTCATTCCAAAATGAGTGTAAGATTCTCTAAGAAATTATCGAAATAAGAACCATAGATGCTGAAATCATCCATAAATACCTTTATGATCTTCTCAACATACTCAGATACTATACTTACCATGCACCTTTAGAAAGTGGTGAACGCAAAACATAAACTAAATGGCATCCTTTGGTAAGCAAATGCACTAAATAGGCATGTGAAGTTTGTCTTTTCTTGGTCTTCTAGTATGATAGGGATCTAAAGATAATCGAAGAATCCATATAGAAAATAGTTATATTTATATCCAACAAATCTCTCAAGCATTTGATCAGTAAATGGAAGGGGGAAATATTCTTTACGAGTTACAATATTTGACTTCTTTTAATCAATGCATACTCACCACCTAGTTTGCATATATATGGGAACCAACTCACTATCCTGATTTGTCACAATTTTGATTATAGATTTCGTTGGAACTTCAGTACTAGATTTACCTACTTATTGCCGAAGATAGGATAAATAAATCTAGTATCAAGAAGCTTCAGTACTTCATTCTTTACAACTTCCATCATTGGAGGATTCAACCTATGTTGTGCTTGTCTAGTGGACTTGGCATCCTACTCAAACAAAATGCGATGCATGCATATGGAAGGACTTATTTCTTGAATATATAAAATTATCTATCCAATGGCCTTTTTGTGCTCTCTTAACACACGAATCAGTTTAGCTTCCTGATCATAAGTTAGAATTGTAACAATAATAACTAGAAGGGTCTGATTATCTCCCAAATATGCATACTTCAAGCAAGCAGATAGTGGTTTCAACTCTACGTCAAGCACTTGCACATTAAAAGGTAACTGCCTCTAGTAAGATTTAAGTAACTGTATAAAAGAAAGTTCATACCTTGTAAGAGAGGTTTCTAAAGAATGTAAAGTAGTCATCGTCTTAATTAGCTCCTTCGTTAAATCAAATCATCAGTGGCTTCCAACTCCAAATGCTTATTTAAAACTACTTTTAATTGATCTTTGTAATTTAACTTAAACATTTCCTACACTAAGGGATCAATCATATCAATAGAGAAAACAAAATGATCATCTTAAGGATGTTTTATAACATTAAAAATATTGAAATGAATTGTTTCCTGTAACATCCCACCCCTCCTGGAAGGGTAAAATAGTAAAATTGGCATAGGATGAGATTGATAAGGAATAATTAGAACTGTTCATGCATAATAGGATTGATACACAGTATCAATTGTGTACATGGAATTACGGTAAATGCATTCATGACATTCCCGGTAATTGGGCCTAACGGTATTTTATTGTGATTAACGTGGTTATGGGATTTGAAAAATTGTTCTGAGTGCGCTATTAAGCGTTTTACATTTTTTTGGGATTTATAGGAATTTTTCTGGAATTTTCCGGAGAAAATTCCCGGACCGGCAAAATCGCCGGTAACTGACCTAAACTTGTTTTGGGGTAGAAAAGGTGATTTTCGTGATTGAAAAATTATTTGGAGTGCATCATTACTGTTTTATAATTTTAGGAATTTCATTAATTCTCGTAAAAATAATTCGGGAAATTTCTGATTGGATAAATCGCCAAGTGATTTAATGGTTGATTTTTCTACCGTTATTTGGAACTATTATTTGGTGGGACCCATAAAGGACCCTTGAAAGTTGTAGGAACCGAAATTGGGTGGAGAATTATTGTGAATTAGATCAATTTTATTAAAGACCTTCTTTGACTTTTCTTTGGAAAATTGGATCCAATCACATTTTGCCATCTTTTCCTTTACATTTATGGCTTTATTGGTTTGCTCACTCCCTTTCCCACGGTGGTTGCCTTGTGAGAGAATGAAAAAGGTGAAAATTTTGGCTTATGTTGAAGCTCCACCGAAAATTCACTTGTCTTTGGAACATCTCCATCGAATTTTGCATCTTCTCCATCAACTTTCCTCCAAATTCAAGAGCTCCTCTTTATGCAACCAAGCTCCTTCCTTTCTAAGAGGACCTTACACTTGCATGTGTAAGAATAGAGTGGAGAAGGTGTTGAGTGAGAGTGGTAACTAAAGAATTGAAGAGAGTTTGGTTTGAAGATGGAAAAAGCTTGAATTGGTAAGTGTTTATTTATGCTTTGATTATGTAGTTTATGAATCATGGTAGTTAGGAGCATCTAAAGGGGATTGTGGTATTGTTATTAAACTTATTGATGCTTTACCTTAATGAAAATTTTAGTATAAATTAATGGGTATAAATGTAAGGCATGTTAGAATAATGAAAGGTAATGGTTAAGTTTGGTTTTAGCTTGATTTTGAATTCATATTGATGATTAATTGTGCATGGAAAGAGAAGAGGTTAGTGCTTCCAATTTTTGGTAAGAATGCCTAGTGAATGTAGATATGATATAGGGACTGATTTTGTGTCCAATTGAGATGCTTATGGATGTAGGAAGGTTATAGGAATGAAAGGAAGTGAATAGAGAAGTAAAGCTGGAAAATTGATATTTGACCTATTGCACTGTTTTGACCATAACTCATAGTATAGTTATGCAAATGAGGCAATGTTTGTGGCCACTGAAACTTTGATTTGTTGACTTCAATTTAGTGTGAAATAGGTGTTGTTAAATTTCAATGATAGAAGGGTGAATTTTTGAATGGAAAGTTACTGTTCCATTACTTGTGAACAGTAACCGAAACCACAACATATGAACTTTGCTGATTTTTCTGAATTTATTGAGATGGAATTAGGGAGAATGGTCTTCATGGAAGTTGTAGAATATTGAATTATCTTTCCATTTCTACTGATATTGCTATTTTTCGAGTTGTATATTAGGAGATATGACCTGATAACTATTAGCTGGTTTTATGCTTTGTGGTGAAACCTAGTTGGATGGGCACATTTAGTGCACATTCGGGTTTGGAGGAATTTTAGTAATTTTTGTGAATTGAGTTGGAGTTTGAAATGTACTGAAGAGTTCTGGATGACTTATTGATATTGAGAATGATATATGGCTTATTAATTTTTGGAAGTCAGATTTGGGAGTTATGATTTTACAAAAACTGAATCTGCTTTAGGAAGTTAGGTGCTGATCATGGCAGAAACTTCCATAACAGTTTTGAAATTGTTAGAGATCGAATTGGATGTTAAGTGCTTCATGAAAATTGAAGTTTGAGATGTTATCTTTTCAGGGATATAAAGTTCTGATTTTACTGACTTGTATATATGGAGTTATGCTTGTTGTAAGGTTACTGCCCACATTGAAGGATTTCAGAGACAGTAACATTAGGTGAATTAATTGACCAAGTTAGCAATGGAGTTTGATTTTGAGTTGTTCATGAAAGTTGTAGATGACATTGTAAACTTATTGAGCATATTTATGTGGTAATTTTTAGCTGAATAATCAGTGAGTTCTTGAATTTGCAAAGTACTGTCCTGTGTTGGTAGATTTTGAGTAGGTCAGTAACTTTGATGGGATATTTGACACCCTTAGGGTTGGAATTGATTTTTATGGTCTTCTTGAGAATTGTAGAGCTTTTCATGACCTTTCCAACCAGCTATGGTTTGTAGTTTTCCGATTTGTGTGTTAAGAATTATGGTTGTTGGCAATTCTGATTGGCAATAAAAAAAGAAAGGGGAAGGAAGAGAGGTAGAATTTCAATGGCATTAAGCGACCTACTTGTTTCTTTTGTCAATTTCTTTTCCGTCCGACGTCCGATTGACCTGATTCTTGAGGCATCGGATTCGTATAATATTTAATTTCATTTTGTGAGAATTTGGGAATTTTTGGACGGGAAATTGATGTGGCCCCGGATAATTGTTCGGTAATCACTGTTTTATTTAATTGGGGGACCTATAGAGGTCCGAATTGCACACCGTCAGCGCCAATGGATTTCTAATTTTTGATAGAATTTTTATAATGGAAAAAAAAGGGATTAGGGCTGGGAAATTCATGAACATGCATATCTCATCAACATGAGCACAAATTTCATATTTAGTGACTCGTGCTTTTTCTGATTCATATAGAGGCCCAATTGGAGCGTCGATTGACCGACGTCACAGAGACTTCCCGGCATTAGCTCGGAAGTAATAGGTGAGTAACCTAGTCGGTTTCTCAAATTTTTGGTTGTTTACATGCTCAACGTGAATTACGTGCAAAAGTGAATTGAATGATCACTGCATGACTACTAGCATGTATGGGATTGTATTGTATGATTTCACTGTACTGAATGATACTGATACTGATGGACTGGGCTTTATAGCCATCATACTGAACACTGCTATACTCGGCTTTATAGCCAAACACTGTACATTCACTGAATACTGCACTGCATGCATAATTGCATGATCAGATAATGGACGTGCCCCAAGTTGCTATTTTTACTGATAAGAGCTTCGAGCTCACATCAGATCGACCGCCTCGAGCCCGAGGGGAGAAATCCCTGACGCGTCCCCACTGAACACTGACTGAGCACTTGGGCACAATACTGAATAACTGGAAAGAGTCACATATGCATTGCATTCGCATAAATGACTGTTTTGTGATAAGTACTGCTTTCGTGATGGTATGTGTTACTGTGAATGGTTTACTGTTACTGGATATGGTTATTGATTGCTTATTGGTAATTGATGATTCAGATTGCATCAGACGCCACGGGCGTAATGCATGATTTGAGTGAACCATCGATGATGGTTTCTCACCGAAGTTCGCAAAACTCACCCAAAATTTGCATCTATTTTTCAGTCCCGAGGAATACCCGGCTGACACGGGAGTATGTCTCATGTGAGACGAGTAAAGGTTAGAGGTCGGGATCGGTTCAGGTTCGCATTAGTGTCTTAGTAAATTGTATTCCGCAATCACCGTATAACAAGGCATTGTATTTTACCGAGCCCTTGTGGTATGAATGTTTTATCAGATCGATCGATTGTAATTATTATTGGATGACCGTAATAACCAAATCGTGTATATTGAACACGGATTTTATTTACTTATCGGTTGCGCGTGTGAACGTGGAATTAATGGCTCCAAAAAGAAAAAAAAATATATACTGAGTTTTAAATCGACTGATGTAGTACGCCACTCTCACGGGGCACGGACTCGGATATCACCAACGATATCGGGTTCGGGTCTTACGGGAGTGGGGTGTTACATTTAGGTGGTATCAGAGCCCAGTAGTACGTAATGTATCTGGGCACAGTTTGGAACATAGGTTGCATGCATTTGAGTCGCGTCGTTGCAGACCGTGGTAACTGATCCCTAGTCTGTGTCGCACGAGGATAAATCCTACGGGTGCATAAGTGTCAAGTGACTAAGTGAGAGAAGAGTGAGACTGGATTCGAGTGTAAATCCCTAAAAGGGGATAATTAATTAGGAAAGGAGAAAGGAAAAATGGATAAGAAGATTGATATTGTACTGGGTTAGAAACCCTCGTATGTGATAGTAGAATGACTGTGTTGGTCTAGACTAATTACGAAATTTCGAATTAAACTGGCAATATTATGGTGACAGAAAATAGAAGATGTTTAGAACTTGGAGAGGTCCACTAGAGATGTGGGAAGAATATTGGTTATAGTAGACCTAAGTGATATAAAATGCCCGGGATGGTTAGTTAATTACAGTTCTGACTGTATATGTCATGAAAGGGGAAATATTGGAATTGAGTAAAATGTAGATGGTCCGATCGGGCATATTTTGATTCACTGTATTCGAGTTAGAGATCAGTAGATATTATAGGCAGATGATGAAAGAGAGATGGTAAGAAGCTCAATAGAGTACTGTAATGGTCTATCGAGAACTGAAAGAACCGAAAAAGTAAGATGCCCAGTGCCTATTAGAGTGAGGTAAAAGTGTACAGATAGACTGAAATGAAATCGTTAAATGGTTATGATCTGGACCGCATAAGTTTGAGATTGAAATTGTTAGGTGATTATGGTGCTTCGAGGTTGGAAATTCGTATGATAAAATCGTAAAGGAAAAAGACAGACAGATGATTTCTACTGATGGTGTATCGGGAAATACTGAATTAGGTGTATATGGATACGAAAATGGTAAATGGATAGGTATATAGATAGAGATAAATGGAGTAGTATCAACGACTTTGTCGGTATTAGGACCGTGAACACTGATCATAGATCGTTTGAGGAAAATAGAAGATAAGTAGCGTAAAATGAATGAAAAAATATGATCATAAGTCGATAAGCCAAATTGATATGACCTTATAAGGTCAAGTTGCACGTAACGGATAGGGGAATGAGACATACAGTTTAATGATATGGTGAGAATGAAATAAAGATCTTGAAAAGAATGAAACCACAATAGCGGTATATGGAAAGAGTTATTGTATTTAAGTCGATTTACTGTTGGGGATATCTATTGGACAGTAATGTTGATTGTGACTAATGAAATGTATGTGACAGATATATGGAAATCATAGAGGAATTGAGCGGTAAATGTTTAGAGTGATTATAAGTGTGAAGTTCTTAAAAGGTTAAAGTAAGATAAAAGTGGACTGAATGTACCTGTATGAGAGGAACTGAAAAGTGATTCTGGTATAGATTACTGAATAAGTGTCAAAGAAAGTATTTAAGTGTCTGTCACAAGGAACCTTCGCGAAAGAAATGTTCTGATTTGTTAAATGATGGCATAAAAGTGTCTGGATTGAGATAGTACGTATAGTGAAGAATGATTGAAAAGCAATTCGGTATAATAATTGATTGATGAGACTTTCGTGGACAGGAACAAGATGGTAGTAAGACTAACGGTTAAACGGATAGAAGTATGGACTAAATTAAAAGTGAAACTGAGTCATAGCTCATATTGTTGAGGTTATCTCGCATAAAGATGTATGAAATGTAAAGTATCCAACATAAGTGAAATTCTAATTGGAGGTAATCTAATTGCAATGTAAAGTGAATCGATCTCCAGTTATGATGTAAAACTGTTGAGGAATCTAGATTTGAAACGAAGAATAAAAGAGTCTCGAACTGAGAATTGAGAGAATAAAATAAAATGGAAATTTTGGAGGTTTAAATATGGATGACAAGGTATTAACACATGTTGATATGAATGATATGAAAATAATTGAGAAGAGAAAATGAAAAAGAGTAACTGAATAGAGACAAGAGGGTCAAAAGGGAAACTGACAATGAGGTGATGTAGTGACATCTTCATAAAGAAATTGCAGATACACTAATTGTGGACTCAATGAAAAGGGTAAAAGATGTACGGTAAAGTCAATAAGACCCTAATAGGGATTTATGCGAGATAAGAAAATTGAGGAATCTGATACTGATGATATACATACACTGGAGGAGTGGGCAGTGAATATTGAACTGACTTTGATAAATGGTACTGGTGTCATGTTCGCGATTGAAAACCTTGGAAACTGTAGATTCCTATAAGGATATATTGGGTTAATTTGAGGAAAGAGACAGGTATAAATACGGCAATGCTGAAATGAACAAACAATTCTACCTACTACACTCAACTAGTGAACAGATAATGCGGCAATGAACAAATCAATTACAGATATTGAGATTTTCAATGATTGTCAAGCAGATTATGGGTAATAGTGAGGTGTTTCGGAAAATTGAAGTTGTAAAAATAGTGATAAGAATGGTTAAGAGTGCAGAAGTAAAGTGATAAATTTTATGATGAGTTTGATTATACAAATTAAATTGGAAAAACAATAGTGAAAAAATTCAAAGAAGAAGTAAGTGGACCCGATAAAAAGGTACTAGAACAAGAAAGTGAACAGTTGAAGTTAGACATTCTAGTAAGCATATGTGAAAAGTGAAATTGAATAACTATGGGTATAGAATGATGTGATTATTGATTCAAGTGCTTATAGGTGTAAAAGTTCAACAGGAAAAATGTTTGATTATGATCGTCGTAATAGAGTTCGATTGATCAGAGGAATATATCGCTTTGCTACAACTGAAGGCCTCTTTGGGAGTCAAAGATTATGATGGATTTGAGACTATAATGAGTGAGACAAAGGAAAGTGACTTAGGAAAACTGCATGGTTAGCTAAAGTGGAATCGGATCGGACAAATGAGACAGAGTAAACAGTATATCCGGATAAAGTGTGTGAACACTATGGAACAGTGAAATTGTCTTACGAGAATCGAATTTAAATATAAAGTGAATGGCATACAACAAATGACTACATTAGGTACATTATTACTGATTATAGTGAAGTGGAGTTAAATGTCACTGTATTGGTACCAAAGGAATATAAATCGTCCCTGACGTGATTAAGGGAGGTATCAAAGAAATGGAGATGTACTCAATGGAATATGAATTGGACTATATGGCATTGGGGAAAAAGGTATTAGAATGATAAAATGTGATCAGTGAATAGATTCGAAAATACTGAACTGAGTTATATATCGGAACCAAAGGTAGTGACAATTCTAGAAATGACAAGTGAGATAGCTAAGAAAAATGAGATCGTCAACTAATAGTCTTGTTGAATCCGCTCATCGCATTAAGTGATAATGCGTGAGCCAAATTAGTAACTGAACCACGGACTGGGAGTGGTTACTGTGATCACTCCAAAAGTGAATCATTCAGTGAAAAAGTGTATAGGATATATAGACTCATATGATTACTGTCATAGTGAACTGTTGACTGAGAATTTCGAGGACGAAATTCTTATAAGGAGGGGAGAATTGTAACATCCCACCCCCTCCTGGAAGGGTAAAATAGTAAAATTGGCATAGGATGAGATTGATAAGGAATAATTAGAACTGTTCATGCATAATAGGATTGATACACAGTATCAATTGTGTACATGGAATTACGGTAAATGCATTCATGACATTCCGTAGAATTGGGCCTAACGGTATTTTATTGTGATTAACGTGGTTATGGGATTTGAAAAATTGTTCTGAGTGCGCTATTAAGCGTTTTACATTTTTTTGGGATTTATAGGAATTTTTCTGAAATTTTTCGGAGAAAATTCCCAGACCGGCAAAATCGCCGGTAACTGACCTAAACTTGTTTTGGGGTAGAAAAGGTGATTTTCGTGATTGAAAAATTATTTGGAGTGCACTGTTACCTGTTTTATAATTTTAGGTAATTTCATTAATTCTCAGAAAAATAATTCGGGGAAATTCTCGGACCGGATAAATCGCCAAGTGGCGAACTGGTTGATTTTTCTACTGTTATTTGGAACTATTATTTGGTGGGACCCATAAAGGGACCCTTGAAAGTTGTAGGAACCGAAATTGGGTGGAGAATTATTGTGAATTAGATCAATTTTTATTAAAGACCTTCTTTGACTTTTCTTTGGAAAATTGGATCCAATCACATTTTGCCATCTTTTCCTTTACATTTATGGCTTTATTGGTTTGCTCACTCCCTTTCCCACGGTGGTTGCCTTGTGAGAGAATGAAAAAGGTGAAAATTTTGGCTTATGTTGAAGCTCCACCGAAAATTCACTTGTCTTTGGAACATCTCCATTGAATTTTGCATCTTCTCCATCAACTTTCCTTCAAATTCAAGAGCTCCTCTTTATGCAACCAAGCTCCTTCCTTTCTAAGAGGACCTTACACTTGCATGTGTAAGAATAGAGTGGAGAAGGTGTTGAGTGAGAGTGGTAACTAAAGAATTGAAGAGAGTTTGGTTTGAAGATGGAAAAAGCTTGAATTGGTAAGTGTTTATTTATGCTTTGATTATGTAGTTTATGAATCATGGTAGTTAGGAGCATCTAAAGGGGATTGTGGTATTGTTATTAAACTTATTGATGCTTTACCTTAATGAAAATTTTAGTATAAATTAATGGGTATAAATGTAAGGCATGTTAGAATAATGAATGGTAATGGTTAAGTTTGGTTTTAGCTTGATTTTGAATTCATATTGATGATTAATTGTGCATGGAAAGGGAAGAGGTTAGTGCTGCCAATTTTTGGTAAGAATGCCTAGTGAATGTAGATATGATATAGGGACTGATTTTGTGTCCAATTGAGATGCTTATGGATGTAGGAAGGTTATAGGAATGAAAGGAAGTGAATAGAGAAGTAAAGCTGGAAAATTGATATTTGACCTATTGCACTGTTTTGACCATAACTCATAGTATAGTTATGTAAATGAGGCAATGTTTGTGGCCACTGAAACTTTGATTTGTTGACTTCAATTTAGTGTGAAATAGGTGTTGTTAAATTTCAATGATAGAAGGGTGAATTTTTGAATGGAAAGTTACTGTTCCATTACTTGTGAACAGTAACCGAAACCACAACATATGAACTTTGCTGATTTTTCTGAATTTATTGAGATGGAATTAGGGAGAATGGTCTTCATGGAAGTTGTATCATATTGAATTATCTTTCCATTGCTACTGATCTTGCTATTTTTATAGTTGTATATTAGGAGATATGACCTGATAACTATTGGCTGGTTTTATGCTTTGTGATGAAACCTAGTTGGATGGGCACATTTAGTGCACATTCGGGTTTGGAGGAATTTTAGTAATTTTTGTGAATTGAGTTGGAGTTTTAAATGTACTGAAGAGTTCTGGATGACTTATTGATATTGAGAATGATATATAAATTATTAATTTTTGGAAGTCAGATTTGGGAGTTATGATTTTACAAAAACTGAATCTGCTTTAGGAAGTTAGGTGCTGATCATGGCAGAAACTTCCATAACAGTTTTGAAATTGTTAGAGATCGAATTGGATGTTAAGTGCTTCATGAAAATTGAAGTTTGAGATGTTATCTTTTCAGGGATATAAAGTTCTGATTTTACTGACTTGTATATATGGAGTTATGCTTGTTGTAAGGTTACTGCCCACATTGAAGGATTTCAGAGACAGTAACATTAGGTGAATTAATTGACCAAGTTAGCAATGGAGTTTGATTTTGAGTTGTTCATGAAAGTTGTAGATGACATTGTAAACTTATTGAGCATATTTATGTGGTAATTTTTAGCTGAATAATCAGTGAGTTCTTGAATTTGCAAAGTACTGTCCTGTGTTGGTAGATTTTGAGTAGGTCAGTAACTTTGATGGGATATTTGACACCCTTAGGGTTGGAATTGATTTTTATGGTCTTCTTGAGAATTGTAGAGCTTTTCATGACCTTTCCAACCAGCTATGGTTTGTATTTTTCCGATTTGTGTGTTAAGAATTATGGTTGTTGGCAATTCTGATTGGCAATAAAAAAAGAAAGGGGAAGGAAGAGAGGTAGAATTTCAATGGCATTAAGCGACCTACTTGTTTCTTTTGTCAATTTCTTTTTCGTCCGACGTCCGATTGACCTGATTCTTGAGGCATCGGATTCGTATAATATTTAATTTCATTTTGTGAGAATTTGGGAATTTTTGGACGGGAAATTGACGTGGCCC
Organism: Erythroxylum novogranatense; assembly: GCA_029891385.1. NCBI lineage: Eukaryota > Viridiplantae > Streptophyta > Magnoliopsida > Malpighiales > Erythroxylaceae > Erythroxylum > Erythroxylum novogranatense. The sequence goes on from CM057227.1 coordinate 48,406,978, forward strand.
GGATAATTGTTCGGTAATCACTTTGCTTTATTTAATTGGGGACCTATAGAGGTCCGAATTGCACACCGTCAGCGCCAATGGATTTCTAATTTTTGATAGAATTTTTATAATGGAAAAAAAAGGGATTAGGGCCGGGAAAGTCATGAACATGCATATCTCATCAACATGAACACAAATTTCATATTTAGTGACTCGTGCTTTTTCTGATTCATATAGAGGCCCAATTGGAGCGTCGATTGACCGACGTCACGAGACTTCCCGCATTAGCTCGAAGTAATAGGTGAGTAACCTAGTCGGTTTCTCAAATTTTTGGTTGTTTACATGCTCAACGTGAATTACGTGCAAAAGTGAATTGAATGATCACTGCATGACTCTTGGCATGTATGGGATTGTATTGTATGATTTCACCGCATCAATGATATCGACATCGATGGATCGGGCTTTATAGCCATCATCTTGAACATCGCTATACTCGGCTTTATAGCCAAACACCGTACATTCATCGAATATTGACCGCATGCATAATTGCATGATCGATAATGGACGTGCCCCAGTTGCTATTTTACCGATAAGAGCTTGAGCTCACATCAGATCGACCGCCTCGAGCCCGAGGGGAGAAATCCCTGACGCGTCCCCACTGAACACTGACTGAGCACTTGGGCACAATACTGAATAACTGGAAAGAGTCACATATGCATTGCATTCGCATAAATGACTGTTTTGTGATAAGTACTGCTTTCGTGATGGTATGTGTTACTGTGAATGGTTTACTGTTACTGGATATGGTTATTGATTGCTTATTGGTAATTGATGATTATCAGTCTTGCATCAGACATACGGGCGTAATGCATGATTTGAGTGAACCATCGATGATGGTTTCTCACCGAGTTCATAAAACTCACCCAAAATTTGCATCTATTTTCAGGTCCCGAGGAATACCGGTTGACACGAGTATATGTCTCATGAGACGAGTAAAGGTTAGAGGTCGGGATCAGTTCGGTATCGCATTAGTGTCTTAGTAAATTGTATTCGCAATCACCGTATAACAAGGCATTGTATTTTACCGAGCCCTTGTGGTATGAATGTTTTATCAGATCGATCGATTGTAATTATTTGGATGACCGTAATAATCTGGCTGGTGTATATTGAACACGGATTTTATTTACTTACTGTGTCTGCCGTGTGAACGTGGAATTAATGGCTCCAAAAAGAAAAAAAAAATATACTGAGTTTTAAATCGACTGATGTAGTACGCCACTCTCGCGGGGCACGGACTCGGATATCACCAACGATATCGGGTTCGGGTCTTACGGGAGTGGGGTGTTACATTTCCCCATCAAATTCCATTGTGATGGTTCCTTTATAAACATCAATCTTAGTTTGGGTCATATTAAGAAATAATCTCCCTAGTAAGATAAGTATGGGATTATATGACGTTTCATCATTCATATACACCACATAAAAATTGGTAGGAAACACTAACTTATTCACTTATGCCAAAATATCCTCAACCACTCCATTCAGATAAACATTAATATAATTAAATAATCGTATGATAATATAAGTCTTTTTCAAAGGTCCCGAGTTTAAAAACGAATAGATAGAGTAAGGCATAACATTAACTGGTTCTATGACTCTCTTAATTACAGTGTTACCAATCTTATAGGGAATGGTAAATGTACTTAGATCCCTATATTTTAGAGGTGTTTTCTTTTTGAAGATTGCATAAACATTCTTACCCATCATGACCTTCTCATTACCTCTTAACTTTGTCTTATTGGTACACAATTTCCTAAGGAATTTTATATACCTTGGCATTTATTTGATTGTGTCTAGCAAAGGTATATTTACTTCTACCTTTCAAAAAGTCTCCAATATCTCCTTATTCTTTTCCTCTTTTTTATATTTTTCTAACCTATTAGAAAAAGTTGGATCAAAATTTACATTTGAGCTAGATGGGGATTTCTTTCTTTAGAAGAAGAAGCTTGTGGTCTAGGTTGAAATTGTAATGCACCTTATGGCCTATGTCAAAAGTAGTTTTACTGTCTATTACCTTTATAACTTAGGTTCAGGTGATCTCTCCAATCAGGGTTGTAAGTCTAGGAATATAATTTGTATTGATGGGAAAAATTTCCCCTGCTGCATTGACATACTCCTTGTTTCTTTCTTATAGCATTGGACACCTATTTGTTATATGGTTTGCATTTGCACATATATCGCAAGCTTTCATTTATGTTTTCCATAACACAATTTGTTTGACAAAAGATGTTAGTTCATCTAGATGATTTTCTATGGATGAATTGTTTACTTCATTTATCCCACGAACAATTTTACAGATGCTAAATTGTTGAGTGTTTTCCACTATACACTTGATTAAAGTTCTAGCCTCCATGTAAGTCATTTTACATAGTACTCTACCACTTACTTGATCTAACAAGGTCCTCTCTATAGGCAATAATCATTTGTAGAAGTATTGTATAACATATAACTTTTTGAAGCATTTCCAATACTTATAAAGAGATTCTCTATACTGTTATTTTATCCTTCAAACCTTTTTCCTTATGCCGCTTGTAATTGATGTTGAAAAGTATTTCTCTAAAAATAACCTCTTCATTTCGATCTGTGTGCTTACACTATTTGAAGGAAAAATCAAAAGGCTAATATTTTGTGGTAGCCTTCGGTGAAAATGGGAAAGTTCTCAACATAATTTGCTCTTTTTTCACCCCTTGGAGGTTTCATATTAAGACAAACCATATCAAGCTCCTTGGGATGCTCATGAGCATCCTCATCTATAAGACCATGAAAATTATGCAAAAGATGGATTAAGCCAAACTTAAGCTCAAAAATAATAAGTTCAGTAAAGTTTGGAAAAGTAATGTGTAAAGGCCTTTTATTCGAATTTGGGGTATTCAACCTTTTTAGAGTTTTTTGATTAGCCATAGCTCTTCTATATCAATTCTTTGCTCTATTTCTAGATTTGCTATGTTTTCCCTATGCAACCTTTACAGTGTCCTTTAAATCTTAAGATCAAATTATACAAGGACTTGATGAGGAAATCTCGTCACTTTTATACATAAATACTAACAAACATAAAAAGATCAAGAAATAACTGTAAAAAGTAATTGTAAATATATATACAATAAATATCAAAACAAAAAAACTAAATCAATTTACTCCCTAAAAATGATGTCAAAATTCTTGTTGTGTGTCGAACACGCTAGAAAATAAACCTAACTTTGCATAACTAAATTTTTAGTGGTGGTAAGAAAGGATTGTATCCACAAAGGATGTGTGTTTAGCTTTTGTAATGAATAAATCAGTGTTTAGGATTAAGGGGGAGGGCGGTTTGGTTGAATGCAATTAACAAAATAAAGTAAAAATAAACTATAGAAGATAAATGAAATCAAGCAGTACAAAATTGTTGAGATTAATCAATGAGTTTTGAATTCAGTTTATGATTCAATTTCGACCTTCGCATGAATATGCAAAATTAATCGTCATGTTGTTGTTGTACCTCTCATTGAAACTATTAATCATAGATTAACAACAACATCTATTAATCCCAGTTTTTCTTTATGTTTTATCTAATTAAAACAAGCTTTTTAATTAGATCTAGCTATCAGACAACCTATAATAAACTCTCTAGATTTAGCGAGATAACTACCTTATGAAATAGGAAAACAGTTTCATCTAGGAAACAAACATATAAGCTTGGGTCATTTAAACCATGCTATATTATCCTTAATGATGCAAAATCATTAGTTTATCATAAGCAAATTAAAGTTACAATGATTATGTATTGCAATCTAGATTATGACAATGAGTTCATATATGAATAATCTATTTAGAGTATCTAAATCATTAAGTATATATATTAAGGGCGAACGGGATGGACGACCACGTAATCCATCCCGTTCTTCCATTTAATCTGACGATTGGGTGCTTCTGAATGAAATCCCGTCTCCTCTCGAAGTTTCTACCTTCACGCAACTCACAACGCTCTTTCTCTTTCTCTCTCCGTTGGCTTCCTGCCCTTCTCCACGATTGGTCCTCCTCTTCTTACTTCACCGTCCCTTCACTCTACCTTTACGCATTCACAATGCTCTTTCTCTCTCCGTCGACTTCCTCTCCTTCTCCACGGTTGGTCCTCCTCCTCTTCTTGCTTCACTCTCCAATAACGTTTGCTGAACCGGATGTCATACAACCTTTGCTATTTTGAACCGACACCTCGAATGTTCTCCCTTTTTCACTGTTTCCTCTCCTTCTCCACGGTTGGTCCACATATAAGAATAGGCGATTTTGGTGAATAACATTTTCTAGGGTTTCGTTTATCGCTTTATCGTTGCTAGATTTCTCTTTGGTACGTCTCCAATCTCTTGCTCTTTCCTCGTGTTTGTTTGATTATTTTTTTTCTGCAGATTCTTTATTTTCTTATTTTGTTTTCTCAGGATTTGTTGCTCATACTCTTCGTTGGGTTGATTGATTAGTTTTTGGGTGGCTGTTATGAGGATTTCTGATTTGTTTCGTGTTTGTGAGTATCTTGCCTCTTGGTTCTTCATTATTTATTTCTTTTATCGTTTGACCGTGTTGTCATGTCGCGGTTCTCTATCTTTTTGTTTTATGAATTTTATTACCCATGATAATCTTTCAGTTGCTGTTCTTAGATAGAGGAGGGATGGAGGTCATTCTGCAACATATGAACATGGCTTCCGAATTGGCTTTAAGGGGAATAATGCTGTGGTATGTTTTTGGTTAATCTTTTGCTTCACAGGACCTTTTTTCTGCTACTGCTGATTGAATTATCTGTGCCTTTTACAGACCAAGGGTATTTTATCAATAACCACCTGAGCTTTAGGGTGATGTACCAGGGGATCTTTGAGATGTAATCTTCTTGCATAGTTGAGTTTGAGGTTACTCCAAATAGGTACTTTGCTATCTTCCTTTTTGTGATTTTGACGTTGCATTTTTATTGTTTAAGTTATTTATGTAGTTACAGAGATCCTACGATTTGGCATTTGAGTCAAACACATGCCATTGTATGATTATTTTGAGCCACAAAAAGTATCAGTAACCAAAGTATTTTTAGCATTTACATATATGTGTGCCCTTGATGGTGTGTATCTTTATGTTGGTACAGGTGTACAGATTTTTGGAATGACACTTGTTACAACGATATTTGCTTTACTGGGATTCTTGTCTCCTTCCAACAGAGGTGGCCTCATGACAGCTATGGTTCTTTTATGGGTGTTTATGGGTATATTTGGTGGTTATTCATCAGCATGTTTATACAACATTTCGTAAGATAGATCATGTATTCTACAAAGTCAAATTTATACAAAGAAGTTAATTGTCTGGGTTGTCTAAAAAATAACTTCTCAATTTCAGTTGGTGGAAAAGCAAAGATTGATTGAATTTGCTGATGCACTTCGAAGCAAGCTCTGCTTCTTTGACAAGTTGGAGAATGTAAGTTTGAATGTAAATACATTTTCAGTTTCAGTTTCTTTGAAGTTACTTTTCTGTCTTTGGCTTTTACTTTTTTTATACACATTGATTATGGAATTCCAAGGTTGTGAAGGTTGTGCTCTTTTGTAGGCTCCTTCTGCCAACTGGTTATAAGTCATTGAGAACTTGGATCATGAGGGATTTTACATTCCTAATGAAGACGTGTTTCGCTTTTTCATGTCTGTATACAAATGTGCATGCCAGGTATAAAATTTTTATGGTTCAAAATTACAATCTGCTGGATATGTTTCTAGTGTTGGGTTTATGTTTAAAATATTTTCTCACTGCTGTGGTTTTTAATTTTAAGTTAACTTGAGTAGGATCCGTTCTCTCTCCATGCTATCTGTGGGAATGTGTGGAAGAATATTGAGGGGCAATTAGACTGCTATTGTAGTGTGTTAGAGATGCAGCACGGTATCACAGACAAACAGACAACAAAAAGAAAAGATAGATTAGATGGAGGGAAAGGGAAAACAAGAGAAAGAATTAGGATTTGGAGAAAAACTATTCAAACAAGATAGTTGATTTTGTAAAATCTGATAATGACAAGGTATATGTAGAGTTAGTTACCTAACTAAATGGAGAATAAGTGATAGGGAAGGTTATGAAGTCGGAAATATACTAATCTCTGAACTGGCCCCTAAATAAAATCCAAAAAAATTTCCTATTATAGTGGTATGTCATCACATAGCATTCTTAAGTAATATGGTTAGAGGTATGAAGCTAATTTTATGCATCTTAGATGATATTGTTCAATTGAGTATATTGGATAAGCTCCCGGGCTAAGATGAATATATATTACTCCTGTGCTGGTAGAAATCACCAATATGGCACTCCTGTGCTGGTAGAAATCACCAATATGGCACTTACATATTCCCATTTATCACTAATATGGCAAAGATATGTCTATTCGAGTAAGTGTGCATCCAAAAGTCACTGTATGTATAGAGGTGTCTTTCATCTTTCTAAATATTGTTTGGAAATTCTCTTTTGATGTGAAAACCTCTCACCTCTTTAATGCATACTTGTGTATGGTTGTGCACAGACTAAAAGGAGCCACATATATCTTATTGCAGAGCTTGTGTGTGATGTGTTTCCACTTTTATCAATCTGTATGATTAGAGTATAAATATTATTATTATTAAGATTTCACAGATTGTTTTATATTGCTGCCTCTTTGATCACTTGCATCTAGAGGAATCCACTGATGTAGTAAAGAAATTGTGATTTAGTGGTGTTTAGAATGGAAATAAGGTTTCTTTTTCAGATGTCAAGTTTTAATTTCCTAAAATAAGCTTGCTATTGATAGTGAGGTTGATCAATTATACAAGATATGTTGTGTTCTTGGTGCACAGGATTGGACTACATTCTGTGAGGCAAAAAATATATCTGGGCTGATGAATATTAATTATTCAGAGGTAGGCTGATCTAATCCTTCTTGTATCCAGTTTCTAGAGGTTGTTTCTTCTCTTAGCGTTTGTTGTTTACCGCTCTATTTTCTTTTATAGATTTTTCCTGCCAACCTACCCAATGCTAGCTCTGAAGCCATTGATTTGATCATGGTGGGTCTTGATACAGCCTAAAATTTAACCAATTTCCCTATAGTAGAAAGTTTGCATTTGTTGCCAACTTATTTCTTGTATTTCATTTTCTCACTCCTTCCTTTGTTACAAAAATTATGATCATGGGACCCATTGAAGAGGCCAACTGCTGATCAGTCACTCCAACATCCCTTTTTCCATGTAAATATTGCTTTAAAGTCTGATTTTCATAGTTTTTATTGATCCTCCATTTACCAATATTTCTTGTATAGGTGGGCACAAGAGTTTCTTTTCCAGTTCAAGATCCCCTGGAATTAAGGCTTAATAACATAGGTAAGTTCTCTAAAATCAAATTTTAATGCAATAAGCATGCCAAGTGTGTCTATCGATGGTTTCTATATCATTCTCTTTCAACTCCACAGGAGCGAAGCCAAATCTTGAGTTAAATCTTTGGGATTTTAGAGCAGACACTGATGACTGTTTTCTGGGCTTGACTCTTGCAGTGAAACCCAGTATTTCAAACTTGGGTAATACATTGCTGACATCTGATTTTAATTTTTATAGCAATTGGAATCTCGAATGATCTTGGAGTGGACAAAATCTATTAGTTTGCTCTATGCTTCTACCTCTGGAGTTGCTGCTTTATATGCATCATGATGCCGTATGATTTACTTGGATATGTTCTCTCAAGATATAGAATAGCCGATGTGGTTTAAAGTTTTATACATGAGGAAAAATTTAGGAATTGCGTCTATGATCTTGCTCCCTAAAATAATTAGTGTGAGTTGTGCAGTATTTTGGCCAAGTTACTTTCAGATTATTGGTGCAGTCTATCTAGATTTTTGGTGTTTTTTTAATCATATTTTCTGCTACAATAGAAAGAATTTATGCTTTCTTTAACCATGACATTTCCTCCTTTTCCCTGCAGATGCAGTTTGCAATGTTTCTCAAGATATTCGGAAAGTAATGATTTATGACTGGCTTCAAAAATGCCGCTTGATACAAATTTATATCCTTTGATTATACCGTAATCAATGTGTTCGAAAGAAATTTATTTACACTAAGAGTTTGTGGATTTTTTTTATCCAGGACATTTTGTTCTGCTAGGATTTCAAAGATCATCAAGAACAATCAGGTACTTGTTTGTTCTTTTCCTTTGCCTAATAATAAAATGGGAAACTTGGATTAAAAAAATTCCTTGCACTGCATCTTTTTTTAGTTGGAGGTTAGTTCCCCTCAATACTTCTTTGGTAGTCCTTTTGATTGTCCACACGTCCCAACCTGACCAGGTTTGATTTTTTTTGTTTCTTTTACATTGATATTTGGTTCAAGAATTAATTTGTCAAAGCAGAATGTTCAATTTTTTGTTTTCAATTGGAATTAACTTGAGATTTTGGCTTTTGCTCTGGAATTTCTCAGTAGAATATCAATTGTTATTGTTGTAATTCCTTTGCTGATTAGGAGCTCATTTGCTGCAGAGGCCCAATCTTGACTTGCACTTCTAATGTTTTGTGATTCGGTTAGGTCTTTTGTTTATAGATGAATGTAAAGTCTACGGTTTTCATTTCTACTTTTTGCAACAATAAGAAAGAAACTAAGTTGTTGTACCATTAAGTTACAATGGTTCACGTGGTAGTTTTATGTCCAAAACATGGGAGTAGAGTCAAGTACTTGCTCAAGGAGAGAAAAAAATACCGAACTTCACCAGCATCTATTAATTACCTGTGATATTTAAATTGTTGTAATTGATTCATAAAGAAGAAGATTGCATAGACCTGGTTCTTTTCTTTTCTTTTTCTAAATCTTTTTTTGTGTGTTTTTGATCGTCTCTTCTTACTCCTTTACTTTCGTGGTCATTCTTGCTCCAGTTTTTGGTCACTGCTGTCCCCAGACCAAAATGAATTTCACTCTCCAGTTTAGTCATCCTTGTCATTATCGTGCAGGTTCGTTCAGAGGTTTGCAGTGTCACGTTTTACCTATATTGCCTAATATATGGATTTTAAAAAATAAAGTATTTTTTGCCTATTTTGAAACTGGAAAGCGTGAAACACATGTATGACATACATTTTCTACACGATGACCTTCCATTGTCTAGCACTGAATCCCTTGAGGCATCCTGTGTATTTAATGAATAATTGTACCTCTTACTATTCAATACTTGATTTACTATGGTAGATTATTGGAGTACGTTGCCATTAGACCTCGTTTTTCTAATATAATTTCTCAGACATTGTTGGTCCTCCTCAAACGTCTTCCCCCAAAGGTTATTGAACATTTTGTTTTTGACAGTTGTCACGTTTCACTACTTCTGTCTCATCATTTCCTTCTCTTCTTTTTTTCAATATAAATGATTCAATAAGCAACTTCTTCATATAAAGAAAATCAAAATAGTACATGAAGCCCATCTCACCTTTTTTAAATATTTCTGATCTTGCCAAGCCTAAAGTTATATGACATTTTAAGTGTACTTTCAGGGAAAGAAGCTTCTGGTGATAGGGACAACAAGTGAAGTGGGTTTCTTAGATTCAATCGGCTTTTGCGATGCCTTTTCTGTCACTTACCGTGTTCCCACTTTGAAGACAGAAGATGCAAAGAAGGTAAACCATTCATCGTGTATCCTTCACATTCTAAAGTTTTAGATCCTTTGTTATCATTCTATAGAGGAAAACATATGGAATTTATATGAGCCTTTAGTTTAACGTATAATATGGGTTCATCCATGACAGGGCTTATTTTTTATCTCTTTATTAGCAGCTTATAACCGTAATGTTATTGCTAGAAGGTCAATGGATATAATAATCGTCACTTTCAGTGTCTTTCTTGAATTTTCAAATTACAAGACCGTGATCTTTTAGTTGATTAAGATTTTTCTGTATGCTTTTTCCTTTGGATGTCAAGGATTGGGTGATATTACTGGGGTAGTACTAATACACGTTTATTTTGATTATTTTCATGAAGCATTTGATAGTTGTTGGTTTTGCTAGAATGTACAGGTTTAGATAGAGTTAATATGCCACCATTTGGGATATGCAGCGATTGTAATTAGTTAGGGAATGTTTCTTTGTTTATGTTCGTCTTATTTCCTCTCCCTCTGTGTCCCTGCTCTTAGAATTACAAACAGATTATGAAGCGCCCCTGCTATCCACATTTCTTAGAAGTAAATAGTTTAGCAACCTTTGTTTCCTTTCATTTCCTGCAGTAATGCAATGCAGTTGAATGTTTTGTTGCGGAAGATGTTGATCTCGCCTGTAAGCTCTAAATGATGTAAGTTTTTCGTGAATGCTTCACCAAGTTTTGTTTACGAGTAGCATAATTTTGTTGTTGTTTAGTAGGATATGCTTTCCCTAATTGAATTTGTTTATTTCCCTACTTCATCTGTTAGAATATACATGTCTATACGTGTTCATGATAAAATATTTTTTTCTTTAAGGAAAACATGTGATTGTTTTTAGTTTTTTTATTACTTATTGAATGTAATTTGCAGTTGCAAGGCAGCAACAATTCCTGCGAGCAAAGTTTGGTGGAGTTGATGATGAAATACCTAATGATGATGTCGAAAAGGAGGGGAAAGGGGCCTTGTATAGGGTGGTAAAAAGGACCAATATTACAATGCTGATAATTATGATTTTCAGGTAAGGACTTCATATTTATTTTTAAGGCTATCTCCCTCTTATCTTATCAAATTACGTGCTTTCTGTTTTCTTAACTAACCATTTTTCATGGGTGAAATGATTTTTCCCTAGTCAGTGTAGCAAGTTAATTGTTCTAAAGTTTCATAATATTTAATTGGTGATATAGTTTGTATATTATTTTCCAAATTGCAATCAAGTGATGATGAGGCCCTATAGAGGAGGAAGCGAAGTTTTAAGATTGCAGAGGGAGAAGGCCAAATCTTTATCACTGGAGGATTTTGGCCTCGAGGACATTCAGGAAGATGGAAGTGACAGGGAATTAACTTTAAGGGTAAACTTCTATACTCGGTTGTGTACTTGGTGTTGTTAATGTATAATTTTCTCGGTGATGATAATTATTGTTGGGCCCCGAAAATTTTTTTTTATTTGAATTAATTAATTATTTATTTATGGATTTATTCGTTAATTATTTTATTTTGTCTTAATTGATTTAATTATGTGTTTATGTAAATATTTTTATGTTGGGCTTGGAAATTAGAAGTTAGAAATTAAATGAAAGCTTGAGCTTAATATTGGAAAGTATGGGCTTAGGTAAATGGATTAAGTAGAAGGAGGATTAATAATAAGTGGGTTTGGTGGAAGTAGGCCTTGGGAGGTGGAGGCCCAAAAGCCTTTATGTAAGGGGAAAGCCAAAACTATGTAGTTTTGGTGTAGGATGAATTAAAGGAATTAAAGAAGAGTTAAAGGAAGAGGAGGAGAAGAGAGAGTGTCGTAGAATCCAAAGGAGAGGAGAAGAGAAGGAAAAACGTGAGCTAGCCAAGGAAGAAAGGAAGAGAGAAAAATCGTGGGGGGCTTGTGGAGAAGAATAAAGAAGGAGAAAAAGAAGAGAAATCAAGAGCTTAAGGTAAGTATCTATCTTCCTTTGAGTTAGATTCAAGAAATGGGATGAAATGAAGGTTAGGGTTTGTGTAGGAATGAAGAAAGAAAGAAGAGATGAGTGGTTTTGTGATTCCGAAGCTAGGGTTGGTTGTTTTAGCTTAAATGGGCTATGGGTAGGTTAGGTTTAAGACTTCGTTATCGATTTATCGATTCTTGAATGTTTCGACTTTTCCAATGAGTTTCGAAATGTGTTTTATTGAAGGGAACCAAGGAAACCTCACTCAAGAGAGAGAGGAAGAGCAATCGTGAATCCGGATTTCCGACGATAGGTGGGTAACATCTTTATAGTTATTGTGTAATGGGCAAAGCCCTATGTGTGCTATCTTGTTATACTATGTGCATATTGAAAATGAAATTTTGTGTTTTGAGAGGAAAGAATGGAACTTTGATGCTTTGAAAGAGTGCGATAAGCGTAAAATGTGAATCTTGTGTTTTGATATGTGAGCATATTGATTGTGTTTGGGCGAGAGAGAACCCCTTTGTGAAGTCACGTGCACGTTGACCCCCATTAGCCTTCTCCCGGCTGCCTGCTTTAGGCTTACGAGATCCCAAAAAAAATGGACTCGTCGTGATTACGGTAAACTTCGGTTTCCGTCGTGTCTATGGAACTCTCGAGCCAATTGTGTGCATTTCATCATTTATAAGTGTTTATGATGCATAAGATGGGTGTTAGTTGCAAGATGATTCTATGTTATGCCTTGTGTGATGAGTTGAGTAAATTGTGAGTTAGGTGATAAAGTTGAGTTTTCAACCTATTATGTAAATTGCTAATGCTTTGGATTATTAATTGTGTGTGTGTGGCTCATTATGTGATGGCTATAAATTTGTTAGCCACTGAGCCGTGTTAGCTCACCCCATTCTCCCTCCTCAGGTGAAAATTCAAGTTGAGAGTTGAACCTTGCAAGGCATCGACATCACTCCAAGAACTTAGGAACTTTTGTATTAAGTTAATAACTAGCTTTTGAATAGCTTTGTAAGCATATTGACCATTGAACATCTCATCTTTTGTGTTTTGTACTTGATTTTGATGAATATGCCAATATGTAACCAAAGCTATGCATGAATCTTTCTTATGATTGGAAAAGAGAATGAGAGCTCTAGTACTCTCTTCATTATATGTTTTTGTTGATTTGTGACCTATGTGTGAAGCATGTGTACCATTCTTTTAAGTTTGGAGATTTGCCAGTGTCTCTTTGGGTTTTGCCTTGAAAGAGCTTCTGGAAAATTTCCAAGGTTAGGAGTTGTAAAAGTTTTGTAAATTCGGGTATGTTGCATTTTCTGATATTTCTGTGTTGTTAGAGGATTGTATGGGAGCTTTATGACTCCTTGAGAGTGATAAGCTAGCTGTAGGTTCTTCTAAAATGTTTATAAGCTATTTATGAGGGATTAAAATGGTAGGTGTGAGTGGTTAGAATTAAATGTAGGTCTTTGTCAAATGATAGATTTTAGACAGAACCTTTGTGACCATTTTGACCCTTATAGAGTTGGAATTTGGGTCAGTGATCATCATGAAAATGTAGATCTTTCTTTTCTCTATGAAATAGATACCAATTTTGTTAAATTTGGAGTTGAATGGAAAGTTATGACCTTTGCAAGTGGAGTCAGATCAGTAGCAAAACCAGACGATGCAATCGAAGCAAAAACCAGACGATGCACTATAGCAAAACCAGACGATGCCATCAGAGCAAAAACAGACGATGTAATCAGTAGCAAAACCAGACGATGCATCAGAGCAAAAACCAGACGATGATTGTAGCAAAAACCAGACGATGCATCATAGCAAAACCAGACGATGCATCAGCAAAAAACCAGACGATAGTTATCAGAGCAAAAATCGACGATGTTCTGTTCATCTCCGTCTGATTTTTGCTGAGGATGACATCATCTCTGTCTGATTTTTGCTAAGGATGACGTCATCTTCGTCTCATTTTATCGTCTGCTTTTGTCTTACGACCCTCTTCCTTCTTTTGGCCATAACTTTTGCACAGACCTCCGATCGACCTCATTCTTGAAGCATTGGATTTCTAAAAGATTTTTCTACCTTTCTACACTGGACTTATCATATTTTCTTTCAAATTGAAAATGGTGGTTTGAAACGAAGCATGGCGATCAGTTGATAAGGGCTGACTATGCTTCAGAATTTTTAAAATATCTTGAGCTATAGAGCTCCGATCAGAGCGATTCTAGTTTTAAATTTAACTAGAGGCATAAACCTACAAGTTTTATGAAGAGACCGATCAGTGATTAAGCCTTTAAGATTTTCAAATGCTTACCCGAAGTCGGTAGTGCTCAGTTTTGATTGTTTTCTTCGAGATAGTGTTTTAACCATAACATCTTCATTCCTAACCCGAATTGAGCGATTCCAGTTGCGTTGGAATCGTGAGATCCGAGGGATCATTTTTATCAAGAGCTAACCCTGAATTTTTATAAAGTGAAATTTTTTCCATATTTGTGATTAGCATATGTGTTCGGTTGTGGGTCTTCTACGCTGGATGGGTCCGAATGTTGGGCTTCGGAGACGGGGTCCAACATTGTTTGGTATCAGAGCTTAGGCTTACTCCTAGGCTTAAAATGTATAGTAGGGAACATTGTATGTGATTAAATGTTTATTTTATGAATTGATTGTTTGCATTACGTGACATGCATATCATGCATATATATAGGAACTAAGCTTAAAAGCAATTGTAGCTAATCACTAGTATTTTCATTGAAGGAGTACGATGCCACCTCATGAAGGACACGAGGAGTTTTGCAAGGTTCAATTGCACTGACTCTCCATCGAGAGAGGAGAGCACGGATGAGTCTGTAGCCCCGTGAGTGGCAGAGGCCCCTCTAGGGTGGTAGTGAACCTCTTCGCTCACGCACTCGCAGATCACCTAGTCTGTCTCGAGCAAGTGCCTACGTTAGACCCCAGGCTGTTCCCGGTATTTACCCAAGCTTTTGTTCAGGCTATGGGCAAATGCCACAGGCTTCTGGTTCGGCCCCAGCTAAGAGGGGAAGACAGTTTGATAAGCTAAGGAAGTACGGAGCGGTGGACTTCCACGGGACCACGGATCCCGAGGAAGCTGAGACCTGGTTGAGGAAGACTGAGAGAGTGCTGGATCAGATGGAGTGCGAGGATGATGAGAGGGTAGTCTATGCTGCCAGTCTGCTTCAGGGTGATGCTTTGCACTGGTGGGAGACTGTGCCAGGGAGTCAGTTGAGACCAGTGGGATTGACATGGGGAGACTTCCTGACTGTCTTCAGAAAGAAGTATCTGTCTGAAGTGTACATTCAGCAGAAGCAGAGGGAGTTCCTAAGCCTTACCCAGAGGGAGATGACAGTCAGTGAATACGAGCGTCGGTTCACACTGATTAGCTAGATATTGCAGAGATGAATTTGAGTGAGGCTGCTAAGTGCCGTCGATTTGAGTCGGGTTTGCACCTGGCTATCAGAGAGAAGGTGATAGTACAGAACTTCTGTGACTTGCAGCAGTTGGTTGAAGCAGCGCTGAGGGTTGAGAACCTCGAGAACATCAAGAGTGCAATTAACAGGAAGAGGAAGGGAAGAGAGCAATTCAGGAGGGGAGGTGGTACTTCTATGCCTGAGAGAAGTGCTAGAGCCTTTCCTGTACAGTCTGAGGAGAGGAGTACCGGTGGGAGCCGACCTAGACCGATGAGGACTTCTTCCGTTTCCCACCAAGTCTCAACGGTGGGCGGCGGTAGAAGAGGAGATGGGGAGAGACCACCCCTTTCTAAGTGTGAGCACTGTGGATATCTCCATAGAGGAGAATGTCGCAGATTGACAGGAGCATGCTTCAATTGTGACCAGAAGGGGCATATCGCTAAGTTTTGTCCCAAGCCGGACAGGAGAGAGGGATCTCAGATGCAGCCCTCTAGAAGGACAGAGGCAGTGGCTCAGAAAGAGGTGACAGAAGTGGGTAGCTCTGGAGGTCATAAGAGAGCTTATCCTCCAGACAGATCCAGAGGGCAAGTTCCAGCCAGAGTGTTTGCCATGACTCGAGAGGAGGCAGAGACCGCGCCAGAAGTTGTAGCGGGTATGGTTAAACTGTTTGATGATTATGTGCTTGCTATGATTGACTCAGGTTCTACCCATTCCTTTGTGTCTTCGGGTAGGACTATTTCTAGGAGGAGTTTGAGCCCATTGGATACTCCGCTGATGGTGAGTACTCCAATCGGCCAATATATTATTATCAGTCAAGTATATAGAGATTGTGAGATAGAGATTAGTGGAGGAAAATTGGTGGTGGATCTGATGCCTTTGAAGATGGGAGGATTGGATGTGATCCTAGGTATGGACACATTAGAGAGGTATCATGTTACTTTAGATTGTAAACAGAAGACAGTGGAGTTTGAGCTAGAGGATAGCAGGAAAGTGATACTCATGGGAGATAGAAAAGTCAGTCCACCTCGGGTTATTTCAGCTATGATGGCAGAGAGAATGATGAGCAAGGGGTGTGAGGCCTTTTTGGCTTATGTGCTAGATATGGAGGCAGATAGAGGGAGGTTGGAAGACATTCCAGTAGTCAGGGAATTCCCGGATGTCTTTCCCGAGGAATTGCCAGGACTACCTCCTCCTAGGGAAATTGAGTTTCCCATCGAGCTTCATTCAGCATTTGCTTGATCTCAATTCCGCTTTATCGGATGGCTCCGTGAATTGAAGGAGCTTAAGGAGCAATTGGAGGATCTTTTAGAGAAGGGTTATGTTAGACCGAGTTCTTCGCCTTGGGAGCTCCGATTCTTTTGTGAAGAAGAAAGATGGGTCGTCATGCGGATGTGTGTGGATTATAGGAAGTTGAATCATGCCTTTGTTAAAATGAGATATCCGCTCCGCATAGATGATTTTTTGATCAGTTCAAGGGGTGAGAGTCTTTTCCAAGATAGACTTGAGGTCGGGTTATCATCAGTTGAGGATTAAGGAGACCGATGTGTCAAAGACTGCTTTTAGGACGAGGTATGGCCACTTTGAGTTTTTGGTTATGCCTTTCGGGTTAACGAATGCTCCTGCAGTCTTTATGGATTTGATGAATAGAGTCTTCAGGTCCTTCTTAGATCAATTTATCATCGTCTTCATTGATGATATATTGGTATATTCTAAGAGTGATAAGGAGCATGAGGATCATTTGATGGTTGCCTTGGAGACATTGAGGAAGAATGAGTTGTATGCCAAATTCGATAAATGCGAATTTTGGCTAAGGAAGTGGTATTTTGGGGCATGTGATCTCGAGCAAGGAGTGCATGTGGATCCGCAAAGATAGAAGGCGTGGTTAAATGGGAAGCGCCAAAGAATGTAGTGAAGTGAGAAATTTCTTGGGATTATTTGGATATTACATGAGGTTTGTGGAGGGCTTTTCCTTGATAATGCTCCACTTTCCAAGTTGACAAGGAAGAATCAAAAATTTGAATGGACTGAGGAGTGTCAGGGTAGTTTCGAGGAGTTGAAGAAGTGGCTTACCACCGCATCGATTCGACATTGCCTTCGGTAATGATGGGTACATTTGTACAAGTGATGCCTCCAGAAGGGTTTAGGGTGTGTATTGATGCAAGGAGAGAAAGTGATTGCTTATGCCTCTAGGCAGTTGAAGCCTTATGAGATGAACTATCCGATCCATGACTTGGAGTTGGCTGCTATAATCTTTGCATTGAAGATTTGGAGACATTATCTGTATGGAGTTACCACTAGGATATTTACAGATCATAAGAGCCTTAAATACTTGTTGACCCAAAAGAGCTGAATTTGAGGCAGAGGCGATGGTTAGAGTTGCTAAAAGATTATGACTTGGTGATAGACTACCATCCGGGAAAGCTAATGTCAGTAGGTGATGCATTGAGTAGAAAGTCCACCATGGCACATGTGGAGACGATGTACCTTCCTTTATGAAGGATTTAGCCAGACTTGATGTGATGTTGAGGCAAGATGGGCCTGAGTGTATTTTGGCAAGTTTCAGGGTGAGGCCAGTGCTGAAGGAGAAGATCAAGGAATTTCAGGATCAGGATGAGTACTTGAGTAAGCTTAGGGAAGAGATAAAGAATGGAAAGCCGTCTAATGTAGAGGTAAAGGAAGATGGATTGATGGTTGTGGGTAGTAGATTGTGTGTTCCGGGCAAGTTAGAGTTGAGGGATGAAATTCTTGATGAGGCGCATAATGCTCCTTATGCAATGCATCCAGGGAGTTCTAAGATGTATCGGAATTTGAAAGAGCATTTCTGGTGGAAAGGAATGAGGAAAGATGTAGCAGAGTATGCTAAAAGATGTTTGGTGTGCCAGCAAGTTAAAGCTGAACACCAAGCACCTTCAGGCAAGCTTAATCCCTTGCCTATTCCGGAGTGGAAATGGGAAAAGATAACTATGGATTTTCTGATGGGATTGCCGAGATCTAGCCGGAAGCATGACGCTATATGGGTGATTGTGGATAGGTTGACTAAGTCAGCTCACTTCTTGCCGATTCGTCAGACAGATTCTTTGAATATTTTGGCTAAGAAGTATGTGGATGAGGTGATCAGATTTCATGGGATTCCGAGTTCGATAGTGTCTGATAGGGATCCTAGGTTTACCTCCAGATTTTGGGAGAGTTTGCAGGAGGCTTTGGGGACTCGATTGCATTTTAGTACAGCTTTCCATCCGCAGACCGATGGACAGTCGGAGAGGACCATTCGGACTTTGGAGGCAATGCTGAGGGCTTGTGCTTTGGATTTCAAAGGTTCGTGGGATGATCACCTACCTTTGATTGAATTCGCTTACAACAATTCCTATCACTCGGGAATTCAGATGGCGCCTTATGAAGCCTTGTATGGTAGGAGATGTAAAACTCCTATATGTTGGGATGAGGAAGGTGAAAGAAAGTTTGTGGGGCCTGAGTTAGTGCAGGTCACAGTTGATAAGATAAAGCTAGTGAAACAGAGGCTTAAGGCAGCTCAAGATCGGATGAAGAGCTATTCGGATGCCCATAGGAAAGAGATGGAATTTGAAGTGGGTGAGAAGGTGTTTCTTAGAGCTTCTCCATGGAAAGGCGTTTGAGGTTTGGTAAGAAAGGTAAGCTTAGCCCGAGGTATATAGGCCCATACGAGATCATTGAGAGGATTGGGCCTTTGGCTTATAAGTTAGATTTGCCATCGGAGTTGTCTAAGATTCATAATGTATTCCATGTGTTGATGCTGAGGAGATATAGGTCGGATCCTTCGCATATAGTTCAACCTTCAGAAGTTCAGTTGAGAGAGGATTTGAGTTATGAGGAGCAACCAGTGGAGATCTTAGATTCAAAGGAAAAAGTGCTAAGGAATAAGATTGTGAAGCTGGTTAAGGTCTTGTGGAGGAACCATTCGACCGAGGAGGCTACTTGGGAACCCTTGGAAGCCATGAGGGTGAAGTATCCCTACCTCTTTATGGACTCAGGTAAGAATTTCGAGGACGAAATTCTATTACGAGGGGAGAATTGTTGGGCCCCGAATTTTTTTTTATTTTTTTTATTTGAATTAATTAATTATTTATTTATGGATTTATTCGTTAATTATTTTATTTTGTCTTAATTGATTTAATTATGTGTTTATGTAAATATTTTTATGTTGGGCTTGGAAATTAGAAGTTAGAAATTAAATGAAAGCTTGGGCTTAATATTGGAAAGTATGGGCTTAGGTAAATGGATTAAGTAGAAGGAGGATTAATAATAAGTGGGTTTGGTGGAAGTAGGCCTTGGGAGGTGGAGGCCCAAAAGCCTTTATGTAGGGAAAGCCAAAACTATGTAGTTTTGGTGTAGGATGAATTAAAGGAATTAAAGAAGAGTTAAAGGAAGAGGAGGAGAAGAGAGTGTCGTAGAATCCAAAGGAGAGGAGAAGAGAAGGAAAACGTGAGCTAGCCAAGGAAGAAAGGAAGAGAGAAAATCGTGGGGGCTTGTGGAGAAGAATAAAGAAGGAGAAAAGAAGAGAAATCAAGAGCTTAAGGTAAGTATCTATCTTCCTTTGAGTTAGATTCAAGAAATGGGATGAAATAAAGGTTAGGGTTTGTGTAGGAATGAAGAAAGAAAGAAGAGATGAGTGGTTTTGTGATTCCGAAGCTAGGGTTGGTTGTTTTAGCTTAAATAGGCTATGGGTAGGTTAGGTTTAAGACTTCGTTATCGATTTATCGATTCTTGAATGTTTCGACTTTTCCAATGAGTTTCAAATGTGTTTTATTGAAGGAACCAAGGAAACCTCACTCAAGAGAGAGAGGAAGAGCAATCGTGAATCCGGTTTCGACGATAGGTGGGTAACATCTTTATAGTTATTGTGTAATGGGCAAAGCCCTATGTGTGCTATCTTGTTATACTATGTGCATATTGAAAATGA
Source organism: Erythroxylum novogranatense (assembly GCA_029891385.1). NCBI lineage: Eukaryota > Viridiplantae > Streptophyta > Magnoliopsida > Malpighiales > Erythroxylaceae > Erythroxylum > Erythroxylum novogranatense. The sequence continues at coordinate 48,426,912 of CM057227.1, forward strand.
AATTTTGTGTTTTGAGAGGAAAGAATGGAACTTTGATGCTTTGAAAGAGTGTGATAAGCGTAAAATGTGAATCTTGTGTTTTGATATGTGAGCATATTGATTGTGTTTGGGCGAGAGAGAACCCCTTTGTGAAGTCACGTGCACGTTGACCCCCATTAGCCTTCTCCCGGCTGCCTGCTTTAGGCTTACGAGATCCCAAAAAAATGGACTCGTCGTGATTACGGTAAACTTCGGTTTCGTCGTGTCTATGGAACTCTCGAGCCAATTGTGTGCATTTCATCATTTATAAGTGTTTATGATGCATAAGATGGGTGTTAGTTGCAAGATGATTCTATGTTATGCCTTGTGTGATGAGTTGAGTAAATTGTGAGTTAGGTGATAAAGTTGAGTTTTCAACCTATTATGTAAATTGCTAATGCTTTGGATTATTAATTGTGTGTGTGGCTCATTATGTGATGGCTATAAATTTGTTAGCCATCGAGCCGTGTTAGCTCACCCCATTCTCCTCCTCGGTGAAAATTCAAGTTGAGAGTTGAACCTTGCAAGGCATCGACATCACCCAAGAACTTAGGAACTTTTGTATTAAGTTAATAACTAGCTTTGGAATAGCTTTGTAAGCATATTGACCATTGAGCATCTCATCTTTTGTGTTTTGTACTTGATTTTGATGAATATGCCAATATGTAACCAAAGCTATGCATGAATCTTTCTTATGATTGGAAAAGAGAATGAGAGCTCTAGTACTCTCTTCATTATATGTTTTGTTGATTTGTGACCTATGTGTGAAGCATGTGTACCATTCTTTTAAGTTTGGAGATTTCTGCCGGTGTCTCTTTGGGTTTTTGCCTTGAAAGAGCTTCTGGAAAATTTCCAAGGTTAGGAGTTGTAAAAGTTTTGTAAATTCGGGTATGTTGCATTTTCGATATTTCGTGTTGTTAGAGGATTGTATGGGAGCTTTATGACTCCTTGAGAGTGATAAGCGAGCTGTAGGGTTCTTCTAAAATGTTTATAAGCTATTTATGAGGATTAAAATGGTAGGTGTGAGTGGTTAGAATTAAATGTAGGTGTCAAATGATGATTTTTAGACAGAACCTTTGTGACCATTTTGACCCTTATAGAGTTGGAATTTGGGTCAGTGATCATCATGAAAATGTAGATCTTTCTTTTTCTATGAAATAGACACCAATTTTGTTAAATTTGGAGTTTGAATGGAAAGTTATGACCTTTGCAAGTGGAGCAGCATCAGTAGCAAAAACCAGACGATACATCAGTAGCAAAAACCAGACGATGCAATCAGAAGCAAAAACCAGACGATGTAATCAGAAAGCAAAACCAGACGATGCAATCAGAAAGCAAAAACCAGACGATGCCTAATCAGAGCAAAAAACCAGACGATGCAATCAGAGCAAAAACGAGACGATGCCATTATGAGCAAAACCAGACGATGCATCAGAAGCAAAAACCAGACGATGCATCAGAAAGCAAAACCAGACGATGCACTGTAGCAAAAAAACCAGACGATGTTACTGTTCATCTCCGTCTGATTTTTGCTGAGGATGACATCATTTTCGTCTCATTTTATCGTCTGTTTTTGTCTTACGACCCCTCTTCCTTCTTTTGGCCATAACTTTTTGCACAGACCTCCGATCGACCTCATTCTTGAAGCATTGGATTTCTAAAAGATTTTTCTACCTTTCTACACTGGACTTATCAGATTTTCTTTCAAATTGAAAATGGTGGTTTGAAACGAAGCATGGCGATCAGTTGATAAGGGCTGACTATGCTTCAGAATTTTTAAAATATCTTGAGCTATAGAGCTCCGATCAGAGTGATTCTTGTTTTAAATTTAACTAGAGGCATAAACCTACAAGTTTTATGAAGAGACCGATCAGTGATTAAGCCTTTAAGATTTTCAAATGCTTACCCGAAGTCGGTAGTGCTCTGTTTTGATTGTTTTCTTCGAGATAGTGTTTTAACCATAACATCTTCATTCCTAACCCGAATTGAGCGATTCCATTGCGTTGGAATCGTGAGATCCGAGGATCATTTTATCAAGAGCTAACCCGAATTTTTATAAAGTGAAATTTTTTCCATATTTGTGATTAGCATATGTGTTCGGTTGTGGGTCTTCTACGCTGGATGGGTCCGAATGTTGGGCTTCGGAGACGGGGTCCAACAATTATTATGGTAATTGGAGTTTGGTTTGCTCAAAAGTGATGCTTGGACCACCTTTTTTTGAATGACATACAATATAGTTTTTGTGCAGGAAATTCCTACTAAGAGAAAAAGGGGAACTTTATTGAACAGAGACAGAGATCAGATGGATGTAGATTTTAAGGTCAAGAAGGATTTGAATGCTTTATAAAGATAAGAGCAAATGGATGTTGTCTATAAGTGAATTTATGTCTTCGACTGCTATTTTGTTCCTATGTTCATCTAATTGTCTGCATATACCTGTTACGTATGAAGATCTATTTTTCTATATGGTTTATTCAAATTTTATTAGATAGTATAAGAAGAAAATTTTACTGGGTTGGGAAGTAAATAGTATGTTAGGCCCCTGTGGAATGCAATAAATAATTTGGTGAAATTTTGCTTTTTTTTTAGAAAAAGATTACTTTATAGAAGTAAATATCTGGCTGAGTTTCCTTTGGTTTGTATATTTTGGGAAATACAGTTTCCTCTTCCTGTCTTTCTTTTTCTCTATTTTTATCCCCTACCCAACTGTTAATCAATTCATGTAATTTCTTTGAATTGTAAGTCATTGGCTTCTCCTTTACATTCTGTTTTTTTTTTCTCATTACAGGAGCAATAAACTCTCAATCTTTTTAACAAAATGCAAAAATTGGAAAATGAAGGTCATATTTAGTTAATTGATGAGTAAAGATGATGTTAGAAATAGGATGCATTTATATCATTGTATGGATAGATTACCACAATTTCTAAACATATGGTAGAAATAATAATGTGATACTTGTCGTGCTACCCTTCTAAGATCAAAGCGCCAAGGTTTGTTAATGTAATTAGCAAATTAATTATATATAAATTAAAATTAATAAAAAAGACAATATATATGACCTAATTGGTTAATACTAAATATTCATGAATCTATTAATTATATTAATTTTAAATAAATAATAATTTATTTAATTAATTAATTATATTATAATTATCAACAGTTAAAACAAAATTAATTAATTAGTTAATTAATTATATTATAAAATAAAAAAATTTGATTGATGTTAAATATAATATAATTAATACTAATTAGTAATGTACAAATCTATAATAACAAAAAATATTTACATAAATATATAAATTAATACTAATCAAGAAATATATTTGTTATTATCCCTATATATATATATATAATAATAATAATAATAACAATAATGGTAATAATATGAATAAATTTAAAAGTAATAATAATAATTAAATTATTTAGTATATATATATATATACACAACATTGTTAAAAGTCACCTCGTACATAATATTGTTAAAGTCACCTCGTGTAATATATATATATATATATATATAATGAAATTTAAAGTCATGAGTGTCAAAAAAGTAGTTACATAAATATATAAATATATATAATGAAGTCCAAGTCAATCTATTAAGTATAATATAATTAGTAAATTAATTATATATAAATTAAAATTAATTAAAATGACAAAATATAAGCTAATTAGTCAATAATACTAAATATTATTTAATATATTAATTATATTAATTTTTAGTAAATTATAATTTATTATATTATAATTATCAACAATTAAATAAAATTTTAATGCTCATAATTTAATGTCAAATTTTAATTTTACAATATTCATATACATTAAATAATATTAAATAATATCATATGTTAATACTTTTGTATTATCTCAATTGATTAAATGTTTATAACTTTCTCACAACGTATTAAATGAATTCATCCACTTTTAAAAACCTTCATTAACTATGATATTTAATTAGTAATACAAAATCATTCCCATTTCAAAATTCACCTAAGTATAATTTATACTTAGGTTTATGCCTCACTGAAACCATTAAAATCTCCATTCCTTTCTCATTGACTCACTTTATAATTTTTTACCAAATCGCACTTTCGAGTCCACTATTCACATTCAATCAGAAAGTGAAACTGATGTAATTTGGTCGTATTCTCTTCTAAAAAAGTGTTCCTCTATGTCTTATCTCTCCATTGATAACAAAATCACTCAATTTGGTTCAGTCATTTGGAAGATATGCCTCAAACATTTTCGAGTTGTTTATATTCGAAAACAATATACTATATACAACTTCCATTCAGAAATTGAACATCTTAGAGACTGAATCATAATTCGACTTCTTGAGATAATTCATAGACCTATATCTCTAGTTTACTCCAAATAAAAAATTATCTCATTTGGAATCTTATATAAATTGAACATCATAGAGACTTCTTGAGACAATTCGTAGACTTGTATCTTTAGTTTACTTCAAATAAAAAATTATCTCATTTGAAATCCTATAGATCCAGATATAATTAAAACACTAAAGTATGTTTAGTAAAACAACACCAGTTCATACCATTCCAATATATTCTCTCACTTTCATTCAATCAATCTTTCTCAAATTAATTTAGAATGCTACAAAAATTTTATAAAGAGGTAGAAAAATGTCTTACGAATGCAATGGTTTAAGAATCAAGTCATTTGGAGACATAGAGAAAAATTTATGGTCAAAAGAAGGAAGATTGTTTAGAAAAGACAAAATCCCAAATGCACGATGGTGCATTTGCACGACGGTGCCAATTTCTCTTCACCTTTAAAGTCACCGTCGTGCTTTTGCTCACTAAAACTATTAAATTCACAATTCATTTCTCATTGAATCACTTCAGATTTTTCCAAGATACTCTTTTCGGATCTACTATTCACATACAATTAAAAGATGAAAATGAGATAATTTGGTCAAATTCTCTTCTAGAAAAGTGTTCCCCTATGTCTTATCTTTTCTGTAACATCCCCTCTCCTATAGGAAGGGTATTTTGGTAATTAGGATGGGTTCGGGACATTTAATTATATCTCGACATGCGCATACAGCATATAGTCTCTATAATTACTGACGGGTTGCACATGCACATAGTATACATGCATTCATGTCATTTTTCGGCTTAGGATTGAAATGGAACTCTTGTGTGACATTAATGGGGTAATTGAGTTTGGAAAATTATTTGGACTGTGCCATAAATCGTTTTACATTTTTAGGGATTTTTAGGAATTTTTCTGGATTTTTCCGGAAACAATTCCTGGACCGGTAAAATCGCCAATTGGCGAATCGGTCAATTCTCGGTAGCAAAGATCGCTACCCAGTGGCACAGTAATATTGGGTATATTATTTTGGGACTTAAAGTAGGGTCATTAGAGTTAAATGGAGTAACATTTTAGACTGGATTAAATAATTGATAATTTGACTTTTCTTTAAAGTAGAACCAACCATAATTTGCCATTTAAAAGTTACATTTAATGCTTCCTCTCCACTCTCTCTCGGTTTTGCTTGTTTAAAGGAAAGGAAATGAATTGTTTAGGCTTTCTTCTTGTTCATCCGAAATCACACTAACTTCTCCTCCATCAAAACATCAAAAAGTTGGCTCTTCTTTTCTCAACTTTCTCCATAACTTCAAGCTACTATCTTTTACTACCATCAAAGCTAGAAGATGAGTTTGGTACATGCTTGGGAAGGGAAGAAGGTTAGTACTTTGGTATAAAAGTTAGAAAGTGATTGTTGAAGGTTTGAAGGAGGTTTTGATTTGGTAAGTTTTCATTAAGTTTTGATCTTTAAATGGTGTATTTACATGGAATTAAATGTCATGATAGTATGGGGTAGTTAATAAAAGGATTTAAAGCATGTATTAGGTTCATGTAGACATTAAAGTGATGATTATTGTGATTTAAAGTAAGGGGCATAAAGCTAAGTGATGACTGAATTGAAAGTAATGATATGGTTTGATTTTGAATTGATTATGGATAATTAATTGAGTATCTGAATTGAGGAATTTAATGCTGTAAATTTTTCAGTATAAACCCTAGTATATGTATGACTGGAGTGATATTTAATTTATATTTATTTTGATGTCTAGTGATGAGAAAAAGGTATTGGAAGTGATTGAACTAAGGTTAACCTTAAATCTGGAAAATTGGAATTATATTGATGTTACTGTTTTATTCATAACTTATTGTATAGAAATGAAAATGAGGTAAGGTTAGTGGCCACTGAAACTTTGGACTGTTGGCTCCAATTTAGTGTGAAATAAGTGTTGTTGAATTCCATTGTTAGAAGGGTGAAATTTTGCATGGAAAGTTACTGTTCCATTGTCTGTGAACAGTAACCGCAACCATGACATCTGAGTTTTGATGATTTTTATGAATTAATTGAGATGGAATTTGGGAGAATGGTCTTCATGGAAGTTGTAGCATATTTGATTATCTTTCCATTGCTACTAATCTTGCTATTTTTGGAATTGTGTATTGGGAGATATGAATTGATTACTAATGGCTGGTTTTGAGCATTTTGGATGAAACCTAGTTTAAGTGTGATTTTGTGAGTTTACTGATTTGAGGCAATTTTAACATTTTATGTGGACTGAATTGGTGTGAGTGAGCTTCTGAAAAGTTGTAGAGGAAGAGATTATCTTGAAATTGATATTTGGTATGTAATTTTTAGAAGTCAGAATTGGGAGATATGATTTTTCAAAAACTGATCCTACATTAGGTTATGAGTGGCTGATCATAACAGAAACTTCCATAACAATTTTGAAATTGTTAGAGATCGAATTGGGTGTTGAGTGCTTCATGAAAAATGAAGTTTATGATGTTATCTTTACAAGGATATAAAGTTTTGGTTTTATTGACTTATATACTGGAAGTTATGCTTCTTGTAAGATTACTGCCCAAAGTGAAGGATTTCAGGGACAGTAACATTAGATGAATTAATTGACTTGGTTTGCAATAGAATTTGATTTTGGATTGTTCATGAAAGTTGTAGAGGACATTGTGAACTTATTGAGCATATTTTTGTGGTAATTTATTACTAAGGAATCAGTGAATTATGCAATTGTCAATGTACTGCCCAGTGTTGAGGGAAATTGATTAGGCAGAAGGTTTGATGGATTATTTGAGACTCTTAAGGTTGGATTTGAATTTTTTGGTCTTCTTGAGAATTGTAGAGCTTTTCATAAGCTTTCCAATGAGGTATAGTGGGCATTTTCTGATTTGTGTGTTAAAAGTTAGAGTAATTGGAAATTGGAATTTCAATCGGAAAGAAGGAGGGCAAGGAAAGGGCCGTCTCGCGAGGCGACGTTTAGCCTCGCGAGGCGAGATCAGGGCTGGTCGCGAGGCGACGCCTCGCCTCATGACGAAGCGAGGTGCATCTGCCTCCTGAGGCGCGCCGCCTCGCGACAAAGCAGATGATTCCGCCTCATGGCGGCGTCTCGCCCATGAGGTGCTTCGTATATATATATATATATATTTATTTTATTTTGATTATTTTTATATTAAATGGTACAATTGTTCTTTTGTCAATTTCTTTCCGTCGACGTCCGATTGACCTGATTCCAGAGGCATCGGATTCGTTGAATATTTAATTTCATATTATGAGAAAGCGGAATTTTTTAGACGGAATTTGACGTAGCCCCTATCGATTTGAACATGTAAACACTGTTTTATTTAATTGGGGACCTATAGAGGTCCGAATTGCGCACCGTCGGCCGCGCTATGGATTTCTAATTTTGATAGAATTTTAGTATGGGAAAATATTGAATTAGGACCGGAATTCATGAACATGCATATTTCATCAACATGAGCACAAATTTCATATTTAGTGACTCGTATTTTTTCGATTCATATAGAGGCCCAATTGGGCGTCGATTGACCGACGTCACGAAGCTTTCCGGCATTAGCTCGGAAGTAATAGGTGAGTAACCTAGTTGGTTCCTCAACCTTTATGTGTTTAAGATTTTGCTATTATGCCATGTGGAGATAATGGAGGGTTTATGTGTATTTGACTTTGATTGATTTCGGACCATAGGTGTCTCGAAATACGGGGAATGAGATAACGAAGTGCTATTTGTGTGTAACTGTTTGTGAATGGGAGATCTCGGACCAAAGGTTCGAGGAATGGGAAATTGATCTGAAGTGTTACTTATCCGTTTGATACATTGAATGTGACTTTTAAATGCGATATGGTATGATAAATTGGAAGAATATATGATTGAAATACGGACCGAAGGTCCAAGAAATAAAATGGCATTGAATGTAAGTGATAGCAATAATCGTAAATGGAAATTGGAACATATGCATTCATACATAAGGACATGATCGATAAAAGCGGTTGTGACCGGAGCAAACCACCGGATCGGGGCATATCACGCCTAACGATGTGAGAGCTTTCACTCAACGCATGTGACCTCAGTCCAACGTATTCAGAGCCTCAGGCTCAATGTATCAGGGCTTCAAGCCCAATGTTTCAGAGCCACTGGCTCAACGCAATGTGCCCGTTACTGGGACAGTTTCAGGCGCACGGTCACAATAACATAATGAAAATGGAAAGGGTCTCATGTGCATTGCATATATGGTATGATTGACTGTGGATTGTATGATAGGCGATTCGCCTTACATTTGTGAAATGTGATTGTAAGTATTATTTGGTATTACTTTTGTAAATCGTGATCGTATGTGATAATTGGTAAAGTGTTTGAACATGCATGAATTGAGTGAACCATCGATGATGGTTTCTCACTGAGTTCGCAAAACTCACCCAAAATTTGCATTTATTTTTCAGGTCCTGAAGAATACCTCGGTTGACACGGGAGTATATCTACTGTAGACGAGTAAAGGTTAGAGGTTGGGATCAGTTCGCGTCTGCATTAGTGTTTTAGTAAATTGTATTCCGCAATCACTGTATAACAAGGATTTATATTTTTACTGAGCCATTGTGGTATTAATGTTTACTGCATTGACTTATTGTAATTATTACTGGATAACTGTAATAACCGAAACTGGTGTATATTGAACACGGATTTTATTTACTTACTGTATCTGCCGTGTGAACGTGGAGTTAATGGCTACAAGAAGAAAAGAGAAAAAAAAATGTATACTGAATTTTAAATCGACTGATGTAGTACGCCACTCTCGTGGGACACGGACTCGGATATCACCAACGATATCGGGTTCGGGTCTTACGGGTGTGGGGTGTTACATTTTCATTGAAGACAAAATCACTCAATTTGGTTCAGTAATTTGGAAGATATGTCTAAAACATTTTCGGGTTGTTTATATTTGAAAACAGTATACTATATACAACTTCCATCCATAAAGTGAACATCTTAGAGACTGAATCATAATTCGACTCCTTAAGACAATTTGTAGGCCTATATCTCTAGTTTACTCCAAATTAAAATTCATCTTATTTGGAATCCTACAGCTCAAGATATCATCAAAAAATTGAAAAATATTTAGTAAAATATCCAGTTCATGCTCTTCCAACCGATACCCTTACTTTGATTCAATCAATCTTTTTCAAATTAATACCAAAAGCTATAAAGTTTTATGGAAATATAGAGAAATGTGTTAAGAATCCAATGCTTCAAAAATCAAGTCATTTGGAGGTCGGATGAAAACGTTATGGCCAAAATAGTAAAACATGTTTAGGTTGGGAGGAGGACCGGGTGGTCGCGATCGCAACTTGCGTGCATCTGCGGCGAACTCGCGGTCTTCGGCAGATTCGCGATCGCGAGACTTTCGCCCTCTTCCTCCCTTTTCTCTTCTCCAGACTTATTTGGTAAAATAGGCATAACTATTGCTATAAATATCGGATTAAGGTGATTCAAAACTTATTTTGAAGAAGACTTCTAGACCTACAACTTTTATCAAGACATCAAAATCAAAATTTGCCTCTATAAGGGTCAAAATTTTAAATCAATGCAGTTGTCCTGAATACCCATCCCATGTAATATCACAGACTTCTAAATATCATATCTCTCAACTCCAAAGTCCAAAAAGTTCATACTTTATATCAATGGAAAGCTAAAAGAAATATCTACAACTTTCATGAAGACAATTTTGTCAAAATCTACCTAGATAAACACAGAAAAATTCATGAAAGTTTCAGCTTGAAAATTCAACACTGTTACTATTCATTTCCAGAAATTTCCAAACTTCATTCTCTAAAATCGAACACTTCAAAATTTTATTTTCTTGCTTTTCTACTCCATTTCAATAAACTCATTTACCTTAAATTCATACATAAATATGTAAATATGTATAATGAAATTGAAGTCAATCTATTAATTATAATGTAATTAGTAAATTAATTATATATAAGTTCAAATTAATAAAAATGACAAAAATATATGGGCTAATTAGTCAAGAATACTAAACATTAATTAATCTATTAATTATATTAATTTTAGGTAAATTACAATTTACCATATTATAATTACCAATAGTTAAATCAAAATTAACTAATTAGTTAATTAATTAATTATATTTTGAAGAACAATTTTTTATTTTTGTTAAATATATTATAATTAATATTAATTAGTTATATATATATATTTGTAATTATATCTATATATATTATATACATATATATAATAACAAAATAATATGTACATAAATATATAAATTAATACTAATTAGTAATATATATATATATATTTGTTATTATTATTATTATTATTATTATTATTATTATTATTATTATTATTATAAAATTTAAACAGTAATAATGATAATAAAATTATTTAATATATAATAATGTTATATATAGAAGTCACCCTCGTGCAAATCGTGTAATATAAATATGTTTGTTAACAATATTATACATATATATATATATATATTAAATGATCTTATTATTATTATTATTATTATTATTATTATTATTATTATTATTATTATTATTATTATTATTATTATTATTATTATTATTATTATTATTATTATCAAAACCCAACATTCAGATGTTTTCCTTTTCTCTAAATATGTAAGCTATTTTTAACGTATCTCAAGGAAAATCGTTTCTGTTTCACTTTATCATCTTCCAGTACTGCCCCTCATTTAATACAGTGGAACTCTTCAACTTTAATTTTTTATTACACGACTATATTTCTCCCCTGCCAGACGGTCCGCTGATACCTCTATATTTAAACTTTGAAACCTTTCTCCTCTTAACTTCAATCAAACGATTCCTACCCTCTTCTTTTGCCTTCTTCTTGTTTAACCTAAATACATCACATCCTCCATTCCAAGAAGATAACAACTGTCAAAGTTATGTCTTCTATTTCAACAAGCAAAGAACAACCTTTCAGTTCAGTAAGCAATTCTTTTCTTCATTACTTTTTTTATCCCAAATTTTTATATTTATAATTTCAACAAAATCGTTTCTTTATCTTTACGTTCCATGTTTTAATACGTTCCGTCCTCATTTTTTCCTGCATTCTTCCACTGCTAAGATAAACCACCATTCACCTTTCTATTGTTTCCAACCTCACATTGCCAAGCTATAATTGGTTTTTATAATAAGCAATCACAGAATAAACCATCTAGAGTTCGTTAGATTAATTTCACTGATTTTATTATAGGCACTGGTGTAAAAATTATCTTTCAACACGTGGATGGTAACAATAATATATATTACCTGATCAGTTATCTCGAATTGTCTATTATTTCACAGAAAGATGGATTCCCAAGAACAATAAAGTTATGCGGATCCCAGAGAAAGAATAAAACAGATTGCAGAGTGTTATGAAAAACTTGACAAGCTATACGAAAAAAAACCATGGCACCTAAAAAGAGAGGAGATAATCAGCAATCTTCCTCAAGCTCTGGAACAAATAAAGAGGTTGCCATCGGAGGTTGAAGCTTTGATACAGCAAGCACTTCAAGAAACCAACTTCCGCGTTATCTGATTTTGTCGATTGTTCCGCTGGAAAACCTACCAGTAGATAAGCAACAGAAATGTTTACTGGATGCTTTTTGCAAATCATCCAACCCTAAATACAATTATATATTTTTCGCAATTGCCATTTTTCGAATTACGTACGCTTCATCTGATTTTGCTCCTCACACTTCGTCTCACTTTTCTCTCCGTGCTTCGTCTTATTTTTTCTTCTCCACTTCGTCTCACTTTTGTCTCCTGGCTTCGTCTTATTTTTGCTTCTCCGCTTCTTCTAATTTTGTCTTTCCACTTCGTCTTAATTTTGTCTCCGCACTTCATCTTAGTTCGACTTCTGCTTCCGGCTAACTTTCACTTTCGCTGCTTTTACCAAAATGATCATCTATAAATGTCCAATATAAATATATATAATGAAATATAAGGAACACTTACATAAACTTTAATTAATAATAATATAACAGTATAACGGTATTGATTTATATTTACTTTTATAATTGTCATTATTATTACCAAAATGATCATCTATAAATGTCCAATATAAATTTATATAATGAAATATAAGGAACAGTTACATAAACTCATTTTCGCTTCCCCTGCTTGGCCTTAGTTAGTCTCCGCACTTCGTCTTATTTTTGACTCCGCGCTTCGTCTTAGTTTCATGTCCGCTTTTGGAACTTAAATTTGCACTTACCAAATGTGCATCGCATGCTACATAATTAAACATTATTATTATATAGCATAATATGGTTTTTATTGATATCATAATTATCTTAATTGAAGAAACTCTTTTCTACATTCAACCTATGTCTTACTATTGTCTCCGCCCTTCGTCTTATTTTTGCTGCTTCGCTTCGTCTTATTTTTGTTTGTATACTTCATCTTACTTTTTTCCCCGTGTTTCGACTTATTTTTGCTTCTCCGCTTCGTCTAACTTTCGTCTTTGCACTTCGTCTTACTTTTGTCTCTGCGCTTCGTCTTAGTTTGATTATGTTTCTTCTTAGTTTGACTCTGCTTCGTCTTAGTTTTTATCGTCTTAGTTTGACTTTTCTATCGTATTAGTTTGACTCTGCTTCGTCTTAGTTTGACTTTTCTGTCATCTTAGTTTGACTCTGCTTCGTCTTAGTTTCAATCGTCTACTTCTCCGCTTCATCTCACTTTTGCCTATCCACTTTGTCTTACTTTTGACTTACTTTTATCTATGCACCATGTCTTACTTTTGCCTCCGCGCTTATATTAAGCTAATTATCGTTTCAATTAATTAATTAATTAATTAGTTCACTATATTATAATCATTAATAGGGAGATGTAAATTTTGAGCTCCTTGACGCACTTAACAAATGGGTATAATATGCTACATAATAACTTAACAAATGTGTATAATATGCTACATAATAAAAGATTAATATTACATGGCATAATATGCTGTATATTATTATGATGTACTTGTTCATTGGATATTTGTTTTTATTGATATCATAATTATGTTATAATATAAGAAACGCTTTTCTAAATTCAACCGCATCCTCTTAGTTTCTACTTGGTCTTAGTCGTCTCACTTTTGTCTCTACGCTGCCTTTTGTTTTTGCTTACTTTTATCACCGCCTTTCGTCTTAGTTTGACTTCCGCTTCGTCTTAGTTTCGCTTTTGCTTCCGCCTCTTTTTGGCTTTCACTGCTTCGTCTCATTTTGGTTTCCCCCGCTTCGTCTTACTTTGCTTCAGCCTTGTCAGATTATACGTCTTATTTTAGCTCCTACGCTTCGACTTGCTTTTCTCTCCCCGCTTCGTCTTATTTTTGCCCTTCGTCTTATTTTTGTCTTTGCCCTTCGCCTTACTTTTTTTCCCGCTTCGTCTTAGTTTGACTTCCGCTTCATCTTTCTATGACTTCTACTTGTGTCTCACTTTAATGTTTTTCTATATTTATGCATTGGTTTTATGGTTACTTTTAAATAAACCCAAGTTTGATTCTTTTCACGGACTAATTTGTAAGATGGAAATTTCATTACATATATTTATATATTTATGTAACTATGATTTTTGTTATCTCTCTCTCTCTATATATATATACATAATTTTATTTCATGGGTTGATAGCACTCCTGTACTCACACAACATTGAGATGTGTTTTTCTTGTATCGAATAATCTTCTAACCGCTATAATAATGTCAAATACTGCCAATAACGTATTGCAGAAGTTAGTAAACATGAGGAGATTTAGAAAAGAAGAGGACCAGAATAGAGATTGATGTTTCAATTGATAGGTGATAGATTTTTGGAGACCGCCAAAATTTTTTATTTGTCGCAAGGAAAGACACGGTAACCCCCAAAATGTGTGAACCAGACATTGAGATGTGTTTTTTGTATCGAATAATCTTCTAACTGCTGCTATAATGTCAAATACTGCCAATAACGTATTGCAGAAGTAAGCAAACATGAGGAGAATTAGAGAAGAAGAGGACCAGAACAGAGATTGACGTTTCAATTGATAGGTGATAGATTTCTGGAGACCGCCAAAAATTTTTAGTTGTCGCAAGGAAAGACACGGTAACCCACAAAATATATGAACCAGACATTGAGATGTCATTATTTAATACAACCAAGTTTATTCTTCAAAACCCAACATTAAGATGTCTTCCTCCTCTCTACACATGTCAACTATTTTTTACGTATCTCTAGAAAAATCATTTCTGCTTCGCTTTATCATCTTCGAGTGCCGCCCCTCATTTAATACCGCACAACTCTTCAAGTCTCACCTGCCAGACGGTCCCCTAACACCTCTATATTTAAACTTTATAACCTTTCTCCTCTAACTTCAATCAGACAATTCCTACCCTCTTCTTTTGCCTTCTTCTTGTTTAACCTAAATACATCGCATTCTCCATTCCAGAAAGATAACAACAGTCAAGGTTGCCTCTTCTATTTCAACAAACAAAGAACAATCGTTTTGTCCATTACTTTTTTTATCCCAATTTTTTCAATTTATAATTTCAACAAAACTGTTTCTTTATCTTTACACACCATTTTTTATAGGTTCCCTCCTTATTCTCTGCTGCATTCTTCCACTCCAACCTTCGTCTTATTCTTGCTTCTCAATAAAGTTGTGAAATAATTATGACATTTATAGACTAATTTGATTATTTTAATGGCAGATATGAATTCTAGCTATTTCGAGCGCAAAAGATATTTGAAAAATGTCATAAAAGAGACATATGATCGTCAAAATAAGCTAGATGAATTACTTATGGGATACCATGCACGGAATAAAAAGGCACATAATAGTTCACATAGACTTCGCTACATCGAGATGTATGAAACTAGTCGAATTATAAAGATGGCCAACGATCTCAAAGAAGTAAACTTCGAGACTAGGAAATTTTATGAAAGACAAATTGAAAAATTTATAGATTAAGGTATCTTTATACTGCAGATGTAAGTAGTAGGCATGTAAACTATTTTAAACGTATCTCAAAGAAAGTCATTTTATCTTATTTCTTCTCCCAACCAATACTTATTTCATTACATTTTGATATTATTTATTATTTAACTATGACATAAAAAAATTTCCTGCGTATAAATTCACTAGGCATTTTCACTGCGCATTTGCGCAGATTTAACCTGCTAGTTCATATATAAATCCCAAAACATTAGTTATACAATAACATAATAAATTCTACAAGAGAGTTAAGAACAACATCACTAGATTAATCAATGCCTAATCATATTCATCAGTCTTTATATCCCTATTGTATTGGAATGATGAATTTTAGCTCCTTATAGATCTCCAAATGGAAGGAGTCTTCCTCATTTCTAATATCTTTATCCCCACTTTGACCTCTTAAATTCCCATTTATACTTAAAATTAGGGCTTTTTAATAATGCAAGATCAACTACATAGGTGTGTAAATGACAATGTATATCAATTTTACTAGAAATTATGAACATACACGTTCATAGTGAGCTATATTACTACTTACACAATCGTGTAAGTCCACACGAGACTATATAACTTACTTATGTGCCTGCGTAGCTCCATATATGACTATACAGGTTGTAACGGTGATTACAATGTTGTCTTTAAGCTTTTACACGGTTTCAATGACTTACAAGGTCCTATACACCACAATGTAAGTTGCAGTAACTTCTTTTTTTTTTTGTAATCTTTGTCTTGTTTTCACCCTAACTCATCTCCTTTTCTTCCATGAAGGAAAATAAGATTGAAAATTAATAGAATGACAATAAGGATATCTTTTTAGCTCATTGTGATTCTTGTTCCTCCAACTTGTACCTAAAATAAAATATGAACCAAAATAAGTATCTTAAGCACAACATAACATTAATCACTAAGCATTAGGGAGTAAATATATATTCAATCAAACACTTATCAATCTTACTCTTTTTTTAATTCTTCATAAATTTTAAACAACTTTTTATTTTTTGAAAATTATGGGTCATAATAGTGCTTTTTTATAATTTTTTTAAAGTTTGAATCGAGCCATTATGTTTGATGAAGCAACTTTTGGTTAGCTTTTGAATTTGGAATGATACTGAATCTATCTTGATATATAACTTTTATGTTTTAGGCAATTATGTTTTCAATCTACCAATTTAGTACTTCTTCTATAGGACTCACTGGTGAATAAATTCCTTATAAGCGTTCTTGTGTATGTATAAAAAATGGTTGAGTTGTCACCCTAGTCATCTCATTTGTCTTTCTTCGTAAAGGAGGAAACTTTACATCATACTATTTTGATGACTTTGTTATTAAACAAGGAATCGGGTCTATAATTTTTTTGAAATAGTTGGGATGACTAGATCAGGTTGAGATGAAGTTGAGAGATGATTATATCTTACTTCTTATAGAAGTTGATGGAAGGTTGTTGGTCTTAGCCTAAGATTTTTTTATGCCAATCTAGGACTTATAGTCATTGTCATCACTCCTAAACCATCTCTATGCTTAAGGATGATGTTAGGATCTACATTTGTGCTTTCTTTTGGTCCTTTAAGTATAATAATATTCTTGTTCAGAATATATATCTAAAGTATCATCTTCACAACATTTACAATTTAGATGACGCATAGATGGATCCATATCCCAAAAGAAATGGCCATTTATTTGATTAACATAAGAGTATGTCCCATTTGCTTAGGTAGAGTGAATTAGAGGGTTGCTATTTATTTCTTTATAAGAAAATGATAAGAGATTATCAAGATTTGTCTAGTAGATTGAAAATTTTCTTGCCCAGTCCTTTCATAAATTGATTTGATAGAGCCATCTTTAGGGTGTCTATAGAATGGTGGGGTAGTCATATCGATGGAATGACGATGAGGGGAATGTAATTCCTTTTCATAATTGGTTATCAACTCTAGAGGTATGATTTCCTTTAGCTTTGCAGTAGGAAGTTGTTTGGGGATCTAAATGATAGTAGTATCTCCATAGGATTTGTCTACCACTATATATAAAGCATTAATGGTAGGGTTTGGGAAATGTAGATTTAGATAATGGTTCTATAAATGACAAATAATTTGGTGATGTAGGTAGCCATGATGGTTGTGTGATCTTGTTCAACATATATAATATGGATTTAGCCATTCAACTTGGTAGAGACGGATATGTAATTTAATTTAATGTTGAAGCCGGGTGCTATTGTTAATATGACACTTCCATAGATAAGGGTGGTAAGGGGAGTGCTAAGAAGAGTATTTTAATATTTTGTATATGATGTATTCAACAAGGATATTCTAGTAGTAACTGTAATGCCCTTTCTACCATAAAGGGTTAAAATTAGTCTAACCACTCCTAATATGGAGATGACTGTACCCTCCTTCTTTCTAGGAGGATATTAGTTCAGAGGGAAATTTTAGAGTAACATATTATTCTACTGAAGTAGTTGAAAGGTCACACTGATCCAACTTGGAAGTTTGAATCATTTCTTTAGATTGTGGTCTCCAGGTAGATATCAAAGACCAAATACTTTTATTAAAACAATAGTTTTGGCGATAAACACTCTACAGACCGAGCAATGACATTTGTGTATCACAGATTCTTGCTTCTTTAGGAGATGAGTTATTTCAATGGATTCTCAATCTTGTTAGAGAGAGTTCTTTTCACTGAGGATCGAAGATAAATAAGAGAAGAAGTAGAAGAAAGACTAACAAGAACTATTATAGAGGTGGTAGATGTACTCATATTTTATTGACTTCCCTACTAACTCTTACTATCAATAGTCTTTCTCTTTTCTTCAATACAGAGCATTGTTACACCTACACCACGCTCAAGGGTAAACGACTTTAGTCAATCCTCCAATCCTTGAGCCTTAAGACAATAGTCCAATAGATGTTAAGGTTTCTAGCCCATGTATCAAACAACCTATGGCTCTGGTACTAACAGAGGAATATTAGGAGATGGACTTAACATTGGTTACATGTCTGCCAGCAGAGAAAATAAACCCCTTATATGGGTACCAAATATCTCAAGGCCTGTCTAGATAACCACTTTTAAGTTATCTCTTAGTATGACTTTAGCAGGATAATTCAGGATCCTCAAGTACAAAGCAAACTTGTAATTTTTGTATATTCAGTTATTATGATACATTACTTGTTCTTTTTTGTGAACAGCCTCTAAAATATTAAAGAACTTCTCCCAAGTATGAAGCCAACATCACCTATATCCATGATGTTGTAAAATTTTCACTATAATACGCTTCACCAAAGAGAAGATACAAAGGAATCGTTGAAGTTAATTAATGCAAGACTTGACAATGGGCAAAGGGGCAAAGCAGTTAAATTTTACAATTTCATGGAAGAAGTTTAATCTTTACTGAAGCTATAATACTGACATTGATGGTCGTTGGCCGGCTGGTCTACGCAGTAAGTAGAGGATATGGTCGTTGGCCGGCCTGTTTCATGGTTCGGATCTCGGAAGCTTCAATGAGACGAAGGTAAGAGTATAATGATATGATTACTTGGTCCTCGCAATTTAAATATGCAAAACAAGAACAGGTTTCTCCTTGTATCGTTGTAGGATTCTTTTCCAATCAAGAAAAGGTGATTTAAATCACTATATTAAACTTAAACACTTTTGATATAAACTTGAAAATGACATGCTTTGGAACAAATCAAGAACAAGAATATTGAAAGGTTATCCAACTATAAATATCTACCCCATGTACACTATCTTCATTATCAAATTTAAGTCTCTCAGCTACATTATCAACGCCAGAAGTACCAAGTTTTACATATTATCTACAAGTTCTAAACTTGGGATACATACAATGGTTGTCTCCACTTCCGATATTGAATTCACTGTGGCTGTGCCCCCAGCAAAACTGTTCAGATCTATGGTTTTAGATTTCAAGAACCTTATCAAGAAGCTGAATCCAGGAGTTAAAAGTGTTGAATATATCCAAGGTGATGGAGGGTCTGGCACCATTACACGGATCGTCATACAAGAAGGCAAGCGCCCACCTTTTCTTTTAGTACGTTGGAAGCGTGAATAGTCATGGCTATAGTGTTTCATTTTATTACATTACG
The DNA here is from genome assembly GCA_029891385.1 of Erythroxylum novogranatense. Lineage (NCBI taxonomy): Eukaryota > Viridiplantae > Streptophyta > Magnoliopsida > Malpighiales > Erythroxylaceae > Erythroxylum > Erythroxylum novogranatense. The sequence continues at coordinate 48,446,378 of CM057227.1, forward strand.
TGCTCATTTTCTTACAGGTGAACAATTGAAGGTTGTAAAGAACCGAATTGATGCTGTTGATCCAGATAGTTTCTCATACTCTTATGCTTACCTGGAAGGCGAAGGTCTCGTGGGAAAGCTTGAAAGCATTGCTTACGAAGTCCAGTTCACTCCTTATCCTGATGGGGGCAGCTCGATCAAGATCAAAGCAACATACACTGCCAAGGGAGATGTTGAACCCACAGAAGAAGAAATCAAGGTTAGCAAGGAAAAGACCATTGGACTTTTCAATGCAGTGGCAGCCTATCTTCTCCAGAACCCCGAGGCCTATGCTTAAGTAGTGTCTGACCTCTATGGTGAACTATAATATTGTGGTTTCAATGTTAAATGCCTTTTATTATATCTTCCAATGTTACGGATCCCACTGCTTGTCTATGTTGGACTTATGGTTTGGTGACTAAGGATGTAACTTTGTGGGTTTCAATTGTGTGTTCCTTTTATGTGTTGAGATAACTTAATATTTGGGTCGATTTGAAGTTTCCCAACATTCAGAAAGTTGAACTCGCTTAGAATTCTTTTCTCCTTCCTTGTTTTATTTTATCAAAATTTGAAAAAGATGTGAGATTCACTAATTAATAAATCAATTTCAAGAATAATGCGTCAAGTTATAATCACACATGTAAACTGAATTGAGACCAAATTTTATAATCGAGTGACGTTTATGTTTTTGGTTGCTTAATAAAGAAGGATGATTTACAATATACTTTCGTATAAAAATACAAAGTTTCCTATTTTATTAAAGAAAGATAGAGAATAACAATTTTAAAAGGAAACTATAAAATTTAAAATTCTAAAATCGACTGTAGAATGAAGACTCCACCTCATCCCTCTAAGCTATTAACTAGATCCCTAAATGATTTTACAAATTTAAAGAGAAAAGGTTGAAAAAAATAGAAAAATATTCAAATGTAAAATAAATGGATTGAATCTTGAAAGACATAAATTTGATTTACAGACATATTTAAAAAAATACACAAACAAAGGCAAAGGAAAGATGCAATTGGAAGACTTATTTAGACATTAAAAAAACACTCATCAAAGATTGAGTTCTCAATGGTTTAATGAAATTGAAAAACACAAAAAAAAAATTCATGTCTTCGTATTGCTTTGGAAGGATTAACAACGGAGATTTGATTTAAAAAGGGAATTCCAAAGTCATGTTTAAAAAAGAAAGAGAATTATCACATCCTCTATAGCCTCAAATTAAGGAGAGTACAAAATTTAAAGAAAGCTTGATTTGAAAAGAGGATTTGAATAAGCTTGGAAAATATTAGGAATACATGAGAATTTAAAATAATGGGGCTTTTAACCTGAGGTGAAAGTCTTATGTTAAAGGAAACGAGACAATTGAATACATATTTTTTCAATAATTTTAAAGGTTTTGAATAGTCTAAAAATTGAGCAATTTGTTGAAAATATTGAATAAAGGAAACAAGACAAAATCTATGAAGCTCAAATAGAATTTTGATAAACCAAACTAGGGTTGATAACTAAAATAAGGGATTCAACTAAATGAGTTTGCAAACTCAAATTAAGATTGGTACCTAAAATAAGATCTAAATAAAGAATCCCTCTAAAATTTTAATGTTCTTGAATTTATTTGAATTTAATGACTAATCCTAGTTTTTTTGTAACACCCTATTATCATAGAGTATATACTCGAACATCGACAAGTTATTCAAGTACATATCCTATGAAAATAGTATATTAGAGCAAATATAATCTCTTAAATGGCATCATAAAGAATATATAATACTTAAAACCTCAACACTTCATTTCATTCATTGACAAAAGTTTACATCATATTTATTGAAACAAATATTTACATTACCAAACATGAGAAAGTTTACAATCTTTTATACAAAATTTTTATATGCCAAAGAAACTACAAAGTACAATTTAAACTCCTCTGATGTTAGTTGACGCGACTTTGAGCCAGATCTTAATCCAAAATGTTCCTCTAGAAAATCTTAAGAACTAGCTAGGTCTCTTGTCTCATATTTGAAAAGCCACATTGCAATTTTTGATGAATTTTGTGAACTTAATGAGTGAACCATCATTGATGATCTCACTCAAGTCAAATACACAAATATCACACAACCAACCAATTTCACAAACATTTCCATCTCAATAAGACATAATGAATGACACACTTTCCACATACATTCTTTTAGAACATGTATAACCCAATCAATCACATTATCATGGCATATCACTTTATCAGCACAATTTCAGAAAATATTTCATAATCATATAGTTCATAAGCATAAATATACAAATGCAGATGTATATGAGACTCTAGATTCGTTATTATTTGTTGTAATCAATGATTTTTTAGATATAGATACAGAAACTAGCCCATTGGACTCAGTCAGATATAGAAATCACGGAGCAAAGCTTTACGTGTAGAATTCTAAGCTTAATGCTCTTTTATACTGGTTACTTTGATCACAATGCCTGTTGGACCCCGCTGCCGGAGCCCAACGTCTGTCGTGAGAGCGTGGCGGGAAAACTTGATCGTAATACAGTTAAGGGAAAAAGACCCGCGGAAGAGTAATGGGCCTGGTGGAAAAACTTAACATACTTGCAAACCCACTTCTTGTCATTTAAACCATCACATCCAAACATGCAAATTTAACGATTTAGAAAGGAATCTATCGGAAGTTCAATGGACCCATCATGAACATACTCAAAACGTGCTTTCATGCTTGTAAACATATTCATAATGCATGCAAAGAAGAGTTTCATAAAGCTTTACTAATATCTCAAATCAAATTACAACTTTGAGTTCAAGAGCCAAAAGTATAAAACACTCTTGAACCAATGCTACTTGAAATGAAAGTAAAGTCTTGAAAATAGACATGACAAAATGAAACTGGAGTGCTGCCGTACTCGCGACTCACTCGATCTCTGGCTCGTCACCTGTATGGGGGAGATTGGAGGGGGTGAGCTATAAAGCTCGTGGGAACATATTTATAATATCGTAATAAGCAAAAATTGTTAGAGTAGTGCCCTAAAGGCAATCCCCTTTAGCGCTTTTTGTTCATAGTCATGTACAGACTTTATGAATAAATAAAAAAGGGCATGTTTCATTTATTTGATATTCATTTTGTTATGAATTGATATTGATCTTTAATCAAATTAATGAAGTCCATGATATATGACATAGCATGAAGGAAATTATGATGTGATCATAATCCTGAGATTCCTATCATGTGCAATTATGTCAGTATCTAAATTCTCCCTAGTCATAGGATTAATGAGATTGGACATCATTAATCCGGACAGACTAGCATATGTCATACTCCTTGATTGGATCAAGCAGTGGATCTCAGAAACTGTAAATATGAGATATTTAGAGTTGACATATGGATGCTTACTAGTCGTAGTAAGTTCATTGGATGACCTGCCATGAGATCATCACATGGATTTAATGTCAGTGATAATCTCATCATAGCAATGGTGCAAGTATCCTTAGACTTGAGGTACTCAAGGATATCTTGGATACTGATCCTGTACTTTGACTCCATTCCTTGTGGCCTTCCAGAGGTTACTCATAGGGTGGTGCTTGGGGTACAGTTGAGGTATTTGAAGGTAATTGAGTAGCCAATAAAGGATTCATCACTTACAGTAGAACGTAAGAGATACCACGCCTCTTGTCGGGATCATTACTTTAAGTCTCGGCGAGCATGACTATGTCATGAAGATTGTCTTCATGGACATATAAAGTAATGAGTCCTCGACAGAACCGATTTCACTTGGCTAGACTTAGTCTAGTAAGAGTTGACATATTAGCCATACTCATAACCAAGTGGGGTATAGGATGATGAAAGGACGAATTGCACAAGAATTGTCATGGAAGGGTTAGTGATCCGGTTCGTGATGAATTCATCAAACCGATTACTTTCCGGTCAATTGGGGTCATGATGTGTTGCTAGATACCGCCATGACTTGCTCAGATTAATTGTTAATCTAAGTGGCCAACATAACCGGAAACCTAAAGGGTCACACGATAAGAGTGTTTGAGAGAATCAGTAAAATAGTAATTGGACGAGTTCCAATTATGGAGAGCATTAGATTAAATGGATCCCAATGGATTGGGATATGTCCCGATGAGATCGCGACATCAATATTGCTAAGAAAGGTTTTGGTCATTTTAAAGACGGGGCCCGAGAGGGTCGGTAGGACCGACCCAGTTGGATGGACCTTAGCAAATATATTCTAATTAATTAATTAAGTAATTAATTAATTAATTATTATATATATATATGTACATGCACGTGGAAGGAGAGGAAGGAGGCTTTAAGTTTAACTTTATATATATATATATATAAAAAGAAAAACGTGGAAGCCTCTCATCCAAGCCTTTTAATATGTCTTTTAAATGTTAACAAGACATATAAAAGAGGAAAATGGAAGATGATGGTCGTAGGTTTTATGAAAGGAAGAGAAAAGAAAGCTTAAGTGTTAAGCTTTGTAAAGAAAGTTTGATTTTCTTCTTCTTCATCAAGCCATCATCGATTTCTTCTCTTCTCCAAGCACAAGGTTCCAACGTTTTCTCAAGCTCTCCAGATGTAGGTAGGGTCTAGCAGCTCTTATTCTGTTCTAGCTATTCCCGGGTCAAAAGGGTTTGACTCGGTTAGGTTTTCTGATCTCTGCGTGGATACCTTTAGAGATAGTCTCTATTGGCTATTCAGGTTTTGAGGTTCATACCGACACCAGGATCCTGGGTTTCGGGAAGGTCCCGGGAATAAAAATTTTTGTTTCCGCCGCTGGAACATGTGATGTTCCTCCCGGGATTTTCCTACAAAAATAATATTCAAAATATCTCATTGCTGTAATACTTGTTGAAATCATAATACTTGAGCATGTATGAGTCATTTCTTGAAAAATACTTGATTCTTGTACAAATCATGATGCATGTCACATAACAAATCATAGCACACAACATGATGGTTTGGGTGTCCCGGGTTCGTGACGTACTACACATAGCCATCGAAATGTTGATGTGTAGACGTAGTTTCATGAGGGAATCTATCTGAGAAACCCTGTGCCACAGTCGGGCAGGCGGGAGAAGCCTTTCTGAGTCAATGTGCATTTGACTATCATGAGGGACACCACAAACCCACATAAGCATGCATAATTCGTATTCTTGTAAACTGGTTTGCCAATCCGGCACTTGCTTGTAATCTTGCTTGTCATATAAATATTTCGTCAAGCTTAAATTCATGCACTTGTATTCGTGAAAGGAAAACATTCCTTTTGTAAAAATCTTGATAAAATCATGAATGCAATCCACAATGCAGAATATAATCATTCATGGTAGTATGAAATGCGATCGTGAATGATGTAATGTAAATGCATAAGATCTTGCTTGATTTGAACTAAACAATGAGCACTCATATACTTTATTATAAACATAAACCCACCTGATATTCTGCTTGTTCTTGCCTAGGATTGTGCCTCTTGATCCTCTTGCCTCTCTTGATCTCCTAAAATAAGAACCAAAATCTTATTCAAAACTCATGTTGAAACCTTAAATTCCATTCTTAACTTCCATCCGAAATTCCATATTCTTAGAAACTAATTCATAACTTCATCACTTCACAAGACTTGTAGATCTATGCCTCTAGTCCATAACGCCTCTAAAATCACCCCAAAAGAACCTCTGTATCAAAAGATATGATCAAAATACTAAAAACATCGATTCTGGAAAAAAAAAATTGGTCGCATGTCGCGGCGGCGCCTCTGCGTCATGGCGTCGGCTGCAAGCTTTCGCCATGGCGGCAACCCTCTCCCACGTCGCAGCGTGCGGACGGGAGCTTCGTCTTCCCGAACCCAGATCCGCCATTTTCAACCTTACAATTTCCCCTTCTCCTTCTACAACATATCTAATCCATAAACCATGACATCTACAACCATTATGGACTTATTCTAACACCAAAACATCAACAAACACAACAAACTCAAACAAATCTACCCAAGTTCATCATAAACCCTAAACTATCGATTCTTCTCATTTCAAGCAATATCAAGCTTTGATTCAACCTAAACAAGACTAAGGAGTTAATCTTACGGAGAATGCTTGAATCTGCTTGAAAACGTCTCAAACGAGCTTCCTTTTTTCTTCTTCTTTCTTCTTCTTCCGCCCGACTCCTTCGTTTCTTCTTCTTTCTATTTCCTTTCTTTTCTTTTCTTCTTTAATCTTTAATTCCTCTAACCTCTTAAACCTACAACATGGGCAAGGACTATTATGCCCTTCCTTACTAAGCCTTAAACATCCTAACTCAAGGGTTTTGCCCATTTTACCCTTAAATATTTTTACCCTTCCATAAATATAATTTTCACCATAAACTCAATAAATTCCAAATTTTCCCATGAATATTTCCAATAAATCAAACTATGCCTTAAATCATAAATCAAAAATAATTCATGCTTAATAACTTCAAGAAACAAAAATTTGGGGTCTAACAATGCCTTTATCTGAATATACATTTTATGAAATGCATCAAATAACATAGTACGCCATGAATAACATTCACTTATGATGCACAGACAGAATCTTATATTCATCAGACCTCAATCTGGTATTCAACTTTCATTGAGTATTCTAAAATCATTCAAAATTCAGTTGCAAACAGATATCATTCAAATTATAGATGCAAATAGAACACTTCCAATATATTCTCAAATATCAAACTCCTCGGACCATTGAAGTTCTAAGTTCATATACAATTCACAAATATTTCAATAATTGGAAGTTAAACAAAATAAATCAATCCTAGGAAGATCATCTAGGTTAACTTACAGTCCGCTATAATTTATGTTATTGCCTTGATGGTCAGGCAATGTCTGAACGACGTCTAACTTGAGCGTTTAAAATCATAAAATTCATACATAATTCACATTACAAAGTTGATCAATCAAATACATATTCATTTGCGCACATATATACATATGTCATATTCAATGCATGCTCAATTGACTTTCCCGGGTATTTAACCTTCTTCAACTTTCTTAACCATTCAACATCATACTTTGTATACTACCATTTTACAATCAGGTTTGTCCCTTTAAAATAACTTGATTTACTCCAACTTCATAAGTCATACTTTACACTTATCCTTAAACATTTCCATGATCAAAAACCTTCTTATAATGTACACACAATTGGTTACCTTACATCTGAAATTTTTGCAAGCTAAATCTATACGTTCATCAAAAATTTTCCAATAACATATACTCATACATTCACCCAATTCTCATTCATAAATACCCTATTTTCTTCATTTCTCATTCATCCATACCTTATACACATTATTCATGTCCTAAAGATCATTTTTTCATTAAAAGAACTCACTTATTCCTTTAATAAATCAAAATTTCTAGATTTGAACTCAACATATCCAAAACAGTCCCTTCTTTAAGTTATGACTTCAATTAACTACATAAACTTGTCAAGATATCTTCTGGCCAAACTGTTTCATAGAAACATTAGTAAGAAATCAATAATCATTTTTCATGTTTTATACTTTGAGTAATTCGAGCTCTAAAGTCCCCAAAATTAGGAAATAATATAAGGTTCTTGCACAGGGGTCTGTTATAGGCAGTATTAGGAAAAAAAAGGCATAACTCAAGATCTATTCATTATTTAATCAAGCCACTTTCATAGAGGTCAAGATAAGATCTAGATCTACAATCGCCATTTTTTAAGTTTTTTCAAATTCATGCCCTAAAGATATGTAAAACATGTCGAAATTGAAACCAGAATTTTGACCTACAAATCTAATTTTCCAAATTTTGTTTTACACTTTCTACCAAAGTTAAAACAGCCTCTTTATAGATCATCAATTATACCTCTATTAGGCCTGAATCATACTCCAATTCGTCATCAATAATCTATCCAATTCTAGTTCAAAATTATTCAATTAACAGCTCATAAATCCTAATCTTTCCTGCATTAAAAATCAAACCAGAAATCTAACCTTCATTATCATGCATATAGGTCTAATTCTTTCTCAATTCAAGAACACTCTTCTAACAACCTTCTTAGGCATAAATCCACCTTATTTATACATTAAATTCCAGTCCAATACATCCACATAATGCCCTATACTCCATAATTTCCATATACCAAAAACAAAATAGAAACACTTCCAAGTTCAAGCAACATTTTCCAGCACATAGCTTGACCAATATCACGTGCATTTCATTCCAAGTCAAGCATCATTCTTATATCATTTGACATGCCACAAAACTCATATTGTTACTTACCTATTAGGCTTCCCGTTTAACATAATTACAGATTAAACAATCCTCCCAAGCAAGCAAAAATCAACGCAATTCTAAGGTGAAACTGAGCTGTTTGATTTTTTTTCCTTTTTTGGATAGCAAAGTGAAGAAAACTTTGAACAAATTTCTTGGCTATTTGGTGTAGGACTTAGGTGTGGTTTTTTAGGGTTAAAACTAAAATGCAAGGTGAGGGAATTAGTAGAAACATTGCTGCTAGAATTTGCTCCATCATTATGCTAGGTGTTAACTTCTAAACTCACCATATGTCTTAAGGCATGTAATACATTTGGATAATTAATCAGCTACCACTAATCCATATATTAGGTTGCCATTTGTCCCTACTAAATCAGTCTACATGTCATTCCAAGATTTGTCCACATGTTAGATGTTAGATAATAATTGGTCCAATTGTTATTTAATTATTAATCTATTTGTCATACATTTAAGTATGCCAAATGTCACTCAATTTTAGGCCTAATCATCCTTATTTCCATATATAATTTTTTTTTACCACTTGGCATTTTTTAGACCAAATGTACATTTAATTCATTAATATTTCAATCAATAACATTTAATTTCAATTTACTAATTGAAATCCAATCATACCAAAATTCAAGACATATTAATTCATAATTCACATCATGTTCACTTAACTTCTTTCAAATCCTAGGATAAGTCAATTGAGTGCATATGCTATCTTTGTAATGTGTATAAATATCAATTCGTGTATGAATGTTAATGTTATGCATGTATATGCAATACTTAATCTAGGGTTAAACCCTAAGCATATATCGGAAAATAGGATATCACATTTTAGGTGGTAACAATTCTAAAGTTATAGGTATATTCTTTTCAAGCAATATAGACTATATCCTTAACTTGATTGACCAAAGTATCTTTTAATAAAACCCTAAGAATATATTACTTTTATTATGAATTTTCTTGATAGATTTAACTGTAATCTTGAAGATTTAAGTAGTCTATCTATAGGACTTAATGTAAATGTCATTATTCATGTTATAATCTATTCAATACATATGATTTCTCAATCCCTATATATGAAATCCAAAATTGAATCTTTTATGTATGTTACTTCAATATAACATAATATATACTCGTAAATAATTCTAAAAGAAAAGTTAGATTTTTCATTATATAAAGAAGTCAAATTAAGATAATAGGTCATAATTTTCATCCCACCTAGATTTATCTCAATTTAGTTCATTAAAAATAAAGGAAACTGGTAATAAACAATTAAGAAAGCAAGATTAACATTGAGTTTTTATGGATCTTGTTATGTTCTTAATTGTATTTTGATAAAGATTCTTTCTTTTCTCACAGTTACTTCCTTCTTGATGTGCTCTTGATTGCTTTGTCCATCATCTTGTCCTCTAGCCGTCCTTTGCTCCTGCCACTCTTCGACCTCCCAAACAAATCCCTTTATTTATTATGTCTCTCTCTTTATTATCTTTAAAAAAATCCTAAAAAGTTGACCAATATGGGACCATGTTGCTTAATAGTTCTCTTTGAAACTTTTGGTAAAAATCACCACCAAAATAAGTCAAGAAGATGATATTATATTGCACTCATATTGGATTAGTAGCTCCTTCAATTTATATATAAGAGTTCATCTATTAAATATGAGTTTGTGTTTGGGTTATGTTGTGGAATATGGATCCCTATTTGGCCCGTGTTCTTTATGTGGCAAATTGTCCCATGAAGTAGAGTGCACTATGGTGGAAGAGGGAGGGAAACAAGTAATTATCAAAATGTGTTCATCTAAAATCACTCTAAAACTTCTCTAACTTGGCACCAACTAAGAATAGCAAAACTTGTCTGGATCAGCTAAATCTAGCCTAATATGACTTAAAGTCAATGTGTCTAACCTAAGTTAACTAAGCTTCAATTTAGACATTAGGTTGGGTTTAGGCCTTTTAAAAAAAATTTCAAGCAACCTAGCCCATTAATAAGTGTAAATTGCATCGTGTTTTACGGCATAGTTTGATATGTGTTTAGTGGTTAATTCAATCTTTTAGTATGTGTTTAGGCTTGAATTGTGTTAGTTTGTTAATTATTTGTGTTTTAAGTATTTTAAGGGTTAGTACAAGCTTTTGAGCTTAAATATTATATTTTTTAGGTACCTTGATGGGTTTCCTAGTGTTTAAAAGTCAACATAAAAAAACGAAGGAGTTTTGGAGACATTCGAGCTAAAACAACAACCCATGATCGTGGTTTATTAGGCCACGATAGTGACAGAAGCTCCAAGTTTGGCCTATGATCGTGGCCCGCATGCCACGATATTGAAAGAAGCAAGTCACGTTCGTGATAGAAGGCTCAAATATGAGCCATGATCATGGCTTGCGTCAGGCATATGCATAGACGCACATAAACTTTATGTTTTAAGGAATTTTTTTGACCTTTCGGACCTCGAAAACACCCTAGGGTTACCCAAAATATAAAAAAGTATAAAAAGAGCATAAAGAGGTAGAGAAAAGGGAGCTTTCATGAAGCCACTTTTGGAAACCCTAAAGGGAAAATACCAAGAGAGAGAAAGAAGAAGAAGGAAGAGAAAGAAGAGGAAGACGAAGCTGAATCGACGGGCTTCTCGAATTAGGAGGTTTTCCAATGTCACTGCCTCTCATCATCTGTTCCAAATTTTATTTCCTTTTCATTTTGATTTAGTTTATGTATAAAACTAAGAGGGATAGTATGATAATATGATTTCGGATATTGATGTTCTAACATTTTTTCAGGATTTTATTTTTGATTTAATGATAATTTAGTTGATTGTGTTATTTGGATGAATGTCATGATTTGATTGCGTTCTTACATAATTTAGTAATAAACTGAGAGGGTGAATTGAATGAAAAATGATTAAATCAAATTAATGAGAGTTAGGCAATTTAATAGAAATCGTGACAAATTATATTGGTAATTGTGCAGAGGGAGATCCTTTGTGATGTTCCAATAGTTTATTAAAGTGCTTCAGATCTAATTAGGGTTTGGAATAATTTGTGAATTGAGAGATTGCAAAATTTCATAATCTAATGAGGGTTTATAAATTAGGATTTAATGGTTATAACTCGAGAGAAAGTAATCAGCCTCTAGAATAGTCTAGAACCAACACTCCATTGATACATAATTGACTAATTTAGCATTAATGATAAGTAAAATCCCCTTCCTCATAAATTAGTAAATTCCTTAGGTTAATTTCTGTTGTGATTGCATATTGCTTAATTTTTAATCCCTTCGTGTTTAATTTCTGATTTAAGTGATTGAATTCAATTCTTGTGATTACTTTTCGTTGCATTGTTTATTTTGAGTTTCGTATATAGTTGGCCTTAGATTTTAGGATTAGATTAGTTTATGTTGAACCCCGAACTTTTCTTTAATTTTTATTTAATTTGTTATTTAATTTTTTCTTAGAATTTAGTCCATTAAATTAACAAGCATAAATAGAAATTAGGGTTATTAAATGAATTAGAGCATGGTATATTATTAAAGAGAATAAAGGAGTTAGTAGATGAAATAAATGAAGAAGGGAATAATTGGATGGACCAAATAAGTGAAGGGTAAAATGGGAAAGCATGACAAAATTTGTCTTGAATTATAAGAAGAGAGGGAGTCGTGAGAATAAGAAAGAAGAAAAGAAAACAACATGAGAAAGAAAGAAAGAAGGGAAGAAAATTGTGGGAAGCTAGATAAGAAGGAGAAAGAAGAAGAAAATGAGAAATCAAGCTTGTTAGAGGTAAGTTTCATCTTCTTCTTGCTTGATAGAAAAACAAAAGAGATTTGAAAGAGAATGAGTTTATGTAGGAAGAAGGAAAAGAAATCCTAGTTGGGTATTGTGGATTTCTAAACTATGTTGAGTTTTTTAACATAGATGAACTATGGGTAGACTAAGTCTAAGTTCAATTTTTGTCTTTGATTATTAAAGCTTTATGAATTTCCTTTGAATGTGGGTTGAATGAGAACTTGTTTTGTTTTAGGAAACTAAGGAAACTAAATCGAAGAGCGAGAGGAAAGGCAAGTTTGACTTGGATTTTGTAAGCTAATTGAGGTGGATAATGTATTAATAGTTACTTATGTAATGGACAAATTCTTGCCTATATGTGTATGAGTGAACTTTATGAATTGAATTGCTGTGAATGTTTGAAAATGCTTGATGAATTATGACTATGTTATACCTTGAAAAGGGTTATGACATTTTGTTAAATAAAGAGATGAAAAAGTATGAAAGTATGAGCATATGATGAAATGAATTGAGCATGAATATGTGCTTTTGTATGGGCAAGAGAGTAATCATTTTGTTCATCACGTGCACATAAACAAGAGTCTTCTCCTAGATTCCCACTTATGGCATATGAGTTCTAAAAAATGAACTCATTTTGTTCATGGTGTAAACTTCAGGTTTTCCATTTCATTCCATGAAATCCTCGAGCCATTTGTTTGTGCATTGCATTGGATTTGTTGAGCATGATGAACAATTGTGTGCTTGATATGGATGGTTGAATATTCAAGAGTTGACTTGTGATAATAATTGCATAAATATAAGTTTGTGAGATTGAATTGTAGATGATTGAGTTTCTAGATAAAATGAGATATAGATGTATATTGATATACATATATGCATACGCTTAAATTTGTGGCTAATTACCAATGGCTATAAATATATTAGCCACTGAGCTTTGTAGCTCAACCAATATTTTTCCTTCCTCAGGTGCAGAATAAGATGATTGTTAAACCTTACAAGGCATTGGAAACTCCAACATAGTTAGAGATCTTTTGTAATTTAGTAATTATAACTTTTGGGATACCTTTATAAGCATATCAACATGAGCATTCATTGTATTTTTGAAATTTGTATTAAGCCAATGGTATGGCTTTTGATATGTAACTAAAGCTGTTCAACTCTTTTGATTTATAAATGAAATTTGGATTTGGAAAAGATATTTGTATATGTTCACTTATATCCTTTGGTTGAGTTGTTGAAATTGTGTTAGAAGTAGGATTGTATGTTGTTAAAAATGGAATAGGATATGATTAGTTGTGGTTGGAATTGTATGTGTAAATTTTGTGTTGATGGTTTGTTGGGATTGAGGTTTTGTCCGAGGGTTTCGCCACAGTGAGGCCCAAAGTTTTCCTCGGTGAACCTTTTTAGAAGAGCAATTTTCGTGTTAAATTTCGTATCTTGGCTGCGATGAAGCCAAAGTTCATGACGGCATATTTGTCCCGAGGATGCTTGGATTTAATTCGGGGACTTCACCATGGCGAAGCTAGAAGTGCGCCACGACGAACTTCTCCCAATGCGTCTATGGAGATAACTTCATGGTTTTGCCGCGGAAAAATAATTTCGTCACCACAGCGAACCTGCCCCTGCCACACTGAATTTCTTATAAATCTGATGCTTTCCACTTTCCTTTCACACCATCCTCACCCGACCGCCATAAATTGAGACCCAGGCCCAACATCTTATACTACAATCGTGACCGATGCACTTGTAGTATTTGAGGGCTTACAAAATTTAAAGCTTGAATGATACAATTACCTAGCTTATCTTAAAGCGTAAAATTTTCAAGTAAATGACATTGTTTTCAATTTTTAGAAATTAAAAAATTAATTAAGACTAGCCTAGGCTCAATTAAAAATAATTAGGATTTGGTCAATATCGGCTCGAGCTCAAATACAAAATTTTGAGCCAAGAGGGTTTGGGTAGGTTTGAGCTTGGCTCGACCCATTGCCAAGCCTAGCTCTAACGTACCTAAATTCATTCCTTCTTCATTGGAGAGCCAAAATAAGGTTTGTAAATAAAATATAAGCCACGTTAAGAATCAAATTCTATAGAAATAATCTAAATGCAAGCCAAATAATCTCAAATTCATGTTAAAAACATAATATAATTAGCATTTATCAAATTCTATTACACTTTTACAATTGCTTATCCTTAATTAAACTAATCTCATTACTATTATCTTACATAGGTGGTACTTCATGAAAAATTAACAAATTAATCATATTACTCAAGATTTCTTATTATTTAGTTAATTGTAAAGTTTATCAAATAAAATAATTTAATTCAAACTTTAACTCAATCTATGAAACTCAACTTAATGCAAAAGATAAACATATATGAGAAATATTATCTAACTTTCAATTATTTTGACAATCCTTATTAAATTATAAACAAACTAATTTTAAATTGACATACGAGTATTTAGAAGCTTGTTTGAAAAGTTACCTAACCTTTTAATGTGAAAGTATACAATTTTTCATGAACATTCTCAATTAATCAATTAGGTAACCATTTTAAATGGCAACTATCACTACCCTTTAACTTCAACCTTTTTAGTTAGCTTAAAGTCAAATGAGTGAATTTATTTAATTCGCACTTGTTCTTACATATTTTGTTCCTTTTTTGGATGAGATACTAAAGAAATTAAAACGAGTTCACTTCTAACTCAATTTTATGTTGAATTATATAGCAAGTATAACAATGTAAATCAAATATCTATTTTTAAATTAATAAAGCAATTTAAAATTAACTTAATCATAAATGCTTATGACTATTTGCTTAAAAAAACAAACCACAATAACAACAAAATTAGTAATGAATTATTTAGATCAATATTCTAAAAATCCATAATTTTTGTATTAAGTTAATTATAAAAAATTGATAAGCACAATAGTTAATTCTCCCCCACACTTAAGTTTTACATTGTCTTTAATATACATATCAAGTAAGAACATAAAAAATAAAGAAAATAATTGAAAAGAGGTAAGGAAAATTGATACTCTACTAATAATAAAAGACCATCTGCCTTGTTCAATGCTATCAATATATCTCAAGGACTAGAGAAATCTGATCTCTACTTGGAGACAATGTTGCTTATATGCCTGCTGAACTCCAATAAGTCTTGATTAAATCTTGATAAGACTTCTTTCTTTTCTCTAAAATTGCTTCCTTTTTAATATGTTCTTGACTGCTTTGGTAGTCCTTTTATCCTTATATTTTCCTTTGGTCTCCTAAATAGATCTCCTTATTTCTATCACGTCTCTCTCTTTTTTATCTTAAAAAATTCCCAAAATTTTGACCAATATGGGTCTACAAGAATGTGTTAGTCCTTATGTTGCTTAATAATTTTCTCTATTTTTTTTTTGTAACAATCACCATCAGTAACATAGTATTATGTTGCACTCATATTAGATTACTAGCTCCTTTATCACACATCTAAGAGTTCATCTACTAAACATTGGTTTGAAGTTTATGAATACTAGTCCATAATTGGATTATGTTGTAGAACATGGGCCCTTATTTAACTCGAGTTCTTTATATGGGAAATTGTCCTAATAACTATAATGCACTAGGGTAGAACAAAAAGAAATATGTAATTATGTATGAATTGTATTCCTTCATATGCCAAGTTTTCAAAGAGTTAAATACACTAATAGGCTATACTGGGTTGAATACGAACTAGTATTTAGGTCGTATTAGTGAACATAGGATCATGTTCAACTCACGTTCATCTACAATTACTGTAAAACTTCTCCAACTTAGCTTTGATTTATTTGAATTCATTCTTTCTTCATTGGGGATTTAAAATAAGGCCTTAAAACGATATACACAACATATTAAGTATCAAATCCTATAGAAATCATCTAAACAAAAGGCATTAACAACAATACCTAGAAGAAATTCTATTGACCTGGGTGGTTTGGGGATGCTATTTCCACTAGTAGATGGGTGGTTTGGGCAAATGCTCCTAAATCATGTTAAAAATATAATTTCGTTAGCATTTATAAATATACAAGAATCAGAAGACTATAAAAGATATGAACCACAACCACAAACCTCCACTATGATTCTTTTCCATTAGTCACCTAATGTGATGGGTAAAGGGCGATTAAGCCTTCTAATACAATACAAAATCTACTAAAATCCCTAATATTTTCATCACCTTCATCTTATATTCATCCATATCGCATGGAATGGAAAACTTAAATTAAAATTTTCTAATCAGTCTTTTATTAAATTAGGTTAATTAGGGTCATGTTAGATTATTTATATTAGTTAGATTTATTTTTAATTGGAGTTTAGAATTAAAGAACATTAATTTGATTTGATTTAAGTTTATGTTATATATAGAAATTTAAAAATAATAAATGTATGCAACACATAATGGATGGAGACATAAATTTGTTAATATTCTTAACTATTTAAGATTTAAATTGAGTAGTTTGCAAATGTGAGGATTCATTTTAAAAGATTTAAAATGTTAGGTTCTAACTTGTATTTTAATAAAATCATAAAATTAAAAATACATTTTTACTACTAAAGAAATGATGGGATTGGTTAAAAGTAGGAAACATAATAAAATGGTAAGCATAAACAAAAAGAAAAAAAAAAGGATGGATTGACATGCCTAAGAGAACAAAACGACAACAGAGGAAGAAAAGACAATGTAAAATGATAGCAAGTGAAGCATAAAATGTTGATTAGGAAACTATTTTGAACCTTACAATTTGATTCATGACATTTTAAGACATTCAATTTGAACTCTAACGTTTCCAAAATGTACAAAATAGACCCTAATTGAATGAAAAATTTTATAGAGTTAATTTTTCATCAGTTAAATGTCACATTAACACTAAAGTTGAATTATTATTATTATTTACAATCTAAAAGTGGATCTCACTACATGTGGCGTAGTAGGACTAATAAATGGTGATTTACTTATATTTTTAATATCATGTTTAATGCATTTTACTTGTTTATTAGATAGTTTTATTATTTTTGATAAGTAATTCATTCCTACTATGTTTTAGGTTGTAATTCACTTATTTGGAGTAAGCAGAATGAATTGGGACAAGCTTATGGCAATTTGAAGCTATTTTGACCAAGTTATAAGGAAGTTAGAAATCAACAAGGGCACCAACACGCTCATATTGATGGACTTAATTCCCTTAATAGATCAAAAAAAGTGTAGATCAATAGAATCAAGGTAGAAAACTAAAGAATCAAAGCTTTTTTTTTAAGAACATAGGTGTGAACACAATTGGGTTGTTAACCGTGTAAGTCCCTGTAACTATATTAACAAATAATTACCTTGTATATCACTTTGACATGATTGTTTACGAATTGAATGAAGATATTTTCCTTTTGTTGAGGTTAGACACGCCCATATTGGTGTTAATCATGATCGTCTTGTGTTATTTCTAAACCATCTCAATTCCTTAAACTTTTATTTTTGCATGAATGTTGAATATTTAAGTGAGATTAAGGGATAAGTGGATTAAAATGCCTATGTATAGTGGTTATGTACCACCCAAAGCCCTAATTTTTAAACTATAAAAGGCAAAATTAAGAGGAAAAGCAATAAGGATATAATACAAATTGATGACTTAAGATGGTAGAAAGAAAATAAACAAGAAAGGAAAGAAATTTAGTGTGGATTTCCACCAATCTGAAGTGGATTTCATAAAGATTAAAAGGGATTTTGTTATGTATCTTTTAGTTTTCTATTTTACCTTTAGTTTTAATGTTATGTCTTCTATGATTAGGAACTAAAACGTCTGTAGTACTTAGAATAAATGAACCTTGGGATAGACATTGTAGTAATTTTATTTTAATCTAATTGTTTCTTTAGTTTTATTAAGAATCAATTATAATTTGTTAAATATATGTGACTAATTCTTTGAACATCTCTTTTGTTCTTGATATTGAATTATAATTTATGCATAAGTCAAGGTGCTAATCATTATCTTGATATGCATAGTTATTTGTGTGATTAATTTATTACTATATTCTAATATCATAAATATTTTGTCATCATAATAAAAGGGATATTGTTGAACAAAGAGAAGTTCTAATCAACATTTTGATGATAAACAATTATAAGCACTAGTAATAGTTTGTTATTTTAATAAGATGGAATATGAGTAAAAATGTAGTCATAAACTCAAGAAGATAGTTCAAGAAGTTGATAAAAGAAAATATGAAGTTTAAAATTTGCATAGTGAAGACCAAGTTAAGAATAAAAGAAGATAAAGGAAAATTAAGGTCATTCTTTAGTTTATAATTTTAATTTTAATCTCATTTAGTCACTTTGATGTTTTAAAAACCTCACCATGTATAAACATTTTATGTCACTTCATTATATGAATCCTTTCATCTATTAAGAGGCACTAAAGATTTTGATTTTAGCTGAAAAGCCTCTTGATCTTTCAAACACTCTTAAGGGAACATATTAGGAAGTGTTCAAATCACAAGTGCATCAAACAAATTGATTTTGAGCTTTTGAAGTTATTAATATCATATTTTTATCATTGTTGGTCGACCTATATAGGTTAAAGTTATCATAACTGATATATCGAGAGTTTATAGTAATATTAGTCAATATATTAGTCAACCAATGTGTCATATTAGTTTACCAATTAACCTAGTGGTTGAACAATGTCTCGATGACTAATGAACCTATGAATTCAATATACACTAGTTAACCAATATGTTATAGGGGTCGATCAATGCTTTGCAATTAGTCTTTTTAATGACTCGTTTAATGGCTAGTAAACATCTTAAAATCTTGTAAATTCATGTGTTTTGATTAGTTTATACATTAAGAAGCATTTGGGTGTCTTTTCCACACATTTATAAGCATTTTTTAATCATTTGAGCTTCATTATCTCATATTTATGTGAGTGAGCCTCTTTAGAGTTATTAGGTGATAAAGTGACATATTATGAGTTATAATATTTAGTTAGGGCATTATATTATTGTACTTGAAGCTATTCTAAATGATATTAAGGTTCCTCTTTACCATGAAAGAATATTGTAAAAAGACTCCTCTTTATCGAGAAAATATTGTATAAAGGATGTTATTTAACTTGAAAGAATAATTATAGTGGAATTCTAAGAGGAATATAGGAAATGGAGGAGTATAGGAAGTGGACACAATCAAGGCTTGTTTGTTAAACCATTATAAATCGATTTACATTCTCTCTTTCCTATCCTCTTTAAATTATTATTTAACTAGTTAGTTGGTTTATGTTAAACAATTTCTATATTCTTATATATATATTAATTTTGTTAAATTAAGTTCATTGATTAAAAAAATTGTCTAATTTTGTAAACACCTAATTCACTCCCCTTTGAGTGCCATTAGGGACTAACAATCATCATTTGTTAAATAAATCTACAATTTGGTTCTCTTAGTTCAAAAGATGCTTACACTTATAAAGGAATTCCTTAGTTTTCCATCTTATTACTTTAGTCAATGAATTTCTTACAAAAATCTCTATGATCTCATTCACCTCCTCATTAATCTTTGTGAAGATAATTCCTTAGGTTTTTGATTCCACCAAAGTTTGGTATGTTAATGCCAAACCTTTATAAAAGAATTGCATCATTGATTACAAGTAATACTAATGATGAGGACACTAAATATGTAAAGCCTTTTATCACTCCTAAGCTTCATGAAACTCTTCCCCTTCCTTCTCTGTGAAGCTTTGCATTTGCATCCTAAGCTTGATAGTATTATGTGGTGGAAAAACTATTAATATAAATGCATAATAACCCCTACTCCCACTCCTTAAAAGAGTTTATCTTTATTACGATTAGTCACATCTTTACTCGATCTCTCATACAATAAGGCAAGCACTTCATCCTTAACTTGTTTATTGTGAGTCTATTAAATGGAATTTTTTATATCATTGAGCAAAACTCCTTAACGAATGTGATCAAGTCTTCACTGGGTGATCCACCAAAGATCAGAAGCAAGTATAAATGTACCTACTTTTGCTTGTAGTTCTTGCCCTTTTGATTTAATACATAAGAGACTAGCATTAATTACTAGTAACTAATTTTCCCCCATGTTTATCCTTTGCGGTTATTACACCATGTTTATAGCTAATTTATCTTGTTATGAATCTGTATCTTCCCTCCTCATTACTCAATTCTTTTTATAGGTTTGTTCAATTTCATAATCATTTTAAACTAGGGACTCCAACCTTTCACTCTTGGATCTCCTTATCTTACATCAACTATTTGAAATAAATCAAAAAATAAATAAAACACTGTTAGATCAATAAAAAATAGTAAAACTGGCTCCTTGGATACGATGCCAAAAACTTGATATCTATTATTTCTAATATACTAACAAAGAATAAACCGTAGGTAGATAAATAAAATTAGAGTGATTTTAGAGTGTCGATCTCATAGACAACTAGTACCAAAGAGAGTTGATTGAAAATAATTAAACTAATAGCTAATAAAAACAAAACAAATAAACTAATGAAATAAATCAATAAGAAAATATTAGGGATTCGAAATTCACTTCTATGGATATCCAAGTATCAAACATACTTGATTATTAAGGTTGAAATAGCAATTAACCCAAAATATTTACACCCTCTTTCAAGGCGCAAAAGTATATTTAACTAAGTAATTACCATCTTTTAATGTGCAATTTAATCTAATCAAACTCATTAGTTATGGTTAACCTATTTAGTTATCACTAAAGCCTAGGACATTATCGTTCTCTATTACTAAAATGATTATTCTCCTAGAAATATATCATACTTCACTTATCACTCTATCATATAATCCCTATAATTGAATTTACGGTGGCCAATTACAAATCAAACAATTAAGATCAAAAGGAATAAATTCAACAAATAAAAACAATTAAATATATATAATAATTAAATAAATCCTTACAAGATGTATCCCTAAACCTAACTAAGGTTTTTAGCTATTAAAATGCTGGACCCCGCTTTCGAAGCCCAACATTCAGAGACAATTGACAGTCGAAAGTCATTGCAAATTTTTTTTAAAAACAATTAGAACATATGCGGAAAATCGATAATCAAATCAGCCCGATTTATTTAAAACCATTTTAGTCACAAAGATGCAATTATTATTGAACACATTAGAGTTTCAGTAATTACTTGGGCCCATCACAGAATACAAAGCTTGTTTTCAAAACATCTTTACATTTCAAAAACCACCCCTTTTTGCCTTAATACAAATACAAAATACAAAAATAAAAAAATACAAATTATACAATTGAATGCTTATGAGTAAATTGATTCCAAAATACAAAAATCCTGAACTAACTTAATTACAAAAGTCTTTAATTATCTTGGAGTTCCAATGCCTTGCAAGGATGGCTAATCTTCTCTTTCTGCACCTGTGGAGGGAAGCGTGGGGTGACCTACACAGCTCAGTGGCTAATATATTTATAACCATTGATAGTTAACCTAAAGTCAAGCATATGTATGTATATATGTATATCTAGCATTCACACTTTATTCAAGCAATTTAAACATTCATCAAATTTAATTCCAAACTTAATACACAACATAACTTTAGCCATTAACACAGTCACTTTATCATGCACCATACTTGAACATCTAAAGATGCAATACACATCAATTGGCTCGAGCGTTCCGTGAACAAAACAGAGAAACCGAAGTTTACTTCGTGAACAAAACGAGTCCATTTTTCAGATCTCGTGGGCCACAAGCGGGCAGCCGGAAGAAGGCTTTACGTCGACGTGCACATGATTACGAAACGGTTCCTCTCTCACCCAAACAAAGCACATAATCAATGCTAAAAAATCATTTTATCAAAATGAAATATTTTCATACATTTCATGTTCTTTCTTCTTTCCATTCAAATCAAAATGTCATGATACAATTCAATGGCATAACATTGATCAAAATCACAATTAAATTATATCACATATCATACTTCTTCCACAATATGACAAAATCAAAAATTATCATGTATTTTCTACAAGTCAATTTAACACATATCCACACATAGGCAAGAATTTGTTCAAAGCACACAATAACTATAAATACATTACCCACCTCATTTACTTGCAAAAATCCAAGTCAAGGTTGTCTTTCCCCTTGCTCTTAGATAGGATTCTCTTGGTTCCCTAAAACAACCAAGTTTCATTTAATAGGAATCCAATAGAAAATCCCACAAAGCAAAATCACTAAAATTGATTCTAGACTGCTTAAACCCAAGCATTTTCTAGACTCCATAAACTAAAATTCTTCCAAAAATCCAAAAGATCCAAAATGGTCTTACCCTGATTGTTCACCAATTGAAGAGATCTTTAGCTCAAAGGAAAACTCTTCTCTTCCTCTTCCTTTTTCCTTTCTTGAACAACTCCAAAATCTCTCTTGAAGGTTAACACAATTGAAACCTTAGCTTATTTTCTCTTCTTTCTCTCATTCTCTTCTTCTCTTTGTATTTCTCTCTCATTTTCATGACATTCTCTCTTTTCTCTTAAATTTTCATTCTTCTCTTCTGCTTATCCTTCCATTCATGATTTTTCTTCATTTATAAGCAAGACAACATTTCTTCTTCCAATTATACCTTTAATGATCGAGAAATGTCCTATTTGCCCTTCTATTTATGCCTTATGTCTTTTATACTTAAGTGTCTTGCCAAAAGCACCCTTGAATATTCTGACATAACTCTCTCTTCCATAAAAGTTTTCTCCCTTGTCTTAAGTTTCCAATGACACCAAAATCAATCCATTTGGTTCAGTGATTCGAAAGATACACTTCAAACATTTTTGGACTACTCTTGTCCAAATCAGTGTACTATGCACAACTTCTATCCGAAATTTAAACATCTTAAAAACTAAATTTGATTTCAACTTCTTCATACCATTTATATCTCCATGTCTCTAGTCTATCTTGAAACAAGAATCATCTTATTTGGAGCTCTACTGATCCAGAAATCATCAAAACACTTAAGCATGTTCAGTAAAATATCTAATTCCTACTCTTCCAATCGATATCCTTACTTGATTTAATACATCTTTTTCAAATCAACACCAAAAGCTATTACCTTTAACGGAGACACAAAAAGAAGAGTGTTAGGAATCTAAGGGTTCAAGAACCACTTCATTTGGAGGTCGGATAGCAAAATTAGGGCCGAAAGAGTCAAATAAGATTTAGTCCTCAATCATATTGAACTTGTCTTGGGACAAATAGCATAACTCTCACTAGAGATGTTGGATTAAGATCATCTTAGGATGATTTCAAAGATAACTTTGAGATATACAACTTTTAAGAGACCTTGAGGTCGGATTTTATCATCTAGATGGTCAAAATGGACTAGATAATAGGTACAGATGAAGTCAAATGAAAAAGCAGAAGAATAGAAAAAGACAGAAGAAGTGGAAAAATTGTTATAACTTTCCCTACAGATATTGGATTAAGATGTTATTCAAATGGTTTTAAAAAAGACTTCAAAATCTACAACTTTTATAAAGACCTCAAAGATAGGTTCTATCTTATTAAGGGCCAAAAATGGAATAGAATATAGGTACAAATGAAGTCAAATGAAAAAGAAGAAGAATGAAAAAAGACAGAAGAAGTGAGAAAATTGCTATAACTTTCCCTACAGATATCGGATTAAGTTATTCTTTATATGGTTCAAAAGTGGACTTCAAGATCTACAACTTTCATGAGACTCAAAGACAGATTCTATCTTTTGAAGGGTCTAAAATGGAATAGAAGATAAGCCAGACAAAAAAACAGAAGAAATAAAACATAAAAGAAGATGACGTTATCACAGAAGAAACAAAAAGGCAGAAGAAGATGACGTCATCACAGAAGAAGTAAAACACAAAAGAAGATGACGTCGTCACAGAAGAAACACAGAAGAAGATGACGCCATCACAGAAGAAGTAAAACACAAAAGAAGATGACGTCATCACAGAAGAAATAAATAAGAAGATGATGTCATTACAGAAGAAATACAGAAGAAGATAACGTCATCACAGAAGAAGCAAAAAAGCAGAAGAAGCAAAATACAGAAGAAGCAAAACACAGAAGAAGCAAAACATAGAAGATACAAAACATAGAAGAATCAAAAAGACAAAAGATACATCTTCCTTTAGAGGTCCATAACTTTCAGCCTAGAAGTCCAAAAATTTCATACTATATATCGTTGAAAAGATAAAAGAAAGATCTACAACTTTCTAGAGACAACTTTTTCTAATCTAGCCTAGATCGATCCATAATTGACCTCGCATTCAGAACACGAATTTACATTCATCCACCAATGTACTACACCCAGTTCTCAACTTCATGACAAATTTTAAGATTCTTAAATACAGAATTTAAATTCGATGCCTTCATAAGAAATGTAGCCTTATGTTTCTAGTTTAATCCAAATTAAGAATCATCTCATTTGGATAACTATAGAAAAATTTATGGCAAAAAGACTAAAGCATACTCCCTCAATATTTTCCAGATCAACCATCCATTTTATTTCACAATCTTTCCTTAACACAAATCATACTAAGATCACCTTTTCTACTTTATTTACTCCTCATTCTCAACTCCATTTCAAATCAATATCATCTATAAAGAAAATATAGTCCATGATTAATCATGAACACCAACAACAAAATATACACATATATACATATTCTTCATCACCTTATTACACAAATTCAACTTCATTTTTGCTTTCATTTTACTTCTAATTTTTTCCTTAATTCTTCTCATTTCAAAATCTCTTATGCAACAGAAACATAAAAGCAGAACATGGACATTTCCACATTTCTCATTTATTAGTTCTAGTCTTCTAAGAAAAGTTCGGGATCCAACATAAACATAATAAAAATAAAACATAAATAAATAAATCTCATTATAGAATAAAAGAGAAAAAAAAAGAGTTAAGACAATTTATCAATAACTTCTTCAATCCTGGCTCCAAATCTTCCTCCAATTAATAACCAAAACAAAAACTCTAAAAAAACTATCAAATAGATCTCTTAAAGATGGCTAAGCTCTACGTAAAATCTCCCTCTTAAAGTCCCCAGGGTTGGCTGTAACATGAGGAGAAGTTGAACAAAATTCTAAGTCTAATAGAAGTTTGCTAGAGATTTAAAAGAAGTCTCATATATTAATTCTAATACAAATATATATAGATATGATTATAAAAGTAGACTTTTAGATGACTTAAACTCGAAGAATCCCAGAGTCTTATAATTTATCTTTAAGAATCCATGCATGTTACACTTTGAATAGTAATAATAAACATGTTCTACTTCTTTCACTCTTCGTTGGTCATTATGTAACTAGCGCTTGACATGCTCCATAGCTAGCATCTATGTTTTAGTGTTTCTCTTTGCAAATTAAAAACCAGTCCAACATTGGTTGTGCTTTATATATGGCGCTAGTCTGTTGCTTTATCTTAGCTCCTAAGATCGTCACGAAAGACAGACGCCTTTTCTCCAGCTAACACCAGCACTTGTTATGTTATGCTCCCTCTAGCTTTTCCACTTTTCAATATCTTCAAATTAGAAAAAACGTAAATAGGTACAAATTATTAAAAAAAAATATAAACTAATAGTATATATGCTAATATATATTTAATTACTAAATCCAATTTAATTTGAAGTTTATGTATTTTTAAATTAATTTAAACTATATCAATCATATTTTTATTAATAATTGATATTAAATAATATATATTTAGTGAATAATAAACTAGATTATGATCAAAGAAACAAACACATATAACCAAAATTACATTAGAAACTAGTAAGTCTTTAGAGTAGTTTGGCTTCATTTATGTTTTCTATTACAATTTTTGTTTTTATTTCGTATTTTGGTTTCTATTTTCAAAAAGAAATCATGCTTGATTATGATTGTCAATATATTTGATAATAATTAAAATATTAGATAAATTTTATTTATAAATTATTTTTAACTAAGTAAGTGGGTAGTTTTATTTAATTTCTTATGTACAATATTTGTTAATAAATATTAGGAAAATAAATTTATTATATTATATTAAAATAAATATTTACATAAGTGAATATTATTTATAAAACTAATATTTATTTGTAATAGAAATTATAATTATCAAAAATCAATTTTATTTGAAATTTATATGTTTTAAGATATTTTAAATTAAAATAAATTGAATCATTTTAGTTAATATTAATTCAAATTATGAAGAAGAACAAAACTAGAAAAGAAGAGTTCTCTCCTGTTAATACCTTATTTAGATTGAAGCTAAAACTCTAGCATTATGTGAAATCTTGAAAATAACAAGTCTCATAAATTTAGAACATAAGCAATTGAAAATGCAAAAATTAAAATGGTCTCTCTTAATTCTAGTCAGAGCGTACATTAGTTGGTAGGTTGACTCAATCAATAAACACCACCATAATTGAATTTAAAAATAAATTGAAATTAATTTCAAATTATTGAGACCAATTTTTTAGCATATGGAATTGTGATACAACTACAAGCAAGCGCTGTTCATATTATGCTAATTCATTAAAAAAGAAACAATTAGACATTTTCATATTAATCTTTTCTAAAAAAACCATAAAATTAAGCATATAAGATATAACCCAGAAAAACAACACCCACATCCAAATTTGGTCAAAACTTAACTCTATTAACTTAATTTGACACATTAGAAAGTAGTTAGAATAGATGTTTGAGATTGGATGCCAGTAGTAAGGATGTGTTGCCTTATCCAGTTGATTGTGTCAATGGCTAATACATGTTAAGGCTTCAACATATTTTGAAGGATTCTTATGTTTCTTTCTTTCAAAATGGTGTTAAGTTCCATATCCCACTACCAGCTTTAAGATCTTTTGGTCAACCTAATGAGTGAAATGGACTTAAGCTACATAACTTACAAAGTCAAATCTTTTAATTACATTGAAGTTTAATCTCCATAAGTAGAGCAGTTAGTTCTAACTTGAGTTAGAATAACTATAAATGGAGAAAAGGTGGTTACAAGACTTTGGTTTCCTTTCATGTAAGACATGTGTATTATTGGGTATGAGAAATCTCTTCAACCTACCAAAAGTGCCAAATTTATTCTTGATTCTTAGTTATTGGATTAATGAGGCTTTAGGAGAGTTGTAACTAAAATAGACTAGATCCCATCAAAGGGTGTTTGGCTTTCATATCTTCATCGTGTCAAATAAGAGGAGTGTGTGAAACTTTTTAAGTTGTGTCTAATTCAAATAGCCTTATCTTCTTTATTTATTATAGGCCTCAAGTCAGGGATATGAGTTGTTATGAAGGTTTTGCTCAATATTTCAATTCACCTTAACCATTAGGGGTACCAAGAGCTTGAAATTGCTTTGCCTTTCAATGAAGTGTAAAGTACCTAGCTCATTATAATGGTCATAACAGAAGTTGGTGTTTTTCCTAGTCCTAATATGACCTTCTTTTGTGTCACATAAAGTGTTTATGCTTTAGAATTGTAACTCTTGGACTCATCTTGCCTAAATGGACTCCTTATCCATAAGTAACTTCCAAACACACTTTGCTAGTAACATTTTATTTATGGCTTCAACAAGATAAATACTTAACCCTCCTTCCTCTTTAGAGGAACAAAACTTGTTCCACTTAATTTTTTCACTATAAGCACTATTAAATTTACTAGACCATAGGAAGTTCTCTAAAGGCATTTCTATCTCCTTGAAGATATTTTGACAGAAATATAAATGACATAACTAGTGAATAAGAAGATTATTAAGCATTAATAAGAGACTTCTTGATGCGGAACCCAAGACTCTTAATCGACCTTTAGAACTCGTTACCAATCAAATCAGAATTAGTTTCTTAATAAAGTAATCAAATTAGGATTTGTTCTTACACCCAAGAACACTAATGAAAAGAACCCAAGTTAATTTTCAGAAATCCCCTTGAACCTCAATCAGTTAAGCACTCAAGAATACAAGAAATAGGAATTAAAATTGATAACAAAAGATAAACTCAATTGCAATCAATAAGAACACCTTACGCATAAGCCTAAAAGAAAGCAAAACTCTCTTTGTTCAGATTTGAAAATTTTGAATTACAACTTGTTCCACATTACATCTGAAAACAGCCTTGTTATAGGCATTACAATGCAAGACAAAACATTAAAAATTGAAATAAATGTCTTCAAGGTAGTAAAGAACATGGCTGATGTGGAGAACGTGTTTGAGAAGGTGGGTGAGATGAAAAGACAATCTTCAATGTTGAGAGAGAGGTGGTTGTTGGAGAGAATAAGATGACAGCTATAAAAACCCTAAAACAAGCTTAATTAAACCTAAACCTAATGCGTTTTGAATGGGCTTAAGTAAAAATAACAAGGGGCCCATGTATTCTATCTTAAAAAGCTAAATTGAGCCCATAAACCAAGTCTGTAATAGAAGTGACTAAAAACCAATGTGACCCCCTTAAAATATGGCCCATCTCACTTATTATAATCCCAAAGGAGGCAAATAAAAACAACTCATAACAAACAAACCCAAATTTGACCCAAAACAAGCTCAAAAATACAAACACCCCAAACTAGTCTATTAGCCCAATTATATAGACATACTTAGGCTCCAAAACATTTCCATATATGGACTTCCCATATTTAGGCAGCTCAACATGTTTTTGCACATAAATTTGGAGTTGTTCCTTCAGACGCTTTGCTTGGGACCTTGTGATCGGATCGACAAAACTTTTCATATTGGGAAAACCTTCCATGTTGTCACTTGAATGATATAGTTTTTCTTGAATAGCCTCAATATGATTTCCCTTAGCATCTTCTTGTGCTTTAGTTCCATTTTCCAAATTTGGTGAAGTTTCCTTATTTGGAACCTGAAAACTTTCCATATTTGGAATCAGTTCTAAATCACCGAGAGCGCTTCTTGTAACATCTTGAACGTCATTTGTATTATTTCCCTTCCCCTCAAAATGATTCGTCCTCGAATCTTCACCTTCATCAAAATCAAAAAGAGACAGGTTAGATACATTAAAGGTACTAGAAACAGCATACTTGCCAGGAAGCTCAATTTTGTATTCATTGTCATTGATCTTAGCAATGATTTGAAATGGTCCATCACCACGAGCATCCAATTTAGATTTTCGTTTGGAAAGAAACGTTTCCTTGTGCATGTGTACCCATACCCAATCTCCTAGTTCAAAGGTTACCATGCTCCTTCCTTTGTTCACTTAGGTAGCAACTTGTTGATTTCTCTTCTCAATCCTTTATCGTGCTTTATTGTGAATGACCTTCACCATTTTAGCATTTTTAAGCCCATCTAAGTTAGAGATATCACTTAAATTAATAGGCATAAGATCCAAAGGGGTTAGTGGTTTAAAACCATACGCAATCTCAAAACGAGAAAATATAGTAAACGAATGCACACTTCTATTATAAGCAAAATCAACAAATGGTAAAAGTTCTTCCCAAGTCTTTACATTCCTTCTAATTAAAGCACGCAACAAGGTACCAAGAGTCCTGTTTACTACTTCAGTTTGACCATCAATTTGAGGGTGTGATGAAGTAGAAAATAACAACTTAGTCCCAAGTTTAGACCAAAGTACACGCCAAAAATGAGTAAGAAACTTCGCATCTCGGTCAGATACAATAGTTCTAGGAATACCATGCAAACGTACTACCTCATAGAAAAACAAATCGGCAATGTGAGATGCATCTTCAGTTTTATGACATGGAACAAAGTGAGCCATTTTAGAAAAGTGATCCACTACAACAAAAATTGAGTCTCGTCCTTTCTTAGTCCTCGGTAACCCCAAAATAAGGTCTATAGAAATATCAACCTAAGGATGAGTAAGAACAGGTAATGGCATGTATAACCCATGTGGTTGAACTCTAGACTTAGCTTGCCTATATGATATGCAACGTGAACAGATTTTCTCAACGTTTTTGTGCATATTTGGCCAAAAGAAATGCTCATGCAACATACTCAATGTCTTGTCTATACCAAAATGTCCCATGAGCCCCCCACTATGTGCTTCACGAACAAGCAATTCTCGAATTGAACCATTAGGCATGCATAATTTCCCTTTCTTAAATAGAAATCCTTCATGCCTATAAAAATCATGGAATGCAGCATGTTCACAAGTAACATACGCATTTCAAAAGTCAACATCATGCGCATACAGTTCTTTCATGTGCTCAAATCCCAACAACTTAGAAGAAAGAGTTGAAATCAAAGAATATCTTCTAGAGAGTGCATCAACTACAACATTCTCTTTTCCTTGCTTGTATTGTATCACATATGGGAAGGATTCAATGAATTCCACCCATTTTGCATGTCGCTTATTTAACTTGCTTCGCCTCTTCAAATGGCGCAATGATTCATGGTCGGTGTGAATTACAAATTCTTTAGGCAACAGATAATGTTGCCATGTCTCTAATGTCCTCACCAATGCATATAGCTCTTTGTCATAAGTTAAGTAGTTGAGTTGTGCTCCATTTAGCTTCTCGCTAAAAGAAACAACTTGTCTTTTTTCCTGCATCAAAACAGCACCTATTCCAATCTCGGAAGCATCACATTAGATTTCAAAAGTTAATTCAAAATTAGCCAGCCTCAACAATGGTGTATTACTCAACTTATCCTTTAATAATGCAAATGCATGCTCTTGCTCTTTACCCCAAATAAACCCTTTATCTTTTTTCATGATTTCAGTCAATGGGGCAGCAATTGCACTAAAATCTTTGACAAATCTCCTATAGAAACTTGACAAACCATGAAAGCTCCTTACCTCACTAACATTCTTAGGTTTTGGCCATTCATGTATAGCCTTTACCTTTTCACTAACTACTTCAATTCATTTTGTATTCACCACATATCCCAAGAAAATGATGCAGTCAATGCAAAATGTACATTTCTTTATGTTAGCATACAATTGAAATTTGTGCAACACATCGAACCCACATTTTAAATAAATGACATGTTTTTCAATAGATTTGATGTACACTAGAATGTCATCAAAATAGACAACTAAAAACTTGCCAATAAATTCTCATAAATCATGGTTCATTAAACGCATAAAGGTACTTGGTGCATTAGTTAGGCCAAATGACATTACCAGCCGCTCATACAATCTATGTTTAGTTTTAAAGGCAGTTTTCCATTCATCACCTGGTCTCATTCTAATTTAGTGATAACCACTCTTCAAATCAATTTTAGAAAAGATGCATGCGTCATGTAACTCATCCAACATATCATCAAGTCGAGGTATAGGAAGTCGATATTTTACCGTTATTTTGTTGATAGCTCTGCAATCCACACACATACACCAACTTCCATCCTTCTTTGGTACCAACAAAATGGGTATTGCACATGGGCTTAAGCTCTCTCTTATGTGTCCTTTCTTAAAAAATTCTTCCACTTGCTTTTGCAATTCTTTAGTCTCCGCAGGATTGCTGCGATAAGCTGGTCTATTTGGTATGACAGCCCTAGGAACGAGATTGATTTGATATTCAATTCCTTGCAAAGGTGGTAAACCTTGAGGTAGATCATCAGGAAAGACATCGCTATATTCCTGCAAAACATCAATCACAACACTAGGAAAAGTGGGGTTAAGATCATTAGTTGAAAAATAAGCTTCTTTGTACAAAAGTACAAACATTGGCATGTTTGTCATCAAAGCTCTCTTCACATCCCTCACTTTTGCATAGAAATTCACTTCTCTCTCTTCTTTTCTCTCATTGGCTGAATTATCTTCATTCTTTTTCTCTTTATATTTTCCTTCTATTTTTCTCTCACTCTCCTTTTTCT
Organism: Erythroxylum novogranatense; assembly: GCA_029891385.1. Classification (NCBI taxonomy): domain Eukaryota; kingdom Viridiplantae; phylum Streptophyta; class Magnoliopsida; order Malpighiales; family Erythroxylaceae; genus Erythroxylum; species Erythroxylum novogranatense. Next base: position 48,478,282 of record CM057227.1, read on the forward strand.
CTTTCTTTCTCATTTTTTTCTTTTTCGTTCAGCCACTTTTTTTGGAAATTCATCATTGGATTTTTCAAGTTGCATTTGGTCGTCAAAATTTTGTTTTGGTGTCAAAGGTAAAAGTGTATACCTTTTGCCCTCTTTCTCCACTACACACCTATTTAAATGTCTATCATGCATTACTCTTCTATCTCATTGCCATGGTCTACCTAACAACATATGACTAGCTTGCATTGGAACCACATCACATTTAACTTCATCACTATACTTCCCAATTGTAAATGACACCCTCACTTGTCTTTGGACTCTCACTTCCCCACTATTATTAAGCCACTGTAATTTGTTAGGTCTGGGGTGTTTAGTGATTTCTAGTCCCAATTTATCAATAAATAATGTACTAGCCACATTCACACAACTACCCCCATCAGTAATCACACTACACACTTTCCCACTAAGCATCTAATATGAAAGATATTTTCTTGTTGTAGTCTCATCCCCTCTTGGTCTTCTTTATATTGTGCACTCAAAGCATGCCTAGTCACCATCAATCTACCCTCTATAGGTAACTCCCCATCACCACCATCCTCCAAGGAAGGCATCTCATCATCGACATCATCGGTTTCAACCTCACCACCACACATCACCATTACTCTTTTGTTTGGGCATTGTGAAGCTATATGACCAAATTCCAAATATCTAAAACATTTGATATCACTATTTCTATTAGTGTGGGAAGTAGAAATACCTTTGTTTTTGTTGTCGAATGGTTCTTTTGACTTGGTTTTATCATCTTTTTTTAATTGGGTAGTCTTGTTATCATTCCTCCAATTCGACTTCCATGTGAAATTTTGAGTCGAATATGTGTTGGCTTGCCTTGTAATTCCCTTTTGCTTCAATTGCTTCTCTATTTTCATGGCCATGTGTACCATGTCTTCTATCTCTATATAATGTTGAAGCTCTACCACATTAGCAATATCTCTATTGAGTCCATTGAGAAACCTTGCCAATGTGGCTTCTCTATCTTCCTCCACATTTTCCCTTATCATTGCTATCTCCATCTCTTTATAATAGTCCTCCACACTCTTTGATCCTTGAACAAGGCTTTGTAATTTTTGATGCAATTCCCTATAATAGTGGCTAGGAACAAAAAGTCTTCTCATAATGGCTTTCATCTCCTCCCTCGTTTGGATAGGACGTTATCTATTTCTCCTTCTACTCATGATCAATTGGTCCCACCACACACTGGCATACTCACTAAACTCTACGACAACAAGCTTTACCTTCTTTTCTTCTAAGTAATGTGACACTAAAAAATGAGCTTCACCTTTCTTTCCCATTCCACGTATGCATCGGGATCATTTTTGCCTAGAAATGATGGAATTTTTATTTTGATACTCCCTAGGTTTCTGTCAAGATCATTTCAGTCCGTCCTTGCTCTTCCATAGTTTCTACCTTCATTTATCATGGTGGCTTGATCATCAAACTCTTCATTATATTCATCGTCAATTGGAGGTGATGGTTATCTTCTCGGAATTGGAACATTTTGGCCAACCCCCTTGTCAATTCTTTCACTCATGTCCCTCATCATGATTTGCATTCTTTGGAACTCCTGTTGCATAGCTTTTAGAATGAAAGCTTGGTCCTATTTCTCAACTCCACTTTCATGAGAATCCATGTTCAATCTAAAATTTCAACAAAGATAACAACAAAATATTCCTCACAAACACTCCCCACGTGTTTACTCTCATAGTAACGACACACCTCTCATGTTTTCACTCAAACTTGACTTTTTTCCCTCTTTTGAGCTCACACACTCTTGTCTTTTACCACTCAAGCAATCTTTCAATATTTATACTTAAGGTCCAAATCAAATAGAAACCAAATATCTTAATGCAACTAATTTTAATTAAGAAATTTCAAGGAAATCCTAAACAAAGAATGAAAACACGCAAAATACTAGAAGTAAAATTGACGCAAACAACAAATTGAAAGCATACACTTGAATTACCAATAAGTGTATGATGATTTTTTTTTTGTTTTAAGGCAGCAATGAATCAATATTACAGCCTTTTTAATGTAATAGATGCAACTAGGCAGATTCAATAACAAAAAACTAAAGGATGCAAGCAAATGACGAATCTAGAATTTAATATTAGAAACTTGAAATTCCCAAATGGAACCTCAAATTATCACTCAAAAGGCTCAAACAAAAACAAAATGTAAAGTATGGGTTTTGTTAGCAACCAAACTAAATTGAAAAGAATTAGATACGAACGGCCCCAAAATTGCGCTAATTATACCTAAACTGTTCTGAAATTTAAAACACCCAAACAACAGCTATAATCATGCTTTCCCTTGAACTTTTAACGTTTTTTAGTATATTTGAAGCCAACAAAAATCGAAGCAATAGTTGTTTCGCTTAATTGCACGGTTTTGGATATGTAAGATCTTGAAATTTTGTTTTTGGCACGAACAAGCCAAATAGAATGAAAAAAATATGTTTTTGAGCCAATATGGAATAAAAACTTACTTGATTGGAATTAATGCTCTAATACCAAATGATGCGGAACCCCAAGACCCTTAATCGACCTTTAGAACTCGTTACCAATCAAATCATAATTAGTTTCTCAATAAAGCAATCAGATTAGGATTTGTTCTTACACCCAAGAACACTAATGAAAAGAACCTAAGTTAATTTTCAGAAATCCCCTTGAACCTCAATCAGTTAAGCAAATTAAAATTGATAACAAAAGATAAACTCAATTGCAATCAATAAGAACACCTTGCACATAAACATAAAAAGAAAGCAAAACTCTCTTTATTCAGATATGAAATTTTAGAATTACAACTTGTTCTGCATTACATTTGAAAACAGCCTTGTTATAGGCATTACAATGCAAGACAAAACATTAAAAACTGAAATAAATGTCTTCAAGGTAGTAAAAAACGTCGTTGATGTGGAGAATGTGGTGCAGAAGGTGGGTGAGATGAAAAGACAATCTTCAATGTTGAGAGAGAGGTGGCTTCTGGAGAGAATAAGATGGAGAGGTGAATATGACAGCCACACATGCTTAATTAAACCTAAACCTAATGGGTTTCGAATGGGCTTAAGTAAAAATAACAAGGGGCCCATGTATTCTAACTTAAAAGATAAATTGAGCTCATAAACCAAGTCTGAAATAGAAGTGACTAAAAACCAACATGTCCCCCTTGAAATGTGGCCCATCTCACTTATTCTAATCCCAAAGGAGACAAATAAAAACAACCCATAACAAACAAACCCAAATTTGACCCAAAATAAGCTCAAAAATACAAACACCCCAAACTAGTCTGTTAGCCCAATTATGTAGACATACTTAGGCTCCAAAACATTTCCATATATGGACTTCACATATTTAGGCAGCTCAGTTTCAACATGTTTTTGCACATAAATTTGGAGTTGTTCCTTCAGACACTTTGTTTGGGACTTTGTGACCGGATCAACAAAACTTTCCATATTGGGAAAACCTTCCATGTTGGCACTTGAATGATCTAGTTTTTCTTGAATAGCCTCAATATGATTTCCCTTGGCATCTTCTTGCGCTTTAGCTCCATTTTTCAAATTTGGTGAAGTTTCCTTATTTGGAACCTGAAAACTTTCCATATTTGGAATCAGTTCTAAATCACCGAGAGCGCTTCTTGTAGCATATTGAATGCCATTTGTATCACTTCTAGCATATGAAAGAAATCTATTGTTCCAATGTTGGATTCTAAAGAGATGATTGAGTCTAATAGAGCTTTTCAATTTGAGTAGTTGATCTTCTTGTCAGTGATTGGTATCCCTAATTAACCAGAAGAAAGTAATTGAAGATTAAGATTTGAAATAATTGAAAGGGTGTTAATGGAGTCCTTAACATTATAGGAAACAAATAGGCTACTCTTAGCTTTGTTAATGGAGAAACCAAAGATAAGATTGAAAGGATTTAGGCAATGCATTATTGTTTCCACTTAAGTAGGCTCAAGTTGATAAAGGGGTAAAAGATCATCAACAAAAGATAGGTTTAAGAGCTTCAACTTCTTACATTTATGATAGTATTTGAAGCTAGCTCTTTGTTTAATTTTGTAAGAAATTGTTTTGGGCAAGATCTCAATGCAAATGGAGAAGAGATCAAGTGAAAAAGGTTCCCTTTGTATCAAGCCACACACTATTGAAGTTAAGAAAAAGCTCCATGATTCACTAAAATTTCATAGGATAGAGTGAAAAAGCATTACTTCAATCATAGAATAAAGTTAGCATGATATCAAAAGCTTAAAGTGCTTTATGCAGGAAAGACCAGTTGACAAAGTTAAATGCCTTTGAGAAATCAATTTTCAATACAAAACTTTTTACAGATTTCTTGCTTAAGTAGCTTCTGAATAGTTACTGAGCTAAGAGCAAGTTATCTCCTATGTACCTTCCTTGTGTGAAGGCACTCTGACATGGATTGATTATAAGTTTTAGCATTTCCTTGAATTTAGAAGCCAAGATCTTACACATGATCTTATAAACCACATTGAAGTATGAGATGGGTCTAAAATCATCCAAGCTATTAGGTTTAGAACTTTTAGGAACTAAAGTTATAAAGTTTTATTCAGTTTTTTAAGCATCTTTCCCTAAGTCAAAAAATTTCTAAAACCTCCTTACAGATCAATTCACCAAATAAGTACCATATTTTTAAGGAAAATGTGCATTGACGCCATCAATGGCCATCTTGATATCCCCTGTCTCAACTGGTTTCACTAGCAACTATTTTAAATTTTAAGGTAAAATATTTTGAATCACTCTAGTGTAAAAGTTCTAATTCACAAAATTATTATGTGGTGAACAGTTTTAGATTGTAAAGAAAGAATTAGACAACATAATTTCACACTTACTAATAATGAATAAACAAACAAGTAATTAGAATCTGATTTATGAAAATAAAATTTAGAGACAAATTTCAAATACATATGAGGTCAAATTATAGTTTTGCCAATGTTTAAAGAACGATATCCCAAATTGAAACTTAATCTTTTTGAATAAAGAATGCTGAAATGAAGGTTACAGAAGTCAGAATAATACTACCAATCATAAAGGTCGTCGTTGTATTCAAAGTAAGCACTGCCTATATGTTCAATCTCTACTTCATCGAATGACAATCAACACAAAAAATCTAACAGCCAACAAATGTTTTTTGGACCTTAACCATATCTTTTTTTTAAGGCTGTTGGCAAAAATAACCATATATGTCTTCTGCCTATAGTAGATTTGTGTCTGTGTGTGTATATATATATATATCTGTTATTAATAATCTTTGTAATTCTGAATTTACGAGACCATGGGCATCACTATCTTAACACAAGATAGTTCGTGCATTCAACTATCTTTAACTAATCTTCGTTGGCAAGGTTTTTAATGAATTTTCTTTTCTTTTTTTGTTTAATCATTTAGAATATCCTTGGACGAAAATAAGTGAACTGTACAAGTTGAAATTTAACAGCCCGCCATAACCAATTATCTAAATATAATTCTATGAGCTAAATGTGAAAATTAGTGAGGACATGAAGTGAAATGGTATCATTCCAACTTTGGTATTGCTACAGAAATAGTATGATTGGAAACGTGCCTTTCTTTCACTGTCGCCTTTTTTTCCTGCATATAGACTACATCGCAGGAAGGAAATAATGCAAAGCCAGCCTGTATCTATATTCTCACTGAGATGTGACGTTCCAGGAATTTGATGAGCGCGTAGAAATTCGACTTCCACTATAGGAAAAAGCGCGATTATTGATAAAAATTTTCGACAGAAAACGTTAACTTTTTATCAGTAACCAATGATATGAGTTCCGTACCGTACCGGCCGGTACGTTCCGTACCGGCAGGAAACCGGTACCGGTATTGGTTCGAAATTACCGAGTTTAAATTTCGGCCGGTACCGGCTATTTTCGATCGGTACCGACCGGTACCGGTGATTCCGGTAATTTTCGATTTTTCTAGGGACCTATTTGCAAAAAAAAAAACTTTTTATCCTAAAAATCTACCCAACCCCCGGCCTCGACCTACTCGCTACTCTCCTCTTCTTCTCTCTTCTCGCCTACGCTCCTCCGTCCGTCTCCGCCGCCCTCGTCTGCCAGATCCGTGCCGTCTGTCGCTCTCCCGCCACGTTCTTGCCTCCACAGTGCGGATCTGGACTCCGGTGGTCTTCTCGTCCGTCTGTGGAGTCTTGACTCTTCGTTCTTCTCCTCGGCGTAAATCGCCTCGTCGGTCCTCCACCGAGAGCAGCAGCCATCGCAGCCTTGTCCGTCGTCCTCCGACGTCAACCCCAGCCGACCCGACATCGACCCAGATCTGTGAAGACCGAATGTATTGTTTTATTTTTCATGGATTTTTGAAATTAATTGCTTCTGTCATTGTGTTGGTTGTTGGATAATGGTAGATTTGTTGTTAAAAATTGGATGACGGTAGATTTGTGGTTGTTGGGAATTGCTTCTGTTTTTGTGATGGATACCGATGACGAATTGATGATGGATTTGGGTTGAAGACTTGAAGTGTTGAACCGTTGAAGTGAAGTTGTGTAAAAAATGTAAATGGTGAAAGTGATTTCGGTTGAAATGTTGAATGGCATTCTTGAAGTGAACTTGACATTTTGCATTTTGGTCTTTGGCATTTTGGATTATGGAAGTTGATTTTGGATTTTGGCATTGAATTGATCCTAATGTCCCATTGGAAAATAAATTTAGAATGGTAATTGTGATTGAATTGTTGAATTGTGGATGAATGAGATTTATTTTTAATTTGTGCAATTGAATTTGAGATTGAGTTTGATACTTTGATAATCAAAATCAAATTAACATTTAAACCTAACTTTAATTGTAAAATTGATAATCAAATGTGATATAAATAATTAAATGTAAGTTTGTAAAATTAATAATCAAAATCAGTAAAATTGAAAAAACTTAAATCATTAATTGACATATTGTTAATATTTGTTATATGGTAATTCATTTTTATATTTGGGTATTGAATTTTGATAAATAATTAGTTAAGTATAAATTTGGGTATTTGGAAATTGGAATTTAATTGAATTAGAATGGATTTGAATTGAATTGGAATGGAATGGAATTGAATTGGAATGTAAATTAAATTGGAATTGAATTGAATTGTAATGAAATTGAATCGAATTGGAATTGGAATTTGGATTGAAAATTGATTGAATGGAAATGAAATTATGAATGTTTTGTAATTATTAGGATTGAAAATTGTTGTCAATGGAATGAATGAAAATGAAATTATGAATGTTTTGTAATTGTTAGGATTGGAAATTATTGAGAATGGATTGAATGGAAATGAAATTATGAATGTTTTGTAATTGTTAGTATTGAAAATTGTTGGGAATGGATTGTTTGGAAATGGAATTATGAATGTTTTGAAATTGTTAAGATTGAGAATTGTTGGAATTGAATTGAATGGAATAGAATTGAATTGAATGGATTGGATTGGATTGAATGGAATTGAATTGAATTGAGTTGATTTGAATTGAATTGGATTGGATTGGATTGGATTGGATTGAATTGAATCGGATTAGATTAGATTGAATTGAATTGGATTGGATTGGATTGGATTGAATTAAATTGAATTTGATTGGATTGGATTGGATTGAATTGCATTGGATATGATTGGAATTGAATTGAATAGAATGGAATTGAATTGAAATTGAATTGGAATTGGAATTGGAATTGAATTGAATTGAGTTGAATTGAATTGGATTGGATTGGATTGAATTTATTTGAATTGGATTAGATTGAATTGAATTGGATTGGATTGGATTGAATTGAATTGAATTTGATTGAATTGAATTGGATTGGATTGGATTGGATTGGATTGAATTGAATTGGATTGGAATTGAATGAAATGGAATGGAATTGAATTGGAATTGGAATTGGAATTGAATTGAGTTGATTTGAATTGAATTGGATTGGATTGGAATTGAATTGAATTGAATGGAATTGAATTGAATTGGATTATATTGAATTGAATTGAATTGAATTTGATTGGATTGGATTGAATTGAATTGAATTGAATTTGATTGAATTGAATTGGATTGGATTGGATTGGATTGGATTGGATTGGATTGGATTGAATTTGATTGAATTGAATTGAATTGGATTGGATTGGATTGGATTGAATTGGATTGGAATTGAATGAAATGGAATGGAATTGAATTGGAATTGGAATTGGAATTGAATTGAGTTGATTTGAATTGAATTGGATTGGATTGGAATTGGATTGAATTGGATTGGATTGGATTGGATTGAATTGCATTGGATATTATTGGAATTGAATTGATAGAATGGAATTGAATTGGAATTGAATTGGACTTGGGATTGGAATTGAATTGAGTTGAATTGAATTGGATTAGATTGGATTGAATTTATTTGAATTAGATTAGATTAGATTGAATTGAATTGAATTGAATTTGATTGAATTGAATTGGATTGGATTGGATTGGATTGGATTGGATTGAATTGAATTGAATTTGATTGAATTGGATTGGATTGGATTGGATTGGATTGGATTGGATTGAATTGAATTGAATTGAATTGAATTGAATTGGATTGGATTGGATTGGAATTGAATTGAATGGAATGGAATTGAATTGGAATTCGAATTGGAATTGAATTGAGTTGATTTGAATTGAATTGAATTGGATTGGAATTGAATTGAATTGAATTGAATTGAATTGAATTTGATTGGATTGGATTGGATTGAATTAAATTGAATTTGATTGGATTGGATTGGATTGGATTGGATTGAATTGAATTTGATTGAATTGAATTGGATTGGATTGGATTGAATTGAATTGAATTGAATTGGATTGGAATTGAATGAAATGGAATGGAATTGAATTGGAATTGGAATTGAATTGAGTTGAATTGAATTGAATTGAATTTGATTGAATTGAATTGGATTATATTGAATTGAATTGGATTGAATTTGATTGAATTGAATTGAATTGGATTGGATTGGATTGGATTGGATTGGATTGGATTGAGTTGAGTTGAATTGAATTGAATTGGATTTGATTGGATTGTTTTGAATTGAATTGAATTGTTTTGAATTGAATTGAATTGTATTTGAATTGAATTGAATTGGAATGGAATTGCATTGAATTGAATTGGAATTGAATGGAATTGGAATTGGATTGGATTGGAATGAATTGGATTGAATTGGATAAGATTGGATTGGATTGGATTGAATTTGATTGAATTGGATTGGATTGGATTGAATTGAATTGAATTGGATTGGAATTGAATTGGATTGGATTGGATTGAATTTGATTGAATTGAATTGGAATGGATTGGATTAGATTGAATTGCATTGAATTGAATTTGATTGAATTGGATTGGATTAGGTTGAATTGAATTGAATTGAATGTTTTGAATTGTTAGCTTTGTGCATATTGTCATTATGTCTTTGAAATTATGTGTTATTCATTTTTTATGCGGATAAATGGAAGGAAGTTCAAATATTCGATCAATCTAGTTCGGGAAGATCTGATGATCCGACTTGGGCTCACGTTGGTGTGGTTCGGTCGAAAAGAATCATACTATTTGCTTGTTTTGTATGAAGCATTTAAAAGTGGAGGAATCACCCGATTGAAAAGACATTTAATTTGGGGTTAAAGGAGATGTGGGCGTGTAAAAAGTAAGTCATGATGTGAAGTGGCAGATGAAGACATTGCTTGATGAACATCAATTTGAGAAAGATAGAAGAGAAAGATTGAATCTTGAAATTGGTAGTGGAAGTTCATTTCCCGGTTTCCGTGGTGATTATGGAGATGTTCAAGGTGGAAGTGGTAGTGGTAGTTGTAGCATCCCACCCCCTCCTAGTAGGGTAAAATAGTAAAATTGACATATGATGAGACTAATAGGGAATATTTAGTACTGTTCATGCATAATAGGATTGATACACAGTATCAATTGTGTACATGGAATTACGGTATATGCATTCATGACATTCCCGGTAATTGGGCCTAACGGCATTTTGATTTGAAAAATTATTCTGAGTGCATCATTGAGCGTTTTACATTTTTTTGGGATTTATAGGAATTTTTTTGGAATTTTCTGAAGAAACTTTCCGGACCGGCAAAATCGCCGGTAACGGGCCTAAACATGTTTTGGGGTAGAAAAGGTGATTTTCGTGATTGAAAAATTATTTGGAGTACACTGTTTCATGTTTTACAATTTTAGGGAATTTCAATAATTCTCAGAAAAATAATTTGGGGAAAATTCCCAGAAATTTCCGGACCGGATAAATTGCCAATTAGCGAATCGATCGATTTTGGTAGCAAAAATCGCTACCCAATGGCCTTTGTAATATTGAGTATATTATTTTAGGACTGAAAGTAGGGTCATTTGAATTAATTGGAGTAAAATTTTGATCGGATTAATAAATTGATATTTTGACTTTTCTTAAAAAATTTACCAATGGTATGTTGCCATTTAAAAGCAACATTTAATGCTCTCTTATCTTTTGATTTGGTGGTGTGCCTTTAAAAGAATGGGAAAGAACTCCTTATGGCTTAAAACAACTTATCTCATCCGAAAACACTCCTCTCTCCCACCACCATCGATTTTGCTTCCTTTTTCTCATCTTCCTCCAAATCTTACCAAGCCACTTCCTTTCCTTGATAAACCTACACATGTTTGGGGTTAGAAGTGAGTGGAGAAGTGGTTGTGGTAGGTAGCAAAGAAAGAATTGAAAGGAATTGAAGATTGGAAGCTTTATAGGAGGTAAGTGTTAATTGAAGGTTTTAAGCTTTAATTAAGTTGTACATGTTGGTTTAATGATGAATTGAATGCCATGGTAGTTAGGAGTCATAAATGGAGCATTTATTATGCTTAGGGATGCATTAAATTGATGACTTATATGGATGGAATTAATGGGTATAAGGTTAGGTTGAATTATGAATTGAAAATAGTGGTTAGAAGTGGTTATGGCTTGATTTTGAGTTGAGTATGGATGATTATTTGAGTATATGAATTGAGGAATTTAATGCTGCCAATTTTCAGTATTAGCCCTAGTATATGTATGACTGTAGGAATATTTAATTTGTATTTATTTGGATGTTTAGTGATGTGAAAAGGCATTGGAAATGTTAGAACTAAGATTAACCTTAAATCTGGAAAATTAGAGTTGAAATTGATGTTACTGTTTTATTCATAATTTATTGTGTAGAAATGCAAATGAGGTAAGGTTAGTGGCCACTGAAACTTTGGAATGTTGGCTTCAATTTAGTGTGAAATAGGTGTTGTTGAATTTCAATGATAGAAGGGTAAATTTTTGCATGGAAAGTTACTGTTCCATTGCCTGTGAACAGTAACCGAGACCACAACATATGAACTTTGCTGATTTTTATGAATTAATTGAGATGGAATTAGGAGAAATGATCTTTATGGAAGTTGTAGCATATTGAATTATCTTTCCATTGCTACTGATATTGCTATTTTTTAGAATTGTATATTGGGAGATATGAATTGATTACTAAGGACTGGTTTTGAGCATTTTGGATGAAACCTAGCTTAAGTGTGATTTTGTGTGTAGAGGAAGAGATTACCTTGAAAATGATATATGGTGTGTAATTTTTAGAAGTCAGAATTGGGAGTTATGATTTTGCAAAGATTGACCCTACATTAGGTTATGAATGACTGATCATAACAGTATCTTCCATAACAGTTTTGAAATTGTTAGAGATCTAATTGGATGATGAGTGCTTCATGAAAATTGAAGTTTGAGATGTTATCTTTACAGGGATATAAAGTTCTGATTTTACTGACTTGTGTACAGGAGATATGCTTGTTGTAAGGTTCTGCCCAAATTGAAGGATTGCGAGGGCAGTAACATTAAATGAATTAATTGACTTGCTTAGAAATAGAATCTGATTTTGGATTGTTCATGAAAGTTGTTGAGGACAATGTGAACTTATTGACCATATTTTTTGGTAATTTATTATTGAAGAATCAGTGAGTTATGAAATTGTCAATGTGCTGCCCTGTGTTAATGGGAATTGTGTAGGCAGAAGGTTTGATGGGATATTTGACACCTTGGGGTTGGAATTGATTTTATGGTCTTCTTGAGAATTGTAGAGCTTTTCATAAGCTTTCCAACAAGGTATAGTTTGCATTTTCAGAAAAGTGTAGGAAGAGTTATGGGTGTTGGAAATTTGGTTGGAAATCGAAAATAAAGGAGAAATATGGGTTATATATAAATATAAATTGTTGAGTTTTGGTTTCCTTTGTGAATAACTTTCCGTCCGACGTCCGATTGACCTGGTTCTTGAGGCATCGGATTCGTTGAATGTTTAATTTCATTTTATAAGAAATTGTGAATTTTAGGCGGAAATTGCGTGGCCGGGTGTGGAACTTTTAATCATGTTTTATTTAATTGGGGACCTATAGAGGTCCGAATTGCGCACCGTCAGCGCCAATAGGTTTTCTAAATTTTTGATGAATTTTTATTATGGGAAAAATTTGGGATTAGGGCCGGAAAATTTATGAACATGCATATCTCATCAACATGAGCACAAATTTCATATTTAGTGACTCGTACTTTTTCTGATTCATATAGAGGCCAATTGGAGCGTCGATTGACCGACGTCACAGAGACTTCCCGACATTAGCTCGGAAGTAATAGGTGAGTAACCTAGTTGGTTTCTCAAATTTCTGGTTGCTTATATGTTCTACGTGAATTACATGCAACGATGAACTGTATGATTTCTAGCATGTATAAGAGTGGACTATTGTATGTTTACTGATTTTACTGTACTGAATGACACCGATACTGATATACTGGGCTTTATAGCCATATCATTGATTTACTGATACACTGGGCTTTATAGCCAAACACGGTTCATTTACTGAATACTGCACTGCATGCATAATTGCATGATCAGATAATGAACGTGCCCCAAGTTGCTATTTTTACTGATAAGAGCTTCGAGCTCTCACATCTGTCTTGTGGGGCCTCGAGCCGAGGGGAAAATCACGACACGTCCCCACTGAATCTTGGTGAGCACTTGGGCACAATACTGAATAACTGGAAAGAGTCACATATGCATTGCATTCGCATAAATGACCGCTACGTGACATGTCTTGCTTTTGTAATGGCATGAATTTCGTGAATAGTTTTACATTCTTGGACATTGTTATTGGCGCTTCTTGGTAAATGATTATTCGATCGTGTCTTTACGCCATGGGCGTAATGCATGATTTGAGTGAACTATCGATGATGGTTTCTCATTTGAGTTCGCAAAACTCACCCAAAATTTGCATCTATTTTCAGGTCTGAAGAATACCCGGTTGACACGGAGTATGTCTCTGTAGGCAAGCAAAGGGTGCTGGTCGGGATCAGTTAGGTATCTGCATTAGTGTCTTAGTAAATTGTGTTCCATGATCAACGTATCACTGAGGCTTTGCATTTTCTTGAGCCCATTGTGGTTTCATGTTTTCTTGCATTGGTGATTGTAAATTATTCTTGGATGACCGTAATAGCTGGCTGGTTTATATTGAACACGGGTTATATTTACTTATCATGTTTGCCGCACTAACGTTGAATTAATGGCTCCAAAACGAAAAAAATGTATCTTGAGTTTTAAATCGGTCGATGTAATACGCCACTCTCGCGGGACACGGACTCGGATATCACCAACGATATCGGGTTGGGTCTTACGAGAGAGGGTGTTATTAGGTGGTATCGAGCCGATGAGTCCGAAATGTATCTGGCACGATTTGGAACATAGGTTGCATGCATTTGAGTCGCGTCGTTGCAGATCGTGGTGGCGATCCCTAGTCGAGTCGCACGAGGATAAATCCTACGGTGCGTAAGTGTCAGTGACTAAGTGAGAGAAGAGTGAAAGCGGGATTAGAGTGTAAATCCTAAAGGGATAATCAATTAGGAAAGGATAAAGGAAAAATGGATAAGAATTTTGATATTGTCTTTGGGTTAGAAACCCTCGTATGTGATAGCGAGAATGGCGTGTCGGCCTAGACTAATTAAAATTTCGAATTAAGCGGCAATATTATGGTGGCGAAAAATGAAGATGTTTAGAACTTGGAGAGGTCCACTAGAGATGTGGGAAGAATATTGGTTATAGTAGACCTAAGTGATATAAATGCGGGATGGTTAGGTAATTACGATCTGATTGTATATGTCGTGAAATGAGAAACATTGGACCGGAGTAAAGTGTAAATGGTCCGATCGGGCATATTGTAATTCAACGTATAGAGATCGATAGATATTATAAGCGAGATGATGAAAGAGAGATTGTAAGAAGCTCGATAGAGTAATTGTAATGGTCTATCGAGAACTGAAAGAACCAAAAGTAAGATGCCAGTGCCTATTAGAGTGAGGTAAAAGTGATGATAAACTGAAATGAATTCGTGAAATGGTTAGGATTTGGACCGCGTAAGCTTGAGACCCGAAATGGTTATGTGATTATTGTCTCTGAGTTTGGAAATTAGTATGATAAAATCGTAAGGAAAAAATGATGAGATGATTGCTCTTGATGGTTAGGTGGATATGGATAAATGGATAGGCATATAGATAGAGATAAAAGGAGTGGTATCAACGATTTTGTCGGGTATTGGGAATTTGTGAACACCCGATCATAGGCATTTGAGGAAAATAGAAGGTAAGTAGCGAGAAAGCAGAATAAAATAATAATAATAATAATAATAATAATAATAATAATAATAATAATAATAATAATAATAATAATAATAATAATAATAATAATAATAATAATAATAATAATAATAATAATAATAATAATAATGATCATAAGCTGATAAGCCAAATTGATATGACCTTACAAGGTCAAGTTGCACGTAACGGATAAGGGAATGAGACATGCAGTTTAATACGGGGAGAATGAAATAAAGATCTTTAAAAAAAATGAAACCATAATAGTGGTATATGAAAGAGTTATTGCATTTAAGTCGATTCTTGTTGGGGATATCTATTGACGATAATGTTGATTGTGATTAATGAAATGTATGTTACATATATATGGAAACCATAGGGGAAATGAGCGGTAAATGTTTAGAGTGATTATAAGTGTGAAGTTCTTAATGGGTTAAAGTAAGATAAAAGTGGACTAATTGTGCTTGTATGAGGAGAAATGAAAAGTGATTCTGGTATCAGTCATTTAATTGAGGATGGGTATAAACGGAAAGGAGTCGTAAGGAAGTCCGAATTGTATGGATTACAAATTGGATTCCGGATAGAATGTTGTGGTATAGATTACTGAATAAGTGGTAAAGAAAGTGTTCAAGTGACTGTCACAAGGAACCTTCGCGAAAGGAATGTTTTGATCTGTTAAATGATGGCATAAAAGTGTCCTGATTGAGATTGTACGTATAGTGAAGAATGATTGAAAAGCAATTAGGTATAATAATTGATTGATGAGACTTTCGTGGACAGGATAAAGATGGTAGTAAGACTAACGGTTAAACGGATAGAAGTATGGACAAAAAATTAAAAGTGAAATTGGGTCATAGCTCATACTGTTGAGGTTATCCGCACTGTGTGTATAGAAATGTAAGGTATCCAACATGAGTGAAATTTTAATTGGAGGTAATCCTATTGCAATGTGAAGTGAATCGATCTCCATTTATGATGCAAAAGCATTAAGGAATCTAGATTTGAAATGAAGAATAAAAGAGTCCCAAATGAAAAGTGAGATACTAAAATAAAATGGAAATTTTGGAGGTCTAAATATGGATGACAAGGTATTAACATATGTTGATATGAAAACAGTTGAAGAGAAAATGAAAAGAGTAATGAAATGAAGACAAGAGGTTGAAAAGGAAAGCGACAATGAGGTGATGTCTTGACACTTTCATAAAGAAATTGCGATACACTAATTGTGGACTCGATGAAAAGGGTAAAAGATGTATGGTAAAGTCAATAAGACCCTAATAGGGATTTATACGAGGTAAGCAAATGGTAGTAGCGTGATTAGAGAGAATGTGTTTGGAAGTGTTGAGCAGTGAAAAGTAAAAAGAACGATAGGACTAATTGAGGAATCGACATCGATGATATCATACATTTGGAAGAGTGGGCGTTGAGTATTGAATGCGACAATATGTTGAACAGTATGAAATAAATTGAATCGATTTGTGATAAATGAATGCGGGTGTCATGCTCGCGATTGAAAGCCTTGGACCGTAGATTCCTATAAGGATACCTTTGGGTTAATTTGAGGAAAGAGACCGGTGTAAATACGACAATCTGAAATGAGCGAACAATTCTACCTACTAAACTCAACTAGTGAGCAGATAATGCTGCAATGAGCGGATCAATTACGAGATATTGGGATTTTAAATGAGTGTCAAGCAGATTATGGGTAATTGTGAAGTGTTTCTGGAAAATTGAAGTTGTAAATCTAGTGATAAGAATGGTTAAAAGTGCAGAAAGTAAAGTGATAAATTTTATGATGAGTTTGAATATCTGAATTGAATTGGAAAAACAATAGTGAAAAATTCAAAGAAGAAGTAAGTGCAATTTAGATAAAAGGTATTAGAACAAGAAAGTGAGCGATCAAAGTTAGACATTCTAGTAAGCATATGTGAAAAGTGAAATTGAGTAATTGTAGGTATAGAATGAAGTGATTATTGGCTCAAGTGTTTATAGGTTGAATGTCCAATAGGAAAAGGTTTGATTATGGTCGTGTTATAGAGTTTTGATTCTTTGGAGGAATATCTTGTTACCTTTGCGATTGCCTAACTCCACGAGGCCTCTTGGGAGTTAAAGACCATAATGGATTTGAGACTAAAATGTGTGAGATAAAGGAAAGTTGACTAGGAAAGCTGCATGGGTTAGCTAAAGTGGATCGGGATCGGAAAAATGAAGCAGTAAAAGGTATATCCGACTAAAGTGTGTGGACACTATAGAATAGTGAATTGTCTTACGAGAATCGAATTTAAATGTAAAGTGAATGGCATATAACAAATGACTGCATTAGGAACATTATTACTGATTATAGTGAAGTGGAGTTAAATGTCACTGTATTTGGTAATCGTCCCTGACGTGATTAAGGGAGGTATCAAAGAAATGGAGATGTACTATATGGCATTGGGGAAAAAGGTATTAGAAGGATAAAATGTGATCAGTGAATAGATTCGAAAATACTGCACTGAGTTATATATCGGAACCAAAGGTAGTGACTATTTTAGAAATGGCAAGTGAGATAGCTAAGAAAATGAGATCGCCAACTAATAATCTTGTTGAATCTGTCTACTGTATTAAGTGATAATGAGTTAGCCAAATTAGTAACTGAACCACGGACTGAGAGTGGTTATTGTGATCACTCGACAAATGAATCATTAAGTGGAAAAGTGTATGGGATATGTCGAATCATGTGATTACTGTCATAGTGAACCGTTGACTGAGAATTTCGAGGACGAAATTCTTATAAGAAGGGGAGAATTGTAACATCCCACCCCCTCCTGGTAGGGTAAAATAGTAAAATTGGCATATGATGAGACTGATAGGGAATATTTAGTACTGTTCATGCATAATAGGATTGATACACAGTATCAATTGTGTACATGGAATTACGGTATATGCATTCATGACATTCCCGGTAATTGGGCCTAACGGCATTTTGATTTGAAAAATTATTCTGAGTGCGTCATTGAGCGTTTTACATTTTTTTGGGATTTATAGGAATTTTTCAGGAATTTTCTGAAGAAACTTTCCGGACCGGCAAAATCGCCGGTAACGGGCCTAAACATGTTTTGGGGTAGAAAAGGTGATTTTCGTGATTGAAAAATTATTTGGAGTACACTGTTTCATGTTTTACAATTTTAGGGAATTTCAATAATTCTCAGAAAAATAATTTGGGGAAAATTCCCAGAAATTTCCGGACCGGATAAATTGCCAATTGGCGAATCGGTCGATTTTCGGTAGCAAAAATCGCTACCCAATGGCACTGTAATATTGAGTATATTATTTTAGGACTGAAAGTAGGGTCATTTGAATTAATTGGAGTAAAATTTTGATCTGGATTAATAAATTGATATTTTGACTTTTCTTAAAAAAAAATTTACCAATGGTATGTTGCCATTTAAAAGCAACATTTAATGCTCTCTTATCTTTTGATTTCGGTGGTGTGCCTTTAAAAAGAATGGGAAAGAACTCCTTATGGCTTAAAACAACTTATCTCATCCGAAAACACTCCTCTCTCCCACCACCATCGATTTTTGCTTCCTTTTTTCTCATCTTCCTCCAAATCTTACCAAGCCACTTCCTTTCCTTGATAAACCTACACATGTTTGGGGTTAGAAGTGAGTGGAGAAGTGGTTGTGGTAGGTAGCAAAGAAAGAATTGAAAGGAATTGAAGATTGGAAGCTTTATAGGAGGTAAGTGTTAATTGAAGGTTTTAAGCTTTAATTAAGTTGTACATGTTGGTTTAATGATGAATTGAATGCCATGGTAGTTAGGAGTCATAAATGGAGCATTTATTATGCTTAGGGATGCATTAAATTGATGACTTATATGGATGGAATTAATGGGTATAAGGTTAGGTTGAATTATGAATTGAAAATAGTGGTTAGAAGTGGTTATGGCTTGATTTTGAGTTGAGTATGGATGATTATTTGAGTATATGAATTGAGGAATTTAATGCTGCCAATTTTCAGTATTAGCCCTAGTATATGTATGACTGTAGGAATATTTAATTTGTATTTATTTGGATGTTTAGTGATGTGAAAAGGCATTGGAAATGTTAGAACTAAGATTAACCTTAAATCTGGAAAATTAGAGTTGAAATTGATGTTACTGTTTTATTCATAATTTATTGTGTAGAAATGTAAATGAGGTAAGGTTAGTGGCCACTGAAACTTTGGAATGTTGGCTTCAATTTAGTGTGAAATAGGTGTTGTTGAATTTCAATGATAGAAGGGTGAATTTTTGCATGGAAAGTTACTGTTCCATTGCCTGTGAACAGTAACCGAGACCACAACATATGAACTTTGCTGATTTTTATGAATTAATTGAGATGGAATTAGGAGAAATGGTCTTTATGGAAGTTGTAGCATATTGAATTATCTTTCCATTTCTACTAATATTGCTATTTTTTAGAATTGTATATTGGGAGATATGAATTGATTACTAAGGACTGGTTTTGAGCATTTTGGATGAAACCTAGCTTAAGTGTGATTTTGTGAGTTTACTGATTGGAGGCAATTTTAACATTTTATGTGAACTGAATTGGTGTGAGTGAACTTCTGAAAAGTTGTAGAGGAAGAGATACCTTGAAAATGATATATGGTGTGTAATTTTTAGAAGTCAGAATTGGGAGTTATGATTTTGCAAAGATTGACCCTACATTAGGTTATGAATGACTGATCATAACAGTATCTTCCATAACAGTTTTGAAATTGTTAGAGATCTAATTGGATGATGAGTGCTTCATGAAAATTGAAGTTTGAGATGTTATCTTTACAGGGATATAAAGTTCTGATTTTACTGACTTGTGTACAGGGAGATATGCTTGTTGTAAGGTTACTGCCCAAATGGAAAGATTGCAGGGGAAGTAACATTAAATGAATTAATTGACTTGCTTAGAAATAGAATCTGATTTTGGATTGTTCATGAAAGTTGTTGAGGACAATGTGAACTTATTGACCATATTTTTTTGGTAATTTATTATTGAAGAATCAGTGAGTTATGAAATTGTCAATGTGCTGCCCTGTGTTAATGGGAATTGTGTAGGCAGAAGGTTTGATGGGATATTTGACACCCTTGGGGTTGGAATTGATTTTTATGGTCTTCTTGAGAATTGTAGAGCTTTTCATAAGCTTTCCAACAAGGTATAGTTTGCATTTTTCAGAAAAGTGTAGGAAGAGTTATGGGTGTTGGAAATTTGGTTGGAAATCAGAAAATAAAGGGAGAAATAAGGGTTATATATAAATATAAATTGTTGAGTTTTGGTTTCCTTTGTGAATAACTTTCCCGTCCGACGTCCGATTGACCTGGTTCTTGAGGCATCGGATTCGTTGAATGTTTAATTTCATTTTATAAGAAATTGGGAATTTTTAGACGGGAAATTGACGTGGCCCCGGGTGACGGAACTTTTAATCACTGTTTTATTTAATTGGGGACCTATAGAGGTCCGAATTGCGCACCGTCAGCGCCAATAGGTTTTCTAAATTTTTGATGAATTTTTATTATGGGAAAAATTTGGGATTAGGGCCGGGAAATTCATGAACATGCATATCTCATCAACATGAGCACAAATTTCATATTTAGTGACTCGTACTTTTTCTGATTCATATAGAGGCCAATTGGAGCGTCAATTGACCGACGTCACAGAGACTTCCCGGCATTAGCTCGGAAGTAATAGATGAGTAACCTAGTTGGTTTCTCAAATTTCTGGTTGCTTATATGTTCTACGTGAATTACATGCAACGATGAACTGTATGATTTCTGGCATGTATAAGAGTGGACTATTGTATGTTTACTGATTTTACTGTACTGAATGACACCGATACTGATATACTGGGCTTTATAGCCATATCATTGATTTACTGATACACTGGGCTTTATAGCCAAACACGGTATATTTACTGAATACTACACTGCATGCATAATTGCATGATCAGATAATGAACGTGCCCCAAGTTGCTATTTTTACTGATAAGAGCTTCGAGCTCTCATACTGTACTGACCGGGCCTCGAGCCCGAGGGGAGAAATCCCTGACGCGTCCCCACTGAATCTTGGTGAGCACTTGGGCTGTCTTGAATAAGCGGAAAGAGTCACATATGCATTGCATTCGCATAAATGACTGCTACGTGACATATCTTGCTTTTGTAATGGCATGAATTATCGTGAATAGTTTTTACATTCTTGGACATTGTTATTGACCGCTTCTTGGTAAATGATTATTCTTTGGGATCTTTATGCACGCCATGGGCGTAATGCATGATTTGAGTGAACCATCGATGATGGTTTTCACTGAGTTCATAAAACTCACCCAAAATTTGCATCTATTTTCAGGTCTGAAGAATACCCCGGTTGACACGGGAGTATGTCTAATGTAGGCAAGCAAAGGTGCTGGTCGGGATCGGTTAGTATGCATTAGTGTCTTAGTAAATTGTGTTCCGCAATCAACGTATCACAAGGCTTTGCATTTTCTTGAGCCCATTGTGGTTTTCATGTTTCTTGCATTGATGATTGTAAATTATTCTTGGATGACCGTAATAATCAAATGGCTGGTTTATATTGAACACGGGTTATATTTACTTACCGTGTTTGCCGCACTAACGTTGAATTAATGGCTCCAAAAGAAAAAATGTATATCTTGAGTTTTAAATCGATCGATAGTAACGCCACTCTCGCGGGACACGGACTCGGATATCACCAACGATATCGGGTTGGGTCTTACGGAGAGGGGTGTTATTCTGATAGTGGTAGTGGTCTTGGTAGTGTTCCATCTCGGTTTGGATCTGTACAATCTGAAGTGAGAGAGAAGAAGGCATTTGCTGGTTTCTTTGCACCTCGAACAACTCACTTGAGCCCAACCTTCAATTCAGTAGTGCAATGCAGATAAGAGATCGCGCTCACAATGTGGATATGGCAGTAGCTAGATGGTGGTATGATCTGAGTTCGTCATTTAATGCTTCTCAATCATATTATTATCAACCTATGATAGATGCCATAGCCTCTTATGGTCTAGGATACAAAGGGCAATCGGTTGATGACTTAAGAGGTAAACTTTTGAGTTGTGCTGTGTCTAAAATGAGAGCTTATTTGGCTGAACGAAGAGTGAATTGGGGTATTAATGGATGCTCAATTATGTGTGATGGTTGGACGAATAGGAGACAAGAGCCTATCATAAATTTTTTGGTTTATTGTTTTAATGGATCTATGTTTTTAAAATCGATTGATGCATCTGGCATGATTAGAAATGCTGATAATTTGTTTCGGATATTTGATGAAGTTGTGAATGAAGTAGGGGTGGAAAACATTGTTCAGTTTATTACTGACAATGATTCCGCTTATAAAGCGGCAGGGATAAGGTTGCAAAGAACCTATAATTCCTTTTATTGGACTCCTTGTGTTGCACATTGCATTAACTTAATACTGGAGGATATAGGAAATCCTAGGTATTTTCCTGTTTTTGATGAGACCATGCAGAAGGCAGAGAAGGTGACAAAATTTATTTATAATCGTGCATGGGTTTTAAATTTGATGAGAACGGGATTTACCAATGGTAGAAATTTGTGTTGCCCTGCTGTGACAAGATATGCGACAAATTTCTTATCACTTCAGTCTTTTCTTTCGTTTAAGGTGGAGTTAAGGCAAATGTTTACAAGTGATAAGTGTGTTACATCTCAGCATGCTAGGTCTAATGCTGGAATGGAAGTTTGTAGTATCATACTGGAAGATAGGGAATTTTGGTCGCAATGTCAATTCGTTATCCGAGTTTGTGAGCCATTGGTGAGGGTGCTTCGGTTGGCTGATAGTGAAGAAAAGCCAACAATGAGTTATATTTTTGGTGCAATGGAGAGAGCAACGGAAGCAATCAAGGCCAATCTGAAACATAGGCCTTCTTTATACTAGCCATATATCTCAATCATTAATGAGAGAAGGAAAAGTCAACTTTCTTCTCCATTGTTTGTAGCTGGGGCATTTTTGAATCCCAGTGTGTATTTTAGACTGGATGTTGAAAAGCAAGCTGAAGTTAGTAGAGGAATGCTTATGACAATTACAGCAATTGTTCCTCATGACTCAATGCAAATTGCTTTAACCACACAAATGGAGGCTTATAAGTACTCTTATGGAGATTTTGGAATGTCGGATTCGCGATTCAACAAAGAGGACTTCTTTCTCCGTGTATTACTTATTTCATATTTCTTATTTGTTGAAATTTATTTATCACTTTATTTTGTTTATAACACTACTTTTGTTTTCTTATAACTTGCGATTGCTTGGTGGGATCTTTTCGGATGTAGTGTTCCAGATTTGAGAAAGTTTGCGATTCGAATTTTAAGTCAATATGTAAGTGCAACTGGGTGTGAACGAAACTGGAGCACATTTGAATTTATCCATTCCAAGAAAAGGAATAGATTGGAGCATAAGAGGTTGAATGACTTGGTTTTTGTTCGTTACAATTTAAAGCTTCGGGAAAGGTATATTATTTTCATTATTTTAATTATTAATTTTTATATAATTTCTTATAATTTTCTAATAATTAAATGTAATTGTTTACTAGGACTCTTAGTAACACAAGTTGTTCAAATGATCCAATTGCAATTGATAATATTGATATTTTGGCGGATTGGGTTTCTGAAGAACCGAATTTGGTTGATGTGAGTGATTTGAATGTGGAAGATGATCTTGGATGGGAAAGCATTGACATGTCATTTGGTGCATTAAATTTGAATGATGATGATGATGAAGCTCCTCTAAATGATGAGGATTTTGTACCAAATGATCGATTGGGGTCGATCTTGATTCAGTGGGTATCCATACTTTGACGATTGAACTTCGGGTTTTATTTTCCTCTTCTTTAATTTTACTTGTATTTGATCATTGATGTTTTGTTAAATTATATGTATGTAATGTAAATGTAATATTTTTGTTTCAGTTCAACTTCTACTTGATTGCTTATTCGTCATCAACCTTTTGTAATGGGTTATTGTTCTTTTATCGGATGTTTTGAATCTTTTGATGTAAATATGTAATATTATTTATTATAATGATGAAATCGTATGATTGTAATATTTTAAATGCTTTGTATTATTCTTAGTTTTATAATTGTATGATGATGATTGCCTTTATTTATATTAATTGTGGTTATTATTTATATGTAAAATATTTAAAATTATTGTTATTTCAAATTAATTGTCATTATTATTTATTATTAAGATTTTTAAAGTATGGTTGATGTAAAGATGGCGGTAAAGTATACTGAGACAGTTGTATAATATATCAATATGGACTATTTTGTAATTTTAAAAATTTAGGATTATTTTATAAATTTAAAATATCCCAAGCGGTACCACTATCTTAACCGATACCGATACCGTTCGTTTGAGCCCAATCCGCATCGAGTCGGTATGGTATTCATAACATTGTCAGTAACTTGATTTTCCAACGGTTTTCACCGACGGGAAATTTTGTCGTTAAATACTCAGTCAGTAAATTTATTGATGGAACTTCCGTTCCATCTGGGACTTTACCAATCAAAAAAATTGACTCCATCGGTATCTATACTGACAGAAAATCATAAACCGTCGGCGAATAAACATAAAAAATGTTAGCATATACTGACAGTTTGTCAATAACTATCAATAATATACGTCAAAATACATACGGAAAGCAAACTTCTGTCTATAAAATCCCTAAACATTTACCGATGGATTAGCAGAAACTGTTGTTAAATATGTGTTCACTTACCGACGGTTTAGCAGAAATCGTCAGTAACTAAAAAACACATCCTTCCTCAATTCCCGCCATAAGTATTTTCTTTTTTAAAATCTCGATATTAAATTTGATTGGGATAATTTCAACAACTATAAATTATCTGTGCATTATTTTTTGATTTTTTATATATTTAATTTAAGCAGAAAATTAATTGATCATATAAAGGAAACAATTTCTTCATTGATAATAAAAACGTTCAATTCTACATAAATTCAAACCAAATGACTACAACGATCCCTATTGTTCTGGTGAGCACAGATGGTCTAAGTCTCTACCCCTCTCCTTTAACTGCTCTAAGTCATTTTGGAGCTTAGTCATATACTCCATCGTCTGTTGCAACTGACTTGTCAATGTCTGCATTGTGCTCTCAAGCTGGTGGATATATTCCACTTTCGGTCATATACTTGATGTTGTTGTATTAGACGTAGAGGAGTGCGAATAACATTTGTTCACAAATGAGCCTAACTCGAAGATCCTTCCACGACTATCTCTACCACCCACTGCATCAAAATATGCCTGAATCTCATCAACAACTTGTTTTCACTGAGACTGTCGCTGAATTGTTTATTGTATTTGATCCTACTAGGAGACAATGCTTATATTATTAAGTGATAATTATTAAGAATGGATATTAAAGCATAAATTTCATATACATTCAGTTCCATACATCGACTGATAACGAATGTCACACCGTCATGTTTTTTAGTGTGAGTAGCGGGAAATAGGACATCTGTTTTTAGGGTACTAATTTCTATTTTATTAAATGTTTTCTAGGCTTGAACCTTAGTTGACCACAAAGTTTACACTATTCCAATTCCACATCATCTCCCTAATATAACATATATCCCAATTTGCAACAATCAGTCTTTTGAACAGGCAAACCAAGACCCCTAATAAGTTTCTTCATATTGTAAAAACTATCAACCATTGTATGATCAGGAGGTAATGATTTATTATACCACTCAATAATTTTATCAAAACTATGGTCCAAAATATGCCCTTCAGACTTTATGTTCAATATTCGAGCAATTAAAGACAATTGGGTCATTAATTTGGCCATAACTCTTGGTCTCCTAACTGTAGTAAGTCAAAAAACTTCTTTGCATGTGAGTTAGGTTCTTCTCTAAGATTTTCCATATTTTCATCAAAGGTATTATGGCTTGCAGTCATAAACCATTCGCATGTACAGATTTTCAGTTGCTGACTCATAATTTGTTCTAAATGGAATCCCCTCTTCAAACTCATTGAAGTTGACAGACGATTCTATATGATTACCCCTTAAAGTGCAACAAATCCTGAGTTTTCCATATCGGGTCCACTCAAAATAATTGGGGATAAACTCTTTTCTCAACAAATGCCCATCAACTTCATCAATAGGAAGGAAACATCTGTATTTGCACTTTTTATATAGACGTCTGATATTTGGCCCATCTATATATGCAGGTTGAGAACATGCATAATGAATACAACCTTTTAACTCTAGCAACAAGTTCAAGATTAATGTAACCATCAGGTGTTAATCGTCTATACAACCAAGATCTATTAACATAACTCATTTCTGCACAACAGTTAATTAACAACAGTGAATCATGAGTTAGTATCATTCATGTTTGTCAAATATTACTTCACATGCATTTAAGATAAGACTTGTGAATCAAGATAACAAATTCTCATTGTGATTTATAAGCTCTTCGTATTTTTCACCGATAAGCCTCACAGGAGCAATCATCACAGCTTATGGGTTAAGGTTTATGGGTTCAAATCTAAAAAATGAACATATCCTGAAGATCGAAAATATATGTTTGTAATCATATATGTTAGAAGATTATTAATATTAAAAGTCCTATATTAAATATGTACTCGTGCCAAATATAATAAATATTTATTCCAATATAAATACTTATTTTAATAAATTGTGTTACCATATAGGTAGTTTTGAAAAGATGTGTGCAAAAAATTTTGACATGAAAAGTAAAGAGAAGCTAAACTTGCACGGAATAAGAATCAATAAAATAACGGATTGGCATATTAAGGTAATTGGAACTATGGTCTGTGTCAAACTCATCTTATATTAATTCAATGATACACAAACAAGTTTCACATCGTGCAAGCCATATCAATTAAAATTGTAGGAAGTTTAGATGGGAAGTTCATACCGCAAACAAATAAACTAAGAGCACAAAAACGTAATAAAAAACAAAATCACTTACCTCAACCGACACACAGGAGCATCTTCCTGAAGTACATGAAGGAAGATGATGATGAGAAACTGATACAAATGTCATTAAAATATGTGAAAATTCATTATTGACATTATCACACCATATATGAAAATGAATGTCATTTAAATACTTGCAAAATCTTTTCTTCAATCTCCTTCAAAGTATAAATATTGGCAACAAATGAGTTCCTACAACCAAGAACAAAATCGTTCACAGTTTAGAAAGTGGGTTATATTAAAACAATTGCCATGAAATATTATAATCAATGAAGGTCATTAACTATACTCAAATAATTCAACCATTAGGTATTGTCCTCAATAATTTGCATAATTATAAGTCTCCTCCACAATAAGATCATAAGTTAATACTAAGGAGCTCTTGTTTTAATTAAAAAATGATTGTCACATTTTACGATGACCTTATTAAAAATTCGACAGAATTTCTCTTATAAAATGGGCTTCCCCCTTTTGAAATAAGGATCCCCTTACAATAAAAATACACTTCTATATCGACCAGTAACCACAACTCAAATTGGGTCTCCAAACTACATGGCTATTCTCAATTCAGTCCATTAATAGAAACACTAAAGTTGGGTTATTTTTGGAACAAATAAAAGTTCAAGAATTTAATCGCTACTTTAATTAACACTTAAATAAATAAAAGCTTATCAATATAATACAAAGTTTAAAACAAAGTTAGTCTACTATGTTTATCTCCCCCAATACATATTGTTTGTTCTTTCCTTATTACAATCTAAATAAATCTTCACAACCCCAATTGATAAGTTACATAATCCAAAATTGGACTCCATGGGTTTGATCCGCTTTAGTTGGACTAATTATCAAACTCTTTATACTTAGGAAATTGATCAAAATATTTCCTAATCCTTAATAAGCTTTTAATTATAAAATCTATAACTAATAGCTCAATTAAGAAAATTTTAATATTCTCCCTTTGAGCAATAATAATTATCATTAGTTTTAGAAACAAAAAATTTGGATCAAGAAAAGATTTAATAAGAAAACTTTATTGATGTATCTTTTAGAAAATAATTTGATCCAAAAGTAATTTAATGTCCATCATTTTGTCCACTAAGACTTTTCGTACTAAAAATATCAAACGAATATGGCAATGTGTAATATAGTTTCACTATAGTTACGTATACTTAATAACCATACCAACATGAATGAAAAATAAATTGTAGTAACATATAGTGATATCTTTATTATTTGATTGTACCATGTATTATTATCGATCTTCATTTCTCACTTGATGTGAAATTACAAAGAAATTTCCTTTTTGAGATGAAAATCTTATATGCTCTTATGTCTTAAGAATACCCGTTTGTACTTTGAAAATTCTTTTATATCATGAGACATGGAAATAAGACTTAATATTAACTTTGTATATGTCCCTATGCTTGTTTTGATTTAATTACTTAAGATTAACACATATTTTAAGAATTTGTATGTTTTGATATGCTATGAAATAATGCATAAAAAAAATAATCTTTATTACTATGCAATGATGATCATCATTGCATAAATGATGCAATTCAATTACATTAACTGAAAACTTATATTGGAGTAAAATTAAAAACTAGGCTAATTATTAGCATAAAAGACTTTAGCATACTCATGTTAGTAACATGTCCCTTATAAACATTAACGCATAGTCCTTTAATTAGTGGATTAACCTTTAATTAGTGGATTAAGTAACATATACTTAGTCCTAATAATGTCTTATATAAGTTTTATAACAATCAAACATTTGACTTCTAAATGGTAAGAACTTATGGTATTCTTATTGTTTTTACTAAGTTGCACTATTTAATTGTTATCACAATACAAAAATATGAATATAAATTTTGAATCAACTAAAAAAAACTCCCCAATGAGATTTCTTCAGCATTCAATTTGTGATGCATCTCCATAAAGTTAAAATTGTGGCACTTGGCCTGGTGACATCTAAATATCATTAAATCTAAGTACGTATAAAATTTAGCGATAAGATTACCATCTTTTATGTATGGTAGTATATAATTTTTTGTTCCATTTAAATACCTTAAAACATGTAACACTCCACTCTCGTGTGACCCGAACCCGACATCGATGGTGATATCCGGATCCTTGCCCCGCGAGGACGGCGTGCTACATCAGTCAGTCGAAACTTAGTATGAATTTTTTTTTCATTACACTCATACACGCGAAAATAGTAGACAATCTGAGCCCACGTTCATAAATAAACATTTTCAGTTATTACAATCATTCAATAATAATTTACAAAAACCATTTAATGAACAAAAAGTCATAACCAAATGGGCTCACTATAAATATAAAGCATTCTTTTACAGAGATTTTGGAATATAATTAATGAGACACTAATGCAGACGCAAACTGATCCCGTCCTCTATCTATCCCTTGCGTACGGTAGACATACTCCCGTGTCAAACGGAGTACTCTTCAAGACCTGAAAAATAGATGCAAATTTTGGGTGAGTTTTGCGAACTCAGTGAGGAACCATCATCGATGGTTCGCCTAATTCATGCAGCACACAAGCAAATTACAGTCATAGCACAACAGAAATACCATCTCAATCAATAGATATAAGCATATCACAATTTTATAAGGCAATTGACAGTATTCAGTCAAATATGTATGCAATGCACGTGTGATACTTTTTCGTTTATTTCGATGTTGTGATCGGCGATAAACAATGAAAAGATTCAGACGCGTCTAGGGAGTGTCTATCTCCCTTCGAGCTCAAGGCTTGTTTTCAGTGTCAGTGAGCTGCTCCGGTCACAACTGTTATTACCAGTTTATGCATTGATGTATGCAATGCATATGCACAAGTTAACAGTCAGTATCATATATAATACCATGATTCCATCAATCGCAATTGAGCACATCATAAGTAAGCAGTAACTGTACAATCAATAAAGAGTCTGTCATATTGGTCATAGCAACAGCAATCGATTCATAATGAGCACATCAAGACACTTCAAGCAATTAATCATAGCAAACAATTTATCACAGTATTTCACAATTGATCACAGTATATCACAATTGATCACAGTATATCACAGTTGATCACGATATACATCCAAAACACTTCTATGTCAATTCTCTCAATTTATCGGACCATCTGTCTGGAATTCCAGTCAGAAACAATACTCAATCCTAATCCCTCCATTATTCCCCACATTCGACATATCATAATTGAACGAGAGTCATTTAGGTCACTCACCTGTACTTCCGAGCTAATACCTGGAAGTCTCAGTGATGTCGGTAGATTGACACTCCAAGAGTTCCTCTATAACAGTGACAGTATACAAACATTACCAATTGGTCATTTAGAAACATGTCAGAATGCACATGTAATAATTAGAAGGTGCACAATGCATGTTCATGATATTCTCGGTATCATTTCATAAATCATACTGTAAAAATGTTCCCCTATGTCCAAAGAAACCATAGACACTAAAATCGCTCAATTCGGACGTCAAAAGGTCCAAAAATCGCTACCCAATCCTCTCAATTTAACCTAACTAATTTCCGTCAACTTCGCCTTTAAAAATTTCCCAATTTCTCATAGAAATGAAATTAAATGATTCACGAATCTGATGCCTCGAGAATCAGGTCAATCGGAGATCGGATGGACAAGTTATAAGCAAAAGAAGGAAAATATATGATCCTAGTCGACTTACCTGAGAATCATAGTCGACTAACGCTACTGTGAATGTTCTAGTCGACTTATCTGAGGGTGCAAGTAGACTTATGCTACTACAATGGCAGTTCTGGACAAACGTCCATCGACATCCCAACTTTCACAACTTATAACTCCTTGCTCCGAATTCCAAATTGGACAAACTTGGTGTCATTTCATAGAGAAAAGAGAGATCTACAAGTTTTATAAAGGACATAAAAGCCAATTTCACCTCTAAGGGTGTCAAAAATGCAATCAAAGTTACTGCCCAGTCAATGCCTCTCAAAACAGTGCAGGATTTTGTAAATTCAATAACTTCCCATTTCCTTAGTAAAAAATTACACAATAAATGTTCACAAAAAATTCACAATGTTTTATACAACTTTTATGACAACATGAAATCAAATTCACTTGCTAACTAGGTCAAACAATTCAACAAAGAATCTGCCCACTGAAATTCCCCAATCTAGACAACAAATTTTAAAACAGTATAGCTCCTTGCACAAATGTCAAAAAAATCACTACCTTATATCACTGGAAATATAAGATCTCATACTTCAATTTTCATATAGGACTTAGAATCCAATTCCATCATTAACAAGCTCAAAATTGTCATGTAAGTGACTGCCCTAATCAGCAGTCAATGACCTAATTCAGATTCAGTTTTTGAAAACTCATAACTCCCAAATCTGATATCTAAAAATAGCATGCTATATACCATTTTCAAGATAATTACTTCCTCTACAACTCTTCAGAAGATCACTCAAGCCAATTCAATGCACAGAAATCGTTAAAATTGATTCCAATCAAAATGCTCACAAAACCGACACGTAGGCTAGATTTCACCAAAATGCACAAAATCAGTCAATAGGCAATAGTTCATATCTCCCAATATACAGATCGAAAAATTGCAAAATCAGTGGCAATGGAAAGCTAACAATATAGGCTTCAACTTCCATGAAGACCATTTTTACCAATTCCTTCTAAATTAATCTAGAAAAATCATCAAAATAATTAGGTCATCAATCCGGGTACTGTTCACACAGCCCATGTCTCTGATTTTCCAAGCCAAAATTCAACCTCTTAGAGCGATTATTAGACAACACCTATTTCATACAAAATTGTAGCCAATCAACCAAAGTTTCATTTGGAACAAACCACACCTCATTTGCATAACCACACCATTAGTTATGATCAAAACAGTGTAATTGGTACAAAGTCAATTTTCCAGCTTTGGTACTAACCTTAGGTCCTATCACTTCCAATGCCAATAACACATCACTAAGCATCCAAATGGACAAGAAATCAGTCACTAGATCATTCATACATTCACTTAGACCAATAGTCACAATTTGGCAGTACTAAACTCTTCATTTTCATGCAAGAATAATCATCAAGAATCAATCCAAAATCAAGCTAAAATACTTCTAAACCACATCATTCATGCTCACCTTATCAAATCATACTCAACATAACCTTACCCAAAAATTCAAGCTATAAACTTCATAACATTAAAGCATCATAAATCATGATTAATAAACAATAACTCCCATTGAATGCATCTAACAACCATGATTCATGAAATACATAATGAAAGCTTAACATAAACCTTACCTAATCAAGCTTTTCCAACTCCAACTCTTAACTTCTCCAATTACTTTACTTCCTCTACTTCATCCTCATGCATAGTTCTCATGGAAAGAAGATAGAGGGCTTAAGCTTATAAGTATGAGGAAAGCATGAAGTAGGAGAAGAAGGAGTGAACCAAAGCCAAAGAAAAAAAACAAACCAAGGAAGGAGAAGATAGAGTTTTCGGATGGATGAGGGAAAAGCAAAGAAAAATTCCTCTTTTTCATTTCTTCTATTGAAGTTGCCGAAATACATGGGCTAGGAACAAGACAAAAACATTAACTCCATTTAGGACACTTGGCATTTGAGGAAAAAGACAAAATAAAGATAAGACTAAAACATGTAATGGATTTATTAAGAAACCCTAATGAAATCTGACTCATTCAAGTCCAATGGCCCTAATTTCAAACCCAAAATAATATACTCAATATTGTAGTGCCATTGGACAACAATTTTTGATACCGAAAATCAACCGGTTCGTCAATTGACGATTTTTTTCCTGTCTGGAAATTTTCTTCGAAAAATTCCAGAAAAATTTCTAAAAGTCCCTTAAAATATAAAACACACAATGGATCACTTAAAATAATTTTCCAAACACAATTTCCACATTATTCACTATAAAATTCCATTT
Organism: Erythroxylum novogranatense; assembly: GCA_029891385.1. Taxonomy (NCBI): domain Eukaryota; kingdom Viridiplantae; phylum Streptophyta; class Magnoliopsida; order Malpighiales; family Erythroxylaceae; genus Erythroxylum; species Erythroxylum novogranatense. Next base: position 48,510,951 of record CM057227.1, read on the forward strand.
AGACCCAATACCGGGAAATAATCATGAATGCATGTACAGTTATTTTTCATGTGCAAAAATTCACTATTCACCAATACCAGTATGCATGGAAATTCCTAATTAGTCCCAATCACTCTCATCCTTTGCTAAATTACAATTTTACCCTTCCCGTCGGGAGTGGGATGTTACAACTTGCTTCAATACATTATCTAATAGAGTACTCCATTATAAGAACAAAACATAATAGAAAAAGTATAGAGTTTGTTAAATTTAATTCATCAACCTTTATCACATCACACCACAATTCTTAAATTGATGATATAAAAGATTATATTAAAATACATGACTTTGGTTAAATTACAATTTATAATGGGTCACAATTCTATTAAGTAGGCTTCAAAAAGATTGACAAATGGGTTCAAAAACTTATAGTATGATTAATAATATAGCATCTATTCCAAAAAGATCAACTCTTATATGCATACTTTTACTAGAACACATAGTATGCAGAAAATTTTCATCCCTAACTATTAACAAAATGACAACATTTTTCTATTATTTCTCGTCATGTCCAATAGTTTACTCAACAAACCATCAAAAAATAACAACCACAACCAATGGAGCCAACCCATTGTCAACAATTAACTCTACATTTTGAAAAAAATTCATCCACAGACACCCACACATCCACAGCAGATGAGGTCGGAGAAGACGGCCATACCTTGACGAAAATCGCTAAAGAAGACGACTCCTCACGTCCGAGACCAGGGACGGAGCCAGACTCAACTCTAAAGGGAGGCCGGGGGCAAACATCTAAGGGAGACACTTATATTTTTAAGGGGGGCCACTTATATTTATAATTTTAAATATTTTAATTATATAAGTAATATTTAAAAAATATATATTTGAAAGCCCCCCCCCCTCTCCCCCGTCCCCATAACATGGCTCCGTCCCTTTCCGAGACGCAACAATTCGACAGAGGCAAATGACGTCGGATGCGGGAGCGACTGGTTAACTTAAATAGCGTTCTTTAGTTAACCTAAACGGCATAGTTTAGTTTAAAACCAAACGACGTCGTTTTGGTTAACTTAAATAACGTTCTTCAGTTAACCTAAGCGTCGTTGTTTGGTTTAAAACTAAATGATGTCGTTTTGGTTAACTTAAATAACATTTTTCAGTTAACCAAAACAACGTTGTTTTTAGCTGTAGCAGAACATCATTGAGCTTTAAACCAAACGACGTCATTTTGGTTAAGTTAAAGTATTTAGTTTCAGTGACAAACGACGTCCTTTTGTTTAACATTATCAATAACCTTGAACTTTTGCATCGAGAAGACGACGCTTTTAATTTTCTAACGTAATTGCCGACGAAATTTTCTGTCAACAAACTACGATTTTATCTTTTCCATTTTTTGGACAATTTTACCGACCGATATAAAATATTCATTGGTAATTACTAACGGTTTTTTTTACTATCGGCAATATTCTGCCGCAATTTTAGAGTTTTCTTGTAATGCTCCCAATTCCAAAAAGGAACGTCTCCTAGTCTGTCCATAGATTACCTACTTTAATCACTATTTTGAATAAATTTATTTGGCTGATATGATAAAAATGAAAACTGCTTACTTATGCTCATTGTGAAATAAAATGTCATAATCGAGATTAAAAAAAGTTGGGAATAGTATTATTCAGATATCCTTTGTGTTTGTTAAAATCAAAGCATTAATTATAAAACCACATGCTACGTATGCTATAAATGTAGGATAAGTTAATGCATGTATTAGTTGTGCATTACTTCTAAATACAAGAAGAAAATATGATTAATTTTGTAATAATTAATTATTCTACAAGTAAATTAAGGCACTGTCTAAAGTGTAAAGTACTTATATAACTAGTTGTAATGTTGAACTTATGATGTAATTGAACTCACAGATCATCGATCTGACTAGTTTTAATTATATGGAATACCCAAATGCTAAACAGGAAAAAAAAAATCATTTGTTGCAGCCTTTTCAGTCACTTTCTTCCTCTTCTTGTTTTTGTCAATGCTTATATACTATTTTGGTTAATTTATAACCAATTGGTAGAATTCTCTTTCCTTCCATGCTATAATTATTTTCCCAGAGTAACATGTATCTTATCTCATCACCACCCTATGAGACTCACGTAAGGAATCTACAATTCACTCCCCATCAATCTTCTTTTAGAACAAAAATGAAAGCTTGCTTGTACTTTCTTTGTTAAAATTGATAACGCCATGTAACGTAAAACCATCGCTACCCTTAAGCACCTATATATGAGACTCAAGTAAGGAATCTACAAGTCACTCTCCATCAAACTTTGAGGACGAAAAAGAAAGCTTTGCCTTTGCCTTGCATGATTTCATTTGGCACACAATAGTCATCTTTTCTTGTGACAAAAGGATTCCTCCTTACACTCAAGCGAAAAAGCTACTTTTAATCTGTTGACTGAGAAAAACCCTTCTACACTAACAACACTTGCATTCATCCTTTCTATGGTCGGTTTTAGATATCAGGACTGCAGAAGCAAACATACGCATCCTTCAATAATGCTTAAAGCAAATTCCCTTTGTGTCATCATGTGTCCAAAAAAGAAGTCCCTGTATAAGACGAGTCTAAATCTCCTTTTTAATATTATGATATCTTATTATGTCTAATAAATATTAACAATTTATTTATGTGAGTCTCGTGTAAGTTCTATGTGAGTTCCGTATAAGTCCCATAAAATAAATAACTAAGATTTTATAAAATAGAATAAAATAAGATAATATTGAACAGAGAATCTTGTCCGTAGACACCAACCTTTCTTCAACTTATATATGCTACTGACACTGACACCTTAAGGGTTAACATCTAATTGAAGCAATAATATATTATCTTCCTCTTTCTTTCTCTATCACGAGGAAAAGTAGATTCCTTTCACGTCCCACATCTTTTGCCTTTCGTACATTCCGCCTGCATGCACAAAATAAATGCCAACTCTATTGATTCTTCACTTGTACTCTCCTCCCTCTCTCATCTCCCATACACCACTTCATCCCTCTCTCTCCGTTGCCTAATGGTTCCAGAGTTAGAGGTACGCCATGCATTCCTCAGTCAACGATCACCTCATGTATTGCTTTCCCAGAAATATGAAGGGAATTTAACTTTTCGTGCACCGTTTGCTTTTAACCGTTTATGACTCTGCTTCTTTCTCAAATGCAGAAACCTCGAGTCACTGAGATACAAGTCCGAATGGACTGCAACGGGTGCGTGCAGAAGATCAAAAAGGCATTGCATGGCATTAATGGTAAACTGTTAAAATGCTGATAATTCCTGTCAAAGTTGTTGTTCAAGACTAATCATAACCTGGAAATTCCTCATGTCTGATGTACATAAATTGTTGCATGTCGCACAGGTATATATGATCTGTATATTGACTTTCCCCAACAAAAGTTGACAATAATTGGGTGGGCAGATCCAGAGAAAATAGTCAAAGCCATTAGGAAAACTAGGAAGATGGCCACTATATGTTCCCACTCAGAATCAACAGAGCCTGCTGCTCAGCCTCCAGAACAATCCCAACAACCATCTGAAGGTGGTTCGCCGCCACCTTCTACGGACTCTGACACGGCTAATCCTCCTCCAGCAGCAGAATCATCAGCAGCAGCACCACCAACAGAACCACCAAAAGATCCACCATCACCACCAGAGAATCCATTACCTGAGGAGAAACCATCATCAACACCACCTGCTGCTTCGGATAAGAGTGCAAGCCAATCTAATCAACAGCGCTTTGGACCAAAAGATGTAGGAGAAGTTCACGTCATATATCACCACCCTCCGCCATCGGACTATGGCAGCTATAGATATGGCTACGGACACAGTTACAATGGTCATTGGAATAGATATGCCAGTACCGGTCCAGGATTCTCAACAGAGCCACCACAGCCAATCTACGTCACACATAGCTACAACACCTATCGTCCATCATCATATGTTACTAGTTATGAGTACATACAATCGCCACCTCGACGAACATTTTATAACAGCAAGATGGATCGCTACAATGATGATTATCATGACAACAATCGAAATGGAAACATCACATCTATGTTCAGTGATGAAAATCCAAATGCATGTAGGATAGTGTAAAACGGGTCAGAGAGAGTGTGAACCCCTTGTTTCGCCTCGAGGAAATAGAGGAGTGAATTAATGGGCAACAACTAAAAGAATTACAGAATCTGGTGGCTGCATTACTTCTTCAGAACCATGTGATAACGTTGTTCAGGAAAGAATGAGATTCGAAGCTTTTAAGTTCCGTAAGAATCAATTCTCTGCATTCCACTTCCAGGGGCCATATGAATTTTGTTTAGAAGATTCCTATAAGGACTAATCCACAGCCTTCAGTTTGTGAGAAACTCGAAAGGGGGTTGTTCAGATTATGTGCCAATGTCAACAAATGAAAAATTGGTATTCAAACCAATATGAACTATTAATATGTTGGAAATCGGCTTAGGATTCGATCCGACTGCAACGGAATAATCACGAAATTCTTTCGTGACTTTTGATTTCTCGAAAACCAAGATCTATTTAATTCTATAAAATGATTAACATAAATCAAAATAAAGCAGAAATTTAATTCGTACCTTATTCCGAAGCTTGATCTTTATCTTGATGCATCTTTCAAATCGTTTTCGAAACTGATCCGTCTCAATCACAGTAGCTACACAAGTGTCCGGCCTCTAACGGTATCCACAGAATAAGTTGAGAGAACTCTGTAACTTTTACAGAGAAGGTTAAGCATGAAGTGTTAGCTCTATAGAGCTCAAGCATATTTATAACAAACTTTGGACGTTTTAGTAATTTAATTGAAATTAAATAATTAGAATTACAAATAATTCTAATTAAATACCAATTATGCACAAATAAGATTCAATATCTTATATTGATCCTTATGTATTAAATATCTCATATTTAATCATAAAGTTTTTCAAACTTTATAATCAAATCCAACTTGATTAAATTAACTTTACTCTCTCCAACCTATTCTATATGTGAGACCCATTAGGTTCCAAGATATGTTAACAATGATTATAAATTATAATTCTAATTCATAATTAAAATTAGATAAATTAAAACTCCTTTTAATTTATCTCTAATTATTTAATTAAACAATTTATAATCATAGATCAAGATTAACGTCTAGCAACACATCATGACCACCCAAATATTTAAGAATGTCAAAATAGTTTTGACTAACCTTTCCATGCATGATTTTTTTCGTATAATTCAATCTTTTCATCAACCAATGTTTCAATTAGACATAGAGTATGGAATTAATGTCTAATTTATTTTAAGTCCAATTATATTAGTTCTCCGCCATTAGCTATTGATTCAATTAATGATATTTGTAAGCTGTTTATAAAATATCATTCCACCTTAGCCAAGGATTTCCTGAATCAATATTAATCAAGAACAACGGAACATTCTCCCTAATTACTTTAGGGTGATGAATCCTATCTTGATTATTCAACTATCTCCGTATAGTTAATGCTATATTCAATGACTACCGTTTAAATGACCTTTGATATAATATATCACGAATAGTATCAAAACATAACAATCCCCATACAAGATAACTTTGGTGACCTTAAGTCAAAGGATCACTTATACAATCATCACAATGAAAATTTCATAAACATACAAGTAATGTTCCAAATGAATTTCTCATATCAGGTCTGTTTAATGAACTTGATCTCTAGCAAGCATCCACACGTTTGTTTAAGTATCACTATACTTTAGCCTATGAGATCGACTACTTCCTTCATAAGGAAAAAGAAAACGTGTGCCAGTCTTTTTTCGTTCTATTAATGTCCAATCTTAATAGAATAAAGCCTAGGAATATTTAGGAATAATACATAAATGCGATATGAATCTCATAATTATAATCTCATTATAATTTCATTTGCAATGTATAATTATCTTACAACTCTTATCTTAATTATCATCATAATTAAGAAAATTTGCGTAAACACATTCTTAGATCTTTGATGAGACATTAGCTCCTTATGTATGCCTAATAGCTCTAATGTTTTGCAGTACATTACTGTCTTGAACAATGCAAAAAAACTCTATCAAGTTCACTAAATAACTTGTTGATCCAATTAATCATTTCCACCAAATGAAAAATATATTATGGCTCAATTAACAACCATTGCTACATTGGAACCTTTCCAATCCTAAATGATATTGTTCTAAGTAAATAAACCTTAATTAGAATTTACTTCTAAAGTTATATCCTTATTATCTTGAACTCAAATATCAACTCATACATAGAGTAAGGGATATCTTTGATACTTTATAAGTATCTGATATCTCAAACACTAAACATCTTTAGTGCATTATCTATGCACTTGAACTTAGAATAAACTAACAACGCCCAATCTATCTCTATAGATCTAATTCCTTTTTACTCTCACTACTTATCTTGAGAATCGTTCTCCTATAAGTATACATTGAATCAAACAATTTGTTCAGTAGTTTTGTAAGATTATATCCAATCTTTTGGATATCTCATAGCCTTTTATTATCCAATTTAATTCTGAACTTAATGGATTATATATATATGCTTCAACTAAGCATCAAATCCTTAAATCATTAGCTTTAACTATTTCAAAGTCTTAGCATTTCATATCTAATATGAAAACTTACTAATTGATTCAACTGGAACTATAGAAGGTAAGTCATTATACGAGCATTGCTATTAAAGAAATGTTGTTGCATCATATAATATCTCATATTATATAGATAACCGAAAATTTAAAGCTCTCCAAATCGATCTTCATCGAAATGCTTCAGTATTCTCAATGCTTAATTTCTATTGAGATTTAAACAATTTGAACTTTTCAAAATTTTAAATCAACATTTCATTTAATACGTATGACTATATCACATAAAGTCATTAGTAATATAATGAAATATTATATTATCCTTTTATGGATTGTTATTCCATCCAATACATCATATGTATAAAATTTAACAATTCAATACCATCATTTTCTTTTCACCAAAGGTTGATTTGGTTATTTTTAACTTTTCAAGTTTCATACGATTCATAATCAAAAGGATACATATTTCCTAGAATGTAACTTTATGATTCTCGTTATTTTGATGTAACCAATATGACATAAAAGGATTTTCTCGATTATCCAATTTTTATTCTTGCCATTTAAGTTAAACATAAGTCTCCTTTGATCCAACACATACAAACTCTTTGTATAATCTTGGATCAATTACTTTTACTTAACGATCTATTTCTTATCATGCTTTGAACATTACAATAATGTTGATTCTAAATTCGGTATCAAATACTCATAGGAATGAATTAGAAATACATACGATCTCTATCATATCACATAAAGGCAAGAAAAATAATGCAATCATTTTCTTTTAATGATAACTATTATCATTCTATAACAAAGCGTATAATTGTAGTCCACAATTATGCTTTTAGTAGGCTAAATTAAGTGGAACAATTTCAACAAGGTACCATATCTTTCAACCCTACTCCTTGCAACCACTTGCATTTTGCTATCATAGTGTTGACTTACATCTTACATGTCATCTTCTAAGTTTACGAGACATTAGTCAACTCAAAATGTTAATACATTTTGTCATCTATATGATTTTGACATATTTCTACAACTTTGTAACCATATCCTCAATGAGGATCATAGCAAAATTGCATAATGAACATATAATTTTCTATCTAACTTTTGAGAACTTTTCTCATACATATCCTATATCCAAGAACTTGGGTTCAATAACTTAGTATCAACTATACTAAATAAGGTATATTCCACTCAGAACAAAATAAATGTAAGAAAACAAGTAATCAATTATATGCCATGACTACCAAATAAGATTAGGGCTTTAATCATACATTTGGTTACTCTCACTATTTTATTCGAAATAATAGCCCTCACTACTATTCGGAAAGATTACTCTAATCTTTCTAGTGGGCTAGGATCCTATTCAAATATAGTTGACCTTGAGTTTACTCAACAAACCAACTAGACTTAAATTAGGTAGATAATAACTTTATCAATCACATCTCATGTGACTTTTAGATCCGTTAGGTGACAACTCTTGCCAAAACATATCTTATATATCATTCCTAACCCTGCCTCTAAATTCATATGATCATGAGTTTATTCATCCAAATCACACAAATTTAGTTAAGTAGAATCCACTATTATAAGATTAAACATATTTGGGTTAAAAGGGCCTTGAGTTTACTCAACAAGCCTTACAATAAACAAAACTCTGGTTTATTCTTATAACAATGGAAGGAAACAATCACGTTCTTAAGGTGTACTTAATATTTTAACGAGAGATTTTAATTTCATTCGTCTCATCAAACACAAATTGCATGTAAAATATCACACATATAAAACATACAATTTATCATCCATCTAATATATATATCAACCATATAAATAAAGTATGCGATTTATGCACTCATAATCAAATTATATGTATAAAATATCAAGCTTCGTTTTGTAATATCCTACTCCCGCAAGACCCGAACCCGACATCGATAGTGATATCTGAGTCCGTGCCCTGAGAGGGTGACGTGCTACATCAAAACTCAGTATAGTTTTTTTTTAAACATTCACATACTTTATATATTATGCGGAAAACAATTTACATAAATAATCATCGATGAGTTCAATGACCACGGGACCCTTTTGTAAATACAATTTCATTCAGTCTGTTAACTATACAACTTAACCTAACTATGATTAATACAAAATTTCAAAAAAAATACATTTCTATCAGACACTAATGTAGACACGAACTGATCCCGACTTCTTCTAGCATTATACGCCCGTTGCCTAACGGGGTATTCTTCTGAGTCCTGAAAAATAATTGTAAATTTTGGGTGAGTTTTGCGAACTCAGTGAGGTAACCATCATCGATGGTTCACTCAATTTATGCAACACATCAATTCACATAACATATATTCACATTGTTGCATATTTGATCACATTTCACCATTTTACTTGAGCATAGACAATTAAATACATTTCATATGATTAGACATCCATAACCGATTGAATTCACCAAACACTCAAGCATAATATAGTTGTTTCATAATTCACATTCAGAAGTACCACATGATTGGTACCGCAGAAGCATAAGGCAATTAGCCTTTCACTCAATCAAAGAAATTAAAATCAGATGCATATGACATACGTATGTGGCACATTTCTATTTTATTTCGTTGTTGTGACCGAGCGCCTAAACTGTCCCAAGATGGGAGCATTAATCGTTGAGCCTGAGGCTCTGAACTGTCTCAATATGGGCGCATTAATCGTTGAGTCAGAGCCTTTGAAACTGTGGGGCTCGAGGCCCATATACGTTGAGTTTTAAGCTCTCGGTGGCTGCTCCGGTCACAACTGTCATTTACTGACTATGCACTCATGCATGGAATACATATGTTGCAATTATGCAGTATCCATATCTCCATCATTTCCAATTTATCACATTCGAACACACAGTTCACACATAATCACATCAAAATCATAATCACATTTATCACATTTAAAACACGGAGATCCCAAATTTTCAGACCAATAACACTTCTATGTCATAGCTTCTCAATTCATCGAACTTTCTGTCTGGAATCCATAATCAAACACAATCCCACCATTATTCTCCACAGAATTATGAGCACAGAATTATAACACATAATAATTGAGGAACCGTCTAGGTTACTCACCTATAGCTTCTAAGCTAATGCTGGGAAGTCTCGGCAACGTCCGTAGGATGACGTTCCAATTGTGTCTCTATAACAATCACAATAATCACACATTATCAAATGCACAATCAGAAATATTAAATAATGCACATGTAGCAATTTAGATGTGTACAATGCATGTTCGTGACATTCTCGGCACTATTTCACAATTTTCCATCACAAAAATTTCCTCTAAAAATTAGAAAACCATAGACATCAAAATCACTTAATTTGGACCTCTATAGGTCCAATTATTAATAAAACATAGACCAGAAAAATAATTATCCGGTCCTCTCACTTTGATCTAACCAATCTCTGACAATTTTAGCTCTAAAAGTTCCCAATTTTACAAATAAATGAAATTAAATATTTCACGAATCCGATGCCTCGAGAATCAGGTTAATCGGATGTCGGACGGAAAAGATATTCCCAAAACACTTTCAGACCAACACACTACAGGTAACTTCACTCTAGAAATTGAACATCTTAGGGGCTAAATTGAAGTCTAACCTCTCAAAACATTTGTAGATCTATGTCTCTAGTTTAATTAGAAATAAGAATCAGATCGATTGGAGCTCTATAGCTCAAGATATCTCCAAATTACTGAAGCATGTTCAGACTTTTCCAACTGGTCTACTCATTTAGATCCGATCGACCTTTCTCAGTTTGATCTCAAAAAACCTAAATTTGTTATGGAAAGATAGAGAAATATCTTAGGAATCCAACGAATTGAAAATCAGGTCGATCGGAGGTCGGATGAAAAAGTTATACACAAAAGATTGAACAGAGGTCACTGGGCGCGCTCCTGCGCACCTAGCATGGGCGAGCGACTCCCGCTCGCTCGGCCTGCATTTTAAAAAAAAAACATTTCATTTTCCAAAATATGTAAAACCACCTATTAACCTTCCTTTCTTCCATACTACACAACAGTTACCACACACATCCAAAAATCACAAATTTGGTGTCGTTGGAAAGATATTGAAAAATCCTATAAGTTTTATGAAGAGATAAAAATCCAATTTCACCCCTACGGGTGTCAAAAATGCAATCAAAGATACTGCCTAGTCATACATTTACCATAACAGTGCAGCACTTTTACAAAAATCATAACTTTTCATTCCCTTAACCAAAAATTCCAAATTTTATATCAATCAAAAGATAAAAACAACAGCTACAACTTTCATGAACAACTTGGAAGTCAATTTCATATCTAACTAAATCAAATTCTCAAACAAAGTTTCAGCCTTCTCAAATTATTCTCAACAATAACCCAATCTTTCAAAATTCATAACTCCACATCTCCTTGGCGAAAAATTCCAGACCATATAGCAATAAAAAGCTCAGACAATTTACTACAATTCTCAAGAAGGACCTCACAGAAAATTCCAATTCAAACTAGGTCAAATCCTCTCATGAATGTAGCTGTCCTGTTAGGGTTTATGAAATCAGCATTTAACCTAAACCCTAACAAAACTTTACAAATTTATATCTAACAATCCTTACATCCAAAATTAGCATAAAATACCTCATTAGAAAGCTAAAACAATACTATACAACTTTTCATAAGGTCACTTGAGCCAATTTCACCCTTAACAGACCCAAATAAATATCAAAACACAAAAAGCACAAAACCTATGCTCTTAGAGCATTTGCACACCAAAACACAATTTGGGCTGAATTACCACCTAAACATTATCAGACCATAACTTACAATCTACTCATCGAAAAATATCATACTCAGTGGCGTTAGAAAGATAACAAATAAATCTTCAACTTTCATGAAAACTAATTTCACAAAATCTGTCTCCTTTATCCTAGAAAAATCCTCAAAGTTTCAGGTCTTCAATAATGGAACCAAAATTCGGATACTATTCATCCAGCACACATATCTCAAATTCCAAGCAAAATTCAAAGCTCTTCAAGCCATAATTGGACAAAACTTCCTTTATAGGAATTCTAGCCATATTTCTAAAGTTTAATTTAAACTAAACCTCAACTCAATAGCATAACCACATCAAAATTTATAAACAAATAACTGAAACATGCACAAGTTCCATTTTCTAGATTTCATACCAAACTCTACTCCTTTCATGCAAACATCAATACCACATCAATAAACATCCCATTTAGCCAAGAATTCAGCCACAAATTCATCAAGACAATTACTTGAGTAATTAATCACAATTTGGCAGCACACACACACAATTTTCTGTCCTTAAATTAACACCTATCTAACATCATTTTAACATCAAAACCAATCATAACTCCATCCAAAACATGTTCATCATTCAATCTCACACATACTTACACTTATACCCAACAAATCCAACCACTATCTTTATGAAATTCATGCACAATTAATCACCATAAATGCATCTAACTACTAATTTAATTTAATGACAACAACATGGTATAGAACATATGTCTTACCAAAATAAACTTCCAAAACTTCAAGTCCTCAACACACCATTAACACTCTAACTTCCCCACACCCTACACGATTTTCATCACCATAAAGGGGGTAAGGTTTTGACTAGGCTTTTGTGAACCATGAAGAGCAAGAAATAAAAGATGAGTAACAAGTACAAGGAGAAGAAGACTCACGAAGAAGGAGAAAGAGGAAAAGCCAAGACTTGATAAAAGAGAACAAATAGGATGGGCTTCTCAAGGGAGAGCATCGTGAATGACCTAAAGAAGACTAAGATATTTATGTACTTTAGATAACCACTAATTAGATGCTTTAGTAGGCAAGTGACATGTGTCACTTGCCACTTGTCTTATTCTAAAACACTCTTAAGGTTCTTTCCAATTCCAATTCAATTTTTAGTCCAATTTGTCTGTAACTTCCAATGGCTCAAAGTCATGAATCCCAAAATCATGTATCTAATTTTTTTAGTTCCATTGGACAGTCATTTTTGGTATCGGAAACCAAATCAGTCTGTCACTTATAAATTTTCCGGTCCGAAAAAATATCCCAAAAAATTTCTAGAAAAATTTCTAAAATTTCACAAAAATGAAAAACACACAAAAATCCACTCCAATTTGATTTTCAAGCACTAAATTAGATGTTTCTCACAATATCACATATGCCGGGAAATGTCATGAATGCATGTACAATCATGTGCATATACAAAAATTACAATTTATGCATATATGGAGGTCATATTAGGCATGAACATGCCGAGACTAGTTTACACACTCATAACTCATTCCAAAATTACTATTTTACCCTTCCCATCGGTAATGGAATGTTACACGTTTGATTCTAGTTATTGATCTTCATAATCTAAAATAACACTTCTAACTCCTTGGAAAAACTTAAATTAGATTAAAACTATTGATTCATAAATAAATTAAATTCCTATTCCAAATAGAGATTTAATTTGATTTGAAAACAATTTTCAAATCTAATTGGAAACTATTTCTAATTTTCTTAACTCCTTTGATAAAATTTAATTGAAAACAATTTTCAATAAAATGTATTTCTTACTTATTATAATTTTAAAAACCCTTTTCAAAATTATATACGTAGCATATTCTAATCCAATTAGAAAACTATTTCTAATCTCATTAGAAATCATTTTCTTTAATTAGAAAACTACTTTCTAAAATTAAAAGGAAACTACTTTCAAAATTAAATAAAACGCTTTTAAATTTAATTAAGAAAGTTATTATATATTATTTATTTAAAGAATTATTTCTTGACTAATTTGAAAACCTTTCTTTAATAAGTTAGAAAACTATTTTCAAAATATTAAAGAAAGCACATTTTCTTAATTAATAAATGAAAAACTTTTCAAAATTTAATCAAGAAAAATACTTTATATAAAAGTCAATAAACTTATTATTCATAAATAAAGAAACAATTTCTAATTAAATAATAATTCTCTAAACAAATAAAAACATAAATAAATTTAAAATAAATTTATCTCAATCGAATTGAAATAAATAAATTTAATTAAGAAACAATTTTCTTAATCATTTAAGAAAAAATTTCTTAATTTCAAGAAGCCTAATTAATTAATTTCAATATAATTGAAAATAATTAATTCTAATTTTAGAAACAACTTTTCTAATTAATTAATTTCAATCTAATTGAAGCTAATTAATTCTAATTTTAGAAAATAATTTTCTAAAATTAATTATGAATCAATATAATCATTAATCTTAATCAAATTAAGAAAAATAATTATGTTAATTTTGGAATTGATTTGATGATTAATATAATTTAATAATTCAACTTCATGAAAATTACATTAACTTCTAAAACATTACTAATAAAAATTATCTTTTGAAAATAATTTTCAAATAATAAGAAAACATTTTTCAAATTTTATTAGGAGTATAAATTAATTTAATCTCCATCAAACAAATTTAATAGACATTACGGTAATAAAACAAGTGGAAGTGACTGCACGCGCCAGACACGTCTATGTAGACTTATGTAGCAGCGTACACGCGCACACTATCTTCTCCAGACGTCTCCACATCTGTCTTTGCGTCTCCCACGTTTTGAAACCACCTCCCATGTTTTCACCGATTGCTTCCCTTTCACGTCCACGCCTGCATTTGCCTCATGTTGTCGTCGTCTCAAGGTGTCGTCTTCTCCCCCGACGTCCCACGTCGCCGGTGCTACTATCCGCCGGTTTCTACAATCGCCTCGCACCAGCAACAATCGTTGCTAGTGGGCGACTGCCGCTGGTGAGTTTCCAAAACTCACCAGCCACCAAAATACAAACAATGGCTAGAAAATCAAGATTTTTAGGCAACGACAAAACTAACAACGCAGCCAATTGATTTTTCCAGAAAACAAAATTCGCTATCGCAAGCAAATGGAATTCCAGAAGGCTAATAGGTGCGGCAATATTAGGGATTTGAAATATCAATTTCCAGAAAACATGGGCAATAATCACAAACGCAGAAACTTATTCTTGTGCAAGCCCAAAAGGCATAATCATCGCATATGCACAGAGAAGAAACAATGTCCAGAAATGAATATAGAGTGCGAAAATCCGAATCGCACAAACCCAGAACAATTAGGATTTCAGAACCCTAGAATTTTCAAAACATGTAAAATAAGAACAGTCGTGGATGTCTTGTTCGGGGAAACAATTTCCAAAAACACAGTATACAAAAATAGAAACAATTTCTGCAGTCATGCACAATCAATAGGGATCAACTCAAAATTAAAAGCAGTAGTCGCGGAAACAATTTTCATTTAGGGTTTGTTCAAGAATCAGAACATATCTTTTTTTTTAATTTCAAATTTTTAATTCCAAATTATAGAATTAAAATCTCGCTCTGATACTACTGTTGAGAAATTGGGTTGGGATCTGATCTGACCGCAGTGGAATAATTACGAAACTCCTTCGTGACTTTTGATTTCCCGAAAATCAAGATCTATTTAATTCTATAAAATGATTAACACGAATCAAAATAAAGCGAAAATTTAATTTGTGCCTTATTCCAAAGCTTGATCTTTATCTTCATACATCCCTCGAATTATAATCATAGATCAAGATTAGAATCTAGCAATGCATCATGACCACCGAAATATTTAAGAATGTCAAAGTAGTTTTGACTAACTTTTCCGTGCATGATTTTTTCGTATAATTCAATCCTTTCATCAACCAATGTTTCAATTAGACATAGAGCATGGAATTAATGTCTACTCTATTTTAAGTCCAATTATATTAGTTCTCCGCCATTAACTATTGATTCAATTAATAATATTTGAAAACTGTTTACAAAATATCATTCAACCTTGGTCATGGATTTCCTGAATCAATATTAATCGAGAACAACGGAACATTCTCCCTAATTACTTTAGGATGATGAATCCTATCTTGATCATTCAACTATCTCTATATGGTTCATGTTATATCCAATGACTACCGTTTAAACGACCTTTGATATAATAGATCACGAATAGTATCAAAACATAACAATCCCTATACAAGATAACTTTAAT
This sequence comes from Erythroxylum novogranatense, assembly GCA_029891385.1. NCBI lineage: Eukaryota > Viridiplantae > Streptophyta > Magnoliopsida > Malpighiales > Erythroxylaceae > Erythroxylum > Erythroxylum novogranatense. The sequence goes on from CM057227.1 coordinate 48,526,704, forward strand.
GACCTCAAGTCAAAGGATCACTTATACAATCATCACAATGAGAATTCCATAGACATACAAGTAATGTTCTAAATGAATTTTTCATATCGGATCTGTTCAGTGAATTTGATCTCTAGCAAGCACCTACACATTTGTTTAAGTATCTCTATACTTTAGCCTATGAGATTGACTATTTTCTTCATAAGGAAAAACAAAACGTATGCTAGTCTTTTTCCGTTCTATTAATGTCCAATTTTAATAGAACAATGACTAGGAATATTTAGGAATAATACATAAATGTAATATGAATCTCATAATTATAATCTTATTATAATTTCATTTGCAATGTACAATTATCCCATTGACTTTATCATATACATCTAAACATATACAAGATAAAGAATGTCTTTTAAATAATTTATCATTAAACTACAATCAAAGCGATTGATCGTAGGGCATAAACTAACATAATAATTGTGCGCTCATTCATCATATACAAAGAGCATTACTTTCCAAATTGTAATCCAAAAATTATATGCATTTTAGATTTTAAGTTTATTTTCTTAAAATTAAAAATATTTTCAAAATAATCAAATATATAAATAATTTTGTAAATTTTTTAGTGATTACTGGGAATGATATTCCAACAAATTTGGTTAATTCTATGGTAGAATTTATTTTCGTGTTTTAGATGTATTATTTGATGAATTGAAAATTTATAATTAAATTAATATTTAAAACTTCTAATGTGTTCTTATTCTTTGATTAATCAATCTTTCAAGTCTTTTAGGCGTTCAATTATAGACTTACAGTTAACTGTCACAAGTTAGCATTCTTATGACGAGTATATAAACTATCAATGCCCACAGGCCGAGATTCCAATTTTAACTTTATTTTTTGGTTCAAACTTTCACCTAAAATTCATCCAAAAGTCCAACACTCGTGCTTTCTAATTTATTTCGGTAAATGGAACTTTCTTTATATTCAATTCAGCTATTAAAAGAATTAATTTATATTATCAGACAATTAAATAAGAACACAACTATAAATAAGTCAAACTTAAATTCATTTAAATTTTAAAATACAAATTTGTTTAAAGGTTCAAACAGGAGTCTCTCTATTAAAGATTCAATTAATAAAGTTTATTTGTAAACTTAGTTACATACTAATTTTCTTAATACAATTACGTCAATCTATTATCACACTTTCACTCTCTTGATATCAGTGTTGCACTTTTCAAATGATGAATTCTTTTTTAATTGAAAATAATACAAAAGTTTGAAATTAAATTTAAAAAGAGTTATCTATTTGTGTCCCGTGCTTCTTCTTATTTATGGGTCATTTATGACACGCGAGAAAGGTTCCTGTAGCTATAGCTCATACCTAAGCTTAATAAAGTATTCTTTCCTTAATGGCCCGATTATTGATATAGTGAATATATTTGTTATTTCTTGACCAACTACTAACTTTGTGTCAACAATCGAGATAATACTGAGGACGTGAGCCTTATCTGGAATGATCGAGTGTAAAGCTTAATTTTCAACTTCCCCAAGCATTTTGTTGCCCTTCCTTTATAGTATTTTATATATGCATATATCAAAAAGGAATTAAAAATAAAATAAATAAGATGATGAGTTTAAGTCATGAAGACAAATTCTTTGTAAAAATATAAAAGAAATATTGCATATATCATGATCCTCCTTAGATTCCCGCAATGTGGAGAATCTTGTGTACTAAATATGTTGACTTTATACATATATATTAATATATGTATATATATACGTATTATTTCTATTTCTATTTTTATATTTTATACTTTATATGTTTGATTCTTTTTTTAAGATAACAAGCCAGTCACCTTCATTACCTGAGATGAACAATAATCACCCATGCTACAAATCTACAGTCAAGCTCAAGATCCCTCATAATAGTCCTGTTAAATAGTAATTCAACATAGATTCTACATCTTGAAACCAGTCAGTTAATAGTCAACCACTCTATTATATAGAGGATTTTAGTTTATTAGTAGAAATTTTAGGTCTTTATTAAATAATGGGAGTTTTGAATTTAGGAATTTGTTCAAAATTTTCAATAATTTGATTTTTTATTCAATTAGTTTAATCGAGGTTAAATAGATTTAAATTCTAATAATTTTAAAAAATTCTTTATAATTGTTTGAAAATTGTTGTCAAATGGTTAATTCTATTAGGAATGCTTTGGAAGTTAGTTTAAATTTTTAAGATGCTGAATTATTAAATTAAATTATTCATCAAATCAATTCCAAAATTAAGATAATTATTTTCTTAATTTGATTAAGATTAATAATTAGATTGATTCTTAATTAATTTTAGAAAAGTAGTTTTAAAATTAGAATTAATTAGTTTCATTTATATTGAAATTAATTAATTAGAAAAGTACTTTATAAAATTAGAATTGATTATTTTCAATTAGATTAAAATTAATTAATTAGACTAAATTAAATTATTCATCAAATCAATTCCAAAATTAAGATAATTATTTTTATTAATTTGATTAAGATTAATAATTAGATTGATTTTAATTAATTTTAAAAAGTAGTTTTAAAATTAGAATTAATTAGTTTCATTTATATTGAAATTAATTAATTAGAAAAGTACTTTATAAAATTAGAATTGATTATTTTCATTTAGATTGAAATTAATTAATTAGACTCCTTAAAATTAAGAAAATGTTTTCTTAAATAATTAAATTTTTTAAATAAAATATATTTATTTCAATTTCATTGAGATAAATTAAATTCTTAATTTTATTTGTTTAAAGAATTATTATTTTATTTATTCAGAAATTATTTCTTTATTTAAAAATAATAAGTTTCTTGATTTATTAGAAAGGATATTATCTTGACTAAATTTTGAAAAGTGTTTTCATTATTTATCAAGAAAAGGTGATTTCTTTAATATTTTTAAAATAGTCTTCTAATTTATTAAAGAAACATTTTCGAATTTATTAAGAAATTAATCTCTAAATAAATAATGTAAAGGACTTTCTTAATTAAATTTAAAAGTGTTTTATTTAATTTTGAAACTAGTTTCCTTTTAATTTTATAAAATAGTTTTCTAATTAAGGAAAAATAATTTCTAATTAGATTAGAAATAATTTTCTAATTCGATTAGAATGTATTACTTATATCATTTTGAAAAGAAAATTTTCTAAATTATAATAAGTAAGAAGAATAATTTATTGAAAATTGTTTTCAATAAAACTTTGGTAAAGGATTCAAGATAGATTGAAATAGTTTCTAATTGGATTTGAAAATTGTTTTCAAATCAAATTATATTTCTATTTAGACTAGGAATTTAATATATTTAGGAATCAATAGATTTAATCTAATTTAATTTTTAAGGAGTTCGAAATATTATTTTAGATTATGAAGATCAATAACTAAAATCGAATGAAGCTTGAGATATTATGCATATAATTTGATTATGAGTGCATAAGTTGCATACTATATATATATAGCTTGAAATATTATGCATATAATTTGATTATGAGTGCATAAGTTTCTATATATATATATATATATTGGATGTATGTTAAAATTGTATGTTTTATATATGTGATATTTTACATGCAATTTTGTATTTGATGAGACGAACGAAGTTAAAATTCCTCGTTAAAATATTAAGTACACATTGAGAATGTGATTGTTGCCTTCCATTGTTATAAGAATAAACCAGAGTTCTCTTTATTGTAGGTTTGTTGAGCAAATTCAACGCCGCTTTAACCCGAACATATTTAATCTTATGACAGTGGGTTCTACTTAACTAAATTTGTGTGATTTGGATGAGCAAACTCATGATCACATGAATTTAGAGACAGGGTTAGAAATGACATCTAAGATATGTTTTGGCAAGAGTTATCACCTAACAGATCTAGGAGTCACATGAGATGTGATTGATAAAGTTATTATCTACCTAATTTAAGTTTAGTTGGTTTATTGAACAAACTTAAGATCAACTATATTTGAATGGGATCTTAGTTGACTAGAAAGATTAGAGTAATCTTTTCGAATAGCAGCGAGGTCTATTATTTCGATTAAAATAGTGAAAGTAACCAAATATGATTAAAGTCCTTATCTTATTTGGTAGTCATGACATATAATTAATTACTTATTTTTTTACATTTATATTATGTTTTGAGTAGAATTTACCTTGTTTAGTATAGTTGACACTAAGTTAGTGAGAAAACATAAGATATGTTTGAGAAGAGTTCTTAAAAGTTAGATAAAAAATTGTATGTCCATTATGTTATTATCTATAATCCCTGTTGAGGATTCGATGACAAAGTTTTATAGATATGTCAACATCATATAGATGACAAAATGTTGACATTTTGAGTTGAGTAATATCTTATACACTTTGATGACAACATGTAAGATGTATGCCAACACCATGATAGTAAAATGAAAAGGTGTGCAGGGAGTAGAGATGAAAAGTATAATACCTTGTTGGAATTGTTCCACTTAATTTAGCCCACTAAAAGCGTAATTGTGAGCTACAATTAAAGGTTTTGCTATAGTATGATAATAGTTTTCATAAGAGGAAAATGATTGCATGACTTTTCTTGCCTATATATGATATGATAGAGATCATATGTATTTCTAATTCATACTTATGAGTATTTGATACTGAATTTGGATTCAACATTATTGTAATGTTCTATGCATGGTTAGAAATAGATTGTTAAGTAAAAGTAATTGATCCAATTTTATACAAAGAGTTTGTATGTCTTGGATGAAAGGAGACTTATGTTTAACATAAGTGGCAAGAATTAAAAGTTGGACAATCGAGATTGTCCTTTTGTGCCATATTGGTTAAATCAACATAATAAGAATCGTAAAGTTACATATTAGGATATATGTATCCTTTTGATTATAAATCCTATGGAACTTGTATAGTTGAAGAATAACTAAATCAACCTTTGGTGAATGATGATAATGGTATTGAATTGTTAAATCTTATACATGTGATGTATTGAGTGGAATAACTGTTGGCCCCCAAAATTTTTATTATTTATTAAGCATGAGTTAAGTGAATTATGAGGTGTTGATGGATTAAATTTTGGAGTTAATTATTATGTTAATTTTGGTGAGATTTTATGATATAGGTTAATTGAATTGAAGTATTAATGTTATAAGAATGAATGAAGGGCATTGTTGGAAGTTCACTTATGGGTATAAGACATAAGGCTTATATTGGAGGGGTAAGATGGACATTTTTATGATTATTAAGAGTAGAAATTAGAAGAAGAAGAATTGTGAATGAGGGAGAGAAGAAGAGAGTGTCGTGGGAATAGGAGAAAAAGAAGAGGAAAGCTAGGGTTTGTCAAGATCTTGAAGAGTTTGAAAAATTTGAAGCTTCAAAAAGTAAATATAAGCATCATTCTTCTTGATTAGATGAATGAAACATGTTTTGATGTTAGCTAAGAGATGAATATGTGTGGGAAGTTGTTGAGAATGGGCAAATGCATATGTTTAGTTTTTAGGGTTAATGATCAAAGATAGATTTGATGTTTTTGTCAATGATATTGGGTTGAAAATGAAGTAAAAGAGGTGATTTAGTATTTATATGGGTTATATGTAAAATATGGGAAGTAAAAAGATGAAGAATGTCGAAAAACATGTCTTCAGTATGAGTTTTTGGAAAACTTCGCAGCGGCATACTTTTCGTCGCGGTGAACTTTTCAACACCGAATATACTTTGATATTTTGGGAATAAATTTTTTGTAGATGTCTAAATGAAGTAATTTTTAATTTTTAGTAAAATAGAGACATAGGGCTACAAATTGTATGAAGGAAGTGATTTCAAATTCAGTCTCTATGGATTTCAAATTTTGGATGAAAGTGGAGTGTGGAATGTTGTTTTAGAATAAGAACATCTTGGAAATATTTTTAGAATAACTTTTAGAGTGCTGAACCAAATTGAATGATTTTGGAGTCATTAGAAACTTAAGACAATGGGGAAAATATTTTTAGAAGAAAGTATTATCATATTTTGTCATTTACTTGATCATAATGATCATGGAAAATTGACCCAAATGTTTGAACTTTTGGAAGAGTTTGAGTTTTTAGAATTTATCTTAGTGAATATGATATATATGGGTCATCAAATTGTATTCCTATTGAATGGACATGTTTGCTATTGTTAAAGAAAATCAAGGAAGGCAAGAGGAGCAAAGGGTGAGGCACCTTTGAGCAAGTAATTGAGCAAGGATTTCTAAGGTGGGTTTCATGTTTATAATAGAAGTGATGAGCCTTAAATGTTTTCTATTAAATTAAAAGAATGAAATGATTTCAAATTGCTTCATAATTGTTGTATCTATTACTTTTAAATGATTTGAGGAATCTTTATATGTTAAATGAATTTTGTTGATGAATTTTGAAATAAAGATGGAAATGCATTGAAACTTTTTGTGTTATGCCTTGAAACATGTCATGGCATTTTGTTTGAATGAAAAGATAAAAAAGATCAAAAGTATAAGCATTTGATAAAATGATTTGAGAATGACTATGTGCTTCTGTTTGGGCAAAAGTGGAACCATTCTGTTCGTCATGTGCACGTTGACAAGAGCCTTCTCCCGGCTGCCCACTTGTGGTATATGAGCTCCGAAATAGACTCATTCTGTTCATGGTACAAACTTTGGTTTCACCATTCTGTTTCCATGGAACCCTCGAGCCATTTGTTTGTGCATTACATCTTTGAATTGTCAAGAATGTTGCATAATTGAGTGTTATGCTTAGATGGTTACATGTATATGTTATGTTTATGTGATGATATTTCTTTAACTATGAATTTTTGAGCTAAAATTTTGAATTTGGTTAAGAATTTGAAAACTATGAGTTTTATGCATTCAGTATGAAATTTCTATAACAAATGAGCATTTCAATGATTTTTGTTTATTCTCTGTTATAAAATTGTTACCCACGAGCTTTTAAGCTCACTCCCCTTCCGTCCCATCCACAGGTGAAGAAAATAAGATCGAGTGATCAAGAGTCAAGATATCGCTTCAAGTTATGCATATTTTTGTATTTGAAGCTAGATTGTGTAACCATAAGGTTTTAGTTGCATTTCAATGATTATTGTTCAAGTATCTTATGTATTTTGGAATTTCGAGACAACGATGTATTGTGGTTTGAAATGTCATTACTGTTAGAGTAGTGCCCTAAAGGTAATCGTCTTTAGCGCGTTTTGTACAAAGTTATGTACAGACTTTATAAATAAATAAAGAAAGACATATTTCATTAATTTGATGTTCATTATTTATGAACTGATATTGATCAATAAGCAAATTAATGAAGTCCATGATATATGACATAGCATGAAGGAAATTATGATGTGATCATACTACTGAGATTCCTATCATGTGCAATTATGTCAGTATCTAAATTATCCCTAGTCATAGGATTACTAAAACTGGACATCATTAATCCGGAGAGACTAGCACATCTCAAGCTCCTTGATTTGATCAAGCAGTGGATCTCAGAAACTGTAAATATGAGATATTTAGGGTTGAGATGTGAATGCTTGCTAGAGGTAGTAAGTAAATTGGATGACCTGCTATGAGATCATCACATGGATGTCCTATTTTAATGTCAGTGATAATCTCATCATAGCAATGGTGCAAATATCCTTAGACTTGAGGTACTCAAGGATATCTTGGATACTGATTCTGTGTTTTGACTCCATTCCTTGTTGCCTTACATAAGTCGCTCGTAGGGTGGTGATTGGGTACAGCTTGAGATATTCGAAGGTAATTGAGTGGCCAATAGAGAATTCACCACTTCTGTGATAGCAGAAGATGATACCCATGGCCTCTTGTTAGGGTCATTACTTGGAAATCTTTGGCCGGAGTTCATATGTCATGAAGAGTGTCTTCAGTGACATATAAAGTAATGATTCTCAGGACGAGAACTGATATCACTTGAACTAGAGTTGACGTAGTCAATCTAGTAAGAGTTGACACTTTGCCCATACTCATAACCAAGTGGGGTATAGCATGGTGAAAGGACGAATTGCATAGTAATTGTCTATGGAAAGGTTCGTGATATGGTTCATGATGAATATAGGTTCATTCGTCAAATCAATTACTTTCCGGTCAATTGGGGGTCATGATGTGTTGCTAGATACCACTCATGACTTGCTCAGATTAAGTGTTAATCTAAGTGGCCAACATAACCGGGAACCTAATAGGTCACACGCATAAGAGTGACTCGGAGAATTCGTAAAATAGTTTTAGACAGAGATCCAATAAATGGAGAGCAATAGGATTAAATGAATCCCGATGAGATCGAGATATGTCCCGATGAGATTGCGACATCGATATTGCTGAAAAAGGTTTCCGGTGGTTTTTCCATACCGGGACTCAGTAGGTCGGTAGGACCGACCCCAGTGTGACTGAACAACTTCAGCATTTATATACATATATATATATTATTAATTAATTAAAGAATATATATATATATATATATAGCATTTACGTGGAAAGGAGAGGAAGCTTCCTTTAAGCCTTATATATATATATATATATATATATATATAAAGGCTAACGTGGATGGACCTCCACCATTAGCATTTAATGTCTTTAAAAGAGTTAAAGACAAAGGCTTAAATATAGAAATGAAAGAGTTGATCATCGTGGGTTTTGAGAAAGGGTTTCTAAAATCCTAAACTTTGATCTCTTCTTCATCTTTCATCAAGATCATCTTCTCCAAGCTTTCTCCTTCATCGTTTCTCCTTAGCTCTCCAAGAACAATGGTAAGATCTAACAGTTTTTACTTTGTTCTAGCTATTTCCAGATCAAAGGGTTTGCTCCGGTTAGGTTCTCCGATCTCTGCTTGGATACCGTTAGAGACGGTCTCTTTTGGTCGTTATGGTTTGACATTGTTATATAGACACATGGATCTTGGCTTTCGGGAAGGTCCCGGAACAAAATTTTTTTTTTTTCGCACCGTGTTCATGTGATGCACACACCGAGATTTTCCTACAGTGGTATCAGAGCCACTTGTGTCGTATATAACGAAGAAATCATAACAAGGTCGGAGCTGCCTATTGGTTGTGACGATGATGCATGCTGACTGTGTTAATTTTGAAATCAGTATAGAAATATAGTTTTTGAAATTTTCTTACCCAGATGTGCTCATAAGATGTTGTTGAATATGTCTGTGGAATACCAGAATTTATCAATGTGATTTGATATGGTTTTGCTAATTTATTCCCTAATGTTATGGTTGTTGTGTTTGTGCACATTCCTTGAACAGGCATGCTTATAAATTCAAGAAGAAATTATAGAAAGATTTTTTTTTCGGATTTTCTTTCACCTACATGTCTCTAAGATGTTTATGAATGTCTACGAGGACGGAAAAATATTTTCGAGGTGATTACTATTTATTTGAGAATTTATTGTGTGTTGCTGGGAATAACTGTGTTGAGGAACACAGATTCTACATTGGCTTTGTTGCTGAGGTTGGATGAGTTTTTGTTGGAAATAAATCCTGAACAAAATCATGGAGCATTTTGTGAACATGTTGTAACCTCTTTAATTTTCTCAGAATTTATTGAAATTTTTTCAATGAGTTTTTCAAGAAAAAGACAGAGCTTGGAAGTTTTGAGAAAGTTGCTGGAGCTGTTTTGTTTGGAATGATTGATTGTGTAGTTTTCGGTTCCAATGCCTTGGATCATTTTTAATGTGATTAAAAATGTGTTAAATTGATGTTTTATGCTTTCCAAACTGATTTTCTTGAAATTGGGTTTCCAAAAATTTTCGGATGTCAAATATGTCACATTAGCGTCTCGTTAGTGTATTTCGTTGTCTTGATTGTTTTGACCGTCACCAATTTTGTGACTAGTGCCGAAGTAGTCTTGATAAAGTGTAGACTACCTAGAGATACTTAGGGTGATAGTTTGATATTCTCAAATTATTTGGAAATCTCAGTGAATAATAGTGTATTCATCAATTTCAAGTTTTTCATGTATAGTATGATTATACATGGTAAGCATGATACAATGGAAGTGTTTCATTGGTACATCAAAGTAAAGTATATTACACTTGGTATTGTGAATTTGAACTACACAGATTGAGAAATTAGCCGATTAGAAAGCATTTTCACATATATAAGTCAACTTACACATGCATAAGTCGACTTGTATTCTCAGGTAAGTCGACTTACACATGCATAAGTCGACTTGTTCGTGCACATAAGTCGACTTGCACAATGGTATAAGTCGACTTGTACGTGCACAGTAGCATAAGTCGACTTGCACAATAGTATAAGTCGACTTGTACGTACACAGTAACATAAGTCGACTTACACATGCATAAGTCGACTTACAACATGCTTAGGTGGGATGATAGATGATTAAAAGTATAGACTCAATGTGATTGATAAAATGCCCTAAATCATTCCATATAGTCATGGTGACTATAATCCTACAGCTTGGATGATGAGACCAGAGCTTGAAATCCCTCACACATAATATGAAAACTAACGCCTTCCATTAATATGGGGAGAACCAGAGTTCTTATAGAGTTCGGGTTGTTGGGTAAACCCAAGCTCACTCTATACGGATATGTTCGAACCATGGAAATAAGATTTTCGGATTAATGGGTCAGTTTTTACTAGAAAAGTTGATTTGTTGAGTAAACTCAAGGTCAACGTAGACAGAGGTGAAATTGGGTAGTGTACATCAGATGTACGCGCATCAAGAGTTGATAACCCAATGTGTGTGCATACATCACGAGTTGATAGCACTAGTCGATAGTTGCATCTAAATGCAATTGGTATGACCGATACCTGCCGATTGATCTAAGGTGGCTTGTTGGGTAAACCCAAGGTCATTTTAGTAATTTCGGATATCTATGATGCAATTGGTATGACTGATACCTACCGATTGACCTAAGATGGCTTGTTGGGTAAACCCAAGGTCATTCTAGTAATGTCGGATATCGGCCCACTAGGACATTTTGTCATAATGTTTCTTGGATTTGTAGTGAGGGTTATGGATTCTTTGAAACTAGTGGGAGCCATATGCATGTCATGCAAGTCCTTATGATCATGCATGTAATTCTATTCTAACATTCTTTCTCTCTTTCTCTTTAGGTTGATTGAAGATGACTTCTAGTGTGAACTTGCGCTCACTTATGGACTCCAACAAATTAACTGGACCCAACTTTCTAGATTGGCTGAGAAATCTGAGAATTGTTCTCAGATATGAGGAACTGAGCTATGTCCTAGATGTTCCACTTCCTGATCCACCTGCTGTTGATGCTTCTGATGAGGATCAGAAAGCATATCGTAAGCATCTCAAAGACAGTGACATGGCTACTTGCATTATGTTCGCATCTATGTCACCAGAGCTGCAGAAGCAGCATGAGTCTATGGATGCTAATACCATAGTGTTTCATCTTAGGGAGCTTTTCGATGAGCAAGCTCGGTCTAAAAGGTTCGAGACCTCGAGGCTACTCTTCACTACTAAGATGACTCTAGGTTCATCTGCGGTCGCGATTAATCAAGATGAATGGGTATATTGAGAGGTTGGTTGTCTTAGGTTTTGTTATGGATTATGAATTAAGTGTTGACTTAATTCTAGTTAGATTGTCTGATAGTTATTCACAGTTTGTGTTAAACTATTGGATGAACCAAATATCCACGACAACCCCTGAGTTGATCAATCTGCTCAAGACAGCAGAGCAATCTATCAAGAAGGATAGTAAGGCAGTACTTGTGGTGGACTCTTCTTCTTCTGGTTCAAAGAAAAAGAAACTGAAGAAGAAAAAGTCTAAGAAACCAAAAGGAAGTGCGGCCAAAAAGAAAACCAAAGAAACTGCACCAAACGGAACTTGCTTCCATTGTGGCAAGACTGGCCATTGGAGGCGAAACTGTAAAGTCTATCTAGAAGAATTGAAGAAGAAGAAGGCATCAGATGTCTCGACTTCTTCAAGTATGTTTGGCATTGAGGTTAATATTGTTTCTGACCATAACATATGGGTATTAGATACCGGTTGTGGCTCACACATATGCAATGATATGCAGGGCCTCAGGGACAATAGACAGCTCATGAAGGGAGAGATAGACCTGCTTGTAGGAAATGGAGCAAGAGTTGCTGCATTAGCCGTAGGCACTTATTTTTTGTCACTCCCCAGTGGGCTTGTAATTAAATTGGATGAATGTTATTTTTTACTGCTTTAACAAAGAACATATTATACATTTCTTGTTTAAATAGAAATGGTTTCCATTTGACTTTTAGTAACAATGGTTGTTCTATTAGTTTGAATGGAATGCTTTATGGTACTGGTACATTATGCAATAGAATTTACATATTAGATATGTCACATCCAATTATGAATGTCAATGACACGAAAAGACATAAACGAGATAATTTAAAATCAACTTACTTATGGCATTGTCGCCTTGGCCATATAAATGAGAGACGCATAGCTAAGCTCCACAAGAATGGTAGTTTAGGGTCATTTGATAATGAATCATATGACTCATGTGAATCTTGTTTATTAGGCAAGATGACTAAGTTACCCTTTAAGGGAAAGGGTGAACGAGCGACTGGAGTATTAGACCTAATACATTCAGATGTATGTGGTCTGATGTCCATCCATGCTAGAAGTGGTTGTCTTTACTTCATTACCTTTATCAATGATTATTCTCGATATGCGTGCACATGTCGATGAGATACAAATCAAGCATTTGAAAAGTTCAAACAATTCAGAAATGAAGTAGAAAACTAACTTGGGAAAAGTATCAAGACATTACGATCCGATCGTAGTGGGGAATACTTAGACCAACAGTTTTTAGATTATCTCAGAGATAATGAGATTTTATCTCAATGGACTCCGCCTTACACACCACAGTATAATGGTGTGGCTGAGAGGAGAAATCGAACCTTGTTAGACATGGTACGATCGATGATGGGCTTTGCAAAGTTACCAAAATCCTTTTGGGGGTATGCACTCGAGACAATTTGTTTACTTGCTAAACAGAGTTCTATCAAAGACAGTTGATGTTACTCCATATGAGATGTGGACTAACAAAAGACCCTATCTTACTCATTTGAAAGTTTGGGGTTGTCCTGCTTATGTGAAGCGGATACAGTCAGATAAACTTGATGTAAAGTCTGACAAGTGTTTGTTTGTATGATATCTTAAAGAAACAATGGGATATCAATTCTACCTTGCTGAGAAAAAAAAGGTGTTTGTTTCAAAGCATGTTGTCATTTTAAAAAAAGAGTTTTTTTTACAAGAAGACAGTTGGAGCGAAATAGAACTTGAAGAAGTTCAAGATGCTCGAACAGACGCTTAAATCAATCGCTGAACTCAAAGCGTGACTCATACAGATGAAGTAACAGTTCAACCTTCTATAACACATGAAGTTCGTAGGTCACGTAGGATACGCTCTTTTCCTGAGAGATAAGGATTTCTCGTGAATGAATAGAATGACGTATTGCTCATAGAAGATGATGAGCCTACTACCTATAAAGAGGTTCTGAAGAGTTCAGAGTCTGAAAAATGGCTTCAAGCCATGAAGGCTGAAATGGATTCCATGTATGAAAACCAAGTATGGACTTTGGTTGAGGCACCCGAAGGAATAAAACCCATAGGGTGTAAATGGGTTTTCAAAAAGAAAACCGACATGGATGGTAATGTAATTACCTATAAAGCAAGGCTTGTGGCTAAAGGTTTTTGTCAAAGACAATGAGTTGACTACGACGAGACCTTCAGCCCAGTAGCAATGCTTAAATCCATTAGGATACTCCTAGCTATTGCCACTCATTATGATTATGAGATATGACAAATGGATGTGAAGACATCTTTCCTAAATAGAAATCTAGCTGAGGATGTGTATATGACACAACCTGAGGGCTTCACCTCCTATGATGGCGAAAAGGTATGCAAGCTTCAGAAATCCATCTATGGATTGAAGCAAGCATCCAGGAGTTGGAATATCCGTTTTGATGAGGTAATCAAAGAATTTAGTTTCTCATAAAATCCGGATGAACACTGTGTGTATAAGAAGGTTAGTGGGACTGCAATTGTATTCCTTGTGTTATATGTAGATGACATATTATTTCTTAGAACGATGTCTCTATACTATAATCTGTGAAGATTTGGTTGTCCAAATAATTTGCCATGAAAGATCTTGGTGAAGCAACTTATATCCTTAGGATAAAGATTTATAGAGATAGATCAAAAAGATTGCTTGGTCTTTCACAATCAACGACATAGACAAGATAATCTTGAAGAGGTTTAGCATGGAACAATCCAAGAGAGGTACCTTCCATCACTCATGGGATAACACTCTCGAAATCTATGTATCCTAAGACACAAGATGAGAGGATGCGATGAATATGATCCGTATGCATCGTGGTAGGATCTATCATGTATGTTATGCTATGTACGAGACCCGATGTATCATATGCTCTAAGTGTTACTGACGGATACCAATCGGATCTGGTGAGGGTCATGGGTGGTGTCAAGAATATCCTCAATACTTGCGAAGGACTAAAGATGTTTTCTTGATATATGGAGATGGAAATCTCAAAGTGAGCGGGTATACAGATGTCAGTTTTCAATCTGATAAGGATGATTCCAAATCCCAATCAGGTTATATATTCACACTGAATGGCGGGGCAGTCAGTTGGAAGAGTTCCAAATAAGAGACGACTGTCGATTCAACAACCGAGGCAGAGTACATTGCCGCTTCAGACGCAACAAAGGAAGCAGTTTGGATCAGAAAGTTCATTACTGAACTTGGTGTGGTTCCTAGCTGTGATGGGCCCATACAGTTGTATTGTGACAACAATGGGGCTATTGCGCAGGCGAAAGAACCAAGATCTCATCAACAATCCAAACACGTACTCCACAGATATCATCTGATTAGGGAGATCATTGGACGAGGGGATGTCCAGATAGAGAGAATTCCCATCGAGCAAAATATTGCTGATCCGTTGACAAAGCCATTATCACAAAAGAGTTTTGATTCTCATGTACTCGCCCATGGTATTAGATATCAAGGCGATTGGCTTTAGGTCAAGTGGGAGATTGTTAGAGTAGTGCCCTAAAGGCAATCTCCTTTAGCGCGTTTTGTACAAAGTTATGTACAGACTTTATAAATAAATAAAGAAAGACATATTTCATTAATTTGATGTTCATTATTTATGAACTGATATTGATCAATAAGCAAATTAATGAAGTCCATGATATATGACATAACATGAAGGAAATTATGATGTGATCATACTACTGAGATTCCTATCATGCAATTATGTCGATATCTAAATTATCCTAGTCATAGGATTTTTCAAACTGGACATCATTAATCGGAGAGACTAACACATCTCAAGCTCCTTGATTTGATCAAGCGGTGGATCTCAGAAACTGTAAATATAAGATATTTAGGGTTGAGATGTGAATGCTTACTAGAGGTAGTAAGTACATTGGATGACCTGCTATGAGATCATCACATGGATGTCCTATTCTAATGTCGGTGATAATCTCATCATAGAATGGTGCAAATATCCTTAGACTCGAGGTACTCAAGGATATCTTGAATCTTGATTCGTGCTTTGACTCCATTCCTTGTTGCCTTACATAGGTCGCTCGTAGGGTGGTGATTGGTGCAACTTGAGGTATTCAAGGTAATTGAGTGGCCAATAAAGAATTCACCACTTCTGTGATAGCAGAAGATGATACCCATGGCCTCTTGTCAGGGTCATGGACAACTTCAACATTTATATACATATATATATTATTAATTAATTAAAAAATTATATATATATATATATATATATATATATATATATATATATATATATATATATATATATATATATATATATATATATATATATATATATAGCATTTACATGGAAAGGAGAGGAAGCTTCCTTTAAGCCTTATCTTTTAACTTTATATATATATATATATAAAGGCTAACGTGGACGGACCTCCACCATTAGCATTTAATGTCTTTAAAAGAGCTAAAGACAAAGGCTTAAATATAGAAATGAAAGAGTTGATCATCGTGGGTTTTGAGAAAGGGTTTCTAAAATCCTAAGCTTTGATCTCTTCTTCATCTTTCATCAAGATCATCTTCTCCAAGCTTTCTCCTTCATCGTTTCTCCTTAGCTCTCCAAGAACAAAGGTAAGATCTAGCAGTCTTTACTTTGCTCTAGCTATTCCTGGGTCAAAGGGTTTGCCCCGATTAGGTTCTCTGATCTCTGCGTGGATACCGTTAGAGACGGTCTCTTTTGGTCGTTAAGGTTTGACATTGTTATATAGACACATGGATCCTGGCTTTCGGGAAGGTCCCGGAACAAAATTTTTTGTTTTCCGCACTGTGTGCATGTGATGCACACACTGGAATTTTCCTACAATTACAGCTTTGTAAGAACACTTATCTTTTGATGTTAATGAATTATGATGAGTGGACATATGAATTTGCGTATGGATAAGATTGAGTTGAAATTAATACTTGAAAAAGCTATCGATTTGAGACGATGAATTTTAAACATGAATTGTTGTCACACATAAGTGATATGTTATGGAAAAAGAAAGATAAGAAATTATGAAGGATGAGAATTTATTGTAAGTAATAAATTAAATGAAAGAGCCTAGAGAGTTTGATGAGATAATATTGGTGGTGGAATGGTTACGAAATGATGTTGCATTAGAGGAAGTGAATTTGGGACAATTTAGATTGAAATTAAGGCTAGGAAAGATGGAAGGAAATTGGGTGTAGTAAATTGACCATCTTCGTCATGGTGAAGTCAAGAGTTTGCCGCGGCGAACTTTCCCGAAGGTTCAGGAGAAAATACTTCAACATTTTCACCGCGGCGAGGAATTTTCTCCTAACGGTTCATCGCGGTGAAGTCCTCCACTGCAGACGCTGTAAAATTATTGGAATTCCTTAAGGAGATTTTCATAGGAATGAGCTCACCTATTATGACCTCCGAGTTGGGCTCCAGAAACGGAGTCCAACATGTTTGATATGAGCTCACATATTATGACCTCCGAGTTGAGCTCCGGAAACGAGGTGCAACAATAACAATTCATAAAAGGATGATACTTATATTTCATTAGATTACTAATGACTTTATGAGATATAGTCGTATGTATTAAATGAAATAACGATTTCAAATTTTGAAAAGTTCAAATTGTTTAAATCTATGAAGAAATTAAGCATTGAGAATGCCAAAGCACTTTGATGAGATCATTATGGTGAGCTTTATGTTTTTGGTTATCTATAGGGAATGAGATTTTTTGGTCAATACCTTCACAAATAAATTTATAAGAGTATGGGTTTATTATGTAAACGAGAAAAAAATACAATATGGGATATTATATGATGCAATATTATTTCTTCTATAGCTATACCAAATATAATGACTTACCTTTTATAGTTCCAGTTAAATCAAATTAGCAAGATTTCATATTACATATGAAATGCTAAGTCTCTAAAAGAGTCAAAGTTAATGATTTAAGGATGTAATGGTTAGTTGAAGCATATATTATCCATTAAGTTTGGAACTAATTGGGTAATAAAAGGTTATGAGATATCCAAAGAGTTGGATATAATCTTACAAACCAATTGAACGAATTGTTTGATTCAATATATACTTATAGGAGAAGGGTTCTCAAGATAAGTAGTGGGAGTAAGATAAAATTTGAAATTTTCAAATCTCATGACCATACATCAAGTTAGATCTATTGCTTTTATTGATACATTTGGTGTATAGTTGAAAGGCTATGAGACGTTTAAAAATCTACTTTCATGATGAATTCAAAGAGTTTGTTTTAAGATGATTGTGAATTTATCATGTAAAAGGGTTAATGGGAGGATAGTTGTCCCCTTTCATAAGATTATGTGAAGACATATTGCTTATAGAGAACAATAATTCTAACTTTTAATTGTTGAAAACATAATTGTTTAAAAACAACTCTTGTTGGATATGAAAAGGTAACAACCTAACTCTGAGAATTAGATCTATAAAGATAGATTGGATGTTGTTAACTTATTCTAAGTCCAAGTACATAGATAATGTACTAAATATGTTTAGTATTTGAGATATATCGATACTTGTGAAATATTAAAGATATCAATTATTCTGTATGAGTTGATATTTGAGTTTAAGGTGATGAGGATATAACTTTGAAGTAAATCCTAATTAAGGTTTATTTTATTTAGAACAATATTATTTTAAGATTGGAAAAGTTCCAATGTAGTAATGGTTGCTAATTAAGCCATAATATATTTTCACTTAATGGAAATGATTAATTGGATTATTAAGTTCATTAGCGAACTTGATATAATTTATTGCATTGTTCAAGACAATAATGTATTATGGAAAATTAGAGCCATTAGGCATGCAAAAGGATCTAATGTCTCATTAAAGATCTAAGAATGTATTTAGGCAATTTTCTTAATTATAATGATAATTAAGATGAGAGTTGTAAGTTTTTAGTAAGTGCTCACTATAGAAAATCTTGTAGAATTTTCTCACTAAGTCATTGTCTCAACAGTAAAATAATCATCATATGGTGATATGGTATGAGATACTTAAAACACTAGCTTAGTGTAAGTGGGACATACAGCCAACCTCTTTAATTATAGTTTGATGAAAAACTATTTAAAGACATTCTTTATCTTGTACATATTTAGATATATATGATAAAATCATGGGATAATTGTACATTACAAATGAAATTATAATGAGATTTATATTACATTTATATATTATTCCTAATTGTTCTATTAAGATTGGATATTAATAGTACGTAAAAAGGCTAACACACGTTTTGTTTTTCCTTATAAAGAAAGTAATCGATCTCATAGGTTAAAGTATAGAGATAAGTAAACATGTGAGTGCTTATTAGAGAACAAGTTCACTGATCAGACCTAACATGACAAATCCATTTGGAGCATTACTTGTATGTCTATGAAATTTTCATTGTGATGATAGTATAAGTGATCCTTTGACTTAAGGTCACCAAAGTTATCTTGTATAGGGATTGTTGTGTTTTGATACTACTTATGATCTATTTATGGAACATTTAATTGGTAGTCATTGGATATAGTATGAACTATATAGAAGTTGTTGGACCCCATTTCCGGAATCCAACTCAAACCAAAACCATAACACTTACTAACCTAATTTGATACCGCAGATGCTGGGCCACGTTTCCGAAACCCAACCTCGGTACAAAAATACCGTCTTACTGAAGCGTGATTTGCTGAAATCTCTTCTTACTCTTCTATTAAATATGATGAGCCTCGAACTTGGAGTCCGATCATTGAACCAGAACATTGATGTATACCACAGAAATCGTGAAGCTTACAATCTCATTTCATTTCGGTACATAAATACATGTGCATAACCAAAATTCACAATCCAAAAATCATATCATGACCATAACTCCCTCAAGTAAACCAAATTCTCACTCAATCCGGTCCGTATACACAAATGCGTACTTCCACTGGTTATCAGCCATACATAATTCATTTACATCAAAGAATATAATTTACAAGTTCTCATGGCATATCAAGCCATAATACAATATCCGAATATAAAAAATATATCAATTCCAAATTTCCAATACCAATTAACTTAAAACAATACAATAAGTACACATATAAATCGAAACCTTCACTTCCCTTCACCCGATCTTCTTCTCATCACCTATGGATGGGAATGAAGGGGGGTGAGCTTATAGCTCGTGGGTAACAGGTTTATAACGAAGAATAAGCAAAACCATTGAAAAGTTCATTTGTTATACAAAAATCATAATAAGTTCATAAAACGCTTTGTTCCCCAATTTTCAGTCAAATCCAAAATTTCGAGTCAAACTTGTAGTTGAAAAGTGTAATTGCATAGTGAAAAATGTTATCACATCAACACAACATGTTCATTCAATCATCAATATAAAATGTTCAATTTGTGCACATTCTTGACAATTCATAGATGCAATGCACAACAAACGGCTCGAGAGTACCGTAAAACGATCCGGATAAACCGAAGTTTATTCCGTAAACAAAACGAGTCTGATTTCTCAAGGATCTCGTTGCCTCAAGCGGGCAGCCGGGAGAAGGCTATATGTCGACGTGCACGTGACTTCATCCGTTACTCTCTCACCCAAACAAAGCACATAACAATTCACTTTATGCTTAAGCATTGTATCAAAGCTTTCATATTTTTCATTCTCTTTTCTTTCTTTTCCGAATATACAAAGTGCCATGAATTTTTCCCAGGCATGACATAAAATGTTCAAGGCATTTTCATCTTTATTTTGAAATTCATCATAAAAGTTCATATGCTGAAACATGTAGAAACTTTGTAAATCATTCAATAGAAATAAAATGATATTTATAAAGTAATTGAAATCATTCTTGATTTGGGAGAAAACTTTAGTGACTCATTACTAAATTATAAACATGAAACCCACCTGATATCCTTGCTCGGATACATGCATAAAGATACCTCTCATCTTGATCCTCTTGCCTTCCTTGATTCCCTTAATCAAATGCAAAATTCCTATTTAAATAGGAATACAAATTAGGGATCCAAATATAACATATTCACTAAGATAAATTCTAAATAAACCCATACTCTGCCAAAGTCCAAACAGTCGGGTCACTTTTCCCATAAAAGTCCTCATTGTCTTACATGTCTATTGACTTCAAAAACATTCAATTTGGTTCAAAACCCGAAAGTATACCCCAAACAAGTTGAGACTATCCTTATGCTGAAACAAGAATCTATACCTAACTCGTGACCCAAATTTTAAGATTCTTATAGTCTGACTTTTCAATTTCATTGCTTCATAAAACTTGTAAAACTTTGTCTCTATAATACAACGAATCAAAGATCACCTCATTTGGACATCTACAGCCCAAGATATAACCAAAATAACAAAATTCATCGTCTTTGAAGCAGGGGTTCCCCTCGTCATGACGAACGCCTGTGCTTTCATGCACAGATACGCACGTCGCGGCGAACATAAGTTCGCACGTCGCGACGAACCCTTCCCTGCACGTTGCGGCAAATAAACATTTACTCGTCGCGACGTTGCTTCCCTTTTCGCAGACGCATGGCGTGTTCATACACGACGTCATGACGTCGCGGTCTGAAAACGACTCAAACTCAATTCTCAGCATTTTTCAACTTCAATCCTTTCCCTTTTCCAAATACAACACATCTAAACCTTAGATCAAGTCTCAAACTACATTTCTAACTCAATCAAACCTCAAAATCAGTCACAAATCCAACAACCCAAGGAAATCTAACCATTTTTACCTTTAAACCCTAAAACCACCGATTCTACTACATGCAACCTATCTTTAGGTTTAATCCAACCAAAACAAGATTAAGACAAGCAAAACTTACCCGGAAATGTCCCGAACTTGTCAAAAACCGCAAAGATTGAAAATCCCTAATTCTCTTCCCTTCTCCTCTCTTCCACAGCTTCTCCTCTTCTCCTCTTCTCCTTCTTTTCCTTCTTTCTTCTCCCTCTTTCTTTTAATCCTACTTAATTGTCAAATGCCCATTTTGCCCCTTCCACTTAAGCCTTAGGCCTTATAACCTTAAGTGCCATGACCAAAATACCCTTATACATTCTTACCATTTTTAATACAACCAAACTATAAAATAAATTCTACCACCATTTACATAGCAAGCAGGTCCAAAATTTTATCCATCAAACCTCATAATTTATTTAAATCATGCTTAATTCAATACGAAAAATTCGGGGGCCAACAGAAGTAGCTGAGTGAACAAAATAGGATTCATCACCCCAAAGTAATTAGGGAAAATATTCCATTGTCCTCGATTAGTATTGATTCGGGAAATCCTTGTCCAAGGTGGAATGACATTTTATAAATTGTTTACAATGTCATTAATTGAATCAATAAATAATGGTAGAGAACTAATATGGATGGACTTAAAATAGAGTATACTTTAATTTCATACTTTGTGTCTAATCGGAACATTGTGTGATGAAAGGATTGAATTATATGAACAAATCATGTACGAAAAGGTTAGTCAAAATTACTTTGATATTCCTAAATATTTTGGTGACCATGATACTTTACTAGACGCCAATCTTGATCTATGATTATAAATCATTTAAGTGGAGAATTAAAGATAAATTACAAAATTTTAATTATTTAATTTTAATTATGAATTATAATTATAATTTATAATCATGGCCAACATATTTAGGAACTTAATAGGTTGAACATATAGAATGGGTTGAAGAGAGCAAAGTTATTTTAATCAAGTTGGACTTGAACGTAAAGTTTGAGAAACTTTATGATTAAATATGAGATATTTAATAAATAAGTATCAATATGAGATATTGAATCTTATTTGGGCATAATTGGTATTTAACTAGAATTATTTGTAATTCTAATTAAAGCTTAATTGAAATTATAATTTAATTTCAATTAAACTACTAAAACGTCCAAAGCTTATTATAAATAGATTTAAGCTCTATCGAGCTAGTACTTCTTGCTTAACCCTCTCTGTAAGAGTTACAGAGTTTTCTCAACTCATTATGTATATACCATTAAAGATTGTACATTTGTGCGCTGCAGTAGTTGAGATGAATCGGTGTCAGAAACGATTTGAGGGATACGACAAAATAAAGATCAAACTTCAGAATAAGTTACAAATTAAGTTTTTGCGTTATTATGATTTGTGTTAATTATTTTATAGAATTAGAGAGATCTTGATTTCAGGAAATCAAAAGTTATGAAAAAGTTTCGTAAATATTTCGCTACGATCAGGATCGAATTCTCACAAGGTTTCACAATATTAGTATGAACTAAATTAGGATACGTCCAGATGGGAAGAACCCTAAATATAATGGGATGAATTATAAGATTTGTATACATTTATAGATATAGTATCACATAAATCTTATGGGTTAGAGCAATGTTATGAATACCGTACCGGGTTTGGTACTGGATTGAGCTCGAACAGGCAGGCTGTATCGATATCAAATTGTCGTATCTGATTTGGGATATTTTTAAAATTTTAAAATAGTCCCTAAAATTTTTAAAAATTACAAAATAGTCCAAATTGATATATTATACAGATGTACTGTATACTTTACTAGTTTTCGTTTACATCAACCATGCTTTCAAAAATCTTAATAATAAATAATAATGACAACTAATTTGAAATAACAATAAATTTTAAATATTTTACATATAAATAATAACCACAATTAATATAAACAAAGACAATCATCATCATACAATTATAAAATTAAGAATAATACAAAGCATTGAAAATATTACAATCATACAATTTCATCATTATAATAAATAATATTACATATTTACATCAAAAGATTCAAAACATCCGATAAAAAGAACAATAAATATTACAAAAAGAGTTGATGACGAATAAGCAATCAAGTAGAAGTTGAACCTGAAACAAAAATATTACAGTTACATTACATACATATAATTTAACATAAACATCAATGATCAAATACAAGTAAAATTAAAAAAAGATGGAAAATAAAAACCTGAAATTTAATCGTCAATGGGTGGAAACCTGCTTGAACTGCACCGACCCTAGTGATCATTTGGTACAAAATCCTCATCATTGAGAGGAGCTTCATCATCATCATCATTTAAATTTAATGCACCAAATGACATGTCAATGCTTTCTCATCCAAGATTATCTTCCAAATTTAAATCACTCACATCAACCAAATTGGGTTCTTCAGAAACCCAATCCGCCAAAACATCAATATTATCAATGGCAATGGGATCATTTGAACAACTTGTGCTACTAAGACTCCTAGTAAACAATTAAATTTAATTATTAGAAAATTATAAGAAATTATATCAAAATTAATAATGAAAATAACTTACCTTTCTCGAAGCTTTAAATTGTAACGAACATAAATCAAGTCATTCAACCTCTTATACTCCAATCTATTCCTTTTCTTGGAATGGATAAATTCAAATGTGCTCCAGTTTTGTTCACACCCGGTTGCACTCACACATTGACTTAAAATCCGAATCGCAAATCCTCTCAATTCTAGAACATTACATCCGAATTGATCCCACTAAGAAACTGCAAGTTATAAGATAACAAAAGTAGTGTTATAAACAAAATAAAGTGATAAATAATTTTCAACAAATAAGAAATAAAAAATAAGTAATACCTGAAGAAAGTCTTCCTCTTTGTCGAATCGCAAGCGACATTCCTAAATCCCCATTACACAACTTATAAAGCTCCATTTGTTCACTTAAAATTTCTTGCATTATCTCATTAGGAACAATTGTTGTAATTGTGAAAAACATTCCTCTACTAATTACAGCTTGCTTTTCAACATCCAGTCTATAATACACACTAGGATTCAAAAATGTCCCGACTGCAATCAATGGAGAAGAAAGTTGCCTCCCCCTTCTTTCATTAATGATCGAGAGGAATGGTAGGTATAAAGAAGCCCTATTTTTAGATTGGCCTTAATTGCTTCCGTTGCTCTCTCTATAACATCATAAATATAACCCATTGTTGGCTTTTCTTCACTATCAGCCAACCGAAGCACCCTCACCAAAGGCTCATAAACTCGGATAACGAATTGACATTGAGACCAAAATTCCCTATCTTCCAGTATGATACTACAAACCTCCATTCTAGCATTAGACCTAGCATGCTGAAATGCAACCCACTTATCACTTGTAAACATTTGCCTTAACTCATTCTTCATCAAAATAAAAGACTAAAGTGATAAGAAATTTGTTGCAAATTTTGTTACAGCATGGCGACATAAATTCCTACCATTGGTAAATTCCCTTCTCATCAAATTCAAAACCCATGCACGATTATAAATAAATTTTGTCACCTTTTTTGCCTTCTGCATGGTCTCATCAATAACAGGAAAATACCTAAGGTCTCCTATTTTCTCCAGTATTAAATCAATGCAATGTGCAACACAAGGAGTCCAAAAAATGAATTATAGGTACTTTGCAACCTTTTTCCTGCCGCTTTATAAGCGAAATCATTGTCAGTAATAAACTGAACAATGTTTTCCACCCCTACTTCATTCACAACTTGATCAAATATCCCAAACAAATTATCAGCGTTTCTAATCAGGCCAGATACATCAACATATTTTAAAAACATAGAGCCATTACAAGAATAAATCAAAAAATTTATAATTGGCTCTTGTCTCCTATTCATCCAACCATCACATATAATAGAGCATCCATTAATACCCCAACTCACTCTTCTTTCAGCCAAATAAGTTCTCATTTCAGAAACAACACAACTCAAAAGTTTACCTCTTAAGTCATCAATCGATGACCCTTTGTATCCTAGACCATAAGAGGCTATGGCATCTATCATAGGTTGATAATAATATGATTGAGAAGCATTAAATGAAGAACCTGTATCATACCACCATCTAGCTACTGCCATATCCACATTGTGAGCCGCATCTCTTGTCTGCATTGCACTACAAATTGAAGGTTGGGCTCTAGGAGTTGTTCGTGGTGCGAAGAAACCAGACACCTGCCTTCTTCTCTTCCTCATATCAGATTCTTCAGGATCCTGAGGCTGTGATGGAACACTACCACTACCAGTACCACTACCACTATCACTTCCACCTTCAACATCTCCATAATCACCACGGAAACTAGGAAATGAACTTCCACGACTAATTTCAAGATTCAATCTTCCCCTTCTATCTTTCTCAAATTGATGTTCATTAAGCAATGTTTTCATCTGCCACTTCACATCATGACTTACTTTTTTACACGCTTCCACATCTCCTTTAACCCCAGCTAAATGTGTTTTCAATCGGGTGATTCCTCCACCTTTCAAATGCTTGTTACAAAACAAGCAAATGGTATGATTCTTTTGACCAGGAACCACACCAGCATGAGCTCAAGCTAGATCACTGCATCTTCCTGAACTAAGTTGATCAGGAGTAACGTCCTTCCATTTATCTGTACACAAAAATAAATAAAACACAATTTCAGTACACAATGACAATATGCATATCTAAAAATAAGTAACATAAAACATACTCCAATAATTTGCAATTTCAACAATTACAAAAAATTCATAATATCATCTTCACTTCCTTCCATTCCAACAAGTTCCAATTTACCACAATCACAAGACATCCATTTACAATTTCCAATTTTATCAATTTATGACAAGTTCCAATTTCCAAGTATCACAAACATACATCAACAAGTTTAATTTCCAACAAGTTCGAATTTCCCACAATCATAAGACATCCATTTCCAATCCTAACAATTACAAAACAACCATAATTCAATTTTCATTCATTCCATTTCCAACAATTTCCAATCCTAACAATTACAAAACATTCATAATTCCATTCCATTTTCAATCTATTTCCAACAATTTCCAATCCTAACAATTACAAAACAATCATAATTTCATTTCCATTACATTCCATTTCCACAATTTCCAATTCTAAGTTTCTAACAATCATTTCCTTCCATTTACAACAATTCCCAATTCTAACAATCACAAAGCAATCATTATTTCATTTACATTTTCTTCCATTTTCAAAAATTTTTAATTCCAACAATCACAATCATAATTACATTTCCATTTACAATGCAACAATTCTAAATTACAACAATCACAAAATAATCATAATTCTATTTCCATTTCCTTTCATTTACATTCCCATCCATTTACAACAATTCTCAATTCCAACATTCACAAAACAACCATAATTCTATTTCCATTTCCATTCATAATTCCATTTCCATTCCAATAATAACCAACAATTTTCAATCACAATTCTCAACAATCACAAAATAATCATAATTTCATTTCCATTTACAACAATTAACAACAATCACAAAACTTCCATAATTTTATTTTCATTTCCTTCCATTTACAACAATTCTTAATTCTAACAATCTCAAGATAATCATAATTCATTTTAACAAACCATAATATTATATACACCATTTCATTTTTCAATTGTCAATATATATGTTGCTTTAACAATTTTTAATTGACATTAACAAATGTAAGTATAAATAATTAAAATTTACAACTACAAGTCTACAACATATTTACAATTTAACAACAAACATTCAATATATCACTTCTTTATGTTGAAACAAATGTTTTCCTATTTGAGTAAATTCAATACAAATATTAAAAATAACTTAATATTCCACAAATATTAACAATATATCAAATATCAATTAATGATTTAAAAATCTTTGAGTGTTGTGAAAGTTAGACTCATAAATAAAAGAGATAGGTGTCTTGTAGTTTTATATGAACACAAATAACATTGATGAGTTGATCAAAACTAGTAATGACTATTGACTACTCTCATATCAAAGGTAATAATAATTTTCCTATAGTGATTTAACATTTAGGTATGATTAAAGAAAAGGCCCATCATTTTTCTAAGAATTCTAAATTTCTAATCATTACAATTTCTCTAATCTCCATACAAAACTTAGTCTCAATTCAATTATTGCATACTTATTCTAAAAACAAATTCTTATAATGTTATATATTTTTTAGGATGGTTATTAGTTATTAATTTTACATTTGATTATTAATTTTACATTTAGTTTTAAATGTTAATTACTTAATTATCAACTTTTAATTTTAAGTTTTAACAATCTTTAATTCTTTATTCTTTTCATAATACACAATTAATTAATTACATAATACATACTAATGCTATTTTAAATTTCCATTTTCAATTCCAATTACAATTTTCATGTAACAAATTAATAACAAAATTCTAAACCCATTCGGTATTCAACAACAATTCCAATTCCAATTCCAAAATAATTCCAATTCGATATTCAAAAACCAAAAACCAAACTCATTCCTTTCCTCCACAAACACGGCAAAGGCAATTCTATTTTCAAATCGGTATTCAAAAACCGAATCCAATTCCTCCACAAATTCATTCCAAAACTAATTCCATTTTCATCAATTCATCAACACCAAATCACCAATACACGGCCGCAAACGCAAATCCAAATATTCAATTTCAATCCACGACACAAAAAACAAAATCCATTTACCAGCAATTTTTGGAGTTTCTATCAACTATTCAACGGTAACATACACCTAAAAAAATTATTAAACCGTCGGATTGTCTCGAGTCTTCACTTGGGTATTCGGGTTGGGCTTCGGGTCGTGCCTCTGTGAGCTGTCGGAAGGTTGGTGGTGGTGAGGTGGTGCGACGAGGAGGAGAGTTGACGTCGAGGAGGAGCTGTGGAGGACTAGATCTACACATATCTACACGGATGAGGCCCGATCTACATGGGGAGGAGAACGGAAAACAACCGGGGCAGGCGAGGAGGAGAGCGAAGAGTCGCGACGGAGACGCCGGCGACAAAGACGGTGAGACGGTGAGATCTGTGAGCGATATAGTGAGAGAGAGAGAGGCTTAGAGAGAAGAAGAAGAGTAGAAGAAATGAAGAAGAAAGAGTATTTTTTTTTTTTGCATTTTAGTCCTTAAAGTTCTGAAAAATTCCGCAAATTGCCCGACGGAAAATCCCGGTATTGGCCGTCAAGAAGGTGAGTTTCAATTGCTCTTCAAAGTAGACGCATTTAAACGGAATTTGGAACTCTGAGTTAGAGTCAAATTTAATAAAGAGATTTATTTTACATGGTGTTGATTAAAAAAAGATTTCAATCTATTAACTTAAAGATGTAAATTGTATTTCTTGAGAAAGACTATAATTATAACTTTAAAATTTTTATCGGTGCAAAAATCCAGAATTAATACATGAATCAAAATAATTTAACCATAGAAAGGTTATAAGAGCATTATACATCTAGATATTGATTATCGATTGGTTGCTTCATTCTTGTTTATTGTTCTGGTTTATTATTTTAGACTAGTAATTTAAATTCTTTTAATCAATGATTAGATAATAGAAAGATAATTAATTACTAGTAATTGTAATCCTTAGAAAATGATAGTGATATTCACTAAACTATATTGTAAGAAGGATAGATGCAATTTCCTAATTGATCTTTATTCTTGCTCGAATTGTGAACGTAGATCAGTAATTTTGTCGCTATTATCATATTCAGCTATGGGGTGGGAGAAGGAGGGACAAAACTTTGTCATAATCTAAAACCATGAACAATAATCTTCCTCTTAAAGCCGTTCTTGAACTCTGTCAGAGAGCTCTTCTAAGATAGTCTTAATGACTTGTCTGTGTAGCTCCAAAATATTTTCCAATCTTCTCTTTGGACATTAATACCCAAATTTGAAAGAAATTAATACGAAGAAGATATATACTAAATGGACATGAGAGCAAAAGGCAAAGCTGTTTTATAGTTGGATGATCGCTACCAAAAATTTTCCTACACATGAATAAAGAAATGATGCTGTACAAATGATGTGCAGATAAAACCACAGAATGGGGTAACAAATGCTTTGGACGTGTCTTATTGAAAAGAATGTGACTGTACTGTGAAGGAAAGGTTCACAAGGTGGCAGATTTACCGTAAGAATCAAAGAGGGTGTAGCAAATGGAGGAAGAAGTTGAATAAGAAGTCTCAAGTTCAGGGCATGGTTGGGGTTCGACAAACTCTGAAAAGCCAATCACATCAGAGCATAGCCATGTAGATGAGGAGGCAGAAGTTGCCAGGGAGACATTAAATAGGCAAATAGAGGTAAAAGGAGATTCATGAATCCCTGTGAAGTTCCCTGGGATAGTGATGTTTGAACCAACAATGTCCTGCAAAGTTATCTTGTCAATAACAGGGAGAGCATTGGGATCGAAGTTATCATCTGGATGCGACCCGCGATCACCTAGAGCAGCAAATGCGATGCTGATGTTTTCCAGTTCAACATTTGATATGATGATTCTTTTGATGTACCCACCTCTGCCCTTGGTTGTCCGGAACTCAATACCACTAATGGAGTCATATATGTCGATTTGCTCCACATGCACGTTAGAAATGCCACCAGACATCTCACTTCCAAAGGAAATAGATGATCCTGAAGATGATTGAAGATGGACCCTTCTTATGTGCACATCTGTGGTAGGCCTGTTGTAATCAATGCCATATTCATCCCACCCACTCTTAAGTGAAATGGCATCATAACCCATTTTGATGCTGCTATCCTCTATACATACCTTATTTGAAGAATCTGAAATTTCACAAAAAGCTATTCAGTATAATAAGATTGCAGATTTATAGAAAGCCATTCTCTTTTGGGACAGAAAAACCTCTTCTGTACGATTACTTTTCTTTCCGAGGGCACTGCATCAAGTGGTTCTTATATTTTATTAGGTTATGTGGTACTACTACTGCTTTTTATGATCTTGTTGATTACAGATGGCATTCCAGAAAACTTCAAATTATAATAATGAAAATTCGCCCCACAAACCTGGCACTATCCCGATGGTGAAGACAGATTCTGGGCTTGCAGAGACAGAGATATTTTGTACAAGCACATTACTGCACCAGAACCCATTATACAAATGTCTAAGCCTGGCCAACAAGTGATGAGTTGAGTGTAATAGGAAAATTGGGCTACATTACCAGTAAAAATTACCTGCAATAAACTGGGTGTATGCTATATGCAGGAGCATCTAAGAAGGAAAGATTTGATACTATTATAAGTTCAGAATCTACAAACTCCACAAGATTTGGGCGGCTGTAGTTCAAGGAGTGGGACTTTAACCATTCCCACCAAACTGAGCCCTGCCCATCAATGGTTCCATTATCACCTACAACAGCTTATTAGGGTAAGATCATTCCTTTCCTTATATTGGAAAAGCAAACAGTGTCAGAAACCAAGCAATTACATATAACACTTACCAGTTATGACTACATCCGTCACCTTATATCCGTTTATTAAACTTCTATACCTATCGCCAGGAAGATCTATCCCACGGCCGTAGGAAGGCAAGGGTTCAACTACTTCCCAATGAGAGGGATCCTAACAAGCAACAGAAGAGAGTGAGGAAATCCAAGGATGCAACAAAAATGAACTCAATTGATTGAAGATTGTTCCAATCAAAGAATCAAGTGTGGAACCACCTGAGATCCAAGGATGACAGCACCTTTCTCCAAGAAAAGGGTGAGATGGCTGGTGAGATTGAAACTTCCAGTGAGCCACTTTCCGGGTGGCACGTATAGCTGAGCACCACCCTTGTCAGCAAAGGATTTGAGATAGAAAATGGCATTCTGGAAGGCTAAGGTATTTAAAGTTTTTCCATCTCCAACCGCACCAAACTCCAAAATGGACACACTGTGTGGTCTTGGTTCCAAACTAGGCTTATTGTCACACAATCCACTGCTTCCTTCTCCAACTACAGTTCCACTTGCATCAATCAGTGCCAGTAGTAACAACAATGCAACCTGAAACATTGGAAACTATACTTGAATATTATGTACAGTTGTAGATTCATCTTGCTCAATAAAACAACACAAAGCGACCTCAGTTGAAAGGACAGCAGTGGAGACCAACCAGAATCTTTCTCCATTTAACGGATTCAGAATCTGCAAGTCTGTAAGCTAGTTACAGACTGTTGGCCGAACCAACCTCCGGAAACAAACTCATAAATAGACAAATTGGCAACTAAACTGAAAGTTGAAGTGAGGTCTGGAAACTCCATAAAAGTAGTAAAGCAAACACAACAAAACCCTCCAGAACTAAAAAGCTAGAAGATGCCAGGAAAGGTAAGATGACCAAATGAGTGGCAAGGAACAAGAACAAGACGAGCCAGACAACAAGAAAAATATAAAGAACCCGAAATTCAAGATAAGCTTTCACTCACAAAGAGGGAGGACACGATCGAAACTGAAAATCACCATCTCAAGGGAGGAAGAGAGCATCAGCAACATAACAAATACCGAAATACGTGAAGCAATAGCAGTCTATTTATAGCAGCAAAACGAACTGGATTCTTAACAAGATCAATAGACCAATCCTTAAGAAGAGCACATAACAGGTCAAACATATGCTTTAAAAAATCTCGACTTCATCGACATAACAATAGGAAACAAACAAGTTGTTTAGATTTGCGAAACCCAGATTCATAAAACAAAAGAAAACATACTTACTGGCACCTTCATGGGTTCAAAGGCTTGGCAGAAAAGTGACACCCAAAGGAGACAAGAACAGGGTGACAGAAGGAACAATTAGGAACACCCCGAAAACGCAAGCAAAAGGAAGGAGAGGGAGGGAGAGAAGAAGAAGGACCAAACAGAGAGCGAGCAGGTAATTGTAGGATTGCGAATTATGAGCATTAATTATATATAAATGAGACAGAACAAAAGAAGTGAGGGACTTAGTACAGAGAAATGAATATTGTTTGAACGTTTATTATTGGTTTGGTAAGATGGAAATGACAGCTTTCCATGCAGAAACTGGAGGAAAAAAAATTGTTTAAGAACATGCTGAATGAGTGGGAGAGGGAATAAAGGGATGGGATTTCAATAACACCGTATTTATAGCACTAACTTTTAATACATTTTCACTAAATAACGTCTCTGGCCGACAAATGTTAATTTGGTCATTGCCATTGAACGCACGAAGAGGCTATAAGAGAGACAGAACAGAAAGAAGCAGCTGTTCCTACTGACACTTAGTTGGGTGACATGGCAACTGACACGTACGCGGTTTATGTGAAGGTAAAAGTGGGATGGATTAAAATTAAAAAACAAGGAGACTTGAGACAGCATGTGGGTTGACAGGACAGACAGACAGAGAGAGCAAGAGCGGGGGGTTGGTGGGACCCAGTTCAATCATGTTTGGAATTGCTAGCCTGGCTTCGGTCACTTGACAGAACATAACAGCACTACTCCAAAACTCCAATCCACCGCAACCCACAGTTATGCCCAGGAGATGAATTCAGGGGGCTAGCAAGGGCATAGTTATTATAAAATTAATTTTTTTTTAAATATGTGTATATATATATATATATAGTAAATTAAGTAAGGCTATAGTCCCTATAAAATTAAGTTTTTTACTTCTTTAAGACTAAAATTCTGAATTAGGTCAAGTTTTAGCAAATTGGTTATAATGAAAATAGGGATGTGACCAGGTACATTACAATCTTATCATAAAAAGTTCAAACAAAAATAGGGATGTGATGAAGCAAGTTAAAGTTGTTGAGTTATTCCAGTCACCTCTGCTCGTAATAAAAGTAATGAGGGCCAGCATCCAATGTTACAGGTCGAGGTAAGCTAGCAGAATCCGATGTTATGTCAATAATATTACAACTCCAATGCCGCTTTTTTTTATATTTATTATCACATATTTGACTACACACCATCAAGTTCAAGGACTTTGGGACATTGACTTCTAACACCAATCCTTTCTTTGTCGTCGATTAGATTGTATTAGTATTTGTGTATTTATTTTAATTTAACTAATTAAATACTTTGGCCCATTCTTGTTTTTGGATCAAATTGGATTTGTTAGCCCAAATTCCATCTCCATCCTTAAACCCTCCACTCATCCCCCAACCGACGGCCGCTTAACCAGCAGACCAACTAATTTGCGACAAAGAACAGAGCCAACGCCTTCCGACCTCCTGCTTTTGATTCAATGACGCCGAATAAGAAGAAGAGAAAAGTCTCAACTTCAGATGTTAAATCCCTTTCAGATGGCTCGGCATCCAAGAAAACCAAGTTCGGTAGCTCTAATGCCTCCAAAAAGGAACTCAAGGAAAGTTTCAAACTTTCTAAGAAACCCAAGATACGGAATGGCCCCATGTTCAACAAAACAATTTCTGGTGACGGGAAAAAGGAGATTTTATCGAACCGGGACCGCAGACTCCGCGCCAAGGTTGTGCTGGTTTTGTTTTTGTTTTGCCCCTTTTGTTAACTGACTACTGGGTGGGGGATGTCTCTAGCGTTCCGTGTTCGCTGATTGAATTGTGAGTCTTTTTTTTTTTTTTTGTAGGAATTGGCGGAGGCTAGGAAGAAGAAACGGAAGCGACATTACAATCTGGAGCAAGTATGTTAATAACTATATTCTTCATATTCCCTTTGCAGTTGACAGTTCAGGTGTGGGCTTGTCTTAGCTTTATTTATTGTCCCTGACGACTATGGTCTGAAATGATTTCTTCTGAATCTGAAAGGAGCTTGCGTCTCTTTGGGAAAAGATGAGGCACCGGAATATTGCCAAAGAAGAAAGATCCAAGTATGTTATTTGTTCTAGCAAAATTCGGTCGTAGTAAGTTATAATTGGTCTGATAATTTATTATTATTTTCTATCCATTTGTTTCCCTATGATTTCTAGGTTAATTACTGAGGCTGTACAAAAAATGAAGGGAAAGATTCCAGAAATTGCTAGCTCCCATGTATCTTCTCGTGTGCTGCAGGTGGACTTTAGCTTTGACCTTCTTCTTTTCTCTAACTTCACTTTTCTGTTTTGTGTTTCTGATCTCGAATTGCTTGCTTGTAACTTCTTCTCATGAACCTCTTGTATTTTTGGCTCTTATTCAGACATGTGTGAAGTATTGTTCTCAAACAGAGAGGGATGCTATTCACAGTGAACTCAAGCCGCATTTTCTCACCTTGGCATGCAATACGTATGCAGTTCATCTGGTTAACAAGATGTTAGATAATGGTATGATCATATTTAAAAGAATTGATTGATATGGAAAGGATATCAAAAGGCTAGTTTTATATGTTCTAGATCATCAAGTAACTTGTTGTTGGTCCTGTTCGTGCCTGATTTTCATGTCTTCTTCTGACAGCTTCCAAGAAACAGTTGGCTGAGTTTATCTCTGCCCTCCGTGGACATGTTGCATCTCTCTTGCGGCACATGGTTGGATCTGTTGGTATGTTGTATACGGTGCATTTTGTTTCCCAATTTAATGCTAATGCATCTTATATTTTCTTTGTTGTGCCTCTGCTTAAGTTAGCTTTTCCTGGCATGCATTTCCTAAAACATAGTATGTTAGACTGAATCTTGATCAACCTCTCTCTTATTCTTCCAGATGCATTATCTATTGCATTTCTGGACTTGTAACCATGAAAGCTCTTTTGTCATCGTGTTTGGTTTTGGGTTCTGTTAATCTATTGAATGTGGCTTTGAAGTGTGCGGTTGACTTTTTTTTAAGTATCTGCATTAGTGTTGTACATCTGGTTGCATTTTTATTATCGCAATTTTCATGTAGTGCCATAACTTGCTTAATTTTCTATGCAGTTGTTGAGCATGCATACCAATTGGGAAATGCCTCTCAAAAACAAGAGCTTTTGTTGGAGTTGTATTCGACTGAGCTGCAGTTGTTTAAGGACCTTGCTTCCCTGAAGGAAACTAAGTAAATGCTTCATAGTTGGCTATTTCTGAATTATCATACTTGGCTGCTTTGACCTTTTATTACATTACAATCATGCTCCTGTTTGCTCCTTGCCATCTAATCCTAGTTTTTATTGTCTTTCAGGTTGCTAGATGTGATCTCAAAGCTGAGCTTGCAAAAAGCTTCAGTCTTACGGCACATGAATGCTGTTATACAGCCAATTATAGAGAAAGGAATAGTCGACCATTCTATCTTACACAGGCTGCTGATGGAGTATTTAAGCGTAGCTGATAAGGTGCTATTAACTTTTAACTTGTACTATAAATTCTAGAAAATAAATTTTAGAAATCTTCCCTTTCCTGCAAAATTTTTGCTTGAAACTTGTGTCCTTTTTCTTAACCTGTGTTTATTTGTAGTCTTCTGCAGCAGAGATGCTGCAACAGTTGTCAAGTCCACTTCTGGTTCGAATGATTCATACAAGGGATGGATCTAGGCTTGGAATTTTGTGTATCAAACATGGCAGTGCAAAGGTTTGTTTAAGATTTCTGATAGCTTGTATTACAACAAATGAGCTGGTGGTTCTTCAATTTGACCATATAGAGTGTGATTTCCGAATTTTGAGTAAGCTGTCAATTGCACTTTGTTTTCATTTTATCATATTCAGGAAAGAAAGAAGATCATCAAAGGAATGAAGGGCCACATAGGCAAGATAGCCCATGATCAATATGGAAGTCTGGTACATTTTTTTTTTTTTGGGTACTTAACCTGCATTAGGTTGTTGTTCTTGGTTTATTTATTGTAATTTATTGATGTATCTGTTGCATTAAAGATCTGAATCAACAAGATTTTGCATTCAAATATTTATGGAAGCCTTAGATATACTTCCATAATCCTAACGTATATGCTTCAACTTAAAAGTATGTCCTTACAAGCTTTATTTTAAGTTCAAACATATCGCTCTTTTTCCTGGAATCTTCTCCTTTGAATTTTGTTTTCCTTTTCCTTTTCCTTTTCCTTTCTCTGGGGGAAGGGAGGAGGGAAGAAGGGTGGAAAGGGGTGGGCATGGGCAGAAAAGGGTCAAAAGACCACGCAATTCAATTGGAATATAGAAATGGCATGAGAAACTCATGGTTTTCAATGTGATTGAGTGAGCTGTGACAGTGTCTAAATCTTTATAACTATGGTTCTGTTAAGGTTCATCAATATTCTGATGTCTGCACTATCAAATTTTTAATGATTTTCTTCTCTAATTATTTGCTAATTTTTGTATTCTATACCCATTATTTTCAGGTGCTTGCCTGCATTTTTTCAACTGTTGATGACACGAAACTTGTAACAAAGGTTCTTGAGTGATGCTTATTGTGATCAGTTATTTTAGATAGATTTAGATATAACCTTTTAGTGAAGTTTCTTACGAAAATTTTCTGATAACAGATCATCATTAGCGAGCTTCAATCAGTTTTGAAGGAGCTGGTTTTGGAGAAGGTTCTGCTACTGCAACTCTTATTGTTTTCACTGCTATGTGTAATACCTTTTGCAATATTTTATACATGTGATATCTTGTTTTATTGATATTGAGTCCCCTTCAAGTTAGTATCTTGTTTTTACTGATCTTGAATCCCCTTCCACTTAACTACCTATCTCAAGGAAGTTTTTTGAGAATTTGGTTTGCTTTGAATTCACAGTGTAGTGACATTCTTTTGTTGGGAAACTTTCTGAATGTTCAATGAAACACCTCAAACAAAAGTTTTAGGACATTATTATTTTTAATAGCATTCTGCTTTAACTCTTTCTTACTATATTGGCATCTCATCCTCTAGAAAAAAAATTTGTTTCCATATTGTAGAGTGGAAGGCGCCCATTATTGCAACTCCTACATCCCAACTGTTCACGCTATTTTACTCCTGATGATATGACTTCACTTAATCTATATGTACCCTCCCTTAGTGCCAAGGTAGATTGAAGTCATTTATCATTTCTAAAACCTTGTTTCATGTTTTCTTTTGTTGGTTCGGATATTCATTGTTGATGCAACTATGATAAGTTTTGCTCTATTGTTAGGGAGAGCCCGAAGCAGATTCTAAAATGAAGTCTGCTAAAGATCAAGAATCTAGTGACAATGAGGACAGCAGTGTGAAAGGAATTACAATGGCCGAGGGGAAGGAGAGCACAAATGCTGATTACCTTCACTTGGTTGAGGGTGGGAAGAAAGATCCTTCCTTGAGAAGACGTGAATTGTTGGTTGACAGTGGCCTTGCCGAGGTTTCTTGCATCAACTTAAGATACTTATAATTGAGTTTCATTTTGTCATAACAGTGATTTCTTTCTATTTTGCAGAGTCTTGTGGATACATGTACCAAGAATGTGGCGGAATTACTCAGATCAAATTTTGGGAAAGAAGTACTATATGAGGCAGGAAAATTCGTCTTTACCCAAAATTTGTCCAAAACTAGAGATTTATGAAGATTTAACTATTTGAGATATAAGTGTTTTAGTAGTTTAGGATGCTAAAAACTACTTGCATGCTGTTGTCTTTGCTAATGATTGGGCTTAAACAATAATTGGCTGCCTAAATTTGCAGGTTGCCACTGGGGGTTGGGATGACATTCTCCACCCAACTATGAATGAGCAGTTGAATAAATTGCACGAGGCGATAGCCTCTCTTGCTGCAAAGTCTAAATCGGAAGAATCAGGAGAGGAGCATGTCCTTGAAAATTTTCACTCTAGTCGAACCATTAGAAAAATGGTGTTGGACAGCTCCAAGTTTGCGACCACTTTATGGACGAAAGCTTTGAAAGGGAAATGTGGGTTATGGGCTGAAGGTCACAGGTGAGCCTCGATACACTTGTTTAGTTCCTGGCATAAATGATTTGAGTCATAGCATAAATGCGATGTCTGATCAGTAAACTCTCTGCAGTTCTAAGGTAATATGCGCATATCTAGAGTCCTCAGATGCTAAGGTCCGTGAAATGGCCAAGAATGAGCTGCAGCCGTTGGTAGATAGTGGCCTTCTTAAAATGCGGGAAAGCAGGAAATGAAGCATAAGTTGTTGATGAGTTACAGTAGTGCAGTTGATGAGTTTTTTGTACCTCTGAAGGAAAATCTGGATCCTTTAATTATTATCTTATGGAGCAACAAATTTTGAGAAGTTAATTTCTTATGAATTGTAAAGATCATTACATTCATTCAAAATTAAGTAAGAACATGAAACAGTGCGGATCCTCCAGAGTGAGTCAGTCCTACTGCTGCTACACAGGAACAGAGTACATATCTGTTACCTTACCAACATACAGGAACAGAGCACATATCTGTTACCTTACCAACATACAGGAACAGAGTACATATCTGTTACCTTACCAACATACAGGAACAGAGTACATATCTGTTACCTTACCAACATACATGCATTAGCCTTTTTTTTGTTCCCAAGTTTTATTCTTTTCTTCTATCAAAGGCATAGGCATTAGGCATAGATCTCACAGTTATATCATACCATACCATACGATTCGATTCCTTTACATAATTTTCGAAAAATAAAACAGTTAAATTTAGAAACTACTGGGGACGTTCCAGTAATTTCATATAAAAAAGCAAAGAATTCCTTTTCCTCTCTCGCCCACGCTCAATTTTATCTTCTTCGCTCAAATCTCTCTCTCACTTCCTCCTAATTTGTTTTCACACCCCATTTTCTGCGTTTTCTTCCTTTTCGTAATCTCGAAAATTCCACAGTTTCTTTCGTAATTTAGGTTTTGGTTTTGGACTTTTCGTTTTGTTGAGGTTTTGATTCATCCGCCGACCCGTACTTATGGCGGCGGGGACAATGGCCACCGCCGCCGGAGCGGCGGTACTGCTGTACTACGTGATGAGCCGGAGATGGGCGGCGAAGACGGAGGATGACGAAAGCGGCGATTTGTCCAAAACGAGATCGGGGAGACGCAGGATCGTCCGCCGGCCGGCGCAAGCTCCGGCAACGTGGCTGGAGACGATCACGACGTTGTCGGAGACACTTCGGTTTACTTATTCTGAGACTCTTGGGAAGTGGCCTATCGCTGATTTGGCTTTTGGGATTAATTATTTAATGCGTAGGCAGGTGGGTTCTTGAGTTGTTATCAGAAGTTTGGATCTTTATTTTAGAAGGTTTGAACTTTTAGGCATTGATGACACTGAATTGTCTATCTGTTTGGTGTACACTTATTTAGAACTAAAAGGGTTTGTTTCTAGACTATTTCTTGGGGGCTAAGAGAGATCTGGATTGCTAACTAGTATTCATGAAGCGTGTTATTTGATTTTTCACTGGGTGTTAATTTTTTGGTCTTACTTTTTAATGATTCTCAGGGTAATTTGCACGTTGCAAGTGTGTACGCTGGTAGCAATTGTTTACAGCTTAAAGGTCAGGAGATTATTGCCGAGCTGCAGAATCTGTTGAGATTGTTGACTCTTTGCATGTTTTTCTCTAAAAAGCCATTTCCGGTGTTTCTTGAAGCTGCTGGGTATTCTCTTGATGATGTTCTTCTTCAGAAGCCGAAAGCAGGGGTATGCTTCATTTCCCTATAAAGCCTGCAGCGATCTATCTAGTTAATATATCTCTTCATCTGTTACTGTAAATAGTTTGGTTTGTTAGGTTGCTTTTGTTTTTAATTAGCTCGTTTAGGTTGTTATGAATTAGTGATTGCTTTCTACTTGACATTGTTCTTTTAATTTCTCCCAAATATCTGTTTGCTGGGGTTATTGTGCTCTGTGGACAATTAAATTCAAATTGTTGCTAAGTTCAAGGCTTGGTTGTGAAGTTTATAAGGATGCAAGGAGACAACAGTAATATCTATAAGATGTTCTTTCTTTCTTTGGGTTGTTGTACCTGCCCTGTGGACCTAATTATTCTTAATCGACTTGTACAGCTGTGGGAATTGTGAAAAGGAATAGCCTTTCTAATTTATTAATTCTCATGATAAACATCATTAATATTCAGTTTGTTGAAAGAATGATAGAGCAAGCTTTTTTCCTCTAACTATCTTGATATGTTTGCAGATTTTGAAGCCTGCTTTCACAATTATACATGATAAAAATTCGAAACATTTCCTTCTACTGATTCGTGGTACACATAGCATGAAAGACACACTAACAGCCGCAACAGGAGCTGTGGTCCCTTTCCACCATTCAGTTTTACATGATGGTGGTATAAGCAATTTAGTACTAGGATATGCACATTGTGGAATGGTTGCTGCAGCTCGATGGATTGCTAAACTGAGTACTACTTCCCTTCTTAATGCACTTGCTGAATATCCAGATCACAAACTTAAGGTGATTATCAAGTTTCCTAACTGAAGTATCATATTAATGTTTCTTCTTTTCTTTGTGGAGTTTTTCGACCTCATTTGCATTTAGTCTAACTCTTCTAATATTTAATACAAGAAGAGATTCAACAATCTTCTAGTTCTACTCAATTTGGAAGAGTGGCAAACTGCATTATAATTTCTAACAAATATAACTCACCATTTCTGTGTATAAGAATAGCATCCAAGTCATAAAAAAGCAATCATACTGTTTTTTAAGTTGCAATAACTAATTTCTGTAAGCTTACTGACGGATCATGTTTGTGGTTACACGTTGATAATCGGACATATGTGTCAGAGATCTACTCAACAATGCAGACTTACATGTTGCAGAATTTTCTCATTATAGGCATTCCCCTTGATTGTTCACTTTTGATATTCAGATTGTTGGGCATTCGCTTGGTGGCGGTACTGCAGCGCTACTAACCTACATTCTTCGAGAGCAGAAGGAGTTGTCATCTAGTACTTGTGTGACATTTGCCCCAGGCATGTACTTAATATTTGTAATAAATAAATTAGACATGTGATCTGGGTTATGAAGATTTTTATTGCAAAGATGCCTTAATCTGCCTTGTCTGCAGCTGCTTGTATGACATGGGATTTAGCTGAATCAGGAAAGCATTTTATTACTACTATTGTTAATGGATCAGATTTGGTGCCAACATTTTCAGCTGCTTCTGTTGATGATCTTCGCTCTGAGGTGCTTCAATTTGCCATCAACAATTCTTTATTATTATTTATCTTCTAGACCAGATTTTTACATTTTAGAATTGTTAAATCAGGTTACGGCATCATCGTGGCTTAAAGA
The DNA here is from genome assembly GCA_029891385.1 of Erythroxylum novogranatense. Lineage (NCBI taxonomy): Eukaryota > Viridiplantae > Streptophyta > Magnoliopsida > Malpighiales > Erythroxylaceae > Erythroxylum > Erythroxylum novogranatense. Next base: position 48,568,132 of record CM057227.1, read on the forward strand.
TTTGTGGGATCAAGTTGAGCATACCAGAGTCCTAAATGTTGTTTATCGCTCAGCAACTGCTTTAGGATCTCGTCTACCATCTATAGCTAGTGCAAGGGCCAGAGTTGCTGGTGCTGGTGCACTTATACGCCCTGTCTCTAGCAGCACTCAGGTAAAGATCTTATACAGTTATTTGTGATGCGACAGCCATATTAGTTGTTTCAAACCTCCAATAATTGAATTTTAGAAATTTTACTGTGATATCTTCGCACGTGATGTCTTGTTGCATACTTCTCATCCTTTTCAATACCCTTGTTCTGCAAATTGTTTGAGGTCTTGCCTTGTACATTGTAGGTTGTAATGAAGCGGGCACAGAATGTCGCTCAAGCAGTTGCCAGGACACGATCATCATTAACATCATGGTCATGTATGGGACCACGTCGTCGATCTGTCATGCCATCATCAACCTCCATAGTAGAGGCGCTGCCAGAAGCTTCTGTTGTGAGAAAGGGCTCTGAAGCTCTTGTTACTGAAGTCCAATCTGGAGACTCGATAGAAATCAAATTAGAGTGTAGTCTGAGCAGTGACTCAGGGCATGATGACACAGAGGAAGATGAACCACTTATTTCTCATGATAGAGTTGTGTCTTCATCTGCCACGGAGGATGTTACCGAAGGTGAATTGTGGCGGGAACTGGAGAAGGAGCTTCAGAGGCAGGAGGATGAAGTTGCTATTAGAGCACAGGAAGAAGAAGAAGAAGCTGCTGCCAGAGAAATTACTGAAGAAGAGAATGTTCTGGCAAATGCAAGTGAAACAAAGAACACCATTTCTCCAACAGATGTTGTAGAAAACCAGCGGTTCTATCTCCCTGGCAGAATAATGCATATGGTTACTATTCCATCAAGTGAGACTGCTAATTTAGATGATGATGATGAGCACACGTTCGAACATGTTGGTATATATGAGACTCCTAGAGAACTGTACAGTAAAATCCGTCTATCAAGAACAATGATCAATGATCATTACATGCCTATGTATAAGAGAATGATGGAATTGTTGATCAGTGAACTTGAAAAAAAAGAAGATTGTAGTTGTCTTCTACTGGAACAATGAATATACTATAAAAGAATTTACAGCATTTATACATACCAGAGCTGAACCTAATCATTCATACAATGATGTGCTGAATTTGATGAATATGAGCTTCTGTGCTGTTAGTCATTATTTGCGAGTAACTGTGTAAAACAATCTCTGACGAACTTGAGTTGAAGCCTTAAGGTGCAAACTGGGTTAACAGGTTACAGAATGGAGTATGGTATGCCTTTCTGAAAATGGTTTGCAGTGGTAGTACAATACTGGAGATGTTTAAATTTATTGGCGTCTTTTCCCCTTATAATCAGATCGTTGATCGTTCCTAAGCAACTCTTGGTACTTGCTACTTGTTCTTTTAGCTTTTCCAACAGTTATTAGTATGGACTCGTTGACCTGTGGGGAAATAAATTCCTAAAGGATTGTTGGTTTATTGCGACAAATAAAGAGAGGTTTATGAAACAATATTTTATTTGCACGGAAATCAAGCAATGACATTCTTATCAACTGCTTCCATTTGTCTTTGATACTTCGGTTAGAAATCACTGAGTACTGTTTTCATTGAAATTCGAAATCGAAACTCATTAATCCCTTTGTTTTTCCAGTTTCCTACAATTTTGTTCCATAGTAATTATGCATACTTTTTGTCTGCTTTGTAAATTGCTAAAATCTCAACATTTGGTATTCTTAAACAGAAGTTTCTTAATTCCATGGCAAGAATGTAGCTTCTTTTGCTATAATCAAAAAATGCAACAAGTTATCAGCTTCTTGGAGACTCGGAAGCCTAGCTTTTCTTCCATTATGCTTGCAACTGTTGTTGCAAAAAAATATTTGCGGATGGTTGTTATATGGTCTCCAATGAATGTGATCCAAAAAGTTGTAAGCTTCATCACCTAAATTCTTTGATGCCAAAGCACTTCTCAACAGTTATGTTTAAGTATTTACAACTGAGCAGAGAACAAGGGTTTACGGGTAGTAGAGGCCTTCGACATATTTCTTGGTATAAAGGAAAAAAATCACTGGTCATCCACACTTCAAGGAGTTGAGCATTGGTTTGCGCTATATACATTACTACTAGCATTCTTTGAGAACTTGAAGCCTTTGTGTTATCCATCTCTGGTGCTGGTAGCTTTGGTTGAAACTGGTAAATTGTGAGGCTCTTGATGCGAAGGTGGAGTATGAAAGAAGAGACAAATGGCTGATATATCGTCCATTGCAATGCCTCTTCTCTTATACTTCCATGCACGAACAGCGTATTCAACCAGCCTTTTTGCTGATTTTTCTTTGTCAGCCGCTGAAGAGACTATCTTGACTGCTTCTTGGTTAGAAACAATGTCCCATACCTGAGCACAATAGAGAAACAACACCCTCAAGCTTCAAATGGTCATGCATTACCTAGAATTCATCTTCGCTTATTCACTTAAATGTTCAAAGATATTTAGATGCTGTGTATTGCAAATCACGATTATGCATACCCCATCTGTTGCAAGAATCACGAACTGATCTCTGCTTGTTATGTTCCTATGAGTCACATCGGGTACAGAAATGAGCCCAAAATCTTTGACGCAGTAGTCACCTAAAGACCTTGACATTGCTAGTCCTGGCGTCCTCCCATTTGGCATCCAAACTCTATACACCCCTGGTTCATCATTTAAACAAAATATTCGACCCCGGGATTGTATGATTCGTTCAGCCTCCTCTGCCAATTAGCACAAACAGTTTAAGTAACAAATGCTTATTTTATCAGAAATTCAGAGAAAGTTCAAGTACTCACCGGGTAGATTTGGTTTAAAGTCTACAGTAAGCTGAAGTGCTACCAAGCTGCCATCATCAGAGGTGGTCGCCAAAACAGCCCGAGAATCGCCGACGTTTGCTACAACAAGATGTTCTCCCTAAGCAAAGTTTTAGTGCACCAGTAAACTGAATGGATCATAGAGTTCTAAGCGTGACATTAAGTAAAAGAACAAAACAATCGATAGACATACGTGTTTAACAAGAGTTAAAGCTGTAGTGCCACTGGAAGAAGAATCAATCCCTGGATGTAGCTTAAGTTGTTGATCAATGGCTGCATAAGTGTTGATGTACGACTGCTTCCATACCTCAAACAAAGAGAGGTTTCTTTCCAGTCCCGCTTCAAAATCTTTGCCAAGAGATGCCAAACCAAGATTTTCTTGCCAACTGCGGAGCAACGAAGAAGGAAGTGATTTTCTAACCCTTTTGGCAACAACATGGCCCCAGGGACCATGTCCATCAAACACCCCGCAGAAGGTCGTGTCCTCTTGGCATCCAAATTCCTGCCATAGATAAAAGGTGTTGTATTAGGTGTGTGCAAAAATTTACAACAAACACTGGCAAGTGCTAAAGCGTATATACCTCCCAATACCATACAACGAGTCGATCCTGGTTGATACCCTTCTGTCCTCTTTTTGTGTAAACTGAGGCGAAATTATTATATTTGTTGGATCTCGCAACACCAGAGGATTTCACCATCAACTCTTTCTTCTTTGATTCTTTTGTTTCCTTTTCAGCATTCCTTTGAGAATTCCTCTCTTTCTTGACTGATACTGTTTTCGCAAGCCCTTCTAAAAGGGATGGAAAAGACACCATTTCTTCTACAATATAGATTCACACTGTAAACTTTCGGGAGTATATAATGAAATGCTTCACCTCTAAATTTTCAAATAGGACTATCTTTTCTTTTTTCCATCTAAATCAACCTTTTCAAAGCCAGACAATTTACCAACTTCTGTTTCCTACATATATTTAGGCATACCACACTTTCTATATGATGAAACCTGAATACTTAAGCTTTCAAGGGCATAATTTCTTCGCTTTCTTGGACATTTTGGAAAGCAATATATCGATCCTATCATATAAATTCCCATGATCATCCTAAGCAGTCTCACACGTCACAAAAATCTAAGTTGTTTGATTGATCATCTAAACAAAAGCAGAAGTACCCAAGACCTTACCCGGATATAACAGTTGACAGAAACTTCCAACTTCACAGTAGAAAGATCACTTGTCAGTTGGAAAGCCGATACCTGCGTCTCCTGAAAACCCACGTCACTCCGGCTAACTAAGATGTTCCAACGACTATCAGAAGCTCCCAATTGCTATACTCCATTTCCTGACATTCCACGCAGCTCCTACGTAATATAACAATTGCGCATCCTAAAGCTTGAGACCAACCATGAGTTGGCCAATGAAATGACAGACACATCCTTACTTAAATTTTTATTCCATGCACAAGATATGGGCATTTTGGTCATATCAGGGAATGTATCTTATGTTCAGAATTGCGTCACGGCCATCCATTTGTTTTTATATGAAGAAGATGAACGTAAGCCTTGTACTATAGTAATGTTCTAAATAAGAAAGTCGGCTAAAAAAACAAAAATTAATAGAGAAAATAAATTAGCATATAGTCGTGGTTGGAAGAGCAATGTGATTAAATTTGTATTATCTTAGAACTATGACTAAAGGAAGGAAGGAAGGATTGAAAGGGAAAGCTTTTTGGACATTAACCAAAAGAAGAACTCTAAAATAGTGGCTTTAGTGCTCTATGATGACTACAAATACATATGCATGGCTATAGGTTCACCGTTCAATTCTTGATGGCCGCCGACGTAAAGGGTCAACAGTTTGGCATGATTGTGACGTTGTACATTTTCATCCAAAAGATATGCCTTATGCATTACTAGGGGATGATGCTGCCAGAACAAGACGAGAAGACATGGTAGACAAAAGCTTCGAAACAATTAGTTTGCTGCAATATCAAAGGTCACTTACTTCCATGGCCACTTGCGAGTTGGTAGTTCAATACGCGTGGATTTTTGACAAAAGATGAGAAGAAATCAAGATCACTTTTTGTCTCATCCACAATTTCAAGTTCCATTAGAGTGGATCGGCAGAGAAGAATTGCATTTCTTTCGTGTTGATAGTTAGAAAACAATAGAGTATGCACAGATTCCTTTCTTTTATTCATGTTTTTATCTCTTATAAAATGATGTTATCTTTCTATGGGGAAATTAGTGAGCATGGTCCTCATTATTAGATTAGTGTCATGTTGCTGCCAAAAAGGGTAATTATTTGCATAATGTTTTCTCCACCACTGTAAATATTATAATTGTTTTTAATAATTACGTTGTCCACATGATTCATATAATTGCTCAAGTTCTTCTAAAAATAAATCTTCCTATCTGCAGGATGAAATAGTGTAATAAAAATTTTCCAAAGGATGCACTAAAAGTAGAATATTCCAGGAAAACATAGACAAATAGTGCAAAAAATGTGTGAAGATTTGTGGGTGGGAGAGAGATATCATTAAATTTGTGTCATCTTCAAGAGCTGCTAACTAGAAATGTGATTAAAGAAAGGGTTTGTTGATTACAAAAAGCTACATGTCACAGTTGTGAGATATTGAACGAAGGAAAAAAGTATTAGCTAGTGCATGATGAGTGCAGAACGCCTGGCTATTGTTTAGCCACTCGAATTCGATTATATTAACAGAGAGCCATGGCAGAAAGCGTCAATGCAAACTTGTGGTTGTCAGTACCCCAACAAGAAGTAGGGTCAAATTTGGGGTTGGGAAGTAGCCATTAGGACAGGTTGAGAACGAAAATGACACCCAAGGAAAAAGCTCAAATGTTTGTTTAATAATGAGATTTTCGTTAGATAAATACAAGATGAGGAAGATGTTAGTAGGTAGTGGGAGCCTTATTACGTACCTCGGATTTACATAAAATGATTAAAAACGACGATAATGTGAAATACCTAGATTTCGATTCCATTGCTAATTCCGATGCCGATTTCAAGCTCCAAGCGCCTTCGAATCTTCTAGGACCTTTAGTGGAAAATGATCACCGACTCATGGATTAAGCTTTTTTATAATTTTCTCAAATCACAAGCTCTTTTAATGGATCAGAAAACCTTATGCTCATGAATGAACTCTTGAATAACTGCAAGAAACCTAACCTTTATGTAATTTCTATATCGAGTTTCTCCATCACAAGGTCGATATAGATCCGGTCCACACTAATCGGGACCTATTTTTCACTCAAACTTCGACCCATTAATCTAACTCATTTATTGAGCCACTTTATTATCTTTTTCATGATCAAATAACTTAACTTAACAGGTAATTTTATTTAAAAATCAAGATTACAATTAATGTTAGTCTGACTTTATGAGACATGAACAACATGTCTTACTGAAGAAAGGTAGAAGGAACAGTATAGGCCGATTTTATACAGCAATGTTTTACAGTACATCCCTTGTGGGGTTATTGTAACAACAGCACCATTTCCGTGTGATTTACATGTAATGTTTTGTCTGCAGGTCAATGTGATCTCTATCGAAAGTAACACTATGGGGGCAGTGCATGCCGCTGGGCGAACAAAATTATCAAGAAATAAGATTCGGCTGGGAAGCTTCACAGCTTAATGAAAAACTTGAGAAGCATAATATTCACTCTCGTTAAACACTGGTCTTAAATCTTCCTTGCACATGAAATCCAAAGGGAAAGACACAAGATGCCCACGTATAGCTCTTAATCTCTCCAAGGTATCTGTTTTCTTGATGCCTCCGTTTTGGTATGATTCTAGCTTTTCCGGAGCTATTCCTAAGTCAGTTGTGGTATGGCCTAGCTTGTCCTTCCAAAATGACATACTCTGTCTAAAGGCAGCCCTGCAATGAAATCCAGGTGACAAGTTTAGTTAGGCTATATATGAACCAACCTAAGAAGGAAAATAACAAGATGATGATTGAATAATGGCTCGGACTCAAATTTCTCAAAGCGCAAGTAAAGATGCTTATGAGCTAAGAGCCTAAGACGAACGGAAAGAACCAATTGGAATTCAATCATTAAATCCACATCATCACATCTCAGTGTCCTCAAAGGGGGATCTGGTTTCACTCCCTTCACGCAACAAATTAAGAGTCCGGCCCAAAGCTATGAAAGCGGAAATCGTACCTGGAATGTATTAGATCATTTGGTACACATGAAAAGACATCCTGGTAGATTGTTGTATTTGTCTGCCAAATCAATAAAAGAATAAAAAATGCGTTAGGTAATTTGTTCAGATTGACCAACAGTGGTAAAATGCTAGCATACAGCCTCAAAAATAAGATTTCCTAGTTTTAATTACATTTTTTCAGATTCCAAACCCAAAGTTTCATATTGCAGAAAATATCAACCTTAGCACACAAATGCAAGAAGTCCTAGAGATTGATTATTAATCAAGCCATAGCTATAGAAGAACCTCTAATCCGATTTTACATAATTAGTCCTCGACTCTTTGTCTCCATTTCTTTCTCTGCGTATATATGCCCATCATAAATGTAAAGTTTAACATCTTTATACTCTGCCACAGGGCAGGAGGGCATAATTGCAGAACAAATTCCTGGAGAAGGTGACTTTGGACTAAGATTACATCAGTTCTTCAGAAATAACAAAATATATGCTCTCACCTTTGCTGTTGCAGCCCATATATCTTTGTAAGTTGAATCAATTATTGGATCAATAATTTGATGGATCTGAGGGAAAATGTGCAAAGAGGAAAACTTGTGATGATATTATTCTAAGTCACTAACAGAAATTTGCAAATATTTCATGGACGACAAAATAATCATACAAATAGGCATACTGACCTCTCCAGTGCGAAGGCCAAGGTGCTCAGACCACAATGAAAGGCGAAGACTAAGGGAAAATTTCCCAGCTTTCCAAGGCTTACTACCCATTGATGAGTTGACTAACTCTTTATCTTCTAGAAGTATGCCAATCTGAAAAAGGAAATGTCCCTCAATCAATAGGCAGGTTAGAATTGACATCAGAGTAGAACACAAACTGCAAAAGTTAACAAGCGATGCCACGATACTCAATAATCAGAAGAACAATTAACAAATTACGAATCAAAGATCCAGCCACTTCAAGATATGCTTGATACAATATTTGTTCCATTAGTTCTTCCATTTAAGTTCAAAACAAAAATGTTAACTTGAAGAATTGCCTTCCATTTTCTCTCACTTGTTACTGTTTAGAGCAAGCATGGTTTCTCAGCCTTATCAAAACATAGAAGTGTTTTGAGGATTATGGAATGGACCCTGTAATAAATTAGTACCTCAGAATCTCGTGAACCAAGTAAGCTCCTGTCATTTATATTAGCTGATCCGATCAATGCTGCACAGTCATCTATTATCATGATTTTACTGTGCACATACACCTGCAGAAACAAAATAAAGTTAATTAAGTTAATCCTCTGCACATTATATCTACCCAAATATTCCTGCTAGAGTGCAATAAAAAACCTGACTTGTGGCTACAGGACCACCATCAAAAAGTTGACCATAAGCCCTAAGACCATAAAACGAAATATAGTCCTGTGTCCTTGGACCTAGAAGATCATAAAGATTATGTAATATTGAATTTTTTCCTCTGCAAATTGTTCTATATTGCCAATGCATTATAGCTCTCACAGATGCAGCACCACCATCATCCAAACCGCCCTGTTAAACAAAATGTTTAGTTAACAGAAAGCAACCGCACGGTATAAATCTCAAAGGCATCAACTTCAAATTATAACCTGAAATCCTGGAAGTAATGGTATGACGACAATAACTCGAAAACATTTTCCATCATTATACGCTCGCCTGATACGCTGATATAGTGCTTCCAGCACACGATTCCTTATGATTTCATCTCCTGCAAGACCTGATATGAAAAATTGATTCTGGGAACCGGTTGCCCAAGAATTAAACAGAAGTCAGAAAGAATGAATAAAGTAAGTCGCAACTTTCCAAGCTTCAATCCAAAACTTCAACAACAATTTCTGAACTAATATCTCCAAAATGAAATAGAGATGTTCTTCTTAGACACCAAGAACTAAAAGTATATTTCCAAATCCTCAACTTTGGTTTTGATGTCCACATCAACACCAAGATCACTTCCCAATTAGTTGGTTGTAGTACGCATGTCTTCTTCCAAGTACCTATTCTTGTACTTAAGTTATCAGATATATTAAACAAAGTTAATCCCTGATAAATGACCACAACCAGGGACATATAATGAGATTTGAGCGTCTATACCAAATATTATTTCAGTCAAACAGGCAAATCTTGAACAAAGAAGACATGGGAAGAATACAAAAGTACTACCCCCTCCATACCTCCCCCTCACCCAAAAATCATCCATAATTCCCACCCCATTAAGTGACCACAAAGTGACTAAAAGATCGACTTCAGCAATTCAAGAAGTAGCTGATGAGAGAACTACAATGTTTTTTACCCCAATAATTACCATGGTCAAAAGAAAAATGAAGGACCTATATATTTCAACTGACTACATTTCCAATCATATACACATAAAGGGTTAGCTAAAACTCTGCTGCAAGTCTGATCTTTCTTCACTAGAAGTTTATGTAGCCAGAATGGTTCATACCTCTATGTAAATAAAATGCTCCGCTCTCTCAATAAGGGAAAGATAAGCACAGTGAATACTCTCTTCAACTTGACTTGTTCCAGCAGACCATTGGCTCACACTCCTTAAAACCTGGATATGAGAGGTCGACAAATGACAGATGGTAAATTTGAATCTTTTTACGGATCAAGAACACTCTGAACAGGTACAACTTTGAAGTCTATTCCTAACCAAAATTAACAACCATACAATGTTATTTGTATTAAAAGCCTCATAAAATTTTCTAGTGAATCATTAGAAGTATATATTTTTCATGTAGATAGCAAGCATCCCAAAGGTAACAAAATTTTCAGTGTTTCACCACTAACTGCTCTATAATCTGATATTTTAATCACTTCAAATCGCTTTGCAGCCACATCATAAAGCACAATAATCCAGGACCAACAACTAAAACAAAGAAATAAAGCACGATAATCCAGGACCAACAACTAAAACACAGAAATAAAGAACAAACAAAAACCAAACTTCCTAAACATCGATGACAATTCCTAAGCTCATCTGATGACTGGTTCTTCCAAACATTTCCATTCAATCAATAACTGTATACGTCACATGAATGATAACAAACCTGACAGCGGCATGAAGTTCGTGGACCAACTTGCCCAGTTTCATCTCTAAAACAAACTTGATCACCCCGCTCTTGTGTTTCCCACCACTCCAAATCTGAATTTTTGGTCTCAGGCTGTCTAAATAAATCTGGAGTCATCTTCACATGAAGATCTGATGCATCGTGGTCATCAACAAAGCCTTTCATTGGCATATCTAAAATTTCTGGCTCAATTTTGGATTTCCGGAAGAGGCTTCTGCCAGAGGTGGAATCTAAACCATTAAGTTTAGGATGTCCACCCACATCATCCATCTCTTGAGCTTCCTGTGGCAAAAGAAGAGGGATATCTTGTGAAGATGACCGAGAGGAAAATGAATCCTGCCTTTTGATGCCTTTGGAACTGTCTTTGATACCCTTACTTTCTACCTCCATCTTACTGGTTTTCCCCATATAATGCGGGATGACCATGTGCTGCTGAGGCATAAGTAGTGGAATTGATTCTTCATAAGGAGCTTTATTTCTCTGAACAAGTGTAAAAGGAAATAGCATATCACTTCCAAGGTAAATGACTCTGTAAATTGCACAGGAAACCATACCAACTGTAAGAAAAATTGACCTTTGCATAATTCCAACGCTGCACAAAGTGCCTAGCTATGTCACGACAAGGTGGTCCCCAAAGAGCACAATGAACATCATGCCAAGGCATTCGAGGATATTTTCCACGATCCAACTCGTCTTTCATTGTATCTTCCCATGAATTTGGTTCAGATTCTCTGAGAAAGGGAATTAACATTGTCATTCAAACAAAGAAAATGAGGGCCCCCCCATGATCTTGTTGGTAACACTTCAAGGATATATCTATTAAAAATTGAAGAACAGACATTAATGACCACAATGTAACAATGATTACCAGATGACATGTCTTTTATCATCATCAATCTCAACATCATAAGGACATCCTAACATAAGCATTATCCATTTAAGCAGACAACAAACTTACCTTGGATTGTAATAATCCTTTCCAGGCCAAATTTGAGGAGGACAATCACCTATTCTGTGTTCACATGAATCATAACGACCAAAGCACAAGTCCAATCCTCCAATAAAGCATATATGGTTATCAACAATGACAATCTTCTCATGGTGGGACCTAAAAAACCAAAGACATGTTGAAACTCGAGAATTACACATCATTCAAAGGAAAACACAAGAGCTGTAATCTAAAAAGTTTTCTCATACTGCATACCACAGGTAAACACCAGCTGAGAAGTGGTCAGGATAACGCAGCACCCTCACATTCTCATGAATGCTTAGAAGTTTCCTCTTGCTGTACACACTGTTGATCTTAAGAGCAAGAGCCACTTCCTTATAAAGAAGAATATGTATCTGCACAGAACGGTGAAAATGATCCACATCCAGTGCAAAATTCCAATGAGTTGTTAAAGAATTTCCTACAGGTTCTTAAAATTCAGAAGTATAATTGTAACTCAAGCTTCTAAAAAATTAAAAAAGAAATGAATAAAAATATCATATAACTGGAACAGAAACAGTTCCCTGGATAAATTCTGGCACATGAAATTCCCTCGTAAATTGTTAAGTATTGTCTTCGTACCAATGTTCATCTCCACATAACCATCAAAACATCAAACATCAGTAGAGAGAAAAAAGAATTCACTTCTCCAACCACCTCAGAATCTCTGCTTTATATTTTGATATTATAGGATACAAACTAAAGCTTATGCATGTTGTAAACTGATTGAAGCACTAAAATATATATAAATGCAGTAGGAAAAATAATAACCATAACAGAACAACAAAATATGTACCTGAACCCCTTGCTTAGCTTTAGCTTCCAGCAAAGTATCAAGTGTAGAGGAGGCATGTGTTTGAAAAGGACGCCGTAAATAGAGTTCTGGGCATAGCCACCAGCCACAAATAAATATCTGCGTAAAATTTCAACATTCCAAACAATGGATAATCAAGCTAAATAAAACAACCAGTTTGACGTATGGAGAAATCCTATGCTTAAAACTTGGAGGGACATACCTCCGACTTAGCATCCTCAATAGATGAAGCAATAGCTTCAAAAGCTGCCTTACCATCTATGAACCATTGAGCCTGACTGCCATCTTCAGACAAACCCCTAGGAGGTGCAAATGATCCAAAACGGTGAGGATGACACCAACCTTCTGGGGGCCTAAGTCCAACATCATTAATTGCAGCAACCCAATCTTTAACTCTAGCACCAGTCTTGACTCTTAACTTTATACTCCGACTTCCACATTTAACCTTTGAAATTTCCAATCATCTGTTAGCGAGTGAAATTCCCTAAATTCATCACATATATTTATAAACAAAGACAAAGAATATAACAATAAGGAGGCAATATCCATCATGTTGGAACTAGCCACCAATACTTTGTGCAACATCTTTTGCGAATAAAGAATCATACTAGCTTTAAAATAAATTAGCAATGGCAGAAACTAAAAATGTAGTCCTTTATGTCAAAGCCTTTGGAAGCATCATGAGGATGGGTTCTACTTAAAAAGACCTGTTATACCTAGACTAGACATGAATTAACTTATAAGGAAGCAAAGACATTCCTATCAATGATCCCTCAGTTCCACTAATCTTATTTTACAAAACAATTGCCTGTCAGAACCCCAAATGTGGATTTAACCCATCTTCACTTTTGACAAAACTCCAATACATCTATACTGACTTTGCATCAGCATACAGAGCAAACTCCAAATAAGTACCTTGAATGCATGTCGTAAAGGATTGCGTTCCTTCGTTTCAACAGCTAGAGATACTCGTCCTTCACCATTCCCATCAGAGGCCGGTAATACATCAAAAACTATTATATCTAAGGGTTTGGCGTCAAAGGGGTCAGCAAGCAGAGCCAGGAATCCAGGTTTCAGAACAGCCCACACCTGCAGAATAAAAAGGATTATGGGAGAATTCTATCTCCAGATAATGTATAAAAAGTAGTCTTAAGTACAATGGCTTATGTACTTGTCTAGCACCTGAATAGAGAAAAATAAACAAGGGAAGATTTCAAAACATCTACTCAAATGATAAAAGTTTAACATGCATGTTCTAATAACAACTTGCTGAGTAAACAAGCTAAGCAGGCTCCTATAAGCTTAAACTGTATATGCATAAGAAGTTAGCAAACAACTCCAAAAATTTAATCATCCAGTTAGCCGGCCATTCAGCCCTACCAAGAAGCTTATTGATTTACAACAGCATAAGCGAGTTTGAACTTAGTTATTCAACCATTCCATTACCTTCTGCCAGTTATCGTTGCAGCAACCAAACCAGGTACAAGCACAGCATTTCTTAGAATCATCCTCCCTAGGAATTTTTGGCAGATGCCTCACCATTACATAATCCTCCTTTAGTTTGGGGCCATATTCAGGTGCAAATGACAGCTTAGACACCTCCAAAAATTTGCAGACCTGCCACATCAAGTAATGTTGAGATATAAAATATTAGAAATCACATGGTAAAGTAGATTACCAGAAACAGCCTCTCTACTATGTAAGGATAAGGCTGCGTACTATCAGACCTCCCCAGACCCTGCTTTATTGCAGGACTTCGGACTGGGTGTGATAATGATGATGGTAAAGTAGATTATGCAACAAGAATACAATAAGCTTGTACATTCGGTTTGTTGAATCAGACAGTTCTTTCCTATATAACAAAAATCTGAAAATTTTCTCAATTCACATACATGCATATAAGATGACATTGTTGACAAGTTAAAGAAGAGTAACTCTAATCCTCACTCTTGAAATAAATATACAGTTCCAGAGTAGGTCATCAAAAACTCTGTGAGGCTCTTACAGAATCAGAACAGGAATACTGTTTTCGGGATCTCAATATCATAGGTAGTAGGAAGACAAACATCACAAATGTAGAGTAAAGAGTTCAAACAAACCTCGGGAGAGTTTACAATATCCAAGTTTCCCAAGAAGTGATTCAAATATTCTTGCATTGCAACCTTTGCCCTGTCTGACATGGAATGCTGCCGTCCCAATGCTGGACGAATAACAGGTAAAGCAGCAATTGAGGGTACATCTCTGAACAAAAAACCCTCCTGTAAGAACCCTGTAAGAATAATCGCAAGGAAGCACATGCTTGACGATTGGCACTCATCTCAATGCAAGGAAAATTAATTTACCTGTTTCTAACACTTTCATCATGATGCAAAGGAATAGTGTCCTCGTCAGGATCATCATCATCTTGCATTACGGGTGCATGGTCTCCTATTCCTAGATTTTGAAGCCATTCTTTAACCTTTAATATAAGTTCCCCAATAAGAAATCCATTAAAAACTACACATCATCTCAGAGCAACAGAATTACAACATACAAAAATAAACATTTACACACCTGTTCCTGCTTCTCATGAATGTCCTCAAAAAAAGCACGCTTCTTCAACATAAAGTGGAGAAAGAACACTTGTGGAGCTTTCTTCTCTAAACGCCACTTGAACTGGTAACCAAATCCAAAACACAATGGTATCATTATCTAATATTATGTACAACCAAATAAGGCACAAGAGATAAATCAGTTAATAATGCAATACACCAATTGCCTCTAGATAATATATCATGATTCAAAAATCATAATAACACACAGCTTAAAAAACAGCACGTAATAATGCAGAGCAAACTTTGATCTGTTTCTCTATTTTTTGGGGAAAAAAGCATAAAGTGAATTTTAATAATAATAATGATGATGCTGATGATAAAGAAAACAATGATGATAATAATTATTATTAATAATAAACAACACCAACATTAACAATAATAATCAAGTGAATTCATGGTTAATTTTTCCGACCGATAACTAGAGTTAATAATAATTAGCAAAATTTTCATATCAAGATCGAACAACTCCCGAAATCTCAATAAAAAGCGATAGAAGTGGAAATTTAACCTGCTTGTATTGAATCTCAAGAGTGTAGGAGAGAAGAACGGGACTGATATCGCTAACATCGGGTCTGGAGACGGAGACGATGGTGGCATGAGGCAACTCGTCGAAGATGTTGGCGACGTCGTGTGAGAAGGAGAAGAAGGAGTAGGAGGGCATGGACGATGGCTCCGATTGCATTTGGACGTAGCGTGGGCCAGAGTCTCCTCCGCCCGTCCTTAAATGCTCCGCCGATGATCCCATTATAGTTAACGTTAAACAAAACTTGGTATTTTTTGGTGATTTGATTCAAATAGATATAAGAAGAAAATGATGAGAAATGGAGTCTTCGTTTTGGATCTAAAGCTTTCCCTTTTTTTCCTACTTATTTTACGGACAAATACATATAAAGTGTCGAGCGAGAGCGAGCGCCCGAGGGATGCTTATTCATATGGTCAAATAAGGAAACTTTCAACGTTGCTTGGGTTGGGACTTGGACATGGACTTTTTCAATTTAAATGGGTAATGGCTAATAGATAAAGTTGCTAAACTTAATATCGAATTGAGTTCTAGGATTAGTCAATATTAAATATCGTTTTAAATAATTTTAAATTTATAAAATAATCTTTAAAATGTTATAAATTTACAAAATAGTCTATTGATATATTGTACAGTTGTATTGTATCTTTACTAATTTATTGTTTACGTCAACCCTATTTTTAAAAATTATAATAATAAACAATAATCATAATTAATGTGAATTAACAATAATTTATAAATATTTCACATATAAATAATAATCATGATTAATATAAAAAAGCAATCATCATCATACAAATATAAAATTAAGGATAATGCAAAGTGTTTAAAATATTACAATAATACAATTTCATCATTTTAATAAATAATAATTACAACAAAAGATTCAAAACATTAAATAAAAAGAACAATAAATATCCTTAAACAATTTACTAAAAGAGTTCATGACGAAGAAACAATCAAGTATAAGTTAAACCTAAAACAAAAACAATTACATTACATTACATATATAAAATTTAACATAAACATCAAATACAAGTAAAATTAAAAGAAAAGGAAATACAAAAACCTAAAACGAAATTCAATCATCAATGAGAGGATACCCGCTATAACTGCACTGACTCCAGTGATCATTTGATACAAAATTATCATAATTGAGAGAAGTTTCATTATCATTATCATTCAAATTTAATGTTCCAAATGACATGTTAATGTTTTCTTATTAAAGATTATCTTTCAAGTCATTCACATCAACCAAATTCGGTTCTTTAGAAATCCAATTTGCCAAAAAATCAATATTATCAATGAAAATTGAATCAGTTGAACTACTTATGCTATTGAAATTCCTAGTAAATAATTAAATTTAATTATTTAAATATTACAAAAAATTGTATCGAAATTAATAATGAAAATAACATACCTTTTCGAAGCTTTAAATTGTAACGAATAAAAATCAAGTCATTCAACCTCTTATACTCCAATTTATTCCTTTTCTTTGATGGATAAATTCAAATGTGCTTCACTTTCGTTCAGAACCTGTTGCACTTACATATTGACTTAAAATCTGAATTGCAAACCTTTTCAATTCTAAAACACCATTTTCGAATTGATCCCACCAAAAAACTGTAAGTTATAATATAACAAAAGTAGTATTGTAAACAAATTAAAGTGATAATTAATTTTCAACAAATAAGAAAAAGGAAATAACTAATATTTAGAGAAAGTTTTCTTCTTTGTCGAATAGTAATCGACATTCCAAAATTCCCATAAGAAAACTTGTAAAGCTCCATTTGTGAACTTAAAAGATCTTACATTGGGTTAATGCTAACAATTGTTGCATCGGGTTAATGTTAACTTCAGTTTGCTTTGTAAGATTTAGTCTTAAATACACACTAGGATTCAAAAATACCCCAACTACAAACAATGAAGAAGAAAGTTGTCTTTCCCTTCTTTTATTAATGATTGAAAGAAGTGTTGTTTATAAAGAAGACCTATGTTTCATATTGGTCTTGATTGTTTCCGTCAATCTCTATATGACATCAAAAATATAACCCATTGTTAGCTTTTCTTCACTATCAGTCAATCGAAGCACCATCACCAAATGCTCATAAACTTGGATAACAAATTGACATTGAGACCAAAATTCTTTATCTTCCAGTATAATATTGCAAACCTCCAGTCTAACATTAGACCTAGCGTGCTAAGATGCAATCCACTTATCACTTGTAAACAATTGTCTTAACCCCTTTTTTCATCGAAACAAAAGACTGAAATGATAAGAAATTTGTGAAAAATCTTGTCACAGCATGACGACAGAAATTTCTACAATTGGTAAATTCTTTTCTCATCAAATTCAATACCCATGCACGATTATAAATGTACTTTGTCATCTTTTTAGCTTTCTACATAGTCTCATCAATAATAGGAAAATACCTAGGATCTCCTATATTCTCCAAGATTAGGTTAATGCAATGTGCATCATAAGGAGTCTAAAAAATTGAATTATACGTATTCTGCAACCTTTTTCCTTCCGCTTTATAAACAAAATTATTGTGAATAATAAACTAAACAATATTTTCCGGCCCTACTTCATTCACAACTTCATCAAAATATCACAAACAATGTCTCAGTATTTCTAGTAAGGATAGATGCATCACTAGATTTAAAAAACATAGAATCATTTGAAGAATAAACCAAAGAAATTATAATAAGCTCTTGTCTCCTGTTTGTCTAACCATCACACATGATTGAGCATCCATAAGTACCCTAATTCATTCTTCTTTCAACCAAATAATTTCTAATTTTAGAAACAACACAACTTAAAAGTTTACCTCTTAAGTCATCAATCGAAGAACCTTTGTATCATAGGTCATAAGAGGATATTGCATCCATCATAGGTTAATAACAATAAGACTAAGAAGCATTGAGTGACGAACCTGTATTATACCACCATCTAGCTACTGTTATATCGACTTTATGAGCTGTGTCTCTTGATTGTATTGCACTACAAATTGAAGATTGGGCTCCAGGAATTGTTCATGGTGCAAAGAAACTAGTCACCTGCCTTCTTCTTTTTCTCACATCAGATTTTTCTTAAGCCTGAGATGGAACATTACCACTACCACCTTTAACATTTCCAAAATCACCACGAAAATTAGAAAACAAACTTCTACTACCAATTTCAAAATTCAATATTTCCCTTCTATCTCTCTCATATTGATATTCATCAAGTAATGTTTTCATCTGCCACTTCACATCATGGCTAACTTTTTTACAGGGTTCCACATCTCCTTTAACCTCAGCTAAATGTTTTTTTAATCGAGTGATTCCTCTATCTTGCAAATGCTTGTTACAAAACAAGCAAATAATATGGTTCTTTATACTAAGAACCAATGCAGCATAAGCCCAAGCTGGATCATTGTATTTTCCTGAAGTGGGTTGCTCAGGAGTACTTGAACTTTTTTCCATTTATCCGTACACATAGAAATAAATAACACATATTTTCAATACACAATATGCATATCTATCTTATCCAATTCATCAAATTATGTATGTTTACATTACACACAATTCAATTTCATGGAACACAATTCACAATAAGTCAAAAGCTAACAATTCAAAACATTCAACATATATAATAACACAAAACATACATCAACAATTTTTATTTTCAACAATTTCTATTTCCAACAATCACAAAACATTCATAATTCCATTTCCATTTCCAACAATTTACAACAATTTTCAATTCCATCAATCACAAAACATACAATTTCTATTTCTATTTCCAACAATTTCTATTTCTATTTTCGACAATCACAGTACATATAAAACAATTTCTATTTTCAACATCCACAAATTATACATAAACAATTTTATTTCTAATATCCACAAATCATACATAATCAACAATTTCCATTTTCAACAATTTCCAACAATTTCTATTTCCAACAATCATAAAACATTCATAATTCTATTTTCATTTCCAACAACTTCCATTTCCAACAATCACAAAACATGCATAAATAATTTTCATTTCCATTTCCAACAATCACAATACATTCATAAAATAATTTCCATTTTCAACATCCACAAATCATATATAAACAATTTCTATTTCCAACAACTACAAATCATACATAATTTTGTTTCTATTTGCAATAATTTCCAACAATTTCTATTTCCAACAATCACAAAATATTCATAATTTTATTTCCATTTCCAACAATTTCCAATTCCAACAATCACAAAACATGCATAAACAATTTCCATTTCCATTTCCAACAATCACAATACATTCATAAAATAATTTCCATTTCTAATATCCACAATGTTGGAGCTATGTAAATATAGTGCCTGGAAAGCAAGTGTATTTACATGTAACTTTATCTTCTTGATTCTGGTTTTGTAATGAAAATATTTATTATTAATAAAACAAAAGAGTTTGGTTTTATCTGTATGAGCATTATATATCTGGTCATAAGGTACCAAGATTCATTTGTAAGTAATATACATATACATAGAGATGTATGGAAACATGTATATTATTAGAATCAATTAATTGATTCATAGTTGAATAATCAAGTTGGTCGTTTGATTATGGTTTAGGCGTAGTGTTGCGATTTATCTCCATATAAGTAAAGGAGTTTACTTAAAGGGAATGATGAGTTTCATATCATGATAGTAGTAGACTATCGATAATGGCACTATTAAATGAATTGAATCAAGTATGTTTTCAAGAATAAAGTGGGCGTTACTTTAATCTTAAAACATACAACTTAAGCATTCGATTATTATGAACCACAATCTTGATGAGTGGTGAACTCATATGTGTTTCATTATAATTCTTGATATAATCGAATGGATTTTTACAGGTATTAATCCGAGTGTCGCATGTTGGAATTATTAATTGAAACATGTATCGGGAACATTCACTCAAATAAAGAGTTTATAGTGTTATCATCTCTTCAGATGTTTTAAGGAGATTTGGTAATTAAAGCTGGCGTCGATGGTTTGACGGACTAGCTACCCATCAAGTCTTAACACTAAGATGAGATCTTATGTGTTAATCACCATATAAAGTAAAATGAGAGATCTAGAAGGAAAACCAACATAAGGACAAAACGGTAATTTTACCCTTTATTGTGCGGATGGCTATAATAAGGTTCTAAATAGGGTTTGCAATTTGACATATTCTCATAATATTTAATAATTCAAGAGTTCAACTAATTGTCTTTAGTGGAATGACATTTAGTTAATAAGTATAATTAATTCCAATGAGATTGAATTATTTACGGGCTTATTGGAGCTTGAATTATCAAAGTCCAATAAGATTCCCCACTTGGCTTTAAGGAAGGTTATCAAGCTAAGTAAGAAGTAGTTTGGAGGCTTTAGAAGTCCATAATTGAAAGATGGGCTTATACTAATTAATGGTTAATTGGAAGCCCATATGTTCATTTAGAAATGGACTTGTTTTGGTTTAATGTAATTGATTAGATTAATTATATTAAAACAATTTTTTAAATGGAGAAGAAGCAATTTGAAATTGTGTTAGGTTAGATGTGTAACCACATTTGACATTAAAATACTAAATAAAGATGGTCTTTATTATGGTTCATCATTATTAAATGGAGTTATGAACTTACCATTAAATGGTTTAATGGTTGGCTTTTAATGTTGGCATGTAACCTATTTGCATTCATTAGATTAAAGATGAAAGATGTGCATTAGATGGACCATCTTCCTTCTTTCTTCTTGCCAAAACCGAAATGGGTATTCAATTATAGGTTATGGTCTTTTCAAATAGCCATTTAAAGATAAATGAAGTAAGTCTCATTCATTGGCTATTTGATGAGTGATTAATGTAAGTGATGCATTGGATGCCTCTCACTCTTTCCATTCATGCATATTTCGAAATTGAGATGTAAGAAAGGGTTCTTGCATGGTTTTAGACATTCTCTCCTTTCATGCAAGGTAGAACCGAAATTCTAAGTGAAAGAATTGAAAGAGTTTCAATTTTGGTTCTTCTTCTTCTAAGAAAATCTCCTCCAAATATTTCTTCTCCTTTCCCACCAAAGGATTTTGTTAACCTAGTTATCCTTGAAGAACAAGTGGTAAATCTAATTGGTTGAGGATACTACAACAAGGAAGAAGATAGATTGCTAAAGGAAAAGACTCAAAGGCAAAGGATTTGGATATAAGAAGGAGATGATAGCGCAGCGAGGATTTAAAGTCAGTAAAGCGAAGGAGTCGGTAATTCCTTTTATCTTGTTCTTGGTTTTATTATCCTTATACCATATCATGTATGGATTAGCATGTTGATTTGGATATATTGCTTCCGCTGTAAGATGATTTCTTAAAATTTTTTGAAATCTATCGTTTCTCCATACTAAGCATGCTTTCTTTTTCCGATCCAACAATTGGTATCAGAGCCAGTTTTTCATGCATGATTTCGGTTCCTATATGGTGGATGCATGGGTTGGCAATCTTTTTATGTATACTGCATATTTTTATGTGATAGAAATATATATGGTGTATGTTGCTCTTTTGGTTGTCCATAGAAATTAAATTTTATCTTGTAAGATTTCTTCATTTGGTTGTAACAAGGAGGGTGGTCTATCATCACCATGTTTCCTCCTTGGTTTCTTTTTTTTTTCTATTTTATTTGATTTTGTAATGTACAAAATTGATGTAATGATGAAGAAGGAGCAGCCATGGATTGAAGAAATGGAAAGGTAAAATTTTCGGTGTATCCTTTTGTGTTTTGGCATAAGTTTTGTGAAAACTAAGTTGCTGGAATTTTTGTTTCAATGAATCATATTTCAGTTATGATTGGAAAACAAGTCCTGGTTTTTTGTTTCAAAGAATCCAATTTCGGTTTTGCTAAAATACAAAGTGTTGTTTTTATTTTCATGAAATGAGTTTGGTTTTAATAAAACAAGTGCTGGAATTTTTGTCAAAACAAAGATTTGGTTTTCTAAAATCTAGTGCTGGAATTTTATTTTCAAAACGACAAAATTCTAATTTCATAAATGCCATTACATTTTGTTTACCGAATGGGCCGGATCATGTTAGCGAAGAGTTCGAAGCGGAAGATCCAAGATGAAGAAGCATATTTTGGGCCTAAAAGGCTTGTAATTATTTTATGTTTCTAGGATGGACAATCAAAAGTGGCTTTATTAGTTCATGTGATGAATAAAGAAATGAATGCTTGTAATATGTGATATTATGTGATTGCATGTCATTTAGAAAATTGCCAACCCTAGGCCTTGCCATGCATTCATTATGTATGAGATATATAATGAAACAATATAGGATGGATAATAAATTACATCTAGACAAGATGTTATTTAAAACTTAAAGCCCAAAAAGATTGAGTGGGAGAGGATGCTCCTGTGAGAGTCCATGGTCTCCAAATGATGGCCCGTTTGCATGTGGTGAAGTGTTACTCCCCATCGGAGGGCATGGATCCTAGATCTTGTATGGTTTGGGTCTCCTTAAGGATAAGTCCACTTAATGATAGCAAATGTGACCTCCCACCGAGGCATGATTTGTAGGTATCTTTAGTGAATGAATCAAATGGTTATACACTCAACATTTTTATCAATAAACCGCCCACCGTAGCTGTTGGTAAAAGTATGGACCAAATTAAGACGCTTCTTAAAAATTGAGCATGAGATGCTTGGTAGTTTTTGAGTGGGAGGGTCCAGTTTTTCTTTTAATAGATAAGATGGCCCATCGTCACTTAGTACATTATAGATAAGAAAAATAACGATCGTATAATGTTTTAATTTTTAAGTTTTGTTAAATCTATCATCATGCATACATGCATCATGATTTTATACAAAGTTCCATAAATTGTTGACTAGTATGCTCATGTTTTAATAATTTATATTTTCGAGACATAATCAACCACAAATGAATCCACTCACCCCGCTCTTGACTAATAACAAATTGGAAAATTGAGACAAGTTTAATGAATGGAGACGTAACCTTGACATTGTTCTTCAATATGAGCGTATTTCATGGGTGTTAACGAAAATGAGCCTACACCTCTAAGTGGAGATGCAACTCTGAGCAAGTCCAACAACATGGCGTTATGAATCTTGACAAGACTACTAAGTGTTATATTTCGCTTCATCGGTGGCATGTTGCAAAAGCAAATTGCTTGTATGAAAGCTGCTAGTGCAATGGTCCATCACCTACATGAGATGTTTGGTGTGAGGACTAGGTCTGCAAGAGTGAAAGCTATCCAAACCTTTCATAATCTCGCATGAAACACTGGTGAGCCGGTGCGGGATTACATGATGAAGGTAATCTCTGCGGTCACCGAGGTGAGATGCTTGGGCGGATATGGATGCGGACACGCAGATGATTATGATCATCAATAGCTTAAACTCTTCTTTTCAGCAGTTTAAGTTGGACTATGAGCTCAACAATGAGGATTACACCTTGAGTGAGTTGATGAATATCCTCCGAGCACGGAGGAAATATTGAATATTAAGGCTCATGGGCGAAGCTAATGTAGCTTCTTTTTCTAAGCCCAAAGGTAAGGGCAAGGAAAGAAGAAGGGTCCAATGAAAAGAAGGCCCAAATAGGGTCAAGGCCAAACCCATGAAAAAAAGGCCAAAGAGAACATCAAAGGAAAGTGTTTCCTTTGTGATGAGATGGGCCTTTGGAAAAGGAAGCATCGATCTACCTAGAGTCCCTCAAAAGCAAACAAGGTATGGGCTTCCTAAGTTTGTTAGGAACTAGAAATGTGGCAGATTTATCTACTTCTTGGATATTAGATTGAGAGCCACTAACCATGTTTGTAATTCTTTGCGGGGTTCAATGAAAGGAAAAGACTTCCTAAAGGCCGATTTCAAGTTAAGATAGCAGATGGTTCCTATGTTTCAGAGAATCGGTGGGAGTAGTTATCTTTGGACTTTCCTAGTGGTCATAGGTTATATTTGGAAGATGTTTATTACATGCCAATGATTGTAAGGAACATGATTTACATTTTTGTCTAATAAAATCTGGTTATTCCTTATATTTTGAAAAGGTTGTTTCAATATATGAGAATAAGGATTTTATTTGTGAAGCGATAATTAAATAGGGATTGTTTTTATAGAACCTATGAAAGGCTCACTAAACACCACGAATTGATAAAACCAAGACAATCCAATATCTCTAGCATTAATTCAAAGTATCTGTGGCATCTAAGGATGGGTCATATCAATCGAAAAGACTTGACAGGCTAGTAAAGGATGGGATCCTTATGGGCTTGGATAGTGATCCATTACCCACTGTGAATCTTGTATTGAAGGAAAAATGACAAAGCCTCATTTCCTTCTAAAGCAAATG
Source organism: Erythroxylum novogranatense (assembly GCA_029891385.1). NCBI lineage: Eukaryota > Viridiplantae > Streptophyta > Magnoliopsida > Malpighiales > Erythroxylaceae > Erythroxylum > Erythroxylum novogranatense. The sequence continues at coordinate 48,592,526 of CM057227.1, forward strand.
ATTTGAATCCACATTGGACATGGTATATCTTGATATGTGTGGGCTCATGAATGTACAAGCTAGAGGAGGTTATGAATATTTCATAACTTTTATAGATGATTACTCAAGACATGGCTATTTGTATTTGATGCATAAAAGAGTGAATCTTTTGAAAAGTTCAAAGAATTCAAAGTCAAGTCGAGAAGCAACTTGGCAAGCCATTAAAACGACTTCGATCGGATCGAGGTGGTGAGTATTTATCCGGAGAGTTCAGCAATATTTAATTGACAATAGAATTGTTTCCAATTTGTCACTCCTCGTACACCTCAATGAATGGTGTAGCGAGAGGAGAAATAGAACCCTATTAGATATGGTAAGATCAATGATGTCTATGCTAGCCTTCCAAAATCGTTACGGGATATGCCATACAAATGACAACATATCTTCTTAACTTTGCTCCATCCAAATCGGTGCCTAAAACACCTAGGGAGTTGTGGATGGTCGAGTGCCTTCATTGAGGCACTTGAGGACTTAAATTTGTCGGCCCATGTTCTAAAGCCCTGAATCCACAAAGATGGAACCAAGGTCAAGTATGTTTGTTTGTAGGATATCTACGGAACTCGAGGGTACTATTTTTACGATCCTTATGATAGGAAGGTATTTGTGTCGACAAATGCAAACTTCTTAGAGGAAGATTTTGTGAGAAATCACAAAGGAAGAAGTGAAGTAGTACTAAAGGAGTTAGCAATTTCATCCAAACCAAGAGTTGTTTTGGATATGACAGAACAAGATGTCAAAATGGATTCAAGAGTTGAATCAGAAGTGCAACCTGAACATCAAGATGTGCCTAGACGTAGTGGGAGGGTTGTGAGACAGCCAGATAGGTATCTGGGTTTAGGAGAAGGCTTAATTGTCATCTCAGACAAAGAAGAAACAGATCCCGTTACGTATACATAGGCTATTAATGATGTTGATGCAGGAAAATGGCTCGAGGAAATGGAATCAGAAATAGATTCTATGTATACTAATGAAGTTCAGGTCCTTGTAGATCTACCACTGTGTCTAAAACCATAGGGTGTAAATGGATCTACAAAAGAAAAAGGGATCGGATGGAAAGGTAGAGATCTTTAAAGCTAGATTGGTAGCTAAAGGCTATACTCAAAAGAGGGTATAGACTACGAGGAGACTTTTCTCCGGTTGCCATGCTTAAGTCCATCAGATTCTTTTGGCCATAAGACCTATTTCGATTATGAAATATGGCAAATGGATGTCAAGACCGCATTTACGAATGAAGATCTTGAGGAGACCATTTATATGGCCCAACCGAAGGATTCATTGAACTAGGTAATGAGCATAAGGTTTGCAAGTTGCAAAGGTCCATTTATGGACTTAAGCAAGCATCTAGGTCTTGGAACATTAGGTTTGATAAGGCTATCAAAACCTATGGGTTCATACAAAACCTAGATGAGCCTTGTGTTTACAAAAGAATACAAGAAGGTAAGGTTACTTTCCTAATCACGTATGTTGATGACATTATGCTCATTGGGAATGATGTGGGAATGTTATCTGCGGTTAAGGGATGGTGAATGAGCAGATTTTCAATGAAGGATTTGGGAGAGGCTACCTATGTTCTAGGGATCAAACTTATAAGGGATCGTAAGAACAAGAAGATAGTTTTGTCTCAACTAACCTACATTGAGAATATGCTCAATAACCGCCATGCAAGATTCCAAGAGGGTTTCACTCCTACTAGACATGGAATCAAACTTTCAAAGGAACAAGCACTTAAAACCCAAGAGGAGGTTGAGCATGCGTAACATTCCATATGCTTGGCAGTTGGTAGTTTGATGTATGCAATCTGTGCACTAGACCGGATATACATACGTGATGGGACCGGTAGCGATTTCAGTCCAATCTAGGAATGGAACATTGAATTTGCGGTTAAGTGTATATTTAAGTATCTTCGTAGGACGAAGAACTTAATGCTTATTTACTCTGGAAGTAATCTTATTCCGACGGGATATCTGAATTCGATTTCCAATCGGATGTTGATTCAAGGAAATCAACACGGTTCTATATTTACTTTAGGAGGTGGAGCCATAGTTTGGAGGAGTGTCAAGCAATCTTGTATTCTTGATTCGACTATGGAGGTTGAGTATGTTGTTGCTTGTGAAGCGTGAAAGGAAGCGATCGGCTTTGGAAATTCCTAAATGATTTGGAGGTAGTTCGAGGCGAGAAAAAGTCATTACACTTTATTGTGATAATAGTGGGCGGTGACTAATTCTAAATAACCTCGGAACCACAAAGGCGCCAAACACATTGGCGAAAGTATCATCTCATAAGGGAGATAATACAACGTGGAGAAGTGGATGTGGTAAAGATTCCTACAGAGCAAAACCTTCTTGATCCGTTCACAAAGACATTGACTCAAAAGAGCTTTGAGGGTCACCTAGAAGGGATGGGAATGAAGGATATGTCAAACTTGCTTTAGGGCAAGTGGGAGATTGTTGGAGTTATGTAAATATAGTGCCTGGAAAGCAAGTGTATTTACATGTAACTTTATCTTCTTTAATTCTGGTTTTGTAATGAAAATATTTATTATTAATAAAACAAAAGAGTTTGGTTTTATCTGTATGAGCATTATATATATCGGTCATAAGGTACCAAGATTCATTTGTAAGTAATATACATATACATAGAGATGTATGGAAACATGTATATTATTAGAATCAATTAATTGATTCATAGTTGAATAATCAAGTTGGTCGTTTGATTATGGTTTTAGGCGTAGTGTTGCGATTTATCTCCATATAAGTAAAGGAGTTTACTTAAAGGGAATGATGAGTTTCATATCATGATAGTAGTAGACTATCGATAATGGCACTATTAAATGAATTGGAATCAAGTATGTTTTCAAGAATAAAGTGGGCGTTACTTTAATCTTAAAACATACAACTTAAGCATTCGATTATTATGAACCACAATCTTGATGAGTGGTGAACTCATATGTGTTTCATTATAATTTTGATATGATCGGAATGGATTTTACAGGTATTAATCCGAGGTATCGCATGTTGGAATTATTAATTGAAACATGTATCGAGAACATTCACTCAAATAAAGAGTTTATAGTGTTATCATCTCTTCGGATGTTTTAAGGAGATTTGGTGATTAAGCTGGCGCTTGATGGTTTGATGGACTAGCTACCCATCAAGTCTTAACACTAAGATGAGATCTTATGTGTTAATCACCATATAAAGTAAAATGAGAGATCTAGAAGGAAAAACCAACATAAGGGCAAAGCGGTAATTTTACCCTTTGTTGTGCGGATAGCTATAATAAGGTTCTAAATAGGGTTTGCAATTTGACATATTCTCATAATATTTAATAATTCAAGAGTTCAACTAATTGTCTTTAGTGGAATGACATTTAGTTAATAAGCTAGAATTAATTCCAATGAGATTGAATTATTTCTGGGCTTATTGGAGCTTGAATTATCAAAGTCCAATAAGATTCTCCACTTGGCTTTAAGGAAGGTTATCAAGCTAAGTAAGAAGTAGTTTGGAGGCTTTAGAAGTCCATATTTGAATGATGGGCTTATACTAATTAATGGTTAATTGGAAGCCCATATGTTCATTTAGAAATGGACTTGTTTTGGTTTAATGTAATTGATTAGATTAATTATATTAAAACAATTTTTTTAAATGGAGAAAAAGCAATTTCGAAATTGTGTTAGGTTAGATGTGTAACCACACATTTGACATTAAAATACTAAATAAAGATGGTCTTCATTATGGTTCATCATTATTAAATGGAGTTATGAACTTACCATTAAATGGTTTAATGGTTGGCTTTTAATGTTGGCATGTAACCTATTTGCATTCATTAGATTAAAGATGAAAGATGTGCATTAGATGGACCATCTTCCTTCTTTATTCTTGCCAAAACCGAAATGGGTATTCAATTATAGGTTATGATTTTTTCAAATAGCCATTTTAAAGATAAATGAAGTAAGTCTCATTTATTGGCTATTTGATGAGTGATTAATGTAAGAAGTGATGCATTGGATGCCTATCACTCTTTCCATTCATGCATATTTCGAAATTGAGATGTAAGAAAGGGTTCTTGCATGGTTTTTAGACATTCTCTCCTTTCATGCAAGGTAGAACCGAAATTCCTAAGTGAAAGAATTGAAAGAGTTTCAATTTTGGTTCTTCTTCTTCTAAGAAAATCTCCTCCAAATATTTCTTCTCCTTTCCCACCAAAGGATTTTTTTAACCTAGTTGTCCTTGAAGAACAAGTGGTAAATCTAATTGGTTGATGATACTACAACAAGGAAGAAGATAGATTGCTAAAGGAAAAGACTCAAAGGCAAAGGATTTGGATATAAGAAGGAGAGGATAGCAATGAGGATTTAAAGGCATGGCGAAGGAGTCGATAATTCCTTTTATCTTGTTATTGGTTTTATTATCCTTATACCATATCATGTATGGATTAGCATGTTGATTTGGATATATTGCTTCCGCTGCAAGATGATTTCTTAAAAAGTTTTGAAATCTATCGTTTCTCCATACTAAGCATGCTTTCTTTTTCCGATCCAACACACAAATCATACATAAACAATTCATATTTCCAACATCCACAAATCATACATAATCAACAATTTCTATTTCCAACAATCACAAAACATTCGTAATTCTATTTTCATTTCTAACAATTTTCATTTCCAACAATTTTCATTTTCATTTCCAACTATCACAATACATTCACAAAAATAATTTCTATTTCCAACATCCACAAATCATACATAAACAATTTCTATTTCCAACATCCCCAAACCATACATAACTTCATTTTCATTTTAATAATTTTCATTTCCAACAATCACAATACATTCATAAAACAATTTCTATTTCCAACATCCACAAATCATACATACATTTAAATGAGTGTGTATAATTTTTCTTTTACAATATATCAAATAAGAAAACACAATATTTGGCGTGGTTTGTCATTATAACTAATGATTAAAAAGGAAAAAGTGTTTAAATAGTTTCCTTAAGAGTTAAGAGTCTTTATACTTTTAATATAGCACAAAGTTATGTATGTAAATGATATATTTTAATAAAATAACAAATAAAGAAAAATTAATATTTAATTTTGTGATTTGATTTTACATATTTTTATGTAATAAAAGTTCAAACATATATTTCTAAACTTTTATTAAAATTGTGATTTTGGTATTTAAAAATTATTATTATCACGTAATCTAATTAAGGATAATGAAGAGCATTCACAAAATAGTCTTACGTTACATTAAGTTTCATCGACTTTATTTAACATTGAATGTCTAATAGTTAACATGCATTATATTTTATTAATTTTTTGAACTTAAAAAGTGCACTCAACATAATTAGAACGAATAAACATATCTATTAAAGTGTAGGGTCATATTACAATGTTTGAATGGTGAGATAGCACAACCAATTAACTTTTCTAAATACACACTCATTTAAACTTGTCCAAAGAAGTTGAAGAAAATTTTTCGGTAGTTTAGCATATATCAGTTTCATTTAACTTCTAACAACATAATTATTAATAATCATAACATAAAATTAAAGAATTAAATTTATAACCAAACAGAACAACCAAACAAGTGAAACAACTCATTCATCAGTCATCACCATGACTGATATAATTCCATTTCTAATTTTCAAATCACAAACAATATACTGTATAATTCCATTTCCAAGTTTCATATCAAAAATTACAAAATCCAAGTCAATACCGTGAGCATTCAACTTCAACAATTCCATTCCAAAATCAAACCAATTCACATACACACAAATCCAATACTGTGAGCATTTAACTTCAACAATTCCATTCTAAAATCAAATCGATTCAAATACACACAAATCTAATACCGTGAGCACAAAACTTCAACAATTCCATTCCAAAATCAAACCAATTCACATACATGCAAATCCAATACCGTGAGCAGGAAATTCATCATCCAACAATGATAAGATCCAAATCCAAATTCAAATCCAATCCAACACAATAAAATTGTAATTAAGTAGGAAAAATTCGAAAATAGAAAAAAATGCACCTGAAAACAAATTTTTAGCGTTAGGTCTTCAGGTTGTTAGTTCGAGTCTTTGGGTTGGTCACGGGTCATACTGTTAGAGGTGTCTGGTGGTGCGATGGTGCTGTGTAATGGTGTGTTCGAGTTGCGACAGCGACAATGTGGTACGGTGGTGCAGTGATGTCTCATTTGTCTTCGGGGGACGCCAAACAGAAAGCTGAGGTCTAAGGAGGATGAGGGAAGGAGCAGAGAGTAAGACAAAGACAGGGGAGGGTAGGAGGGGAGAACCAGAGAAGACATAATGGCGATGGTAGCGGTGAGAGGCGCGCGAAAGTGAGGCGAAACGACAGCGAGAGTGAGCTTGAGAGGTGAGAGTCGAGAGTGAGAGTAGAGTTGGGTGGGGGGGATGATTTAGGGTGAAAATTTTTCAATTTGCAAATTAGTTCTCCAACCTTCCGAAATTCACGATACTGACCGATATATGCCGATATTTTACATACCAACTATTATTGATCGAAAAACATCGGTACTAGTCGGTGTCAATAGAACGAGTATTGTTCTATTTTCAGCCAGTACCAGCCAGTACGGAATGGTACTTTGAATACTACTAATGGGTTGAGTAGTTCCTATTTGCTTTACCTTACTACCCCTATTAACATGTGTATCAATGTTTTTTTTTTGAATAAAATCAACATTAGCGCAAAAAACAGACAAAGGCAGGGAAGGCAAAGAAAACTAACCCAAGCCAACAGGCTTACCCCGTACACCGGGAACTGCCTTTCCCCCTTAACAAAAACAGAAGCCGAACAATCTGAATGTAAAATGGAGACTAAACAACAAGGACGATCAGTCCAGTGATGTGGGTTTGCATGTAATAAGGCTATCCTGGCTAAAGCATGAGCTGCCTTATTGGCAATCCTACGCGTCCATTGAAAGGGCAAGTGAAAAAAATGTCGCTTGAATGATAATATTGATTGGACAGCTGCCAAACAATCCGATTCCACAATGACCTTGGCAAGCTGGTGGTCTTTTAGCCAAGAAAGAGCTTCCCTTATAGACATAATTTCGCCAAGAACTGGGTCAAACAGGGAAGGGAAAAAACCTGAAATAGCAGTCACAAACCTACCTCGTGCGTCCCTAAGAACCGCAGCAAAGTCTTCCGTTTGAACATCCTCCGGAGAAACAACGAATTCACTGTCATCTTTCTCCCGAATAGAGAGCCTTTGCAACCCTGAATCCATGAAGCTGAAATGAAAATCTAAGAGAGACCAACGTAAAAATAATACCTAGACCTCACCTTGCACATGAACGGCAAGGCCAACACTTGCACTCCTAGAGAGAGAGAGAGAGGTAAGACCTAAAAGAGAGAGAGCGGCTGCCCTAATGATAGGTTCTCAAATTTATTATGTGCATCAATGTTATAAATTGGCATTTGGCAATCATCGGATTTCTTTTTTATATTTGTTTTCGACTTGCTCTAAATCAAACTACTCTCGTACGACAAATTAATTCGTTTTCCCTAGAAAGATGTTGAGCTAAACGAAATTAAATTGAATAATTTTATATTTGAATTTAAATTTAGTGCCTGTTTGGTTTAGCTTTTGGAGGGTAAATAAGCACTTTTTTCTACCGTAAAAGCTGTTTTTAAGAAAACTAAGTGCCTGTTTGGATGGGCGTATGTCAGTAGAGCTTTTGTCAGTAGAGCTTTTTTTAGTAGAGCTTTTCTGAAATGAGCTTTTCTAAAAAGCTAGTTGACTGTTTGGCTGTCAATTAAAAAAATAACTCTTTTAAAAGAACTTCATACAGTAGACTGTTTAGTAACATAAAAATAAAAAACACTTTTATTAATTTTATCTATATTTTATTTTATAATAAATTATTTATGTTAAATAATATTTAAAGTATATTGAGGGCCCGTTTGGTTGAGCTTTTATCAGTAGAGCTTTTATCAGTAGAGTTTTTATCAGTAGAGCTTTTATGAGAAGAGTTTTTTAAAAAACCAGTAGATTGTTTGGCTATCAATTAAAAAAACAACTTTTTTAAAGCTTCGTACAGTAGATTATTTGGCAACATAAAAATAAAAAACACTTTTATTAATTTTATCTATATTTTATTTTGTAATAAATTATTTATGTTAAATAATATTTAAAGTATACTAAGGGCCCGCTTGGTTGAGCTTTTATCAGTAGAGCTTTTATCAGTAGAGTTTTTCTCAGTAGAGCTTTTCTGAGAAGAGCTTTTTTTTAAAACCAGTTGATTGTTTGACTGTCAATTAAAAAAATAGCTTTTTTAAAGAGCTTCATACAGTAGATTGTTTGGCAACATAAAAATAAAAAGCACTTTTATTAATTTTAACTATATTTTATTTTATAATAAAATTATTTATGCTAAATAATATTTTGAAGTATACTAAACAATATGCAAAGTACCATTTTGTAGGAAGTTTTAGATAATCATCTTGTAGGAAATAATTAAAGAGATGTCTCATTTTCTTGTAGGAAATAAAATTAATATGAAAAATATATATTAAAACATGTAAAAAAAGTTAAATAATATTATAATCCCAAAAAACATGCATTGCTTTTACACAAATATACAAGACTAACCAGCTACCATTGCCTTCTCCCTTATCCTGAAGATGTCCTACAAGCTACAAACTAGAATGGGCTAGGAGCAAGACAGTTAAAAAAAATGCTTGAACCTTTCTCTACACATACAAGGATAAACTATTACACAGTCCAAACAAAGGCCCCCTTTAGTGTGAGTGCAATCAATCTGTGTTATCGAAAATTTAAGCTTTGTTGATGAGGTGGTACTGTCAACAAAAAAGTCCCCAACACGGTAGAGATTCCATTTTCTAGGATCATCCAACAAACATTTGGACTTGTTCCAACCATGGACATGCTCGATATTGCAGATCTGGTGACTGAATCTTTTTGCAGCCCTTCCCAAATGCAGTCTGAAGAATATGCTATAACTTCTCGTTGGAAATGGGAACTCAAGCTGTCCATCAACCTCGAGCCACCAGGTTTGCTGAAGATATGCAATAGATAAGAATCTGCATACGAAAAAATGGATACTAAAATTAATTCCAGCACAAAATTATCCAACATATTTAAAACTGCATAGTACCTCATTTAGCAATAGAAATTCCAATCTGTAATGAGTTGTAACTATCATACAACACAAGTCAACATGAACAGTAAGAAATCCATGTTGTTGGGTAGAGAACAAACTCAAACGTTTGAAATAATCCAGACATGTTATTTCTGGAAAATTTGAGCTTAAGAGAATCAATAAGAACTATTCATGGTCTAAGTTCCTATTTTGCGTTCTGCTGCCTCCAAGTGCCAGCAAAAAGACAGAGATGTAAAACCACACTATCATCAATGGATTCCACACATATTTATATATCACACACCCAGATACATGATTCATCACATGGACAGGTAAAGAATGATAACAAAGAACCAACTCTTTGAAGTATTTCGGCAAGAAAAATGTCCCGGACAACTTGAACTTGATAAGCCAATCTAAGAAACACATCCCAACATTCCTCATGACATATACTATTAAATAAATTGGAGCAAAAGGCTTCCATTAATTCTCACCTAGATTCCTCAGTAGGCATATGATTCCAATATCTTCTATCATCAATCCCAGTTATTGTTAATCCCTTAAACGAGATAGATAAGAAGACACCACCTGTATGTTTGTCTAGCCACACTTTTTGCACAAAACCCAAATCTCAAACTTGTCAATAAAACGTTGAGCTTCTAACAAAGTCAAAACCATCTTGCACTCATCAGAAAGAATCAGTATGCTAGAGGTTCTCTGCTTAAATTTTTACTAGATCATTAAACTCTATATAAAGATTGAAATCAAAGTGGAGGCATCCTTCAGTTGCATCTTTCGCCTTCTATGTAGCAGACAACAGTAAAAATAACTGATAATTGAAGCCACCTACTCTCGGGTAAGTCACCCGGACTTGGTTTTATGCCGGTGATGTAAACCAAAACACCCATAAAGGGACCAAGTAGTGGGTGCATGGCCAAGAAAGTTTAGATCAACACACAGACGTCGACGTCTGCGTATTAAACCTAGACCCAGCAACAAATACACTAGGGTGTTTTCAGAGTTGTGAGTGATTAGAGAAGATGAATCGTGAGTGTGTGAGGAACAAACAGAAGAAAGAGAAAGAAAAGAAAGAGATGTTGTAAAATTGTTATTTACGGAAGTGACGGGAATGGTTTACCCGAAAAAGCTGTATTTTGGCTTTTAAAAAAGCTATTTCTACGGTAAAAGCACTTTTGAAGTTTTTTTTCAAACGCTTATTTTTTCTTAAAATGACTTTTGCGATGCAAAAAAGTGCTTTTGGAGCTTCCGAAAGCCAAACCAAACAGGGGGTAAATATATTATATTTACAACAAAAGCTTCTTTTGCTTTTTTCAGCTTCACAAATAATTCCCCAGTAAAATGCACAACTTCAGCAGTCTCACAAATAATATACTGCACAATATGAAGTTACAATATAATCAAAAGTTGTTCTAATTGTTGGATCGGGAAAAAATGCTTTGTTTGGAAAAACGGTAGATTTCAAAACTTTTAAGAAATAATTACGTGCAGCGGAAGCAACAAATCCAAATCAACATGCCAATCCATACATGATATGGTATAAGGATAATAAAATATAAACAAGATCAGGAGTATTACCGACTCCTTCGCCTGACTTTAAATCCTCATTGCTTATCCTCTCCTTCTTCGTATCCAAATCCTTTGCCTTTGACTCTTTTCCTTTAGCAATCTACTTTCTCCTTGTTGTAGTATCCTCAACTAATTAGATTTACCACCTGTTCTTCAAGGACAATTAGGTTAACAAAATCCTTTGGTGGGAAAGGAGAAGAAATGTTTGGAGGAGATTTTCTTAGAAGAAGAAGAAGCAAAATTGAAACTCTTTCAATTGGTATTTTCGATTCTCTCTTTCATGAAAGGAGAGAAGGTGTAAAGAACATGCAAGCACTCTTTCTTGCCTACCAATTTTGTATATGCATGGATGGAAGGAGAGAGAGGCATCCAATGCATCACTTCTTTCATTAATCACTTATAAAATAGCCAATAAATGAGATTATCTTCATTAATCTTTATGATGGCTATTTGAAAAGACCATAAACTAAAATTCAATACCCAATTTCGGTTTTGGCAAGAAGAAAGAAGGAAGATGGTCCATCTAATGTACATCTTTCATCTTTAATCTAATGAATGCAAATAGGTTACAAGCCAACATTAAAAGACAACCATTAAACCATTTAATGGTAAGTTCATAACTCCATTTAATGATGATTAACCATAATAAAGATCATCTTTATTTAACATTTTAATGTCAAATGTGTGGTTACACATTTAACCTAGGAATAATCGAAATTGTTATCTTCTTTTTAAAAAAATTGTTTTAATATAATTAATCTAATTAATTACATTAAACCAAAAACCAAGCCCATTACTAAATGTACATTTGGGCTTCTTTAATTAGACCAAGCCCAAGATTCAATTATGGGCTTCTAATTAACCTCTATTTATATTTTTTACTTAGCTTGATAACCTCCCTTAAAGTCAAGTGGGGAATCTTATTGGACTTTGATAATTCAAGCTCCAATAAGCCCAAAATTAATTCAATCTCATTGGAATTAATTCTAGCTTATTAACTAAATATCATTCCACTAAAGACAATTAGTTGAACTCTTGAATTATTAAATATTATGAGAATATGTCCAATTGCAAATCCTATTTAGAACCTTATTATAGCCATCCGCACAACAAAGGGTAAAATTACCGTTTTGCCTTTATGTTGGTTTTTCCTTCTAGATCTCTCATTTTACTTTATATGGTGATTAACACATAAGATCTCATCTCAGTGTTAAGACTTGATGGGTAGCTAGTCCATAAAACTACTGGCGCCAGTTTAATCACCAAATCTCCTTAAAACATCTAGAAGAGATGATAACACTATAAACTCTTTATTTGAGTGAATGTTCCCTGATACATGTTTCAATTAATAATTCCAACATGCAGACACTGGATTAATATTCTGTAAAAATCCATTCCGATCATATCAAGAATTATAATGAAACATATATGAGTTCACAACTCATCAAGATTATGGTTCATAATAAGCGAATGTTTAAGTTGTATGTTTTAAGATTAAAGTAACGACCCACTTTATTCTTGAAAACATACTTGATTCCAGATTCATTTAATAGTGCCATTATCGATAATCAACTACTATCATGATATGAAACTCATCATTCTCTTAAAGTAAACTCCTTTACTTATATGAAGATAAATCGCAACACTACAGTCTAAACCATAATCAAGCAACCAACTTGATTATTTAACTGTGAATCAATTAATTCAGTTTCTAATAATATACATGTTTCCCATACATCTCTATGTATATGTATATTACTTACAAAAGAATCTTGGTACCTTATGACCGGATATATAATGTTCATACAGATAAAACCAAACTCTTTGTTTTATTAATAATAAATATTTTCATTACAAAGCATGAATCAAGAAGATAAAGTTACATGTAAATACACTTACTTTCCAGGGCACTATATTTACATAACTCCAACAATCTCCCACTTGCCCTAAAGCAAGTTTGACATATCCCGCATTCTCATCCCTTCTAGGTGACCCTCAAAGCTCTTTTGAGTCAATGTCTTTGTGAACGGATCAGCAAGGTTTTGCTCGGTGGGAATCTTTACCACATCCAATTCTCCACGTTGTATTATCTCCCTTATAAGATGATACTTTCGCTCAATGTGTTTGGCAGCTTTGTGGTTCCGAGGTTCTTTAGAATTAGCCACTGCCCCACTATTATCACAATAAAGTGTAATGGCCTTTTCTGCCTCTGAAACTACCTCCAAATCATTTAAGAACTTCCGGAGCCAGACTGCTTCCTTTGCTACTTCACAAGCAGCAACATACTCAGCCTCCATAGTCAAATAAGCAATACAAGATTGCTTGACACTCCTCTAAACTATGGCTCCACCTCCTAAAGTAAATATAGAACCAGAAGTTGATTTCCTTGAATCAACATCTGATTGGAAATTAGAATCCGTATATCACATGCCGAATAAGATTACTTCGAGTAAACAAGCATTAAGTTCTTCATCCTACGAAGATACTTAAGTATACACTTAACCATGATCAATGTTCCATTCTGGATTGGATGAAATCGCTACCGGCCTCCTCGCGTAATGTATATCCGGTCTAGTGCACAACATTGCATACATCAAACTACCAATCGCCAAGCATATGGAATGTTACACATGCGTTCAACCTCCTCTTGGGTTTTAGGTGTTTGTTCCTTTGAAAGTTTGATTCCATGTCTAGTAGGAGTAAAACCCCTCTTGGAATCTTGCATGGCGAACTTATTGAACATATTCTCAATGTAGGTTAGTTGAGATAAAGCTATCTGCTTGTTCTTTCGATCCCTTATAAGTTTGATCCCTAGAACATAGGTAGCCTTTCCCAAATCTTTCATTGAAAACTGTTCATTCACCATCCTTAACCGCAGATAACATTCCCACATCATTCCTAATGAGCATAATGTCATCAACATCTGAGGATTAGGAAAGTAACCTTACCTTCTTGTATTCTTTTATAAACACAAGGCTCATCTAGGTTTTGTATGAACCCATAGGTTTTGATAGCCTTATAAAACCTAATGTTCCAAGACCTAGATGCTTGCTTAAGTCCATAAATGGACCTTTGCAACTTGCAAACCTTATGCTCATTACCTGGCTCAATGAATCCTTCTGGTTGGGCCATATAAATGGTCTCCTCAAGATCCCTATTAAGAAATGCGGTCTTGATATCCATTTTATATATTTCATAATCGAAATTGGCTGCTATGGCCAAAAGAATCCTGATGGACTTAAGCATGGCAACCAGAGAAAAAGTCTCCTCATAGTCTATACCCTCCTTTTGAGTATAGCCTTTAGCTACCAATCTAGCTTTAAAGGTCTCTACCTTTCCATCCGATCCCCTTTTCCTTTTGTAGATCCATTTACACCCTATGGCTTTTAGACCTGGTGGTAGATCTACAAGGACCCATACTTCATTAGTATACATAGAATCTATTTCCGATTCCATCGCCTTGAGCCATTTTCCTGCATCAACATCATCAATAGCCTGTGTATACGTAATGAGATCTATTTCTTCTTGGTCCGAGATGGCAATTAAGCCTTCTCCTAAACCCAGATACCTATCTGGCTGTCTCACAACCCTCCCACTACGTCTAGGCGCACCTTGATGTTCAGGTTGCACTTCTTATTCAACTCTTGAATCCATTTCGACATCTTGTTTTGTCATATCCAAAACAACTATTGGTTTGGATGAAATAGCTAACTCCTTTAGTACTACTTCACTTCTTCCTTTGTGATTATTCACAAACTCTTCCTCTAAGAAGGTTGCATTTGTCGACACAAATACCTTCTTATCATGAGGACTATAAAAATAGTACCCTCGAGTTCCTGTAGGATATCCTACAAACAAACATACTTCTGACCTTGGTTTCATCTTTGTGGATTCAGGCTTTAGAACATGGGCTGGGCAGCCCCAAGTCCTCAAATGCCTCAATGAAGGCACTCGGCCAGTCCACAACTCCCTAGGTATTTTATGCACCGATTTAGATGGAGCAAAGTTAATAAGATATGTTGTCGTTTGTATGGCATATCCCCAGAATGATTCTTTAAGGCTAGTGTAGGACATCATTGATCTTACCATTTTCAATAGAGTTCTATTTCTCCTCTCTGCTACACCATTCTGTTGAGGTGTACGAGGAGCTGACAAATTGGAAACAATTCCATTGTCAATTAAATATTGCTGGAACTCTCCAGATAAATACTCACCACCTCGATTTGATCAAGTCGTTTTAATAGCTTGCAAGTTGCTTCTCGACTTGACTTTGAATTCTTTGAACTTTTCAAAAGATTCACTCTTTTTATGCATCAAATACAAATAGCCATGTCTTGAGCAATCATCTATAAAAATTATGAAATATTCATAACCTCCTCTAGCTTGTACATTCATGAGCCCACACACATCAGTATGTACCAGGTCCAATGTGGATTCAGATCTGTTTCCTTTAGAAGGAAATGAGGCTTTGGTCATTTTTCCTTCAATACAAGATTCATAGGTGGGTAATGGATCACTATCCAAGCCCATAAGGATCCCATCCTTTACTAGCCTGTCAAGTCTTTTCTGATTGATATGACCCATTCTTAAGTGCCACAGATACTTCGAATTAATGCTAGAGATTTTGGATTGTTTTGGTTTTATCAATTATGTGGTGTTTAGTGAGCCTTTCATAGGTTCTATAAAAAACAATCCCTGTTTAGTTATCGCATCACAAATAAAATCCTTATTCTCATATATTGAAACAAACTTTTCAAAATATAAGGAATAACCAGATTTTATTAGACAAAAAACAGAAATCTTGTTCCTTACAATCATTGGCATGTAATAAACATCCTCCAAATATAACCTATGACTACTAGGAAAGCCCAAGATAACTACTCCCACTGATTCTGCTGAAACATAGGAACCATCTGCTATATTGACTTGAAACTGGCCTTTATGTAGTCTTTTTCTTTGCTGGAACCCCTGCAAAGAATTACAACATGGTTAGTAGCTCCTGAATCTAATATCCAAGAAGTAGATAAATCTGCCACATTTCTAGTTCCTAACAAACTTAGGAAGCCCATACCTTGTTTGCTTTTGAGGGACTCTAGGTAGACTGGACAGTTTCTTTTCCAGTGGCCCATCTCATCACAGTGGAAACACTTTCCTTTAATGTTCTCTTTGGCCTTCTTTTTCATGGATTTGGCCTTGACCCCTGTTTGGGCCTTCTTTTTCATTGGACCCTTCTTCTTTTCCTCGCCCTTACCCTTGGGCTTAGAAGAAGAAGCTACATTAGCTTCTGGCCCATGAGCCTTAATATTCAATATCTCCTCCGTGCTCTGGAGGGTATTCATCAACTCACTCAAGGTGTAATCCTTGCTATTGAGCTCATAGTCTAACTTAAACTGCTGAAAAGAAGAGTTTAAGCTATTGATGATCATAATCATCTGTGTGTCCGCATCCATATCCATCCCAAGCATCTCAGCCTCAGTGACCGTAGAGATTACCTTCATCATGTAATCCCGCACCGGTTCACCAGGTTTTTGTCTGAGATTATGAAAGGTTTGGATAGCTTTCACTCTTGCAGACCTAGTCCTCACACCAAACATCTCATGTAGGTGATGGACCATTGCACTAGCAGCTTTCATACAAGCAATTTGCTTTTGCAACATGCCGCTGATAGAAGCCAGAATATAACACTTAGTAGTCTTATCAGCATTCTACCAACGCTCATGTTGTTGGACTTGCTCAGGAGTTGAATCTCCACTTGGAGGTGTAGGCTCATTTTCAGTTAACACCCATGAAATACGTTCATATTGAAGAACAATGTCAAGATTACGTCTCCATTCATTAAAATTGTCTCCGTTTTCCAATTTGTTATTAGTCAAGAGCAGGGTGAGTGGATTCATTTTGTGGTTGATTATATCTGAAAATATAAATTATTAAAACATGAGCATACTAGTCAACAATTTATGGAACTTTGTATAAAATCATGATGTATGTATGCATGATGATAGATTTAACAAAACTTAAAAATTAAAACATTACGCGACGGTTATTTTCTTATCTATAATGAGACTAAGTGACGGTGGGCCATCTTATCCATTAAAAGAAAAACTAGGACCTCCCACTCAAAAACTATCAAGCATCTCATGCCCAATTTTTAAGAAGCGTCTTAATTTGGTCCATACTTTTACCAACAGAGCTACGATTGGGCGGTTTATTGATAAAAATGTTGAGTGTTTAACTATTTGATTCATTCACTAAAGATACCTACAAGCCATGCCTCGGTGGGAGGTCACATTTGCTATCATTAAGTGGACTTATCCTTAAGGAGACCCAAACCATGCAAGATCTAGGATCCATGCCCTCTAATGGGGAGTAACACTTCACTACATGCAAACGGGCCATCATTTGGAGACCGTGGACTCTCACAGGAGCATCCTCTCCCACTATATCTTTTTGGGCTTTAAGTTTTAAATATCATCTTGTCTAGATGCAATTTATTATCCATCCTATATTGTTTCATTATATATCTCATACATAATGAATGCATGGCAAAACCTAGGGTTAGCAATTTTCTAAATGACACCCAATCACATAATATCACATATTATAAGCATTCATTTCGCCATTCATCATATTAACTACTAAAGCCACTTTTGATTGTCCATTCTAGAAAAATTAAATAATTACAAGCCTTTTAGGCCCAAAGTATTCTTCTTGGACTTGGATCTTCCGCTTCGAACTCTTCACAAACATGATCCGGCCCATTCGGTAAACAAAATGTAATGGCATATATGAAAATCAAATTTTTTCACTTTGAAAAATAAAATTCCAGCACCAGATTTTTAGAAAACCAAATCTTTGTTTTGACAAAAAAATTCCAGCACTAGTTTTCATTAAAACCGAAGCTCATTTCATGAAAATAAAAAAACAGCACTTAGTATTTTAGTAAAACCGAAATTTGATTCTTTGAAACAAAAATCCAGCACTTGTTTTCACAATAAAAATCGAAAAGTGATCCATTGAAACAAAATTACAGCAACTATGTTTTCACAAAACTTATGCCAATACACAAAAGGATACACCGAAAATTTTACCTTTCCATTTCTTCAATCCATGGCTGCTCCATCTTCATCATTACATCAATTTGTACATTACAACATCAAAGAAAATAGAAAAAAGAAACTAAGGAGGAAACATGGTGATGATAGACCACCCTCCTTGTTACAACCAATGAAGAAATCTTACAAGGTAAATTTAACTTTTATGGACAACCAAAAGAGCAAACATACACCATGTATATTTATATCACATAAAAATATGCAGCATACACAAAAAGATTGCCAACCCATGCATCCAATATATAGGAACCGAAATCATGCATTAGAAATTGTCTCTGATACCTATTGTTGGATCGGAAAAAATGCTTTGTTTGGAAAAACGGTAGATTTCAAAACTTTTAAGAAATCATTACTTGCAGCGGAAGCAACAAATCCAAATCAACATGCCACTCCATACATGATATGGTATAAGGATAATAAAATATAAACAAGATCAGGAGTATTACTGACTCCTTCGCTATAGCTTTAAATCCTTGCTGCGCTATCCTCTCCTTCTTTGTGTATCCAAATCCTTTGCCTTTGGCTCTTTTCCTTTAGCAATCTACTTTCTCCTTGTTGTAGTATCCTCAACTAATTAGATTTACTATTTGTTCTTCAAGGACAATTAGGTTAACAAAATCCTTTGGTGGGAAAGGAGAAGAAATGTTTGGAGGAGATTTTCTTAGAAGAAGAAGAAGCAAAATTGAAACTCTTTCAATTAGTATTTTCGATTCTCTCTTTCATGAAAGGAGAGAAGGTGTAAAGAACATGCAAGCACTCTTTACTACCTACCAATTTCGTATATGCATGGATGGAAGGAGAGAGAGACATCAAATGCATCACTTCTTTCATTAATCACTCATAAAATAGCCAATAAATGAGATTATCTTCATTTATCTTTATGATGCCTATTTGAAAAGACCATAACCTAAAATTCAATACCCAATTTCGGTTTTGCCAAGAAGAAAGAAGGAAGATGGTCCATCTAATGTACATCTTTCATCTTTAATCTAATGAATGCAAATAGTTTACAAGCCAACATTAAAAGACAACCATTAAACCATTTAATGGTAAGTTCATAACTCCATTTAATGATGATTAACCATAATAAAGACCATCTTTATTTAACATTTTAATGTCAAATGTGTGGTTACACATTTAACCTAGGAATAATCGAAATTGCTATCTTCTTCTTAAAAAAAATTGTTTTAATATAATTAATCTAATTAATTACATTAAACCAAAAACCAAGCCCATTACTAAATATACATTTGGGCTTCTTTAATTAGACCAAGCCCAAGATTCAATTATGGGCTTCTAATTAACCTCCATTTATATTTCTTACTTAGCTTGATAACCTCCTTTAAAGCCTAGTGAGGAATCTTATTGGACTTTGGTAATTCAAGCTCCAATAAGCCCAGAATTAATTCAATCTCATTGAAATTAATTCTAACTTATTAACTAAATGTCATTCCACTAAAGAAAATTAGTTGAACTCTTGAATTATTAAATATTATGAGAATATGTCCAATTGCAAACCCTATTTAGAACCTTATTATAGCCATCCGCACAACAAAGGGTAAAATTACTGTTTTGCCCTTATGTTGGTTTTTCCTTCTAGATCTCTCATTTTATTTTATATGGTGATTAACACATAAGATCTCACCTCAGTGTTAAGACTTGATGGGTAGCTAGTCCATCAAACTACTGGCGCCAGTTTAATCACCAAATCTCCTTAAAACATCTAGAAGAGATGATAACACTATAAACTCTTTATTTGAGTGAATGTTCCCTGATACATGTTTCAATTAATAATTCCAACATGCAGACACTGGATTAATACTCTGTAAATGTAGCATCCCACTCCTGCGAGACCCGAACTCGATATCGATGGTGATATCCGAGCCCGTGCCTCACGAGGGTGGTGTGCTAGAACAGTCAATACAGTACAAAAACTCGGTAATGCATTTTCATCTTTGAAAAAAATTGAGTGCGCAGATATCAGTACTTAATTTGAGCCCGCTTTAATATGAAATTATTTTCGATCATAAATCAATTCATACACGCAATATCCATAGTCAAATTTGGGCCCAATACAATATCAGTACTAATATGCGGAATATGCAGAGTTACAAATTTACACATAATACCGAATGACTCTAATGCAGAGGTGAAACTGATCCCGATCTCAACTCTAACTCTTTTGCAGTAATCATACTCCCGTTTTTCTAACGGGGTACTCGCCAAATCCTGAAAAATAATTGCAATGTTGGGTGAGTTTGTGAACTTAATGAGAAACCATCATCGATGGTTCACCCAATTCATGCATATACACATTCGGAACACTATAAGACAATTTATACATTTTCATCATAACATAAATCAGACATGTCACTGCGCAATCGCCACATAACACACACATTCTCAATTTTCACAATACAGTCAGATGCATAATGCGTGCCAATTCTCATTTTATGTCAGTGTTGTGACTGAGCGTCAATACTATCCCGATTCGGGCACATTACACAGTAATCACATTTTAGGCAAGTAGGAGAGCTCTCAGGGTATGCACTACTGCCTGCTCATATTAGGGATAGGAGAGCCCTCTGGGTATGCACTATTTCCTTTCAGCCTTAGGCCCATTTCACTGATAATCGAGCTCAAAGCTCTGAACACTAATTGCTCCAGTCACAACTGTTAATTACCGAATTTAATCATGCCTAGCATGCACTTACACTTGCACAATCAATAATATATATATCAATCAATTCTATTTATCGCATTTAGAACATTTGCTCATAATTTCAGCACATCAATTTCACAGTTGCAAGTACTCACATTGGCAAACAATTCACACAATCACAGAACATTTAACACACAAAGATTGAGGAACCAACTAGGTTACTCACCTGTACTTCCGAGCTACAGCCTGGAAGTCCTAGTCATATCCGTGGAATCTCGATCCATCGAAGCCTCTATAACAATCAAATAATTGCCCAATTACTAATGCACAGTCAAAATAATTCGATGATGCACATGCTCCAAATAAAAGATGTATGATGCCTATTCATGACTTTCCTGGTGCTATTTCCCATTTCCACTTTCTTTTTTCAAATTCTAACTTTCCACTCAAAAGCTCAATAATGACTCAATTTCAATTCAATAACATATTATGGAACTTCATCAATTCCATTTCTAATATCCAACCAATTTATCACGTCATATCCACTAGGATATTATCTCCAAATCGATATCACTATTCTCTAGATCAAATTCACCTTTTATGCTCAGTTCTAGATTCCAATAGCCTTTCCTTTACATTTAGAGACCTCACAATTTTATCCCAATTACCTAGAACAATCCTTAGGTTGAAAATATAATCACATTCTTAACTTTCTTTTACTAATTGCGATTCTACTAACTTAAATTCAACTTTCATTCTTCGTATCAATTGTAGACCTCTTTCTCTAGATCATAACGAATCAAATATCACCTCAATTGGAAGAAGCATTAGTAAGTTCTCATTCTAATCCATCAATATTTGGATAATTCAATGTTTAGGACGGTAACAAGTGATACTAGTTCAATGGAAGCATGAAAAATTTTAGAAAAGTTTTTACAAGGTATTGCTGAAGTAAAGAAAGTGAGACTTCAAAAACTAATAGGTAATTTTAAAGTGTTAAAGATAACAGAAATTGAGTCAAATTTGGATTATTGTACAAGAGTGAAGGCAAAAATAAATCAATTTAAGAGATATAAAGGCAACATAAAAGATGTTCATATATTGAAAAAAAATCTTTGTTCTTTAAGTCCCACATTTGATTATGTAGTGTGTCATTAAAGAGTTACAAAATCTAGAATCAATGAAAATTTAAAAAAACTAGAGGGTTCTTTACAAGATCATGAAGAAAAGATCATGAGAAGATAAGAAGAGTCATTAGAGCAAGTTCTCAAACTTAAGACTAATTTAAAGAATTAACTATGCCTCAAAAAACCAAATTAAATCAGTTCAGAAATCTGGTCCTCGCCGCGACATATGGACGCTCGTCGTGGCGTCTAAACAGTGGCTCGTCGCGACGTACTGAGGGCGCTCGCCGCGACGTGCAATCATTCACTCGTCGCGACGTTCAATAATTCCTTCGTCGCGACGTGCGGCCCTGGTTCGTCTTCTCTGATTCCCTCTCTCTCTAAAACCAGTCATGACTTAACTAAAACTACCTCAATCTTTCACAAATAACCCCATGAATGCATTTAACACAATAATAAACAACATATAACTGAATTTCTTACCAAATCAAGCTTCCAATCTTCGACTCTTTCGAAAATCCTCCAACCCTTCCTCTTTTCTCTAACACCCACAGCGAGCTTCTCCAAACCTCTACAAATCTTCCTCTTCTCAAGGATTAAGCTAGACTTTGCAAATAGAGAAGAAACAAGAGAGAATCTCCAAGGGAGGAAGAGAGGAGAAGACGTCGTGCCCTAGGAGGAAGGAGAAGAGTTCTGCCAAGCTTTCAAAACTAAGGTATTTATATGTAGAACAAATAAGCCTCTTGTCCTTTTTCCTCCCAAAACATTTAAATCTCTTTCTCTTTTCAATTTCATTTCCAGCCCAATTCATTTCCAAATTTCAATGGCTCATCATACTAACCTCTAGAATCATATATCTAAATTTCGCATTGCCATTGACTAGATACTCTAGCACTATGCATTCAATCAGTCCGTCACTCGAAAAATTTCCGGTCCGGACTTTTTCTCCCAAATTTTCAGAAATTTTTTGAAGAGTCGCTATCAATTGGCAATTACCCCAAAACATTTTCTATTAAAATTTTCAAACCCAATTATTCCAAAATTCCCAATAAATCATAATCATCTCACAATTTCACAATTCATATCAAATTTGAAATCAAATGCTGGGAAAGTGTCATGAATGCATGTACCTATATGTGCATGTGCAAAAGACTCAGTCCTTTACAATTAGAG
This sequence comes from Erythroxylum novogranatense, assembly GCA_029891385.1. Lineage (NCBI taxonomy): Eukaryota > Viridiplantae > Streptophyta > Magnoliopsida > Malpighiales > Erythroxylaceae > Erythroxylum > Erythroxylum novogranatense. The sequence continues at coordinate 48,615,365 of CM057227.1, forward strand.
GCCAACTGAATGCTCAGGCAATAAATGTGGGGTAAAACTCCTCACCCGTCTCAATTTACCAATACAGCCTTCTCGTCGGTGACAGGATGTTACAATTCTCCCCTCCTAATAAAAATTTCGTCCTCGAAATTTCACATATGATTGATTAGAAAGACAGGGGAAAAAGTATTCTGCTCATTTCCTGTAGCACCCCACACCCAACGAGACCCGAACCCGATATCGACGGTGATATCCGAGCCCGTGACTTGCGATGGTGGCGTACTAGAACAGTCACTACTTTATAAGACTCGATATGACATTTTTCTTTTCATTTAAAACAGTTGAAAAGCAAAACAATAATGATTTGGCCCAATTATAACAAAACATTTGCAATTACAAAACAATTTCAATTATAAACCAATTTCGTTATACCATACAAGTACACATAAATCAAAAGGGCCCATTGAAATAATTCACTACTCTAATGCAGATGTGACGACACCGATCCCGACCGATACTCGCCTTGCTAGCGGTAGACATACTCGTGTGTCTAACGGGTACTCTTCACTTCTGAAAAATAGATGCAATGTTGGGTGAGTTTGCGAACTCGGTGAGAAACCATCATCGATGGTTCACCCAACTTATGCATTCACAATCATATACACATAACACACAAGAGCACTTACAAGAATATCACATGCAATTTCCTTATTCACATTTCACGGTCATTCACGGTCAATTTACATTTTCATCGATCATATACATATGCAATGCCCATGAGACACTTTCAATTTTCGTTTCGTTGTTGTGACCGCTACCGATCATTTACGCTGAGCGGTGGCTCAAATCGTTGGGCTTGATATGCCTGCGGTGAGCCCGAGGCTCTATCGGTCATTGGACCCGAGGTCTGTGCGTTGAGCTTAAAGCTCTATCATATACATTGGGCATGATGTGCCTGAAAGCTCGATGATTCGGCACGGTGCATCGAGCTCGTGGTTTCGCATACGCTGGTACCACCGGTCACAACTACTATTATCGATCATTTACTATGCATGAATGCACATGTCACTTTCCAATTTCCAATTATTGCATTTCTATTTCCAATTTCAATTAATTACTATTTCCGATCATTTCCAATGTCCTCGGACTTTTAGTCCGGTATTTCATTCCTATGCTTTTACATTTCATTTCATTAACACATTTACAATCCAATTTACTCATGCATTTACACATACTTATTCACATTTGCACTTCAATATCACAATCCAATATTTCGAACACCCATGGTTCGAAATCAATCAAATCACATATATCCATCCTTGCTTTCTCATGGCAATCAATGCATATAATTAATAAACACATAAGGTTGAGAAACCAACTAGGTTACTCACCTGCACTTTCGAGCTACAGCCTGGAAGTCCCAATATCGTCCGTGGAGTGTCGATCTATCGAAACCTCTATGCCAATTCAAATAATTCACATTACCATTTTGGCCAATATCAATTCAATAATACATATTTAACAAATAAGATAAATACTATACATGTTATGACATTCCCAATCCAATTCCCGAATTCCTCAATTTCATAATCTCTAATTTGAAATCAATACATATTCAATTGAATCATTAATTTCCTCAAAACCTCAAATTCATTTTGGAAGCATCCTCGCCATGGCGAAGCTTCCATTCGCCGCGTCATGGCAAGATCGCTGATCTCTTCGCGGTGAATCGCGTTGTTCGTCGGCGGTACGCCCACAGACGTCGCGACGACGCTTTTTTTCCTCGCCATGGCGCGCGCTTTCCACGCGTCAGGCGTCTTGAGCGATCTGCCGCGCACGGCGTGTTCTTTCATGCGTCACAAGGCAACGACGGACACGCCTGAAAACCCAAATTTTCCAGATTTTGATCGATCAAATCCGTTTTTTTGGTCTAAAACGCCCAATCAACTTAATTCACTACATACTACTCATTTCTAACCTCGGATCATCATTTAAATCATTTTCCATCAAAACCCAAATCAAAACCCACTAAACCCTATCATCGACATTTTCCAACTTTCTAAACAATTTCTTACTCAAATCTATTATCAAACAACATAAACACATATGAACTTACTTGATTAAGTTATCAATCAAATAAAATCCGTCAAACAACTCCAAATTCACGATTTCTCACACCACGACCGTCGACGGAAGGCTAAGAGAAATGAAGAAATAAGCTTACCTTAAGCTTATACATATATATATATGAGATCCTCCACTTCATGTCCAATTCTTGTGGTCTAACACGTCCGATTCTTATTCTATTTTACTCCCAATTTATTTACTCATAACCAAAATTCCTAAAATCATAATTCAATTTATTTCATATTATTTGTCAATCAATCTCGGACCCTAATCACATTAATCGGTCCCTTAGCCAAATTTTCCGGTCCGGATCCAAAACTCTAAAATTTCGGAAAAATTCTCATAAATTCACAAAATTAGGAAATGCTCATTCCTATACTCAATTTCCAATTTCCCTTTCTATAATCCATTTCATTCCAATTTCATATTCAAAACCCAATTATACACTTACTAAATATCCAATTTTCACAAACCAATTCTCATATGTACAATTTTGATAAATTCCCAATTGCACAATTAAGCCAATTCTCATCGGACCAATTATAACCAATTTCCAATTTCACAATCAAGTCGGAATTGTCATACATGTATGTACATATATATATACTTATGCAATAATAATCATTTATCAATGACTATCAAATCGTAATGCATGTGCAATGCAACACTTTACTGTACCAAATCCTAACCCGATCTAAATTACTAATCTACCCGTCACTCCGATAATCTGGATGTTACAATTCTCCTCCTAATAAAAATTTCGTCCTCGAAATTTCATATACGATTTATCACCAAGTTAGAGTCTTTTCGATCATTGATTCTCTCGATTTCCACTTATTTCGCTATACTAATAATTTCATCAAATCTTTCTTAACCCTATATTGCCCTTTTACACAATTTATCACTTCCAAAATCGATAACACATATATCGGATCCTAACAATATTTTCCAATTCAGTCTTTGTAACATTTTGGGATCCGAATCATCTTTTAGGATTTTAGACGGACTTGCTATTTTAATCACACTACAACTGCTTACTTACCTCTTTTTCCTTTCTCAAACTCCATACTGCTTAACGATTTCTTTTGATTACTCGTAATTTTTATATCCAATACCAATGCTACACACATCCGATCATATCAATATTTCCTATTTCTGTCCATATAACACTTTACAAATCCATTTATCTTTTAGGTTACCACTGACTTGTCAATCCATAAATCGATTCACAACACGGTCACATCGAGGCCCCTAATAACAAATTTCATTTCCCATTTACCGTTATCTCAATCAATACATAGATTGGCCAAGGTGACACATTTAGAAACATTCTCTCAGATCGCTTAACATATTGCATCTCTCCAATGCCAATTTCTAATCTCATCAGTTTCAACAGTTTTGTAATCATTAATTTAATTCATTCTCATCAACTTGAATTTCTTAAACCATATTATCGATTCAAACACTGTCAATCTTAACTTAAATCATCCAGGCCTCTAATTATATTAGGTCCCGATCATTTTACTATCCGAATGAACAACTCCTTTTAGATATAAAACCTTTCATACACTTTTCAAATGATATCTCCAAAGGAAACACAATCAATCTTATCTATGCATCAATCTCATAATCTTATGAACTCCAAACCTATATTAGTTTCACATCGATAACACACAACAACCATATAGGTCAAACATACTCATAATCTTTCAACGCCACATTTTACTTTCTGTTACACTTTTAATACACTTACAATTCCTTTCATGAGTTTTACTCATATTTCCTAATCCAAATACATTACTCATTTTCTTTCTGACTAATCTATTCACACATTTCTCGATACTATCCACTATTCAAAATTCTCGATTCGGATTTTGCCATGCTTTCAATACACCTCTCGCACACTTGATGTGGAATCCCCAATTGCTAATACGTTCCTTTTACACTTTACCAACTCGACGGTTTACATATAATCTTTCATCCAGTTTCATAATCTTATCATCTAATTATTTGCTTCCTTATCAAAATTCGAAACATTCAACACATAATCCTTTTTCCCAATTTACTCATATAACTTAATCATTATTACTTTACAAACGATATTCATCCAAAACATTTTTCGTATAAATAGAATCTCCAAACTTTTCACAACATTTTCCAATACACTATTCAATACAATAGATTTTAAGTCATCAAATACCAATGCAGCCCATAAGCTTATACCGATCTCCATACACATAGAATCTCTTTACATTTTCCAATAGATCACATTATCATCTTTACAATTCATTTCATATTATAACACCAATTCAATTGATACGATCAATACTCGAATTGAACATTTCTCTAAGTATCTCTTCTTACAATCATTTGTCATACACTTCACATATTTTCCTTTTAACACTTTCCTTATCATTTACAAATAAGACCTTTACCAATTTCGGATGTATCCAAGATACAATCAATCCTATTATAACTCCAAATTCTTTATATACTTATCCTTTACAATTTCACATTTATCACCGCCTCAATTTGCATTTAATCTCCCAATACCATGTTCAATAATAATAATTCATCCACTAATTATTCTACCAAGATCAAATTCACTCTTATAAAACTTACATGTCAAACAATTTCCTCAATGTGCCAATTTCTCTTATTCACTTTTCAAATGTATTCAATCGATCATCATCCACTTTGAACACAATTTAAACATTTCACTCTAAACACAAGTAAGATATGTTGCTCTTCAAGAGCATAATGACTCTTCATATCAATAATCAATTTATATCATTTCCTAATTATCGGTTGTCTCCAATAAGAAACAAATTTTCTCATGATCTTTCTCCATTTCATCAAATATATTTTGACACACATTCTTTTACACCTTTGGATTCTCCACATATTTCAATTTATTCATTATCATTTCAAACAAAATTTTCAAAACCACTTTATACTTTCCGATATTCACACAAAATATATCGACCCGATATTCTCCTCAAATCACAACCGATATCCTTTACTGCTCAATACTCCTATTACACAATCAAACTCTTTACATTATCGTAACACATACTTTCTTAATAACTTATTCTATTTTTTCCTCCTAAAAGCGACTTTTCATTTATTTCACATTTTCTCCAATTTGTCTTTTCATTTCTAAACTTTTCAATTTTAATCATCTAATCAACTTAATTCCATTCAGGAAATTCTTCTTTCAATTCCTAATCATCAACCGTCATCACATTTCTTATCGATTTCAATTATTCACAATGTCCGTGACGATCAATCTATACCATAATCCACATAACCAAAGCATCTCTTTTGATACCGCTCATCGAGGTACATACCATTTACAGATTACATTAATTTACCACTTAGTCACTTACGCTAAAGACACTTCAATTTCATTTGATCTTTGACCACCTTTTTCCTTTTCGCACCTATCCTCGATCACGAGGCTTTTTCCTTACCAACATCCTAATTACAATCTCAATTCATTTCCAAATATCACTATAAACACTTTTGGTTCTTACTCTATCTCACATGAACTTTTAACTATTTGACTTGGCGGTTATCCACTAATGCACCAATTGATTTCGACATCATTTCCATTTATCGTGTGCATTCGCATAGGCAAACCACCGACCTTAACAACTTTTTACTTTTCTTCTCTCAATACTATTTTCTCTCATTTCGATCCTTTCATCATTTTGTTTTACGCAACCACACTCAAATCCAGTATCACAAATATACATTCATTGTTGCTTTCTCACTTAACATATTCAAATTTTAGGTCATAGACCTCCAATCATAACTCCCATCACGCTTCCGCTGCGCAACTATGATCATAAAACATTTTATTTGCCATCTTTCACATATCTCTATATTTCTTCTATCACTTCACAACTACACATATACAATTCATATCTACTTCCCATTCATGATTTTTCCAATATCACTCTAATGTCGATTTCATAATACGCCTATCAATACCAATACACTAAATCTCCAATCATCATATCGCACCGTATACTTGTTCTTTTCTTTGATTTCTACAATTTTCATTTATCACATTTTCCCATATCATCTTTTCCTCACTATTTCTAACCACTTAAATCACTAGTACATGCTCATGTATGAGACTCATATGCTAGATCGGGATCATCGTCACTATCTCGCCGAGACATAACTTATATGCATGCACTTTGACACATTTGTCTCGTAATGCCCATGTAAGATTGTACTTCGGGCTCGATACATTAAATGTAGCACCCACACCCGACGAGACCCGAACCCGATATCGACGATGATATCCGAGCCCGTGACTCGCGATGGTGGCGTACTAGAACAGTCACTACTTTATAAGACTCGATATGACATTTTTATTTTCTTACGAAAACAGTTGAGTGCGCAAAACAATAATGATTTGACCCAATTATAACAAAACATTTGCAATTACAAAACAATTTCAATTATAAACCAATTTCGGTTATACCATACAAGTACACATAAATCAAAAGGGCCCATCAAACAATTCACTACTCTAATGCAGATGTGACGACACCGATCCCGACCCGATACTCGCTTGCTAGCGGTAGACATACTCCGTGTGTCTAACGGGGTACTCTTCACTTCCTGAAAAATAGATGCAATGTTGGGTGAGTTTGTGAACTCAGTGAGAAACCATCATCGATGATTCACCCAACTCATGCATTCACAATCATATACACATAACACACAATAGCACTTACAAGTAATATCACATGCAATTTCCTTATTCACATTTCACGGTCATTCACAAATAATTTACATTTTCATCGATCATATACATATGCAATGCCCATGAGACACTTTCAATTTTCGTTTCGTTGTTGTGACCGTGCTTACCGATCATTTACGTTGAGCCAGTAGCTCTGAAATCGTTGGGCTTGATATGCCCTGCGGTGAGCCTGAGGCTCTATCAGTCGTTGGACCTGAGGTCCTGTGCGTTGAGCTTAAAGCTCTATCATATACATTGGGCATGATGTGCCTGAAAGCCCAAAGTGACAGACGCATAAAGGTATCGAGCTCGTGTTTCTACATACGTTAGTACCACCGGTCACAACTACTATTATCTGATCATTTACTATGCATGAATGCACATGTCACTTTCCAATTTCCAATTATTGCATTTCTATTTCCAATTTCAATTAATTACTATTTCCGATCATTTCCCAATGTCCTCGAACTTTTAGTCCGGTATTTCATTCCTATGCTTTTACATTTCATTTCATTAACACATTTACAATCCAATTTACTCATGCATTTACACATACTTATTCACATTTGCACTTCAATATCATATCCAATATTTCAACACCCATGGTTCAAATCAATCAAATCACTCAATCACATATATCCATCCTTGCTTCCTCATGGCAATCAATGCATATAATTAATAAACACATAAGGTTGAGAAACCAACTAGGTTACTCACCTACACTTTCGAGCTACAGCCTGAAAGTCCCAATATCGTCCGTGGAGTGTCGATCCATCGGAACCTCTATGCCAATTCAAATAATTCACATGACCATTTTGGCCAATATCAATTCAATAATACATATTTAACAAATACGATAAATACTATACATGTTATGACATTCCCAATCCAATTCCCGAATTCCTCAATTTCATAATCTCTAATTTGAAATCAATACATATTCAATTGAATCATTAATTTCCTCAAACCTCAAATTCATTTTCGAAAGCATCCTCGCCATGCGGCGCCGCGCGCGCCGCTTGCCGTTTCATGGCATCAAGATCGCGTCTTCTTGCGGTGGTGAATCGCGTTGTTCGTCGTTGCAGACGCCACAGACATCACGACGCACGCCTTTTTTCCTCGCCGCGGCGCGCCTTCCACGCACGTCGCGGCGTGCTGAGCAGTCCTGCTCGCCGCGGCGTGTTCTTCATGCGCCGCGGCGTGCAACGACGGACACGCCCAGAAAACCCAGATTTTCCAGATTTTCGACTGATCAAATCCGTTTCTTTTGGTCTAAAACGCTTCCAATCAACTTAATTCACTACATACTACTCATTTCTAACCTCAGATCATCATTTAAATCATTTTCCATCAAAAACCCAAATCAAAACCCACGAAACCCTATCATCGACATTTTCCAACTTTCTAAACAATTTCTTACTCAAATCTATTATCAAACAACATAAACACATATGAACTTATTTGATTAAGTTATCAATCCGTCGAAAATCCGTCAAACAACTCCAAATCCACGATTTCTCACACCCACGACGATTTCGGGCGAAGAGAAATGAAGAAATAAGCTTACCTTAAGCTTATACATATATATATATGAGATCCTCCACTTCATGTCCAATTCTTAAGGTCTAACACGTCCGATTCTTATTCTATTTTACTCCCAATTTCGCGCTACTCATAACCAAAAATTCCCAAATTCATAATTCAATTTATTTCATATTATTTGTCAATCAATCTCGGACCGGAATCACATTAATCACCCCTTAGCCAAATTTTCCGGTCCGGATCCAAAACTCTAAAATTTCTGAAAATTCTCATAAATTCACAAAATTAGGAAATGCTCATTCCTATACTCAATTTCCAATTTCCTTTCTCTATAATCCATTTTATTCCAATTTCATATTCAAAACCCAATTATACACTTACTAAATATCCAATTTTCACAAACCAATTCTCATATATACAATTTTGATAAATTCCCAATTGCACAATTAAGCCAATTCTCATCGGACCAATTATAACCAATTTCCAATTTCACAATCAAGTCGGAATTGTCATACATGTATGTACATATATATATACTTATGCAAATCAATAATCATTTATCAATGACTATCAAAACTGTAATGCATGTGCAATGCAACACTTTGCCTGTACCAAATCCTAACCCGATCCAAATTACCAATCTACCCGTCACTCCGATAACGGGATGTTACATTTCCATTCTGTTTTTCCACTTATTTCACTATCTGTCCAATTCTACCAATAAACTGCAATCAATACGATCAATCACCTTTTTGATACTGTCTTAACTATTTCCTTAAGATTTCTCACAATTCTTCACTTTTGATATCAATAACACATATGTCGGATCATAACAATATTTCCTAATCCTGTCCAAGTAACACTTTGAGAATCCGAATCATCATTTACTGAAATTCCCAATTCTTAATTCTATTTACACCACAGTCACATAGAGGCCACTTTACAATAAACTTAATTTCCCCAATTATACATTTATCTCTATCTATGAGCGTCATGACTGTAATACTGTTCAGAGCATTTCATTTATCGCTCACAAAAAGACATCTCTTTCGCATTAAAACACTAATCTCATAAGATTCTCATAACCTCGATAACAATCAACTCGACTCATTGTCACTCATTTGGATTTCTTAACCCCTATTATAGATTCATTTCACTATCAACATTGTCTCAGCTCAATCATGGCCATCGACTATTTTTAGGCCCTGATCATTTGCTGAAAGACTCCTTATACACATTTCGAATGGTGTCACCAATATAACGATTATTATGTCCCTAATCAATCTGAACGATACATTGATCTCATGTCCCCATGAACTCCAAAAATACCCATTTTACATTTGTCTCCAACCGTCAAGGCTGGTGGTTATTTACATTATAATCAGTCGATTTTTCATTCTAAACCATCAATTACTTTTCGATGTGCTCATACTATAACATAAGACTTTGACTGGTTCTCAGATTTTCTCTAACATTGTCTCTAGTCCGTACTACACAAATTTCTTAGTCGAACTATACATATCACTTTCCTCAACAATTGGAGTTATTTTCAATTCCTCGATAAGGTTCACAAATTTCAAACACCTTAATTTGGTCTTTGCCAATCCTTTTTATACACATCTGATATAGAATACCACTAATAATAATACTCTCTTTTGCCCCTTGCTAGCTCAATAGATTTCACTCGATATTACATTAGGTTTAACAACCTTATCGCTCAAATTGTGATCATCTGCCAATGACTTTTCTATTCCATATTTTAAATTGCACCATTAGCTTAATTCTGAAATACTCAAATGCATAATCCTTTTCAAATCTTTCAACTGTGCCAACTTATCTACTTCATTTTTCAAATGCATTCAATTGATCATCTATGCTTATAGTCATTACCCACTCTAAACACCTCTTCAGCAGTATAATAAACTCCTTATACCCATGATCAATTCGTATAATTCTCTAAATATCGATTGTCTCCAATGAGGAACAATTTTCTTATAACTTTCTCAGTTTCATCATAACACAATTTCAATAGATTGCATCATAACCTTTACTGGGACACTTTAGCATATATTGCAAAATCTTCAAATGTCTCTTTTACAATCATCAGTCATACTATTCACACGTTTTTCCTTAAACATTTTTGCCAAAGCTAAAGCCAGAAAATCTTTGACAATTTTTGGACGTATCCAGCATTCAGTTAGTTCTAACAAACTCCAAATCCCGTACATACATTCCTTGTAATTTCGCATTTTATCAATACCTCTATCATCATTAAGTCTCCCAATGTGTTATATTCGTATACTAATTCATCCCACTATTTATTTGGTCAACTAAGATTTACTCTTATGAAACTTGCATGATAAACAATTTCTGACACATGTTCCTTTACCCTAGTTCTCCACATAATCCAATTTATTGCCATCATTAGCAAGATAAAAAAACAATTAACTTAGGATTTTTGGTGGTAGCAGAAGAGGGGAGAATGATAAGTTAGAGCTTTTTATTGTTGGCATGATAGATGACATCTTATGTTTACTATAACTTAGTCACATCAGTTTGATTAACAGAGATAGTAATATAATACTACATTTGAGAAAAATTAAAAATTCAGATATTTAATTATCACTTTTTAAAATTAGAGCAACTGCGAAATTACAAAATTTAAGATTCATATTAATAATTAACCTTATAATTTTTATTAAAAATTTTACTGTTTCCCTTCCTTTCCCATGTGTATTTGCAAAATTTTATGGGCCGGCCCATATTGATTTCGATAAATAAAAGAAAACCCTAAGATCTTACGGCTTTGTTTCTTTGTTGACGCCGCCTGCCGAGTATATAATGACCTTCAGTTAGGGTTTTCATCATATTACAACACATAGCATCAGCCCAAGAGTCAGTGAAAGAGGCGACTTCCATGGCTCCAAAGCAAGCCAAGGTGTGCAGAAACCCAGATCTGATTAGAGGGGTGGGTAAGTTCTCAAAGTCCCAAATGTACCATAAGAGAGGCTTGTGGGCAATCAAGGCCAAGAACGGCGGTGTCTTCCCCAAGCATGATCCTCAACCTAAGCCTGCTGCTCCCGCCGAGAAGCCACCCAAGTTTTATCCGGCCGACGACGTCAAGAAGCCTCTCGTCAACAAGCGCAGGCCAAAACCCACCAAGCTCAAGTCTCTCTCTCTCTCTCTATACTTATATATATATATATATTTAAAACATTTTTCCTAATAATTTTGACGCCTTTGTTCAACTCGTTTATTTTTAATATAAACATTGTTTCATTTTTATTTTAGAGATTATTGGCATGTTATTTCTATGAAGGGCTTCCCCTTTACAGAAGGACCTCGTTGATTTTTATAGGGGATCTCTTGGGTTTGTTGATTTGTATTCGAAAAGTTTTCAAGTGTCTTGCTTTCAAAAGCATAGAATAGCATAAGATTAGGGGTGTACTATAACGAATGACCGCTTTAATACATGGTGGTGGGATGAGATTGAGGAAGCAGTATGACATGTTGCTGGTTTTATATAGTTTGCCTTTCATCCATGGTATGGTATACTTGTTAGGCTTGTGCTTGCTTGAATTGAATTTTTGCTTTTAGAGATGAAATACTTGGACTGAGACAAGTTTAGTTTTTTTTTGTCTGATAAATGCATTTAGTATGTCCACCACTGCTGCTCTGCGTAACTTGTTTGTTTGTTTGTGTTATTTCTTTTTATTTTTTCAGGGCAAGTATTACTCCTGGCACGGTTTTGATTATCCTAGCTGGAAGGTTCAAGGGAAAGAGAGTTGTGTTCCTCAAGCAGCTTCCCTCTGGCTTGCTTTTGATCACTGGCAAGTATCATTTTCCCCTCAATTTCATCGTACACCTTATTCTATGTCTTTGCTTCTTTAAACAATTACTATGATGGTACACATTTGTTGAAATTATGATTATAGAGATCTTCCAAACCAAAAAGCTTTATAACAGTGGCCACTAATGAATTCATCTTTTGTTTTGTCTCCATTTTAAGAATTTGCTTCTGAATGCAGTTTGTTCAACAAATCTTTAGTAAAATTCTTGTAATCTTGTAATATTATAAGCGTGCAGGGCCATTCAAGATTAATGGTGTTCCTCTGCGGCGAGTAAGCCAATCTTATGTCATTGGAACTTCCACTAAAGTTGACATATCTGGGGTCAATGTTGACAAGTTTGATGACAAATACTTTGCCAAGCAAGTTGAGAAGAAGAAGAAGAAAGGCGAGGGAGAGTTCTTTGAGGCTGAGAAAGAGGTTACTGTCTTAAACTGCCTCATCATTAACGTGATCAGCATAGTTTTATGATATTTTCTTCTAACTGTTGTTTCCAAATTGCAGGAGAAGAATGTGCTTCCTGTAGAAAAGAAGGATGATCAGAAGTCTGTGGACACGCTTTTGATTAAAGCTATTGAAGCAGTTGCAGACTTGAAATCCTATCTGGGTGCAAGGTTTTCACTTAAGGCTGGAATGAAGCCGCATGAGCTGGTCTTTTAGAGGATACTTATATATCTTTGTCCTGTTGTGTTAAGGGATTTTGTTTGAGCTTTTCTTGTCAGTTGTACATTGCCAACTATTTTGGGACAATATGCAGTCGTACGAAACCTCTAATTCATTTTGTGAGGGATTTTCCTCCCATTTTCACCCTTCTATAGTGTGACTTACCAGTACATGTCGGATGTCATGTGATATATCCTTGTATGTGTGGTTGCTACAATGGTAGCATGATGAGAAATGCTTTACTTTCCTGCCCTGTTAATCTGTTGAAGATACGTGCGTAGGATGGACATTTAATTAAATGTAATTGCAGTGACGTTTCGGCTAGCAGTATTGGGTAGGCTGTTTTGTGTGGAATATCATTTTGCTCATTCAGAAGTCAATATCCTTTTGTTTCACCAAGAACTGATCACTGATAGGAACAAGAAGGTGCAGCCAAACAAAGAGTGGTCCAAGGTAGTGAGGGACAGGAAATTGGTGCTGCGAGCCGTCAACTACATGCAAATACTAAGCTGAAGGAATAAGGTCCCATGGATTTCACATTACAGATTATGGGACATATGTACCGTAATTATGGAGTAATGTAGTAATTACGCAAATGATACGCAAATATAATGAGCTTAATTGCAGTAATTAAGATGAGTATATTATTGTGTTTACATTATTATATATTTGTTAATTAAATTAAATCCAATACCATTTAAATATATTTATTTTATTTCAAATATAGTCGAGACTTGGGTTCATTAACCACGCATGTCGACACTTTAATTGAAATATAGACATTTGAAATTAGTTAGCATATCAAATTTTGAAGCAAAATATTATTGGAATCTAATATCTCTAATTACGTTATTGTATTGGAATGTCTTAGGTTCATATGTTGATAGAAATAAAAAAATTAGAGGTAAGAAATACATCCAAATGCCTCAAAAGGAACAATAGCCTCTTTGACTTCTTGGCCTTCAACGATATTGTGCATTCATAGGAACGAGTGTGCATGGAAAATTCTTGGGATGCCTTTATAAAGGGGAGAATGAGTCTATATGGAAAACGCTTGGGATGCCTTTATTCTACCCAGGTCCTATCATTTTGTTGACTATAGTTATTAGATATTAAAATAATCGCAAATGTAGAACAAAAAAGAGCTAAAGCACACCTCTGAAGAGTTTGCAATATCCAAGTTTTCCAATAAGTGATTCAACTATTATTGCATTGCAAACTCTACATTGGAATGCCGCGTTCCTAAAGCTGGACATTCGTAAAGCATCAATTGACGGAACATCTCTAAACAAACTTGTTGTAAGAATAGGTTAATGATTATGGCAAGTGTTACAAAGATTTTGATAAGAACATTAAGTTGTATTAAAATGTCTGTATCATAATTAAGTTCACATAACTTGACTCAAAGTAGATAAAATCACTAATTTTTATTAACTCTCACAATAATTACAGACAATGACTTTTGCTCTTTTAATGTTGAAAATCGTGATCAGATGAATTAATTATAAGTATTTGGATACTTGATGGATGAGAACACGAGAAAGTAGCTAAAGAACAGTAAGCCCACTAAGTTGATTGATAATTGATATCTCCAACCAATTGGCGAACACTTCAAAGTGCTAAGTTTACTACTAAGTGAAGAAAACATTTAAAAAATAGAGTTTTGACATATTACAGCACTCTTTGATATTCTTTTCCAAGTTGTTTGTCATGTCATTTACCAAGTATGTCATTTCTTCCTTACTTCAAGTTACTATTTTTATCACATTACTTGTGACAACTATCAAAAAATGATGGCTATTTAAGTTTTGAACAAACTTGTACATTGTCTAATCGATGCATGCTTATGGCCTAGTCCGTTAGCATATGATCAGTTCTTCAAGCACATTTGAACTTGCTTAATCTCACTAGATATGCTTGCTTTGGTTCATTTTAAAAGCTTTCCTTATGCCAAAACAGTGATAGTCCTTGCATAAGGTTCACTAATAGCTAGAAAAAAAGTAGTCTTATATGTATTGAAGTGCTAATAGACTACCTCCTCCAGATGATTCTAACACCCCTTTTAGAAAAAATTGAAGATAGTCGTTGACTTGATATTTGAATTTTTGTAAGATTGTATCTTTCTTCCAAATAAGTCCTAAGACAGGCTTGATCTTTCATTCTCCAAGAACTTAGTTCTTTGGTCATTTTTATATTGCTCTATTATTTAATGATTAAGAATCTTCTCTTCTTATTTGTGGAATTGTTTCCTCATACATGGCAAATCTCTTTTTACTTGACCTTTGTTGGGTTTTATTGCATCTTTACATTAAGGTTTTAAGCAAATTAACATGAAAAGTTGGGTGAACCCACAACCTTTCAAACAATTTTACTTTGTACACCATATTTCAAACTTACAGAGTACTACGACTAACCCATCCTGTAAGGCCCCAAAATATACCCTAATTGAAATAATACATTTTTATAAAAGTACATGTGTGATTTGAGTTAAAATTTTGCTATGATTAGAATATGAAAGATATATAATTTGTATTTTTTTTTGGTCAAGTGGATAATGGTTAGTGAATTGGAATTAATTGATTCTATTAGAGAATTGAGGTATTTAAAATGCATATTTATATTAGGAAAACTTTCAGTGGCAAGATAAATTAGTATATGAAAATTTCAATGATTAAGCCTATGAGTTAGTGACATTTGACATAAGTAATTAATTGACAAATGGCTTAGCAAGAATGTAACAAACGCCATGGTTAATAAGTTGACAAGTGGACAAATGAAAGTGCTGCAATTGGCAGCATAAATGGAGGGCAAATGAGAGTCATGCATTGGAGATATATGTGGCAATACATAATGAAGACACCTAGTAGCTTAGGTGTCAAGCATTTACAAGACTTTGGTAGCCTTCATTTGGCTCTCTTCTCTCCACCGATTCCATGCTCTGCCTTTTTACTTTGATTTTGTAAACTCCTTGCCATATGCCGCATGAAGAAGCCCTCTCATATGAATTTCTAGGCTGATGTGCTTTGGGTGTTAAAAACACATTACATCTTAGTTTTGGAAGTGTATTAGTTGCTTGGAAGGTGCTGTAATAGTTGGATTCTTGGAGTTGAATTTGAAGTTTAGTAAGGTAAGGGAATTATAAACTTGGTATCCTATGATAACATGTGTTGTTTGATGTTTGATATGGATCAACTGTTTACTGAAATGGGAAAGAATTGAGGTTTGATACATGTTGGAAACTGGTTTAGATGAGTAGTTCTACTGGACAGGTTTCGATATTTTAGCCATATCTTACCCTGTAGGTATCCAAGTTATATGAATTTAAATTCTTATTAAACTAGAAACTTATATATACAACTTTTATGAAGGCGTCGAATTTGATATCTGTCATTAAGTGTGTCAAAAGTTGGATTGAAGTTGAGTATCTAGAATTTGTCACTGTTTGTGAACAATATGTAGTCATTTAGGGGTAATTTTCAAAATACTGAACCAAATTGCATACAATTGATGTTAGTAGAAAGTTAAGACATAAAGGAACAAATGTTTAGAAGAATGTTTGACTTAAATCCTTCATTTTCATTGTCAAAATGACTGTGTAACATTGACCCGAAAGTCTATTTTGGGGAAAAGCTGGAAGAAAATGATGAAGTATGTGTTTTCACTGAACTTTCTTTGGTATTTCGATTATAACATGAACTGTGGATCTCTAAATGAGTTGGTTCTTAATTCAGATTAAACTAGAGACATATTTCTATAACTTTATTGAAGAAGTCAAATTTTAATTCTGTCTCTAAGATTTTCAAATTTTGGCATGAATTTGAGTATTGACTTAGGCTGTAGCACTACCAGGGACAGAAATCATATCCTGTGATTTTTGAATAAACTATATTGATGTAGGCCGAATTAGACTGATATTTCTTCACCAAAGTTGAAGCTTATTCTCTTAGCCTTAAATTGGTATAAAGTTTGTAATTTTTGGATATTAGAATTGAGAGTTATGAGGTGTACAACTTGGAGGCATGATCATGCATTAGTCAAAATTTCAAATGTGCACAGTCTGTGGTATTTTGAGCATAACTCATTGAATACACAACCAAATTGGATGAACTTGGTATCATTAGAAACCTAAGACAAAGAGGGAAATCTTTTTAGAAGGAAGTATTACCTAATTACCTCACCTTCTTGATGAGAATAATTGAACAAAGTGGACCCGAAGGTAGATTGTGAAATAAATCTAGATTGAGGGATTGAGTATGATTTCACATGATCGATAATGTGATAAGATTAAGGATAAGAAATATATGTTTGTATTGAATATTTTAGAGGAACTTTTAGAGCAACCGATTCTAGATATTGCTGGGACTTCGAGGTAATAAGCAGATAGGGAGCTTGCCATACAAAATAGTACAAACAAATCAAAGCATACGAAAACTTCCAGTAAACAATTCAGGCAAACATACATTAAATTATAGAGTACTTAACACAAACTCGCTGAAAAATCCAAACCAAACTGAAGTATCGTTGTTACCAACTTACAAATAAATCCACATATACATATCAAATACAGGCCCAAAAGTCAAACAAAAAATTTTACATTATTTTCAAAACAACACTCAAACTTTATTGGCCATTACGGTTGTCTTGTCCCAGTCTTTATAAACGTCACTTAGAACCTACATGGGACAAATCTACTGTGCTAAGCATATAACTTAGTGAGTAATAACTAAACTATGCATAATTTGCCAATTAATCATACTGAATCAAATTATAGCACAAGCAGATATTTAAATTTCAGAACAATTGCATAGTTAACATAATTGAGTATCAAAGAAGGCACAATCGCTTCAGGTCAAAACATCATTTTGTTTATTTCAAAATCCAACATATATCAGAATACACAATCAAATGACTGCTAATCCATCAACAGAAGTGGGTAACGAGGTTTATACAGAAGATATCATAATTGGTATCATATCACAGAAGAGACTTATGTCTCAATTATAGATTCAGAATAAATGAGAGACATAAGTCTACAATTTCCCTAAAGAAGTCGAATGTTAATTCTATCTCTAAGCATTTCAAAATCTGGCTGAAAGTCGAGTTAGGAGTTCTGTTACATTGTTTAAAATAGTCTTAAATGTTTTGAGTATAACTTTCAGTATATTGAAAAAAATTGTATGATTTTGGTCCTATTAAAAATTGGAAACATAGTGGAACAATTGGCTAGAAGAAAGTGTTACTGAAATACACTATTTTCCTTGCTATAATGATCATGCAAAGTTATCTCGAAAGGGGGTGTTAAGATGAAAATGTTGAGGTGCGCTAGAATTTGATAACTGGAATGTTTTTACTGAACATGCTTCGGTAGTTTGGCTATATTTTGATCTGTAGATTTCTAAATGAAACGATTTTTAATTTAAATTGAACTAGAGACATTTGGCTACAAATGTTAAGAAAAAATTAAATTTGAATTCTATTATTAAGGGTCTTGAAATTGAGCTTGAAAGTAAGTCTTGGCTTAGGCAGTAGCACTATCAGGGATAGAAATCAGTTCCTGTTATTATTGAATAAACTGTATTGATATAGGAAGAATTAGACAAAGATGTCTTCACAAGAGTTATAGCTTATTATCTTAGCTTTAAATTGGTATAATTGGCTACTTGTTTTGCATATGTAATGTCTGAAATGACCTTGTTTTGTTTTAAAATTGTTGAGTCCTAGTTGTGGGTAAATAGGCATGTCTAGAAGAGTCTGTAGCTGCTTCTGTGACACTTCAATGTCTGACACTTTGGTGTGTCTTCTTTTATTGACACTTCAGTGTCTTGTTATGATCCTAAGAAGATGAACTTGGAACTAAACTGGTTGTTGATTAATGTGACAAGAGTTATGATTCGCTATAAAAATAAGTTAGTGGAATTGAGATCGGAATTTCAAGATGATTATGTATCTGTAACTCCAAATTGATAGTGAACATAGGTATGTATGACGATATATGGTAATTGGAAGAAGGGATAAAGATAGTGAGATTTGTAAAAGTTGCCACGGTTAAGTTAATTTGTTACTTTGTGAGCACATAATTACTAATGGGATCACCGTGACAAGTGTGAAAATCGAGCACATAAGATATATGTGTAGAGATGATATAGGAAGCAATCGATGATATATGAATATCCTCAGCTAATCAATCGGAGCCTTAAGTGTTTTCATCCGATGCAGAAACGTCATCATATCCTGGGACAGATTAATCAAAGCCTCTCCCTGAGTTGGAGGAGGAGATGGCATCCTAGCTTCACCTCGATTGACCTCCAAGGGTCTAAGTATTTTTGGACGAGTTTGCTCCGGTTGATTGCTCTCAGCAACTTCGTCAACAAAGTCGTGAGATCCTTCCATCGTAAATTCTATAGACAAAATATGGGACACCACATTAGGCCAAAACACAACTTGTACACTTAATATAAGCAATAGTTAAGCGTTGGTTAAATCAAAATCGCCTAAACCATGCTCTGATACCAAAAATTGTAACACCCACATACCCCTTGGAAGGATAAATGAATGCCACACAAAATAGTACAAATAAATCAAAGCATACAAAAACTTCCAGTAAACAATTCAGGAAAGCATACATTAAATTACATAGTACTTAACACAAACTTGTTGAAAAATCCAAACCAAACTGAAGTATCATTGTTACAAACTTACAAACAAATTCACATATACATATCAGATACAAGCCCAAAAGTCAAACAAAAAATTTTACATTATTTTCAAAACAACACTCAGACTTCATTGGCCATTGCAGTTGTCTTGTCCCAGTCTTTATAAACGTCGCTTAGAACCTACACGAGGCAAATCCACCATGCTAAGCATATAGCTTAGCGAGTAATAACTAAATTATGCATAATTTGACAATTAATCATACTGAATCAAATTATAGCACAAGCAGATATTTAAATTTCAGAACAGTTGCATAGTTAACAGAACTGAGTATCAAAGAAGGCACAATCCCTTCAGTTCAAAACATCATTTTGTTTATTTCAAAATCCAACATATATCAGAATACACAATCAAATGACTGCTAATCCGTCAACAGAAGTGGGTAACGAGACTTATACATAAGATGCCATAATTGGTATCATATCACATAAGAGACTTATGTCTTAATAACATAAGACATTGAAGTGTCAATAACAGAAGACACCAAAGTGCTAGACACTGAAGTGTCATAGAAGCAACTGTAGACCTTTGTAGGCATGTACCCACAACTAGGACTCAACAGTCAGACATTACATGTGTAAAGCAATTAGTCAATTATATTCACATGAACGTAGCACTTCCAATGATATAAACATGCATCAAACGCCTCGGACAATCATAGTCCGGAATTCAGAATACAATCAGCATGAATCAAATTCAGCAAGCAGAACAAAACAGTCAAAGTAAAACTACGAAATTCTTATCTGATTGATAAAAAAGGTAGGGATATTATTTCCTCTTTTTTTTTCCATTACTCAATTACTTCATCATTCAAATAACATCTTCTACTTGACTATAGTCAATGGAATCAATCAATTTTTTTCTAGTTATTTATTCAGATATCACACAATCTTGTCTGTTTCCTCAATATATTTCAGATCACTCAAGTTTTCATTTCCTGTGTCGACAAACTACCTTAATCAGATCATAACACTTTTTCTTATCATACTCACATAACACACTTTATGCATTTACATCTTTGTTAGTAGTACAAACTCATACGTTAATGGTCCCTTGTCTTGCAATAATTTCATGTGGACCAATTTATGTCATCTTTGCTAGCTTAGCTTAACTTTTTCTAACATGAGTACACCTTGGCAAGGTGATACTCTCATAAATAATTTATCTTTTGCTTGAAAATTCACATCTCTTTAGTATTAAAACACTTAACTCATGTGTCTATCTTACTTTATTCCAAATCTTCAATTTTGCTCCTCCTAATTCATTCATTTTTTTGAGTCACTTAATTCCTAATACACATCAACTTCATTTATCATCCATATCACCTATCACTTCCAGCCTTAAAATATTTTTAGGCCCTATTCATCCAATATAAAGACACTCGACTCTTTCTGTGCTCACAACACCTCATATGATATTCGACTGATATTACTGTGATATTGATTGATATGCCTAAAGTCAAATAAAACTAAATATTGACCTCATGTTTCTACGCACTCCACAATATAAACTTTACGCATATCTCCAACAGTTAAGACCGTTGGCAACAAATACATATAGTCACTTGTTCTTGCATCCATAGCCATCAACATTATTTCATTGTATTCCTTCTAGGATGTATAGCATAAGTTTTTATTGTGCTATCTCTAACAAATCTTTTACTCACTCATCCTTTTTGAGCACACAAACTTCATGTTACAATCACAAGATATTATTTTCCTATTCAAACTTAAAATTTGGATTCATTTAAATTGTTTTTCAATTTCCTCAATAAGATTCATAACTTCTGAATCCTCAGGTTGGACTTTGTTAATCTTTTCACGCGAAACTGACTTTACATTCGTTAACTAATATCACTTTGATTTGCTAGACGACTCAATATTCTATGCTCTTCATTGCACTACATTTAGGAACCATAATATCTGAATTTGTGCTTTTCCTTTATCGAATTTTCTATTCAAACATCAAATATGTACACTAGTTTTACCAAGACAGTACTCATTTGTACAAACATAGTTATTCAATACTTCTATCCACTGTCTCACTTTCATATCAAATTCTTTCAAACTCAATAAGTACCTTAAACATACTCAATAAGTACCTC
The DNA here is from genome assembly GCA_029891385.1 of Erythroxylum novogranatense. Classification (NCBI taxonomy): domain Eukaryota; kingdom Viridiplantae; phylum Streptophyta; class Magnoliopsida; order Malpighiales; family Erythroxylaceae; genus Erythroxylum; species Erythroxylum novogranatense. Next base: position 48,637,104 of record CM057227.1, read on the forward strand.
AAACGTTATTGATCTGTACATTTAGTAAAATCCAAAATGTTTCATTGTACAATTAGTGTCTCCAAGCTTTCAAGGCAATGGCTATTCAACAAATTTCAAATCATGTATGGAATATTCAACTCATGGAACTTTAATAGACTATATGTATACAAAATTAGTTTATTATGTTGCAACAAAGTGCATCTTAATCTCTGGTGCGAAACATTTTCGAATTGTGGTTTAAATGTGTTAAAAACTGTTTTGGTGTTGCTACTTGTTGTTTTGGAAATTTTAGTGAATCTTAGAAAATTCCAAATTTTTGGGGTACATTTGGACTAGGACAAATGCCAAATGGTAGGATAAATTGATGCATGAAAAATTTGAATGATTTAGCCTATAATTGTGTGACAAATGGGCTGGTAAGTTGATGACATTTGACATAGTTAAATTGGTGACAAATGGACTAGTAAGCTTATGGAAGGGATAAGTGGCTTACATGCTTAAGGACATATGTTGAAATAATATGGTGACATCTAGCACCTTAGGTGTAAATTTTTTACATGTTGTTTCAACCAAACTCATTCTCTTCTCATCTCATCTCTCACCACCGAAACTTGCTACTGTCTTCCCCTTCTTGTGTTTTGCTTGAAGCTATGCAAAATTACCACACTAAATACATGCTTTTACCCATCACAAAATAGCTAAAGAATCAGTTGAATGTTGTTCTTTCATCATAACTGAAAGTCATTTAATTCCATCTTGAATGTGTGATGATTCTGCATGTTGGAGTACTGATTTGGAGTGATTTTTTAAGCTTGGATTAGAACTGAACAAGTAAGTAAAAGATTAGTGTTTATGGTATGTTAAATGGTTTGAGAATGATGTGTGAATTGGACTGAAATGCATGAGCTATTCGTGAAGATGTATGCTGGATTGTTATGAACTGAAGAATTTTCATTGAACAGACTTCGGTATTTTGATGATATCTTGAACTGTAGATATCCAAATAAATTGATTCTTGATTCAGAATAAATTAAAGGCATATGTCTACAACTTCCCTAATAATTCGAATGTTAATTATATCACTAAGCATTTCAAAATCTGGCTGGAAGTCGAGTTAGGAGTTCTGTTAAATTTTTTAAAATAGTCTTAAATGTTTTGAGTATAACTTTCAGTATACTGAAAACAATTGTATGATTTTGGTCCTATTAGAAACTGGAGACATAGTGGAACAATTGTCTAGAAGAAAGTGTTACTGAAATACACCATTTTCCTTGTCATAATGATCATGCAAAGTTATCCCGAAAGGGGGTTTTAGGATGAAAATGCTGAGGTGTCTTGGAATTTGATAACTGGAATGTTTTTACTGAAAATGCTTCGGTAGTTTGGCTATATTTTGATCTGTAGGTTTCTAAATGAAATTATTATTGATTTAAATTGAACTAGAGACATTTGGATACAAATTTTAAGAAGAAATTAAATTTGGATTTTGTTCTTAAGGGTCTTGAAATTGAGCTTGAAAGTAAGTCTTGGCTTAGGCAGTAGCACTACCAGGGACAGAAATTAGTTCCTGTTGTTATTGAATAAAATGTATTGATATAGGCAGAATCAGACAAAGATGTCTTCACAAAATTTATAGCTTATTAGCTTAGCTTTAAATTGGTATAAAGTTTGTAATTTTTGGATACTAGAATTTAGAGATATGAGGTGTACAACTTGAATACATGATCATGCATTAGCCAAAATTTCAAATGCACATGGTCTGTGGTATTTTGAGTATAAATAATAGAATAATGAACAAAATTGAATGATCTGGGTATCATTAGAAACTTAAAACATTGGAGAACAACTTTCCAGAAGAAAGGATTGCCTAATTTTGACAATTTCATTATCATATTAATTATGCAAAGTTGACCCATATGTATCTTAAACCCAAAATCTGAGGTGGTCAATAAAGTTTTGTAATTGGTTTCACATTGATTAATTATGGTCCAAATTATGAATACAAATGGTATTAATGAGGGCTTTGATATCTGAATGAATTGATGATAATGAACACAATATGATACCCAGGATTGTCACTGAACATGCATTGTGCATACTTTCTATACATCGATGTGCATCAAAGAATACATTTACATTTGTGCAAAATTGTGATCTTTGTAAATGTGTTTGTATGATATAGAGGAACTCATTGGACACCAGTCAAACATTACCAGACCACCCAGGAAATAACATATTGGAGCATACTGTGAGTCAACCTAGATGATTTTCTAGGATTTATTTGATTTGATTCGTTTACACTTCCAATATTATTGAATTATTTGTGATCTGTTTCTGAATTCCGGACTTGAAGTTCGAGGAGTATAATAGTTGGGAGTGTATTGAAAGTGCTTTGATTTGATGTAAAATCCTGTATGATATGTGAATTCTCAACGAAAGTTGAATGCCGGACTTAAGTCTGATGATAATGAGTTTCTGATTGAATATCATATGTGATTATCTGATATGACCTAATCAGTATTTGATGCATTTCAAAAAAAGCATGCTTAGATAAAGGCGTTGTGACTTGGGTATCCAGTATGTAGTGTTTTCACCTAGAGCTTTGCTCTGTGATATATGTTCTGCACGTAGAGCTATGCTCCGTGATTTTGTTCTGACTGAGCCCTATGGGCCAGTATTTGTATAAGTTTGTGATAAGCACTCTGTCACAACAATAAGAACGAATGTGAGTCTCATACATATAGCATTATAAGATCGAAATCCATTTAATGAAGGTGTTGAATTTGATTTCTGTCACTAAGTGTGTCAAAAGTTGGCTTGAAGTTGAGTATCTGGAATCTGTCACTGTTTGTGAACAGAATGTAGTCATTTAGGGATAATTTTCAAAATATTAAACCAAATTGCATAACATTGGTGTCAGTAGAAAGTCAAGATATAAAGGAACAAATGTTTAGAAGAATTTTTGGCCTAAATCCTTCATTTTCATTGTCAAAATGACTGTGTAACATTGACCTGAAAGTCTGTTTTGGGAAAAAACTGGAAGAAAATGATGAAATATGTGTTTTCACTGAACTTGCTTTGGTATTTCGATTATAACTTGAACCATGGATCTCCAATTAAGTTGGTTCTTATTAAACTAGAGGCATATTTCTACAACTTTATTGAAGACATTGAATTTTAATTCTATCTCTAAGATTTTCAAAATTTGGCATGAAATTGAGTCTTGACTTAGGCTGTAGCACTACCAGGAGCAGAAATCATATCCTGTGATTTTTGAATAAACTATATTGATGTAGGCTAAATTAGATTGAGGTGTCTTTACCAAAGTTGAAGCTTATTCTCTTAGATTTAAATTGGTATAAATTTTGTAATTTTTGGATATTGGAATTGAGAGTTATGAGGTGTACAACTTGGAGGCATGATCATGCATTAGTCAAAATTTCAAATGTACATAGTCTGTGGTATTTTAAACATAACTCATTGAATACTAAACCAAATTGGATGAACTTGGTATCATTGGAAACCTAAGAAAAAGAGGGAAAACTTTCTAGAAGGAAGTATTACCTAATTGCCTCACCTTCCTGATGAGAATAATTCAACAAAGTAGACTCGAAGGTAGATTGTGAAATAAATCTAGATTGAGGGATTGAGTATGATTTCACATGATCGATAATATGATAAGAAACCCAAATTTTTGACATGACATGCATCATACATATTCAGTATACATGAATGTGCATAATTGAATTCATAATTGTGTACAATAGTAATATATATTTGTATTGAATATTTTAGAGGAATCCTTAGAGCGACCGAGTCGAGATATTGTCGAGACTTCGAGGCAATAAGCAAACAAGGAGCCTTTGTAAGTAATTTAGATGGTCAATTTTGATAGTTTTGCTTTGACTATTTTGTTTTGCTTGTTGAATTTGATTTATGCTGATTGTGTTCTGAATTCCAGAAATGATGGATGTTTATATCATTGGAAGTGCTACTTTCATGTGAATATAATTGACTATTTGCTTTGCACATGTAATGTCTAAAATGACCTTATTTTGTTTTAAATCTGTTGAGTCCTAGTTGTGGGTAAATAGGCATGCCTTATAGTGATCGATCGGGGTTAGATTGAGAGTGTTAAAGAAGTTATTGCGTATGATGAATTCGAAGAAAAAAGAAGAAAGGCACGATTGTGGCATAGTTCCCACGATTGAGGTCAGGCCCAAAAAGAGAAGTGTTTTTCCTAAATCAAATGAGATTAAGGTATCTTGAGCATAAGTTATTAATTAGTGAATTGTCTTAAATACATCTCTAGATGAGATATAATGATCTTGATGGTATATACCAAGGTATAAGAATAACTGCTTAATGTTTCACTAAGCCTTATTATATAGGATATTCGAGGACAAAATTTCTTTAAGGAGGGGAGAATTGTCACATCCCATTACCTATGATAAGACTTGAATAGTGAACATGAGAAATTTTTGAGAAGTTAGAACGCACAATTCATGCTTATACAAAATAGGACATATAAATACGTGATAATATTGATTTTTGCACAATAATATGATTGTACATGCATTCATGACATTTTTCAATTATAATTGATTTATAAATTTTCTTATATTGAGAATTGTGGTTTAAATGTGTTAAAAACTATTTTGGTGTTGCTAAGTGTTATTTCAGAAATTTTGGTAAATTTTAGGAAATTCCAAAAATTTGGGGTACATTTGGACTAGGACAAATGCCAAGTGGTAGGATAAATTGATGCATGATAAATTTGAATGATTTAGCCTAAAATTGTGTGAGAAATGGGCTAGTAAGTTGATGACATTTGGCATAGTTAAATTGGTGACAAATGAACTAGTAATGAATTGACAAATGGACCAATCATTGTGTGACAAATGGGCTGATAAGTTGATGACAAATGGCATTGATACCCTAGTTGAAATAATACATGTTTATGAAAGTACACGTGTGATAGGAGTTAGAATTTTGTTATAATTAGAATATGAAAGATATATGATTTGAATTTTTTTGGTCAAGTGGATAATGGTTAGTGAATTGGAATTAATTGATTCCATTAGAGAATTGAGGTATTTAAAATGCATATTTATATTAGGAAAACTTTCAAGTGGCAAGATAAATTAGTATATGAAAATTTCAATGATTAAGCCTATGAGTTAGTGACATTTGGCATGAGTAATTAATTGACAAATGGCTTGGCAAGAATGTAACAAATGGCATGGTTAATAAGTTGACAAGTGGATAAATGCAAGTGTTGCAATTGGCAACATAAATGGAGGGCAAATGGGAGTCATGCATTGGAGATATATGTGGCAATACATAATGTAGACACCTAGTGGCTTAGGTGTCAAGCATTTACAAGACTTTGGTAGCCTTCATTTGGTTCTCTTCTCTCCACCGATTCCATGCTCTGCCTTTTTACTTTGATTTTGTAAACTCCTTGCCATATGCTGCATGAAGAAGCTTTCTCATACGAATTTCTAGGCTGATGTGCTTTGGGTGTTAAAAACACATTACATCTATCTTGGTTTTGGAAGTGTATTAGTTGCTTGGAAGGTGCTATAATAGTTGGATTCTTGGAGTTGAATTTGAATTTTATTAAGGTAAGGGAATTACGAACTTGGTATCTTATGATAGCATGTTTGTTTGATGTTTGATATGGATCAACTGTGTACTGAAATGGGAAAGAATTGAAGTTTGATACATGCTAGAAATTGGTTTAGATTAGTAGTTCTACTGGATAGGTTTCAGTATTTTAGCTATATCTTGCCTTGTAGTTATCAAAATTGGATAAATTTAAATTCATAGTAAACTAGAAACTTATATCTACAACTTTTATGAAGGTGTCGAATTTGATTTCTGCCACTAAGTGTGTCAAAAGTTGGATTGAAGTTGAGCATCTGGAATCTGTCACTGTTTGTGAATAGTCTGTAGTCATTTGGGGATAATTTTCAAACTACTAAACTAAATTGCATAAAATTGGTGTCAGTAGAAATTTAAGATATAAAGGAACAAATGTTTAGAAGAATGTTTGGCCTAAATCCTTCATTTTCATTGTCAAAATGACTATTCAACATTGACCTGAAAGTCTATTTTGGGGAAAAACTGGAAGAAAATGATGAAGTATGTGTTTTCAGTGAACTTGCATTGGTATTTCGATTATAACTTGAACTATGGATCTCCAAATGAGTTTATTCTTAATTCAGATTAAACTATGGAGTCGAGGAATTTACTGGGACATCTCTGGAGGAATTTGAAAGGGCTGAGTTCTGGATTGAGAAGGTGAAGAGGGTACTGGATGAGATCAATTGTCCAGCTCGCCCGAGCAGGCGAGCGACCGAGCGATCGGCCACGCGATCCTGACCTCCTAACTTCTAACCTTCATATCTTTTGACTCTGAACTCCAAATTTTACAAACTTGGTACCGTTGGAAAGATAAAAGACATATGTACCATTTTCAAGAAGGACTTAAAAGCAAGTTCTGTTGGACCCCGAATTTTTTTATGATGTCATTAAGCATGAATTGTGTTAATTATGTGTTTATGCCTTAGTTTGATTTAAATTGAGAGGATTATTGGATAATTAAGGTTTAATTGTGGTTAAGTGAGAATTAAAAAGGGGTATTATGTGTGAGGGCATTTTAGGAAGATCTCTTGAGTAGAGCGATTTAAGCTTTGCAAGGAGGGGTATAATGGTCTTTATGCTCCTTTTGGCTTAAGTAGGAAATTAGAAGGAAAAGAAGAAGGAAAAGAGAAAGGAAGAAGAGGAGTAGCCGTAGGTGGAGGAAGAAGAGAAGAAAGAGATTTTCGATCTTTGAAGATTTTCGACAGATTTGAATTGTTTTCCGGGTAAGTTTCTCTTTGTTTAATCTTGTTTTGATTATATTAAACCTAAGGGTAGGTTGAATGTAGTAGAATCGATGGTTTAGGGTTTTAGGGCGAATGGATAGGTTTCTTTGGGTTGTTGGATTTGTGGCTGATTTTAAGGTTTGTATGAGTTAGAAGTGTAGTATAAGACATGATGTAAGGCTTATGTGTGTTGCATTTGAGTTTGGGAAAGGATTGAAGTTGGAAAATGCTAGAAATCGGGTTTCGAAGTTCTTCTCCAGACCCGCACGTCGCGACGTGCGTATGAACACGCTGCGGCGTGCGAGAGAAGGAAGCAACGTCGCGACGTGTAAATGTTTATTTGCCGCGACGTACGAAATTGTGTTTGTCGCGACGAGAGTGGCCTTCATCGCGGCGAACCCCTGTAGTCAGCAAAGATGATTTTTGTAGTCAGCAAAGATGATTTTTGGTATTTTGGGGCATATCTTTTAGTGTAGATGTCCAATTGAGGTGATTTTAGATTCTTTGTGAACTAGAAAGAGAGGATTACAGGTTGGGAAGTTCGGAATTTGCCTCTTAGGGTTCGGGAAGTTTAGTCGGAAGTCGAATATAGACTGATAGTGTTAGTACTTTGAATTTTCACGCTTATCGATTAATTGCCTTTGAATATTGCTTGATTTGAGACTTAGTTTGCTATAGGAAACCAAGCCGATTTGACTCAATCGCAAGAGGAAGGACACCAGTGAGTCGGATACTCGAGCGATATTAGGTGGGTAATACATTTATGGTCGTTGTGTGTATGAGCAATATGTGTATGCTTGCTTGCATGCCTGTGTTGAATTATGAAAATATTGAAAATGCATTATGTGTATGATTATGAACTGCCTTGGTAGGCATTATGGCATTATGTAAGAATGGAAAGAATGGAAAATATGAAAGCTTGATGAAATGCTTTGAGCATGAAATGGATCATTATGTGCGTTGTTTGGGTAAGAGAGTTACGGATGAATAGTCACGTGCACGTCGACGTATAGCCTTCTCCCGGCTGCCCGCTTGAGGCAACGAGATCCTTGAGAAATCGGACTCGGATAGTTTACGGATTAGACTTCGATTTATCCAGATCGTTTTACGAAAATCTCAAACCATTGTGTGCATTCATTATGGATTTGTTGAGCATGATACATGATGGATTGTTGCATTGTACAATCATATCCTTAAGAAGATTGAATGAATGAAATTATGACTTGTTGTATGCTTGTGTATATATGTGTTTATGCTTGGTTGTGTGGCTCGTTGCCAATGGCTATAAATGTATATGCCACTAGGCTTCGCAGCTCACCCCATTATCTCCCACTCCTCAGGTGCAGAACAGGACGACCATTGATCTTGCAAGGCATCAGAAACTTCAAGATATCTAGGAGCCCTGTATTAAGTTAGTACCTTAGTTGGACCTCCAAGCATATCATCATGGAGCATATTCATGTATTTTGGATTTAGACTTATTTCTGTATTATGACATTTGAAAATGCTTGTTTAATTTCCCTTCGACTTGTAATGGCATGAAGCCCCTTTGTTATTGGGGTGTTTAATTCATGTTTTAATGCATGTGTAAGCGCTTGATGGTATGAGAATGTTTGTGTGTGATTTATGAATCGAACTATGTATGGATGTTGGGATTGGGTTCGTTATGTTTGGGCGCCCGACACTGGCGCAACCCGAGGGGCCGCCTCCAGGAATAGGGGATCCGGGACCCTGGCCCAACAAGTTCGGTCTCTAAAGGGGTCAAAAATTTACTCCAAGATGACCGATCGACAAGCTCCTTATAAACAGTACGAAAACTTGTAAATACAATAACTTTTGACTCAGAACTCCAAATTTCACAAACTTTGTGTCAATGGAAAGATAAAAGAAAGCTCTACAATTTCTATGAAGGACCTAAAAATCAATTCCATCTTTAAAGGGGTCAAAAATCTACTCAAAGTTTCTGTCCACCAATACTCTTCCCAAACAGTAGCAACAACTTTTAAAAATCATAACTTCTTACTTCATAGCCCAAAATTTCCATACTTTACACCAATGGAAAGATCAAAACATGATCTAAAGCTTTCATGAAGAACTTAAGAGCAAATTCAGCCTCTATATAGTTCAAAAATTCAATCAAAGTTACTGTCCGAATACTCTCATCAGAACAGTAACAAAACTTCTAAAATTCATAATTTCTCATCCCATTGTCCACAAATTCTATACTTTATATTAATGCAAAGATCAAAACATAATCTAAAACTTTCATAAAGCACTTAAAGGCAATCTCTGCCTCTGTTAGGGTCAAACTTCCAATCAAAGGTACTGCCCACTTAAATGTCATCCTATACCACATCCAAACTTTAAAATTTCAATTCTTCTAATTTCCATAACCAAAAATAACATATTACACATCATTAAAAAACTATAAACTTCCTCTACAACTTTCATATAGACCACTTAACTCAATTCAAAACATATCAATCCCATAATTCACCTCGAAGCACAACATACACAATCCTATACTTACAAACATTCTCAAAGTCAAAGTAAAATAACCCTAACTTTGACTGATCATAACTTTCACTCCCAATATTGAAAAATTGCAAACTTTATGGCGACAGAAAGCTCTTATAGGAGCTACAAGTTTCAGGAAGACTATTTTCTCAAATTTTGCCTAAATAAAAAAATCAACTTTCAAGTCAAACTTTCTATATCCCAAAAGTAAACTTTCTTAAAATTTCTCCCAATTCTCACACTTTCACTAATCATTTCTTTTCACATATTTTCTTATAACATAAAAACATTATTTCATTTCATTTAATAATTCTAACTGTCACTTAAAAATCGGGGTCCAACAAATACATCTAGAAATTCATTTACTACAAGAATGTCAAACATTTTATCCTTACCACCCTCTTTCTGGGAATCAAGCACCAAAGCTAGATAAGCTTCAAATCCCTTCCTAAGGAGCCTTCTAGCTTGCATAGCAAATACCAAATTAGCTAAGGAACTAGTGCGGATGCCATGCAACACTATCTCAGACCGATTGGGTTTCTTAAACATAATTGTCTTAACATTACAGTCAATTACTACCCAATGCTTAGATAATCAGTCCATACCCATAATCAAGTCAAATTCATGAAATGGCAATTTAATCAAATCCGCTACATACTTAGTTCCTTGAATCATAATAGGATAATTCTTAAATACCTGATTAACCAACACACTACTACCCAGAGGACTAGTCACATGAATGTTATATTCTAACTGGTGTATAGACATCTTCATATCAAATATTTCTCCAGCACAGATATATGAGTGTGTAGATCTAGGATCAATTAATGTATACATTTCAGAATCAAAGAGAGAAATAATACCAGCAATGACATCTGGTGCATCCTGATCCTCACGAGCTTTCAGTGCATAAGCTGGGCCGAAGCAGTAGGCACAGCTGGTCGATCTACTGTTTTCGATTGGTTACTTCGATTCGGTCTATTCTGCCCAGATCCTCCTCGACCTTTACCACGTCTTCTATTCCCAGCAGAAGCATGAAAGGCCTCTCGACTGGCTTGTGATGTCTGAGCCTGGTTAAGAGGGAAACTAGCTATCTTATGTTCAGTACTACCACATCGAAAATAGGCTCCCATAGTCCTTCTACAAACACCCCAATGATGTACAGAACAATCAGGGCACTCTGGGGGTTCAGAACCTCGGCCTCCAGACGACCCCCTTTCAGAAATAGCCAAAGAGGGAAAGTTTTGTCACCTTCCCCGTGTAACATATCTCTGAGTATTTTTTGGTGCAAAAGTAGTACCTTCTCGACTCTATTTCCCTGAGGACTGGCCTCCTTTTCCAAAACCCCTTCTCTGACTCCTTTCTCTCTTAACCATCTTCTGTCTCTCAATTTTCACTATAGCCTATACCAGTTGATGGTAGGTCACTTGCTGCAATAGAGTAATTGTTGCCAGATACTCCTTGATGGAATCATGCAATCCATCCTTAAACTAGTGACATCGAAACTCCTCAGTAAGCACAGATTTAGGGGCATACTTACTGAGTCGGTTGAACTCCCGATCATACTTAGCAACTGATAAGTTTTTCAACTTTAAATTCAGAAATTGCTTCCATTTATCCTTTCTGAAAACCTTTATCATATAAATCCCAAGTCAGAGGTATCGACAGCTGAGGACTCCTCAAAACGAACTTCCACCATTCATAATCTGCTCCATGTAGAAGGGAGACAACACAGTGCACCATCTGCTCAGCTGGACAACTGATCTCATCCAACACCCTCTTCACCTTCTCAATCCAGAACTTAGCCCTTTCAGATTCCTCCAGAGATGTCCCAGTAAATTCCTCGGGTTTATACTTCCTCAGTTGATAAATCGGAGCCTTAGGTGCTGTCATCTGAATCAGTAACATCATCATATCCTGGGACAACTTAATCAAAGCCTCTCCCTAAGCTGGAGGAGGAGGTGGCATCCCAGCTTCACCTCGATTGACCCTCGAGGGTCCAGGTATTTCTGGACCAGTTTGCTCCGACTGATTGCTCTCAGCAACTTCGTCAATAGAGTCACGAGATCCTTTTATTGTAATTTCTATAGACAAAATATGGGATACCGCATTAGGCCAAAACACAACTTGTACACTCAATGGAAGTAATAGTTAAGCGTTGGTTAAACCAAAATCTCCTAAACCATGCTCTGATACCAAAAATTGAAACACCCACATACCCCCTAGAAGGATATATGGATGCCACACAAAACAGTACAAACAAATCAAAGCATACAAAAACTTCAAGTAAACAATTCAGCCAAACAAACATTAAATTACATAGTACTTAACACAAACTCGCTAAAAAATCCAAACCAAACTGAAGTATCGTTGTTACAAACTTACAAACAAATTCACATATACATCTCAGATACAAGCCCAAAAGTCAAACAAAAAATTTTACATTATTTTCAGAACAACACTCAGACTTTATTGGCCATTACGGTTGTCTTGTCCCAGTCTTTATAAACATCATTCAGAACCTACACGGGGGAAATCCACCCTGTTAAGCATGTAACTTAATGAGTAATAACTAAACTATGCATAATTTGACAATTAATCATACTGAATCAAATTATAGCACAACCAGATATTTAAATTTCAGAATAGTTGCATAGTTAACAGAACTGAGTATCAAAGAAGGCACAATCCCTTCAGTTCAAAACATCATTTTGTTTATTTCAAAATCCAACATATATCAGAATACACAATCAAATGACTGCTAATTTGTCAACAGAAGTGGGTAATGGGACTTATATAGAAGATACCATAATTGGTATCATATCACAGAAGAGACTTATGTCTCAATAACAGAAGACACTGAAGTGTCAATAATAGAAGACATCAAAGTGACAGATACTGAAGTATCACAAAATTAGTTGCAGACCCTTCTAGGCATGCCTATTTACCCACAACTAGGACTTAATAGTTTTAAAACAAAACAAGGTCATTTCGGACATCAAGGTCATTTCAGACATTACACGTGCAAAGCAAGTGTCAATTATATTCACATGAAAGTAGCACTTCCAATGATATAAACATACATGAAACACCTTAGACAATCATTGTCTGGAATTCAGAACACAATCAGCATAAATCAAATTCAACAGGAAGAACAAAACAGTCAAAACAAAACTATCAAAATTGACCATCTAAATTACTTACAAAAGATCCCTGTTTGCTTATTGCCTTGAAGTCCCGAAAATATCTGGAATCAATCGCTCTAAGGGTTCCTCTAAAATATTCAATACAAAAATATATTACTATTGTGCATAATTATGAATTCAATTATGTACATTCATGTATATTGAATATGTATGATGCATGTTCATGTCAAATATTTGGGTTTTTTTAATCCTTAATCTTATCACCTTATCGGTCATATGAAATCATACTCAATTCTTCAATCTAGATTTATTTCACAATCTACCTTCGGGTCCACTTTGCTCAATTATTCTCATCAGGAAGGTGAGGTAATTAGGTAATACTTCCTTCTAGAAAGATTTCCCTATTTTTCTTAGGTTTCCAATGATACCAAGTTCATCCAATTTGGTTTAGTATTCAATGAGTTATGCTCAAAATACCACAGACAGTGTACATTTGAAATTTTGACTAATGCATAATCATGCCTCCAAGTTGTACACCTCATAAATCTCAATTCCAATATCCAAAAATTAAAAACTTTATACCAATTTAAAGCTAAGAGAACAATCTTCAACTTTGGTGAAGACACCTCAGTCTAATTTGGCACACATCAATACAGTTTATTCAAAAACTACGGGATATGATTTCCGTCCCTAGTAGTGCTACAACCTAAGCCAAGACAAAATTTCATGCCAAAATTTGAAAATCTTATAAATAGAATTAAAATTCGACTTCTTCAATAAAGTTGTAGAAATATGTCTCTAGTTTAATATGAATTAAGAGACAACTCATTTGGAGATCCACAGTTCGCGTTATAATCAAAATACCAAAGTAAGTTCAGTGAAAACACATACTTCATCATTTTCTTCCAACTTTTCCGCAAAATAGGCTTTCGGGTCAATGTTACACAATCATTTTGACAATGAAAATGAAGATTTAGGACAAACATTCTTCTAAACATTTGTTCCTTTATGTCTTAAATTTCTACTGACACCAATGTTATGCAATTTGGTTTAGTATTTTGAAAATTACCCCCAAATGACTACAGACTATTCACAAACAGTGACAGATTCCTGATACTCAACTTCAATCCAACTTTTGACACACTTAGTGATAGAAATAAAATTCGATGTCTTCATAAAAGTTGTGGATGTAAGTTTCTAGTTTAATTTTGATACCTACAGGGAAAGATATGGATAAAATATCGAAACCTGTCCAGTAGAACTACTCGTCTAAACCAGCTTCTAGCATGTATCAAACCTCAATTCTTTCCCATTTTAGTACACAGTTGATCCATATCAAACATCAAATAACACATGTTATCACAGGATACCAAGTTTATAATTCCCTTACCTTACTAAACTTCAAATTCAACTCCAAGAATCTAACTATTACAGCACCTTCCAAGCAACTAATACGCTTCCAAAACCAAGATAGATGTAATGTGTTTTTAACACCCAAAGCACATCAGCCTAGAAATTCGTATAAGAGAGCTTCTTCATGCAACATATGGCAAGGAGGTTACATAATCAAAGTGAAAAGGTAGAGCATGGAATCGGTGGAGAGACATATATCTCCAATGCATGACTCCCATTTGCCCTCTATTTATGCTACCAATTGCAATACTTGCATTTGTCCACTTGTCGACTTATTAACCATGCCATTTGTTACATTCTTGCCAAGCCATTTGTCAATTAATTACTCATGCCAAATGTCACTAATTCATAGGCTTAATCATTGAAATTTTCATATACTAATTTATCTTGCCACTTGAAAGTTTTCCTAATATTAATATGCATTTTAAAAACCTCAATTCTATAAAGGAATCAGTTAATTCCAATTCACTAACCATTATCCACTTGACCAAAAAAATTCAAATAATATCTTTCATATTCTAATCATAGCAAAATTCTAACTCCTATCACACATGTGCTTTCATAAACATGTATTATCTCAACTAGGGTATATTTTGGGGCCTTACAATATCAACTGTGTACTAAAATGGGAAAGAATTGAGGTTTGATACATGCTGGAAACTGGTTTAGATGAGTAGTTCTACTGGATAGGTTTTGGTATTTTAACCATATCTTGCCTTGTAGGTATCCAAATTGGATGAATTTAAATTCGTATTAAACTAGAAACTTATATCTAAAACTTTTATGAAGGCGTCAAATTTGATTTAATTCACTAAGGGTGTCAAAAGTTGTCTTGAAGATGAGTATCCAAAATCTGTCATTGTTTGTGAATAGTCTGTAGTCATTTGGGGGTAATTTTCAAAATATTGAAACAAATTGCATAACATTGGTGTTAGTAGAAAGTTAAGACATAAAGAAAAAATGTTTAGAAGAATGTTTGGCTTAAATTCTTCATTTTCATTGTCAAAATGACTGTGTAACATTGACCCGAAAGTCTGTTTTGGGGAAAAGTTGGAAGAAAATGATGAAGTATGTGTTCTCATTGAACTTGCTTTGGTATTTCAAAGAATCCAATCACTTAGTCGGATAATTTACATCAAACAAAATGCATAGAGAGTGTAGTATAGTCTACATCTCATGCTTGAGTCTTTGTTGGGATAGAACTCCAATATTCTCTTTTAATTTGTTCCATTTTCCTTTATTCTTAAAAGTAAACCATCTAATCTACTTAACCTTATTCGGTGTAGTTTTTCTTCTAAAGAAGATTTCTTAATACAATTAACTATATTGTTTATCTAATCCTTATCAATCAATTATGTCCATCATTGCTTATCAGACATTCGTAGTACCTCAAAAAGATCAATTTCAACTATTCATAATATCTCAATTTGGTTTGACTTTTGGGCTTGTATCTGATATGTATATGTGAATTTGTTTGTAAGTTTGGAACAACGATACTTTAGTTTGGTTTGGATTTTTCAGCGAGTTTGTGTTAAGTACTATGTAATTTAATGTATGTTTGCTTGAATTGTTTACTGGAAGTTTTTGTATGTTTTGATTTGTTTGTATTGTTTTGTGTGACATTCATATATCCTTCTAGGGGATATGTGGGTGTTGCACATCCTCTTTTGATACTAACCCCAATGCATTTAATGCTGCTAACATTCTTCTATATTTAAGGAGCAAGTTTTAGTAGGAGTTGTCTCCAACATTAAACTTAAGAGGCCTCTATAATTGATCCATATACTTTTTAATCCATAGGAAAGCCTTTTGTAGACTATCCCTCACCTACACAAACAATTCATATTTTTCCCTCACAAATTGATAAGAAACTATACATTTTCCATACGAACTTTTTATCAAGCAGAGGAGTGAGATGCTATTTTCCAACACAATCTCAAAGGAACTATTCTTAGTTGTTGAAGATATATGTAAATTATAGCAAAATTAGGTAGTACAATGTAAATATAACAACTTTTTATTGATTTACATTTACATTATGTTGTAAGTACTCATCTAATATCATTTATCCTTTCCATTTGACCATTTGTCGTCAAGTGATTTATAGTGGATAGTTTGAGATCACACCTCATCATATTAAAAAGAGATATCCAAAATCAGCTAGTAAATCGAGCATCTTAATCATAAACTTTGTCTTTTGAAACTTTCAAGTGCTTCATGATATTTTTGTAAAACAGTTATGTTAAAATGTTGGGGGGACTATAAATGGTATAGGCACGAAGAAAATATAAATGGAAAATTCATCGACTTCCACTATGATCAAAGTCATAATGTCAATTTTCGAAAGTACATTATTAGAATCCGTTTAGAATGACATTTATGGTCTTTTAGGAAAAGGAAGAGGGCTATATCAATCTTACCTCTTTCCTTTTTTCAGTTATTTAATTGACTAATAAGGTTAGTTTGGACATATACCACTATGTTATCTTCCATTTTCAGCTAGTAACACGAACAAGAAAAGATCAAAAGCATCTATTAAATTCTTAGGTGACCAACACATTGTGAATCATATCTCTCCTTCAAAATTTGATTTCGTGAGGTACCAAAGTTTGACATATACAATTAGTTACTTTTTGTCATTAACAACCTTCATCACTATGTTAAAATTTCCACAAAATATCATCTTTCATCTATTAAATTGTGCTACTATAGGTGTCCAAAGGTGTTAGTACTTTGATTTGCTTTAAAAAATCTAACTCAACTTATATGATGGAATAAAAAGTCTTAAAGAATTATTTTCTACTTAACACATCAACCACATAGTTATCCCTTTCCAACTTTTGCACCTATACAAATTCATGTTTATAAGAAACTCCTATCACTTAGCTTACTTTGCAGAAAAATTCTTTTAAGTCCTAAAAAAAGGTATTAACATCGTCATTTGTATAAACCACAGAACTAGTTTCCAATAGGTAAACTAGCCAAGTTTCAAGGGAATGAACCACTTCCATCGTCTCCTTTTCATATGTCAAATATCATTACTTAGCATTATTTAGTTTCCAACTCTTAGAAGGCTATAGAATGGCCTTTTAACACTAACAAACCACCAAGGTTTTTGTTATAACCATTATTGTGTACCTTAAACCGAAGATAGAAATGTAGATCTTAGGACATGTTCGGTTGAAATAATAACCTTTAACTTTTTGAAAACTTCTTAGCATAATTTTAATTAACACCACACTTTCTTGTGTTGATTTCTTCAAGTATCTTATAATGAAACAATGATAGTATTTCACCCAACCAAGAAAACTTCAAAGTTCATGCACAATTGTAGGAACTTACCAATCAATAGTACTTTGTACCTTTTTCTAAGTCATCCACACTTAAACTTTACTTACCGCGTATCTCAAAAACTTGATCTCAATGATCAAAATTGCATTTCTTTATTTTTATGACGAGTTTAAGTTTTCATAACTATTTAAACATTTGTCTTAAGTTTTATAAATATTTTACAATGTTAGTTATGTACAACACGATATCATTCAGGTATACTAATTTTTTTGATAGATTCATACAACACATTGTTCATTAAGTTATATAAAGTAACAAGATCTTTGTTAAAACAAATAGTATTAATAGGAATTGTACTAAGTTAAACGTGTTTTTTGGTCATCTCCCTTAGTAATCTGCAGTTACTAATATCTATTCCTCATGTCTAACTTTTCGAACACCAAATCCCTCCATAATATGTTTATTAAGACTTAAACTAAGGTTGAATTTTTTTGAATTGTTACCTTGTTTAGTAGATGATAGTTCATGCACTTGTGCAATTCTCCATCTTTATTCTTTGAGAAAAGAACACCTTAAGGGGTTTTGGATGGTTAGATGAACCTTGGATCCAACAATTCACTAAATTATTTTCTTAACTCCATTAAATTTAGTAGAGACATGTGATAAGCTGTTAGGGAAAAAGGAATTGCACCTAGAATGAGGGGGGAGAGTTTTTGACAACTCTTTAGGAATCACTTCATTAAATTCACTCAATACTTTTGAAACATCATATGGAAATTGCTCTATGTGGTTTTCATATATCTCCCACTTAGTTATAAAAAAGTTTCCATAGATCAATGCTTTTTTAATGCTCATGGTTTAAACATATATCACCTTTGTTGTTTCTGTTGCTCCTCCTTTAAAGCAATAATTATTGATAAAAGTAAGAATTTTTTTCTTACATTATTGCCAAGTCTTATCTCTAAATGGCATATAAAAGAGGGTGTGAATTACGTGAGTTAACATTTTTTTTCTTCCTATTTTTAAATTGATGAATGATTATAGAAAAGTGATATAAAACAATTGAGATAACAAACTTAAAATTGTATAATCTTTTAGGATTTTTCTAATTTAATGCTTGACCTTTTAAAGTTTGCAATTTAGTGACTCACTCTTAAACCAGTATAATACAGGTTAAAATGTTAGATTTTTTAGTTATTTGTTAATGTGGCTATTGGATAGACAACCACATAAATTTGGTGGACACATCAAATCAATTAAAAAATAATGAAGATAATATTTTGACTGGATTGTACAAGTTTCAAAAGATTAGTTACTAAATTTAAAACTTTAAAATATTAGACATTGAATTAAAAAAATTAAAAGATTAAATACTTTTGAATTTGTTATTTCAAAACACTACAATTGTAACATCCCCACTCCTATAGGAAGGGTATTTTGGTAATTAGGATGGGTTCGGGACATTTAATTATATCTCGGCATGCGCATACAAAGATATAGTCTCTATAATTCTTGACGGGTTGCACATGCACATAGTATACATGCATTCATGTCATTTTAAACTTAGATTGAAATGGAACTCTTGTGTGAAATTAATGGGGAAATTGAGTTTGGAAAATTATTTGGACTGTGCCATAAATCGTTTTACATTTTTAGGGATTTTTAGGAATTTTTCTGGATTTTTCCGGAAACAATTCCTGGACCGGTAAAATCGCCAATTGGCGAATCGGTCAATTCTCGGTAGCAAAGACCGCTACCCAGTGGCACAGTAATATTGGGTATATTATTTTGGGACTGAAAGTAGGGTCATTAGAGTTAAATGGAGTAAAATTTTGGACTGGATTATTAAATGACTATTTTGACTTTTCAAATACAAAGTAACCAATGGTATTTTGCCATTTATAAAGTGACAATAAATGCTTCTTCATTATTGTTCTCGGATGAGTGTGTTTAAAGGATGAAGAGATAAATTGGTTAGGCTTTTCTATAGCCATCCGAAACACAAAACTTCACTCTTCTTGAAAACCATCGATTTTTGCTTTCCTTTTTTTTCCATTTTTCTCCATAGCTTTAAGCTCATTTCTTTAGTCTCATCAAAGCTAGATGATGAGTATGGTATATACTTGAGAAGGAAAAGGTGGTAGCTTGGTATAAAGGTTAGAAGGTAAAAGTTGGAAGTAGAAGCTTTGAAGGAGAATTGTGTTAGGTAAGTTTCATTTAAGTATTTGAGTTTAATGATGTCTTTCATATGGATTAAATGCCATGATAGTGTGGGGTAGTTAATAAATGGGTTTAAAGCATGTATTAGGTTTAGGTAAGCATTAAAGTGATGGTTATTATGATTTGATGAAAAAGGGATGAGGCTAGGTGAAGATGCATTGAAGTTAATGTTATAGTTTGATTTTTGGATTGAATAGGGATAATTAATTGAGTATTTGAATTGAGGAATTTAGTGCTGCCAATTTTTCAGTGTTAGCCCTAATATATGTATGATGGTATTAATATTTAATTTTGTATTTATTCTGATGTTTAGTGATGTGAAAAAGATATTGGAAGTATTTGAACTAAGGTTAACATTGAATCTGGAAAATGAGATTTGTAATAGATGTTACTGTTTTATTCATAACTTATTGTGTAGAAATGAAAATGAGGTAAGGTTAGTGGCCACTGAAACTTTGGGATGTTGGCTTTAATTTAGTGTGAAATATGTGTTGTTGAATTTCAATGATAGAAGGGTGAATTTTTGCATGGAAAGTTACTGTTCCATTGCCTGTGAACAGTAACCGCAACCATGACATCTGAGTTTTGTTGATTTTTATGAATTAATTGAGATGGAATTAGGGAGAATGGTCTTCATGGAAGTTGTAGTATATTTGATTATCTTTCCATTGCTACTGATATTGCTATTTTTGGAATTGTGTGTTGGGAGATATGAATTGATTACTAATGGCTGGTTTTGAGCATTTTGGATGAAACCTAGTTTAAGTGTGATTTTGTGAGTTTACTGATTTGAGGCAATTTTAACATTTTATGTGGACTGAATTGGTGTGAGTGAGCTTCTGAAAAGTTGTAGAGGAAGAGATTATCTTGAAATTGATATTTGGTATGTAATTTTAGAAGTCAGAATTGGGAGATATGATTTTCAAAACTGATCCTACATTAGGTTATGAATGGCTGATGACAACAGAAACTTCCATAACAGTTTTCAAATTGTTAGAGATCGAATTGGATGTTGAGTGCTCATGAAAATTGAAGTTTGAGATGTTATCTTTTCAGGGATATAAAGTTCTGAATTTATTGACTTGTATACTGGAAGTTATGCTTGTTGTAAGGTTACTGCCCAAATTGAAGGTTTTCAGGGACAGTAACATTAGATGAATTAATTGACTTGGTTTGCAATAGAATTTGATTTTGGGTTGTTCATGAAAGTTGTTGAGGACATTGTGAACTTGTTGACCATATTTTTGTGGTAATTTATTACTGAAGAATCAGTGAGTTATGACATTGTAAATGTACTGCCCTGTGTTGATGAAAAGTTAGTAGGCAGAAGGTTTGATGGGTTATTTGATACCCTTAGGGTTGGATTTGATTTTTTTGGTCTTCTTGAGAGTTGTAGAGTTTTGCATAAGCTTTCCAATGAGGTATAGTGGGTATTTTTCTGAATTGTGTGCTAAAAGTTAGAGTGGATGGAAATTAAGATTGAAATCTGGAAAAAAAGGGCGAGGTAGCGGTGAAACTCGCCGCCTCATGAGACGTTTACGCCTCGTGAGGCGTAGTTTAGAGGCTGGTCGCGAGGGCGACCTCGCCTCGCGATTTAAGTGAGGCGATTTCGCCTCGCGAGGCGGCGTCTCGCCCATGAGGAGGCGTTTCAATATATATATATATGTATTTTTTTTATTTTATTTTTGATTATTATTTGATATTAAATGGTACAATTGTTCTTTTGTCAATTTCTTTCCCGTCCGACGTCCGATTGACCTGATTCCAGAGGCATCGGATTCGTTGAATATTTAATTTCATTTTCTGAGAAATCGGAAATTTTTAGACGGGAATTTGAGGTAGCCCATATCGATTTTAACTTGTAAACACTGCTTTATTTAATTGGGGACCTATAGAGGTCCGAATGCCTGCACCGTCAACGCCTATGGATTTCTAATTTTTCATAGAATTTTATTATGGGGAAATATTGGATTAGGGCCGGGATTGCCATGAACATGCATTATATACATTTTACTGATTTCATGTGCATTATTTAATCATTTACACCAATGGTAATAGTTATTCATTTAATTTGTTATAGAGGCTCCAGTGGACCATCGTTCCACAGAATTGGCAGAGACTTCCCGGCGTTAGCGTGGAAGTTATTAGGTGAGTAACCTAGTTGGTTATTCCAATCTATGTGTTAACTGTGAATTGATTGCCCTACGGGGAATACATGAATTATTGTTGTGACTGGCGCCTACGGGATTACATGAATTATAAGCGTGATTGATTGCCCTACGGAATTATGTGGTATTACCGATCGTGAATTTACATGAGGGAACTATTTAATTGAATTGAATATTGACCGTGAAATACCATGTTTATCGTTGTGAAACATGTGCATTCATGCACAAATACATCACACTGTTAAAAGGAAAATTGTGAACCGAGGCGCCACTGTACTGAACCGAGCCTAGAGCTCGATATACTGAACCGAGCCTCGAGCTCGACGGGAGATAATTCTCCCTGACGCGTCTATCTACCGATCCTCATATGCGCTTTCGGTCACAACATTGAAATGAGCTGGAAAAGAGTCACATGTGCATTGCATCTCGGATTCTATATCGACAATATTTTTAATCGGGTGTATATTCTTGTATCGTGTTCGTAATTATTCGCGGATGTATTCATGTTGTGTTTTGTATAATTACTGCGTGTATACTGTTTCATGCTTATATGATGCATGAATTGGGAGAACCATCGATGATGGTTTCTCATTGAGTTCGCAAACTCACCCAAAATTGCAACTTATTTTTCGGGCCTAACATAGGCAGATAGCTCCTCGGAATTTGTAGAGCCGTATCTTCGGGATTGGCGAGAAAAGCAATGGCTCAAAGGTCGGTCATTGGGCTTTCTTTTGGAGACCGAGAGTTAGATCTGGTTATTGACAAGACAAGATGTGAAACATGTGTAACTTAAAAAGTCTTGACAGTTGTGAATTATTAAGTTTTGAATGAATGAAATGGAATCTAGTTTGGTTTTAAAAGTAGCGGTTTCTTATTCTTGTCTTATGATTGTGATGCCATGAGGAGTGTAGTGGTTGTTGTCGGTAGTGGTCTCTTGTCGTAGGATATGTATCGGAATGACCTACAGGCGTTCGGTGGATACCCTATGGTAAGGGGCGCTACATTTGGTGGTATCGAGCATGGTTTGGCATCTTTGGGAATAGTAACAATATAGGTATGAATCGATGGAATTGAAACCGATCGAATTTTTGTTTTGTTTTAGGTCTTGATCTAGGTGATCAGTTGAGCGATCGGTGACGAGGATCCGTGGGAGCAAGTAGGGAGTCTTCTATGCCTCGTACTGAGGAGTTGCCTCCTCGAGTTCCCGTGAGGCGGGAAAGGAGGTATGACTTGCTGCGCAAGCAGGGGGCTGTAGATTTCTATGGCAGTACAGACCCCGCCGAGGCTGAGGGATGGTTGGAGAGGACAGAGAGAGTCTTCGACCAGATGGACTGCGAACCTGATGAGAGGTTCGATTATGCGATATCATTGCTGGGCCCAAGATATAAGTGGTGGAAGATCGTGCGAGCAAGTACCACCGTGCCTTGCTTGTTGACACGGAAATTTGAGTTTCGAGGGCCTTCAAGGATAATTATATGCCCAAGGTCTATCTTGATATGAAGATGCAGGAGTTTCGGAACTAAGGTGGTAGGATGTCGGTGGTGATTATGAGGTAAAATTTAATGAGTGATAGATTATGCTACCGTGATGGTCCCGATCGAGGCCGATAAGTGCGGAGGTTCGAGAATGGCCTCAACACCGAGATCCGTACTCAGTTGGCTTGGTGGATATGGGTACATTCATTGAGTTGAGGGTCGCCGCCGTTAGAGTGGAGCGGTGATGAGATGAGACAGCCGAGATTGGGTCCCGGTAAGCGCCCAGATGATAGTCGGCGGCTCTGGCGGGAGCTTTAGTAAGCGCCTGTGAGGCGGGACTTTCAGTCTCCGGGAGGTTCGAGACGATCTGGATTTGGGCGGAGGGGAGATTTGGATCGTGGTAGTGGTAGTGGCGAGGCTCGGGCGATTTCTCCAGTGTGCCGCATTGTGATAGAAGACACATGGGGAGTGTTGGTGGCTTATTGGGGCTTGTTTGAGGTGCGGCTCGAATGAGCATCAGTCGAGGATTGCACGATACATTGAGAGTTCAACTTCTTTGGTAGTGGACGAGTCGGGAGTAGTATGACTGTCTGTGAGTGAAGTGGGTGGATCCGGACGGAGGGGCCGAGGTAGAGGCCGTGGTAGAGTGAGGGTCTTTGTGAGGACTGAGGGTCGGGCACCGACCACGCCCCGAGCGAGTGTATGCCATGACGCTGGCGGGAGGCTCAGATTCCCGATGTTGTGGTGGTATGCTTCTTCTTTCCGATATTGAGGCATTTGCATTCTTGGATCCCGGATCCACGATTCTTTATCGCACCTCATATGGCATGTAGATTGCATGGGGATAGGGAGATGTTACAGTATGGGCTAGAGGTGAGTACACCTCAGTACTACTATTGCATTGGGAGAGGTCTGCAGGGATGCTCGATTCAGATTGATCAGCAGATTGAGGCGGACCTTATAGTGTTGCCTCGAGAGAGATCGATGTCATTCGGGATGGATTGGCTTCTCGCTCATAGGGCTATCATGGACCGCTATACCAAGGAGGTTGTTTTGGAGTCTCTGGTCGACTAGAGCAAAGTGTTCGAGGAGTTAGCCAGCGGTGCCGGCCGGATGATCTCTTTCCTTAGTGCCCCGAGGTTGATCAGGAGGTTGTGGCCTATCGGCTCATGTGATTGACACCGAGTTGAGCAGAGGCTTCAGGATATTCCGTGGTTAGGAATTTCAGATGTGTTTCTGATGAGTTCTGGGTTTCTTGCCGGATCGGAGACGAGTTTACCATTGACCTCGTTCCAGGTACCGCTCCTATATCTATACCTCCATATAGGATGGCACCTGTGGAACTGAGGGAGTTGAAGGTTCAGTTGCAGGAGTTGCTGGAGAAGGGGTTCATTAGACCTAGTGTTTCACCATGGGGAGCTCCAGTTTTGTTTGTGAAGAAAAAGGATGGGACTTTGAGGCTGTGCATCGATTATAGGCAGCTGAATCGGGTGACAGTAAAGAACAAGTACCCACTGCCTAGGATCGATGACTTATTTGATCAGTTGCAGGGAGCTCAGGTGTTCACCAAGTTAGATCTGCGATCTGGTTACTATCAGTTGAAGATTGCAGAGGCCGATGTGCCTAAGAGTGCATTTAGGAGCAGGTATGGGCATTTCGAGTTTCTAGTGATGCCGTTTGGGTTGACAAATGCCCCGGCAGCTTTTATGGCCTTGATGAATAAGGTATTTCAGCCCTACCTGGATCAGTTTGTTATAGTTTTCATTGATGACATCCTAGTGTATTCGAGGGATAGACAGGAGCATAGTGAGCATTTGAGGATTGTGTTACAGACGATGAGGGAGAGACAGTTGTTCGCCAAATTCAGCAAATGTGAATTTTGGCTGGATCAGGTGATCTTTTTGGGGCATATAGTGACTGGAGAGGGTATTCAGGTGGATCCGAGTAAGGTAGAGGCAGTGCTGAAATGGGAAGCTCCTAGGAATGTGCCGGAGATTCGGAGTTTCCTTGGATTGGCTGGTTATTACCGGAGGTTTGTCGAGGGGTTTTCATTGATCTCAGCCCCTCTGACAAAACTTCTGAGGAAGAATGTGCCATTCAGATGGACCGAGGAGTGTCAGAAGAGCTTTGAGGAGTGAAACATCGGTTGACTCATTGCCGGTGTTGGCTATTCCATCTGGATTTGGAGGATTTGAGGTGTACAATGATGCATCACATCGGGGATTGGGATGTGTCTTGATGCAGACATGGTAGAGTCATTGCCTATGCCTCGAGGCAGTTGAGGATTCATGAGGTAAACTATCCTGTTCATGATTTGGAGTTAGCTGCGATCGTATTTGCATTGAAGATTTGGAGGCATTACCTGTATGGTGAGACCTTTCAAATCTTCTTGACCATAAGAGTTTGAGATACCCTCTTGAGCGAGAGAGTTGAATTTGAGAGAGAGGAGGTGGCTTGAGTTGTTGAAGGATTCGTTGCACTATTGAGTATCACCTGGAAAAGCTAATGTGGTGGCGGATGCTCTAAGTAGAAAGTCACATACTGTACAAATTGATTCTGCAATGAGATTGCTTAATTTGATTCAGTTGAGAGCTTTGAATGTGCAGATGAATCTGGAGCAGGATGGAGTATTATTGGCTACATTGAGATTGAGACCGATGCTACTGGACAGGATTAGGAGGGTTCAGGATAAGGATCCTGTTATGGTGAGACTGATTGAGAAAGTGAAGGCTGATTTGAGATCTGAGTTTGATGTGAGAGATGAGACTCTATGGATAGGGCAGAGACTTTGTGTGCCTGATGTAGATGATCTGAGGCGAGAGATACTGGAGGAGGCTCACATGGCCACATATGCTATGCATCCTGGTACTACCAAGATGTATAACACCTTAAGCAACATTTCGGTGGCTGGTATGAAGAAGCGGTGGCGAGTATGTGTCCAGTGTTTGACGTGCCGTGAAGTTAAAGTCGAGCACCAAGCTCCGAGAGGGAAGCTTCATTCGTTGCCTATTCCGAATGGAAATGGGAGCGGATCACCATGGATTTCATTATGGGGTTGCCTAGGGCCGAGGGGCATGATGCTATCTCGGGTCATAGTGGACGGTTAACTAAATCGGCTCATTTCTTGCAAAGTGAGGAGAATAATACTATGGATCGATTGGCCCGAAGTATGTGCGGAGATAGTGAGGCTGCACGGGTTCCGATGTCGATAGTGTCAGCAGGATCCCAGATTTACTTCGAGGTTCTGGCGAGTTTATGCGCTATGGGTACTAAGTTGAATTTCGAGATGACATTTCATCCTCGACATGATGGGCGAGTGAGAGGACGATTAAGACTGTTGAGGATATGCTTCGAGCATGTGTATTGGAGTTCAGAGGAGCATGGGATCAGTACTTGGCCTTGATAGAGTTTGCATATAACAATCACTATCATAGTAGCATCGGGATGGCTCCATATGAGGGAATCAGATGGGCGACCGTGTAGATCGCCTTTGTATTGGGACGAAGAGGGAGTAAGGATGATTGAGGGGCCTGAGTTGATTCAGGATACTGTTGATAAAGTGAAACTGATTCGGAGTCGCATTAAGGCGGCTCAGGATAGACAGAAGAGCTATGTTGATCAGCATAGGAGGGACATTGAGTATAATGTGGGCGACAAAGTGTTCTTACGGGTGTCACCGTGGCGTGGTGTACTGAGATTTGGGAGAAAGGGGAAGTTAAGCCCTAGGTACATTGGTCCATATGAGATCACTGAGAGGATCGGACCTTTGGCCTCTGTGCTAGCTTTACCGAAGTGAGATGTCTCGATTACATGACGTCTTCCATGTGAGTATGCTCGCAGATATCGGTCGGATCCGACACATGTGATACCGGCTCAGAGATTGAGGTCTCCGATGTCGAGTTATGTGGAGGAGCCGATTCAGATTATCGGGTCTCAGGTGAAACAATTGAGGAATAAGAGTATTCCACTGGTGAAGGTTCTCTGGAGGAACCATTCGACTGAGGAGGCTACCTGGGAGACCGAGGAGCATATGAGGAGACAGTATCCTCATCTTTTCGACCGGTCAGGTAAGAATTTCGAGGACAAAATTTTTGTTAGGAGGGGAGAATTGTAACATCCCCTCTCCTATAGGAAGGGTATTTTGGTAATTAGGATGGGTTCGGGACATTTAATTATATCTCGGCATGCATATCTGACATATAGTCTCTATAATTACTGACGGGTTGCACATGCACATAGTATACATGCATTCATGTCATTTTCCGGCTTAGGATTGAAATGGAACTCTTGTGTGAAATTAATGGGGAAATTGAGTTTGGAAAATTATTTGGACTGTGCCATAAATCGTTTTACATTTTTAGGGATTTTTAGGAATTTTTCTGGATTTTTCCGGAAACAATTCCTGGACCGGTAAAATCGCTAATTGGCGAATCGGTCAATTCTCGGTAGCAAAGACCGCTACCCAGTGGCACAGTAATATTGGGTATATTATTTTGGGACTGAAAGTAGGGTCATTAGAGTTAAATGGAGTAAAATTTTGGACTGGATTATTAAATGACTATTTTGACTTTTCAAATACAAAGTAACCAATGGTATTTTGCCATTTATAAAGTGACAATAAATGCTTCTTCATTATTGTTCTCGGATGAGTGTGTTTAAAGGATGAAGAGATAAATTGGTTAGGCTTTTCTATAGCCATCCAAACACAAAACTTCACTCTTCTTGAAAACCATCGATTTTGCTTTCCTTTTTTCCATTTTCTCCATAGCTTTAAGCTCATTTCTTTGGTCTCATCAAAGCTAGATGATGAGTATGGTATATACTTGAGAAGGAAAAGGTGGTAGCTTGGTATAAAGGTTAGAAGGTAAAAGTTGGAAGTAGAAGCTTTGAAGGAGAATTGTGTTAGGTAAGTTTCATTTAAGTATTTGAGTTTAATGATGTCTTTCATATGGATTAAATGCCATGATAGTGTGGGGTAGTTAATAAATGGGTTTAAAGCATGTATTAGGTTTAGGTAAGCATTAAAGTGATGGTTATTATGATTTGATGAAAAAGGGATGAGGCTAGGTGAAGATGCATTGAAGTTAATGTTATAGTTTGATTTTTGGATTGAATAGGGATAATTAATTGAGTATTTGAATTGAGGAATTTAGTGCTGCCAATTTTTCAGTGTTAGCCCTAATATATGTATGATGGTATTAATATTTAATTTTGTATTTATTCTGATGTTTAGTGATGTGAAAAAGATATTGGAAGTATTTGAACTAAGGTTAACATTGAATCTGGAAAATGAGATTTGTAATAGATGTTACTGTTTTATTCATAACTTATTGTGTAGAAATGCAAATGAGGTAAGGTTAGTGGCCACTGAAACTTTGGGATGTTGGCTTTAATTTAGTGTGAAATAGGTGTTGTTGAATTTCAATGATAGAAGGGTGAATTTTGCATGGAAAGTTACTGTTCCATTGCCTGTAAACAGTAACCGCAACCATGACATCTGAGTTTTGTTGATTTTATGAATTAATTGAGATGGAATTAGGAGAATGGTCTTCATGGAAGTTGTAGTATATTTGATTATCTTTCCATTGCTACTGATATTGCTATTTTGGAATTGTGTGTTGGGAGATATGAATTGATTACTAATGGCTGGTTTTGAGCATTTTGGATGAAACCTAGTTTAAGTGTGATTTTGTGAGTTTACTGATTTGAGGCAATTTTAACATTTTATGTGGACTGAATTGGTGTGAGTGAGCTTCTGAAAAGTTGTAGAGGAAGAGATTATCTTGAAATTGATATTTGGTATGTAATTTTAGAAGTCAGAATTGGGAGATATGATTTTCAAAACTGATCCTACATTAGGTTATGAATGGCTGATGACAACAGAAACTTCCATAACAGTTTTCAAATTGTTAGAGATCGAATTGGATGTTGAGTGCTTCATGAAAATTGAAGTTTGAGATGTTATCTTTTCAGGGATATAAAGTTCTGAATTTATTGACTTGTATACTGGAAGTTATGCTTGTTGTAAGGTTACTGCCCAAATTGAAGGTTTTCAGGGACAGTAACATTAGATGAATTAATTGACTTGGTTTGCAATAGAATTTGATTTTGGGTTGTTCATGAAAGTTGTTGAGGACATTGTGAACTTGTTGACCATATTTTTGTGGTAATTTATTACTGAAGAATCAGTGAGTTATGACATTGTAAATGTACTGCCCTGTGTTGATGAAAAGTTAGTAGGCAGAAGGTTTGATGGGTTATTTGATACCCTTAGGGTTGGATTTGATTTTTTTGGTCTTCTTGAGAGTTGTAGAGCTTTGCATAAGCTTTCCAATGAGGTATAGTGGGTATTTTCTGAATTGTGTGCTAAAAGTTAGAGTGGATGGAAATTAAGATTGAAATCTGGAAAAAAATGGCGAGTAGCAGTGAAACTCGCCGCCTCATGAGGCGACGTTTCGCCTCATGAGGCTTAGTTTTAGAGGCTGGTCGCGAGAGGCGACGCCTCCCCGCGATGACAGTGAGCGATTTCGCCTCATGGCGGCGTCTCGCCCATGCGAGGCGTTCGATATATATATATATGTATTTTTTTATTTTATTTTGATTATTATTTGATATTAAATGGTACAATTGTTCTTTGTCAATTTCTTTCCGTCCGACGTCCGATTGACCTGATTCCAGAGGCATCGGATTCGTTGAATATTTAATTTCATTTTCTGAGAAATCGGGAATTTTAGGCGGAATTTGATGTAGCCCATATTGACGGAACTTGTAAACACTTTTTATTTAATTGGGGACCTATAGAGGTCCAATTGCATGCCGTCGGCGCCTATGGATTTCTAATTTTCATAGAATTTTATTATGGGAAATATTGGATTAGGGCCGGATTTCCATGAACATGCATTATATACATTTCTTGATTTCATGTGCATTATTTAATCATTTACACCAATGGTAATAGTTATTCATTTAATTTGTTATAGAGGCTCCAGTGGACCATCGTTCCTGAAATTGGCGAGACTTCCGGCGTTAGCGTGGAAGTTATTAGGTGAGTAACCTAGTTGGTTATTCCAATCTATGTGTTAGCGTGAATTGATTGCCTACGGGAATACATGAATTATTGTTGTGACTTTGGCGCCTACGGGGATTACATGAATTATAAGCATGATTGATTGCCCTACGGAATTATGTGGTATTCTTGATTGTGAATTTACATGAGGAACTGTTTAATTGAATTGAATATTGATTGTGAAATACCATGTTTCTTGTTGTGAAACATGTGCATTCATGCACAAATACATCACTTCGTTAAAAGGAAAATTGTGAGCCGAGGCGCCATTTGATTGAACCGAGCCTAGAGCTCGATATCTTTGAAGCCGAGCCTCGAGCTCGACGGGAGATAATTCTCCCAGACGCGTCTATCTTGATCACATTGTTATGCGCTCGGTCACAATCTGAAATGAGCTGGAAAAAGAGTCACACGTGTGCATTGCATCTTGGATTCTATATCGACAATATTTTTAAGCTGGGTGTATATTCTTGTCATTGATCGTAATTATTCTGTGACTGTATTCATGTTGTGTTTTGTATAATTACTGCGTGTATACTGTTTCATGCTTATATGATGCATGAATTGGGAGAACCATCGATGATGGTTTCTCATTGAGTTCGCAAACTCACCCAAAATTGCAACTTATTTTTCGGGCCTAGCATGAGCAGATAGCTCCTCGGATTTGTAGAGCCAGTATCTTCGGGATTGGCGAGAAAAGCAATGGCTCAAAGGTCGGTCATTGGGCTTTCTTTTGGAGACCGAGAGTTAGATCTGGTTATTATGCGATGCAAGTATGTGAAACATGTGTAACTTAAAAAGTACTGACAGTTGTGAATTATTAAGTTTTGAATGAATGAAATGGAATCTAGTTTGGTTTTAAAAAGTAGCCAGTTTCTTATTACTGTCTTATGATTGTGATGCCATGAGGAGTGTAGTGGTTGTTGTCGGTAGTGGTCTCTTGTCGTAGGATATGTATCGGAATGACCTACGGGCGTTCTGGTGGATACCCTATGGTAAGGGGGCGCTACAACAATAATAAACACAATAAAAGTAAAAGATAGTAAGGAAATAGAAACAAATTGATTTATGGTGGTTTAGTCAAACAAACATTGACCTACTCCCATTCCCCAAGCTTTATTTGAGACTTTTTCCTTTTTCCTTTAATATATGAAGAGCATTCTTTTATACAACATCTTCCTTTTCACAGGTGAGGAGGAAACCTTATAATTCTCTTTCTTTCTCATGAGTGAAGAATAACCCTTTACAAATCTTGTTCAAAGACAATAGGATCTTTTATAGTGTGTATCCTAAGCAATTTATTAAATTGCAACAGTTGCACATCCATACGTAATTAAAATTTATTCTCTTGCTCATAATAGTGAACAAACACTCAATATGTGTTATATAATACAAAGATACATTCTCTATCCTCTCAAGGCTCTTAGTAAGTCTCTAATATATCAAACCTCTTTCCTATAACTCATATGTGGTCTATTTATACTAAAAATAACCTAAAATAGTTGTTAGAAACAAAAGCTCAGCTTTACAATAACTAGTAACAATAGTATTGGTCGACCATTATGGTATGTTGGTGATCCAATATGTTTACAAGTTTATGGTACATGTTTTTAGAAGATAATTGACCAATCTATCCAAGACCCCTATATTGATTGCTCAAATCCCTATATTGGTTGATCAAACTTCCAGAAACAAGTTTTTCAAAACTTTTCAAGTTCTTTCAAAGATTAAAATACTCTCATTTGACAAAAACTTGATTAAAAACTATTGTAAAATTTTACCAAAATTTTGTTTGAAGATTAAGAAATTTTATTTAAAGATAAAAACCAATTTCTTTTTATTATGAAAGCATTTATTATGAAAGCATTTATGCATTATTCCTTATGTGAAAATGATCATACAAATTCAAAATAACCAAAGATAAGGTTACAAGAAGGATTACAATGATTTGATTAAATATTTATGTGTTTGATTCATTCTTGTTTTTCGTTCCTTACTTAAACCACATACGTACTTCATTTTTCTTGTTTTCTCTATCCTTTAATTGCTTAATTGATTTAATTTGCTCCTTTCATCTCTTTACACTTTCGTTGAACTAGATTTTTTACACATTAACTTACTAATATCACAAAGGATAAAATATTGGCAGCGATATGTTTGTTATTTCAAAATTATGGGTCAAAACCTCACTTATTCCAATAATCTTCCCCTTTTTTATGATGACAAAATTTTTAGTGATATTAGAGAAAATAAATGAAATTGAGTAAGATTCCCTGGTATTATAACATTATGTAATACATACCCCCTTAATTCATTTATTATGAAATGATTAAGTTTGAATATCACCATTCTTTCTTCTTTTTTTAAATGCAAAAATGACATATTGCATATAAATCTACTAACATAAAAAAGTAGCTTCCCTTTATCCTTTTGAAAAACTCTATCATATAGGCAAAAAGTATATGCAAAACATTTACAAAATCAAAGAACATTATAATTTTCATGTACCAATTTCAAAGATAAATCTTTCTCTTATAGGCACACATTTCTTTCTCGCCTAAAATCTGAATATCAAATCAATAAGCTTATTGACTAATTTGCAAGCTTTATAAATTTATAGCTTTCAAATACCGCAAGTGCACAGGTTGTGATTTATAGTAGGTGAAAGGTCGATCCCACGAAGAGGGTGCACTACTCGAATCCTAGGTTATCTAAGGCTAGAAAATTATTAAAATGGAAATAAAATTGAACAAGAAATTAAACACAAGAATTTGATTGGTGGGAATGTAATTCAGGAATTTAACATAAAAGCAATTAAAATTGAGCAACATAAAATTCATAATGGAAATTAATAAAGGAAAATTACCAAATTTTGGGAGAGGGGATTCTTTTTATCATTAATGCTAACCTAGCCATTTATGTGTTAACCGAGTATCGATTCTAAACTATCAAAGGGGGGATTGTTCTCTCTCGAGTTATAATCACACATCACAATTCATTAACCTTAATTAAATTATGGAATTTGTAATCTCTCAATTAATAAAAGACCCATAATTTTAATTGGATCTTAGCCCTCTAATAAATAATTGGATCTCACACGAGATCTCTCACCATATAATAACTGACTAAATTGTTTGCGTGGTCAATTAGATGACCTAACTCTCATTAACTAGATCTAATCTTTTTTACCCCATTCACCATCTTGGTTTATTACCGAAATATGCAAATACTACAATCAATCATAACACCCAATCACATTAACACAATAATAACTAGATTAACATTAAACCAAGGTCAAATCTCGAAGGAAAGTTAAAACATATTAATTAAACCCAAATCCAAATGCATACATATATTCATATTCATCTTCATCTTCATATTCAAAGAAAAAAACAATAAGATGAAAGAAATACACAATAAAATGGAGATTCAGACACCTCAGGAGAACAACAGATGTGAAGACCTGCTCCTTTCTCCTCTTTCTCTCCTTTTCTCTCTCCTCTTTCTCTCTTCTTTAGGGTTTTCCAAAAATGACAAAAATGAAGCTCCCTTTAGGGTTACTTCTCTTTCCTTTATATAGTCTTTTCAATTAGGTAACCTTAGGGTCTTTTCTGGGTCCGAACGGTCTGAAAAGTCCTTTAAAAACTTAAAATCGAAAGCATCGTCTCATTTGTCCCAGATCGTGGCCTTTAGTGGCATGACTGTGGCCAATATTTTGGCCTTCTGCCATGATTGTGGCACCTTCATCATCCTTTTTTCTGTTGGCCATGATCCATCATCCTTCTGTCTGTTGGTCTTGATCGCGGCCCTAGGTTAGCTCTCAAGTCTTCTTTGAATCTTCTCCGTTTTGCACTTTTTGCATTGAAACACTAGCAAATATATCAAGTCACCTAAAAAAATACAAAATTGAAGCTCAAAAGCATGCTCTAAACCATAAAACACAAATATCCACTAACTAACACAATTCTAATCTAAACATGTACTAAACAATCAAAGTAACAACTAAACACAAACTAAACTACACATAAAAACACAATGCAATCTACAACTATCAATGCTCAAATGTTTTCAATGTAAAAGAAATTATATATCTCATTTTATATACTATTAATGGTTACCTCCTTTTCTTTTTTACTTAGTTCAAAAGTTTTTCTTTTGATATCAATTTCCTTACTTGGCTTATGTAAGGCTCTTGATGGTTTTTCTTTTGAAATTAACTTTTTGAGATATTATTATTGTTCCTGATTTGACATTAATAGAAGGGATGCCAATTATTGGTATTCATTTGATGCTAATTGATATTGACCTAAAAGGAAAAAAATTTAATATGATCTAAGTACCCACATAAATTTGGGTCTTTGAACGTTAGTTATTAAACCTTTTTCAAATCTTATCTTTTTGGGTTTACTTAACAAGCATTGTTTCAAAGAAAAATTTATATAAATTTTTCCATAATTACCAGAAAAGTTATAGCTCATATAAGACAATTTGAGAGTATATGAATCATATGAGTGTGACCTACAAGAATGAGGCATATATTAGGTCTTCTTTAGCTATGGCGATAATTAAGAGACTTTGGATATAAGAGGGATAAGAAACTCCTCTTCTGTGATAATAAGTCCTAAAAAGTAGTTTAGCATATGACATGTGTTGGACCAATGGTGGTTGACAAATTAATTCCACTTATGTTTTGATAATAATAAAATATATAGAATTGTTTAAGAAATTGTTTCAAGTATTTTGGATTGATATTCAACAAAAGAATTGTGCAAATCAAGATGAGTTAGTGACAAATCATTGAAGAATCAGATGGGAGTTGTCCTCTAAGTGAAAATGACATAAAACATGAGGTTTGTAGAGAATTTGGTCGGATGTTATCATAGATGGCTAAACAAGTCGACTTATAGGAAACAAGTCGACTTATCGAGGTAAACAAGTCGACTTATAGGAAACAAGTCGACTTATCGAGATAAACAAGTCGACTTATACATAACAAGTCGACTTATTGGAGAGCGGAGATGAATTTTTCGTAAATGGTTGAAACAATTCGACTTATGAATTCGACAAGTCGACTTATGTATGTAGCAGATCAACTCCAACGGTCCAATTAGCCAAAAATGGAAGGGAGAGAATTAAGCAACGGCTATAACAATCAAGCAACGACTATATGAGTTCCCAACAGCTATATTTCTTCTTATATAAAGGGTGGATGATTGATGAAGAACATAGAGAAGTGCCATAAGCTCAAATACTCTCATATTGCTTCAAATTGCTCATTATTGCTCTTATATTGTTACAAATTGTTTTGAGCATTTGTTCTTCATTCTTTGTATTGTTTTATTACAATTTAAGTGACGAGTGAAAAGGTCACGTGAGGTAGGATTTGTGCCGTAAGACAAATCGAGTGTAAAGGTTGCTTGAGCCGAAAATCAAGCGGTGTCGGTAGGATTTGTGCCGGAAGACAAATCGAGTGTAAAGGTAGCTTGAGCCGGAAATCAAGCGGGATTGTAAAAAGTTCACACTCAACTACAAAGTGTGCAATAAAGTGATTGGCAAAATCCTAAGTGGGAGCTTAGGTAGAGGGCGAGGTCTTAGACCGAACCTCTATAAAAACAGTGTTTGATCTTCTTCCTTACACTTTTCAATTAAGTTTATCAAAATTGTTTTTGTGTGTTTTAACTTCTGATTTTCTTGTAGAAATTATCAAAGAGTTTTAAGATCTATTCAACCCCCCCTTCTAGATCGCTAACAACATGCTCTTGTAGGAAAATCCTGGTGTGTGCATCACATGCACACGGTGCGGAAAACAAAATTTTTTATTCCGGGACCTTCCCGAAAGCCAGGATCCATGTGTCTATATATCAAAATCAAACCATAACGGCCAAAAGAGACCGTCTCTAATAGTATCCACGCAGAGATCGGAGAACCTAACCGGGGCAAACCCTTTGACCCGGGAATAGCTAGAACAAGGGAAAGAGTGCTAGCTCTTACCTTGTTCTTGGAGAGTTTGGAGAAAACAATGAAGAAGAAAACTTGGAGAAGAAGAGAGCCTGAAAATCGATGGAGAAGAGATAAAAGCTTAGGATTTTCTCAAAACCCTTTCTTCCTTCTCCAAAACCAACGACACCTACACCTTCTTTTGTCTTTAGTCATTTAATGCAACTTATGACAAAGCAAAAGAAGAAGCTTCTCATCCTCCTAGTCATCCTTCCACGTAAACACATATATATATAAATTAATTACTTAATTAATTAATAAGATATATATAAATGTTGAAGTAGTCTAGTCACACTGGGGTCGGTCCTATCGGGTCCCAGTATGGAAAAAATACCAAAAACTTGTCTCAGCAATATCGATGTCGCGATCTCATCGGGACATATCTCGATCTCATCGGGATCCATTTAATCCTATTGCTCTCCATATATTGGATCTCTGTCTAAAACTATTTTACGAATTCTCCGAATCACTCTTATGCGTGTGACCCATTAGGTTCCCGGTTATGTTGGCCACTTAGATTAACACTTAATCTGAGCAAGTCATGAGCGGTATCTAGCAACACATCATGACCCCCAATTGACCGAAAAGTAATTGGTTTGACGAATGAACCTATATTCATCACGAACCCTATCACGAACCTTTCCATAGACAATTACTGTGCAATTCGTCCTTTCACCATGCTATACCCCACTTGGTTATGAGTATGGGCAAAGTGTCAACTCTTACTAGACTGAATACATCAAATCTAGTCCAAGTGATATCAGTTCTTGTCCTGGGACTCATTACTTTATATGTCACTGAAGACACTCTTCATGACATATGTACTCCGGCTAGAGATTTCCAAGTAATGATCGTGACAAGAGGCCATGGGTATCATCTTCTGCTATCACAGAAGTGGTGAATCCTCTATTGGCTACTCAATTACCTTCGAATACCTCAAGCTGTACCCAAGCACCACCCTACGAGCAACCTCTGTAAGGCAACAAGGAATGGAGTCAAAGCACAGAATTAGTATCCAAGATATTCTTGAGTACTTCAAGTCTAAGGATACTTGCATCATTGCTATGATGAGGTTATCACTGACATTAGAATAGGACATCCATGTGATGATCTCATAGTAGGTCATCCAATGTACTTACTACCTCTAGTAAGCATTCACATCTCAACCCTAAATATCTCATATTTACAGTTTCTGGGATCCACTGCTTGATCAAATCAAGGAGCTTGAGATGTGCTAGTATCTCCGGATTCCGATGTCGGCCAAGTAATCCTACGACTAGGGATAATTTAGATACTGACATAATTGCACATGATAGGAATCTCAGTAGTATGATCACATCATAATTTCCTTCATGCTATGTCATATATCATGGACTTCATTAATTTGATCATAGATCAATATCAATTCATAAATAATGAATATCAAATTAATGAAATATGTCTTTCTTTATTTATTCATAAAGTATGTACACAACTTTGTACAAAACGCGCTAAAGGCGATTGCCTTTAGAGCACTACTCTAACAAAATCTCCCACTTGACCTAAAGCCAATCGCCTTGGTATCTAATACCATAAGCGAGTACATGAGAATCAAAATTCTTCTGTGACAACGGCTTTGTCAACGGATCAACAATATTCTGCTCTATGAGAAATCTCTATATCTGGACATCACCTCGACCAATGATCTCCCTGATCAGATGATATCTGCGGAGTACGTGTTTGGATCGTTGATGAGACCTTGGTTCCTTCGCCTGCGCAATAGCCCCATTGTTGTCACAATACAACTGTATGGGTCCATCACAGCTAGGAACCACACCAAGTTCAGTAATGAAATTTTTGATCCAAACTGCTTCCTTTGCTGCGTCTGAAGCGGCAATGTACTCTGCCTCGGTTGTTGAATCGACAGTTGTCTCTTGTTTGGAACTCTTCCAACTGACCGCCCCGCCGTTAAGTGTGAATATATAACCTGATTGGGATTTAGAATCATCCTTATCAGATTGAAAACTAGCATCTGTATGCCCGCTCACCTGGAGATTTCTATCTCCATATACCAAGAAGACATCCTTAGTCCTTCGCAAGTACTTGAGGATATTCTTGACAGCCACCCAGTGACCCTCACCAGGATCCGATTGGTATCTGCTCGTAACACTTAGAGCATATGATACATCGGGTCTCGTACATAGCATTGCATATATGATAGATCCTACTACAGATGCATACAGGATCATATTCATGCACATCCTCTCATCTTGTGTCTTAGGACACATAGATTTCGAGAGTGTTATCCCATGAGTGATGGGAAGGTACCCTCTCTTGGATTGTTCCATGCTAAACCTCTTTAGCATCTTGTCTATGTACGTTGATTGTGAAAGACCAAGCAATCTTTTTCATTTATCTCTATAGATCTTTATCCCAAGGATATAAGTTGCTTCACCAAGGTCTTTCATGGCAAATTGTTTGGACAACTAAATCTTCACAGATTGTAGCATAGAGACATCGTTTCTTAGTAATAATATGTCATCTACATATAGCACAAGGAATACGATTGCAGTCCCACTAACCTTCTTATACACACAGTGTTCATCTAGATTTTGTGAGAAACCAAACTCTTTGATTACCTCATCAAAACGGATATTCCAACTCCTGGATGCTTGTTTCAATCCATAGATAGATTTCTGAAGCTTGCATACCTTTTCGCCATCATAGGAGATGAAGCCCTCAGGTTGTGTCATATACACATCCTCAACTAGATTTCCATTCAGGAAAGCTGTCTTCACATCCATTTGCCATATCTCATAATCATAATGAGTGGCAATGGCTAGGAGTATTCTAATGGATTTAAGCATTGCTACTGGGTTGAAGGTCTCGTCGTAGTCAATTCCTTGTTTTTGACGAAAACCTTTACCCACAAGCTTTGCTTTATAGGTAATCACATTACCATCCATGTCGGTTTTCTTTTTGAAAAACCATTTACACCCTACGGGTTTTATTCCTTCGGGTGCCTCAACCAAAGTCCATACTTGGTTTTCATACATGGAATCCATTTGAGACTTCATGGCATGAAGCCATTTCTCAGACTCTGAACTCTTCAGAACCTCTTCATAGGTAGTAGGCTCATTATCTTCTATGAGTAATACGTCATTCTGTTCGCTCACGAGAAATCCATATCTCTCAGGAACAGAGCGTATCCTACGTGACCTACGAATTTCGTGTATTGTAGAAGGTTGAACTGTTACTTCATCTGTATGAGTCACAGTTTCAGGTTCAGGCAGTTGATCTGCGTTTGTTCGAGCATCTTGAACTTCTTCAAGTTCAATTTTGCTCCCACTGTTTTCTTGTAAAAGAAACTCTTTCTCTAAAAAGACAACATGCTTTGAAACAAACACCTTTTGTTCCTCAGCAAGGTAGAATTGATATCCCATTATTTCTTTAGGATATCCTACGAACAAACATTTGTCAGACTTTGCATCAAGTTTATCTGACTGTATCCGCTTCATATAAGCAGGACAACCCCAAACTTTTAAATGAGTAAGATATGGTCTTTTGTTAGTCCACATCTCATATGGAGTAACATCAACTGTCTTTGATGGATCTCTGTTTAACAAGTAAACAGCTGTCTCGTGTGCATACCCCCAAAAGGATTTCGGTAACTTTACAAAGCCCATCATCAATCGTACCATGTCTAACAAGGTTCGATTTCTCCTTTCAGCCACACCATTATGTTGTGGTGTGTAAGGTGGAGTCCATTGAGATAAAATCCCATTATCTCTGAGATAATCTAAAAATTGTTGGTCTAAGTATTCCCCACCACGATCGGATCGTAATGTTTTGATACTTTTCCCAAGTCGGTTTTCTACTTCATTTCTGAATTGTTTGAACTTTTCAAATGCTTGATTTATATCTCATCGAATCTGGTACCCATATCGAGAATAATCATCGATAAAGGTAATGAAGTAAAGACAACCACTTCTAGCATGGATGGACATCAGACCACATACATCTGAATGTCTTAGGTCTAATACTCCAGTCGCTCGTTCACCCTTTCCCTTAAAGGGTAACTTAGTCATCTTGCCTAATAAACAAGATTCGCATGTGTCATATGATTCATAATCAAATGACCCTAAACTATCATTCTTATGGAGCTTAGCTATGCGTCTCTCATTTATATGGTCAAGGCGACAATGCCATAAGTAAGTTGATTTTAAATTATCTCGTTTATGTCTTTTCGTGTCATTGACATTCATAATTGGATGTGACATATCTAATATGTAAATTTCATTGCATAATGTACCAGTACCATAAAGCATTCCATTCAAACTAATAGAACAACCATTATTACTAAAAGTCAAATGGAAACCAACTCTATTTAAACAAGAAGCAGACAATATGTTATTTGTTAAAACAGGTACAAAATAACATTCATCCAATTTAATTACAAGCCCACTGGGGAGTGACAAAAAATAAGTGCCTACGGCTAATGCATCAACTCTTGCTCCATTTCCTACACGCAGGTCTAGTTCTCCCTTCATGAGCTGTCTACTGTCCCTGAGGCCCTGCATATCATTGCACATGTGTGAGCCACAACCGGTATCTAATACCCATATGTTATGATCAGAAACAGTATTAACCTCAATGAAAAACATACCTGAAGAAGCTGAGGCATCTGATGCCTTCTTCTGCTTCAATTCTTCCAGATAGACTTTACAGTTTCGCTTCTAGTGGCCAATCTTGCCACAATGGAAGCAAGTTCCTTTTGGTGCAGTTTCTTTGGTTTTCTTTTTGACTGCACTTCCTTTTGGTTTCTTAGACCTTTTCTTCTTCAGTTTCTTTTTCTTTGAACCAGAAGAAGTAGAGTCCACCATAAGCACTGGCTTGCTATCCTTCTTGATAGCTTGCTCTGCTGTCTTGAACATATTGATCAACTCAGGGATTGTCGTGGATATTTGGTTCATTCGATAGTTCAACACAAACTGTGAATAACTATCAGACAATCCAACCAAAATTAAGTCAACACTTAATTCATAATCCATAACAAAACCCAAGATGAACAACCTCTCAATATACCCATTCATCTTCAGTGCATACTGCACTGCAGATGTCCCCGGAGTCATCTTAGTCGTGAAGAGCAGCCTTGAGGTCTCGAACCTTTCAGACCGAGCTTGCTCATCAAAAAGCTCTCTAAGATGAAACACTATGGTATTAGCATCCATAGACTCATGCTGCTTCTGCAGCTCTGGTGACATAGAGGTGAGCATAATACAAGTAGCCATGTCACTGTCTTTGAGATGCTTACGATAAGCTTTCTGATCCTCATCAGAAGCATCAACAGCAAATGGATCAGGAAGTGGAACATCTAGGACATAGCCTAGTTCCTCAGATCTGAGAACAATTCTCAAATTTCTCAGCCAATCGAGAAAATTAGGTCCAGTTAATTTATTAGAGTCCATAAGTGAGCGCAAATTCACACTAGAAGACATCTTTAATCAACATAAAGAGAAAGAGAGAAACAATGTTAGAATAGAATTACATGCATGATCATAAGGACTTACATGACATGCATATGGCTCCCACTAGTTTCAAAGAATCCATAACCCTCATTACGAATCCAAGAAACATTATGACAAAATGTCCTAGTGGGTCGATATCCAACATTACTAAAAATGACCTTAGGTTTACCCAACAAGCCACCTTAGGTCAATCGGTAGGTATCTATCATACCAATTGCATCATAGATATCCGACATTACTAAAATGACATTGGGTTTACCCAACAAGCCACCTTAGATCAATTGGCAGGTATCGGTCATACCAGTTACATCATAGGTGCAATTATCGACTAGTGCTATCAACTCGTGATGTATGCATACACATTGGCTTATCAACTCTTGATGCGCGTACATCTAATGTACGCTACCCAATTTCGCCTCTGTCTACGTTAACCTTGAGTTTACTCAACAAATCAACGCTTCTAGTAAAAACCGACCCATTAATCCGAAAATCTTATTTTCATGGTTCGAACATATCCGTATAGAGTGAGCTTGGGTTTACCCAACAACCCGAACTCTATAAGAACTCTGGTTCTCCCCATATTAATGGAAGGCGTTAGTTTTCATATTATGTGTGAGGGATTTCATCTTTCTTTACTCTTCTTCTTCTCCAAGCTGTAGGATTATAGTCACCATGACTATATGGAATGATTTAGGGCATCAATCACATTGAATCTATACCTATAATCATCCATCATCCCACCTAAGCATGTATAAGTCGACTTGTCTAAGCATGCAAGTCGACTTATGCTACTGTGCATGTGTAAGTCGACTTGTCTGAACATGCAAGTCGACTTATGCTACTGTGCACATACAAGTCGACTTATACCATTGTGCAAGTCGACTTATTTGAGAATACAAGTCGACTAGTGCATGTGTAAGTCGACTTGTTTTAACATACAAGTCGACTTATGCATGTGTAAGTCGACTTATATGTATAGAATTGCTCTTTAATCGGCTAATTTCTCAATCCGTGCAGTTCCAATTCACAATACCAAGTGTGATATGCTTTACTTTGATGTACCAATGAAACACTTTCATTGTAACATGCTTACCATATATAATCATACTATACATGAAAAACTTGAAATTCATGAATACACCATTATTCACTTAGATTTCTAAATAATTTGAGAATATCAAACTATCACCCTAAGTATCTCTAAGTAGTCTACACTTTATCAAGATTACTTCGACACTGGTCACAAAATTGTGACGGCCAAAACAATCAAGACAAGGAAATATACTAACGAGACGCTAATGAGATACATTTGACATCCGAAAATTTTTGGAAACCCAATTTCAAAAAAATCAGTTTGGAAAGCATACAACATCAATGTAACATATTTTTAATCACATTAAAAATAATCCAAGGCATTGGAATTGAGAAATACACAATCAATCATTCCAAACAAAACAGTTCCAGCAACTTTCTCAAAACTGCCAAGCTCTATCTTTTGCTTGAAAAACTCATTGAAACAATTTCGATAAATTTTGAGAAAATTACAAAGGTCACAACATGTTGACAACATGCTCTATGAATGTTTTTCAGGATTTATTTCCAACAAAAACTCAACCAACCTCAGCAAAAAAGCCAATGTTGAATCTGTGTTCCTCAACACAGATATTCCCAGCAGCACACAATAAATTCTCAAATAAATAGTAAATCACCTCGAAAACATTTTTTCATCCTCATAGACATTAATAAACATCTTAGAGACATGTTGGTCAAAGAAAATCCGAAATTTGTTTTTCTATAATTTATTCTCGAATTTATAAGCATGCCTATTCAAGGATTGTGCACAAAGACAGCAACCAGAACATTAGGGAATAAATTAGCAAAACCATATCAAATCACATTGATAAATTCTGGTCTTCCACAGACATATTCAACAACATCTTATGAGAATATCTGGGTAAGAAAATTTTGAAAACAAGTTTTCTATACTGATT
Source organism: Erythroxylum novogranatense (assembly GCA_029891385.1). Lineage (NCBI taxonomy): Eukaryota > Viridiplantae > Streptophyta > Magnoliopsida > Malpighiales > Erythroxylaceae > Erythroxylum > Erythroxylum novogranatense. The sequence goes on from CM057227.1 coordinate 48,680,749, forward strand.
TCGAATTTAGCACAGTCAACATGCATCATCGTTATAACCAATAGGCAGCTCCAACCTAGTTATGATTTCATCATTATATACGACACAAGTGGCTCTGATACCAATGCAGGAAAATTCTGGTGTGTGCATCATATGCACACGATGCGGAAAACAAAAATTTTTGTTCTGGGACCTTCCCGAAAGCTAGGATCCATGTGTCTATATATCGAAATCAAACCATAACAGCCAAAGGAGACCGTCTCTAACGGTATCCACGCAGAGATCGGAGAACCTAACTGGGGCAAACCCTTTGACCCGGGAATAGCTAGAACAAGGGAAAGAGTGCTAGCTCTTACCTTGTTCTTGGAGAGCTTGGAGAAAACAATGAAGAAGAAAACTTGGAGAAGAAGAGAGCCTGAAAATCGATGGAGAAGAGATAAAAGCTTAGGATTTTCTCAAAACCCTTTCTTCCTTCTCCAAAACCAACGACACCTACACCTTCTTTTGTCTTTAGTCATTTAATGCAACTTATGAAAAAGCAAAAGAAGAAGCTTCTCATCCTCCTAGTCATCCTTCCACGTAAACACACAGATATATATATAAATTAATTACTTAATTAATTAATAAGATATATATATATATATAAATGCTGAAGTAGTCTAGTCACACTGGGGTCGGTCCTACCGGGTCCCGGTATGGAAAAAACACTGAAGACCTGTCTCAGCAATATCGATGTCGCGATCTTATCGGGACATATCTCGATCTCATCGGGATCCATTTAATCCTATTGCTCTCTATATATTGGATCTCTGTCTAAAACTATTTTACGAATTCTCCGAATCACTCTTATGCGTGTGACCCATTAAGTTTCCGGTTATGTTGGCCACTTAGATTAACACTTAATCTGAGCAAGTCATGAGCGATATCTAGCAACACATCATGACCCCCAATTGACCGGAAAGTAATTGATTTGACGAATGAACCTATATTCATCACGAACCTTTCCATAGACAATTACTGTGCAATTCGTTCTTTCACCATGCTATACCCCACTTGGTTATGAGTATGAGCAAAGTGTCAACTCTTACTAGACTGACTACATCAAATCTAGTCCAAGTGATATCAGTTCTTGTCCTGGGACTCATTACTTTATATGTCACTGAAGACACTCTTTATGACATATGTACTCCGGCCAGAGATTTCCAAGTAATGACCCTGACAAGAGGCCATGGGTATCATCTTCTGCTATCACAGAAGTGGTGAATCCTCTATTGGCTACTCAATTACCTTCGAATACCTCAAGCTGTACCCAAGCACCACCCTACGAGCGACCTCTGTAAGGCAACAAGGAATGGAGTCAAAGCACAGAATCAGTATCCAAGATATCCTTGAGTACCTCAAGTCTAAGGATACTTGCACCATTGCTATGATGAGATTATCACTGACATTAGAATAGGACATCCATGTGATGATCTCATAGCAGGTCATCCAATGTAATTACTACCTCTAGTAAGCATTCACATCTCAACCCTAAATATCTCATATTTACAGTTTTTGAGATCCACTACTTGATCAAATCAAGGAGCTTGAGATGTGCTAGTCTCTCCGGATTACCGATGTCGGTTTGATAATCCTACGACTAGGGATAATTTAGATACTGAAATAATTGCACATGATAGGAATCTCAGTAGTATGATCACATCATAATTTCCTTCATGCTATGTCATATATCATGGACTTCATTAATTTGATCATAGATCAATATCAATTCATAAATAATGAATATCAAATTAATGAAATATGCCTTTCTTTATTTATTCATAAAGTATGTACACAACTTGGTATAAAGATTGCCTTTAGAGCACTACTCTAACAGCTCTTTTGTGTAGATATGGCTTATGAGAATTGTGAATATGTTTCAAGTGTTTGAATTTTGCCTTACGATAATTGTGAGCTTGTTTTATACACTATTTTTATCACAAAGAGACAAATATGAATGAAAAGAATATTATATGATTTTTAGGAAGATTTTATATTAAAAAATATGCCTATTTTACCTTGAATAGTATACCTTTTACGTTTAGAATATCTCTTATTCATGAATGCATGGAATTTTCCTTTTGGTTGGCATCTTGATGATGATAGGTGAACATGTGATTTTTTTTATATACTTAAAAGATGCAACATAGTCATGTCATGATTTAGGCTTACTCTAATTTTGTAAATTCTTTCTCCTCATAAAAATTGTATTGGCATTATATGACGCACCTCATAAATGAAATTAATTATATTCCAATCATTATAACAATGCTATTAAAATTTTCATTACTATAATGAATCGAAGAAGGAATATTTGAGATCATTGATCTCCTTCTACAATGTCTTTTTTTCATGCAATAAATGATGCTCATTGTCATTGGAAATAACCACTCTTAAATTATATTACATTATTCATATCAAATTTTAATTTCTTATTCTCTATAGTGCATACATTAAAAGTTTTGAACCTCTTTATAATTGGAAAATAATTTCCTTTATAAAATTATTATTTCTAGCTATTCGCCAAGTTCTTCATAAGAAAATTATCATCATTATCATCTAACAATTATAGTTAAAGTACCTTAACTAATGGATACCTCATCATTATTTTCTATAAAACATATACAATCCACATTATTATTCTATTATTGTAACACCCCATTCCCGCGTGACCCGAACCCGACATCAATGGTGATATCCGAGTCCGTGCCCCGCGAGGGTGGCATGCTACATCACTCAGTCGAAACTCAGTATAATTTTTTTTAAACATTCATTCCATCAGAGCCATTTCCTTTTTCTTTCATTTACACTCATGTGCACGGAACACAGTAGACAATTTGCATCAACGTGCATAGATAAACATTTTCAGTTAATACAATCAGTTACAGTTATTACAAATGGTCAACCATAAATTACAATAACCATTTTATGTACAAAACAGAACCACATTGGCCCATTACACATACAATTAGTCATTTTGGAATACAATTTTATTGGACACTAATGCAGACGAAAACTGATCCCGATCTCTTCTCTACTTCAATACCCAACAACGTTATATGCCCGTTGCCTAACGGGGTATTCTTCTGAGTCCTGAAAAATAATTGCAAATTTTGGGTGAGTTTTGCGAACTCAGTGAGAAACCATCATCGATGGTTCACTCAACTCATGCATATTCAATCAATTTACTAAATAATACATACGATCACATTTCTCAATAGATGCAATGCACATGTGACACTTTTCATTTTCATTTCATTGTTGTGACCGTGCGCCTGAAATTGTCCCAGTGACGGGCACATTGCGTTGAGCCAGTGGCTCTGAAAACATTGGGCTTGAAGCCCTGGTACATTGAGCACGAGGCTCGAATACGTTGGACTGAGGTCTGTCGTTGGTGAAAGCTCTCATATCGTTAGGCGTGATATGCCCTAATCTGGTCATTGCTCACAATCGCCTTTATCGATCATACGTTTATGCATGCAATGTACATGTTCCAATTCACATTCACCGACATTTACATTTCAAAGACCAATTCCCATTCCTTCAGACCTTCGGTCCGGTAATTCAGTCACTAATAAATTTCATATTCACAAATTATTCCATTGAAGCACCCATGCATCGTTACACACAAATAGCACTTCGATATCACATTCCACATAGTTCAGACACCTACGGTCCAAAATCAGTCAAAATCAAACACATATAACCCTCCATTATCTCCATATGGCAAAATTGCAAAATATTAAACACATAAAGGTTGAGGAACCAACTAGGTTACTCACATGTATTTCCGAGCCAAAATTTGGCCGTCTCAGTGACGTCGGTGGACCGACGCTCCAAGTGTGACTCTATAACAGTGACAGTATACATACATTATCAATTGTTCCATCAGAACTATTTCAGAATGCACATGTAATACTTAGAAGGTGCATAATGCATGATCATGATATTCCCGTCCCTAATCCCATTTTTTTTTCATCATAAAAATTAGAAACCTATTGGCGCTGACGGTGCGCAATTCGGACCTCTATAGGTCCCCAATTAAACAAAACAGTGATTAAAGGCTCCGTTACCCGGGGCCACGTCAATTTCCCGTCCAAAAATTCCCAATTTCTCACAAAATGAAATTAAATGTTCTACGAATCCGATGCCTCAAGAATCAGGTCAATCGGACGTCGGACGAAAAAGAAATTGACAAAAGAAACAATTAGGTCATTTAATGCCAAATAATACAAAAAATAGTAAAAATATATATATATCTGCGCCTGCCTCGCTGGGGCGAGGCGTCGCCCTAGCGAGGCCAACTCGCTTCACTTAAATCGCGAGGCGAAGAGTCGCCTCATAATCGGGCCATTCTACCTCGCCTCATGAGGCGTCGCCTAGCGATCCGTGAGGTTACGCTCATATCTTCCTTTCTTTTCCTATTTTTCCTATTTCCAATCCGAATTTCCAACACCCATAACTCTTTGCACACAAATCGAAAAAATACAAACCATAGCTTTTTGGAAAGATCATGAAAAGTTCTACCATTCTCATGAAGACCATAAAAATCAATTTCACCCCTAAGGGTGTCAAATATCCTATCAAACCTACTGCCTATTCAAAACCTATCAACACAGGGAAGTACATTGCAAATTCAATAACTCTCTGATTCTTCAGTCAATAATTACACAATAATTAAGGCAGTAAGATCACAATGTTATCTACAACTTTCATGAACAACCCAAAATCAAATTCACTGGCTAACAAGGTCAAATAATTCCACAAAGAATCTGCCTACTGAAATCAACCAATCTGGACAACAATTTTCCAAACAGTAATTCTCTTAGCACAAAAGTCACAAAATTCACTACCTTATATCCCTGAAAATATAAGATCTCAAACTTCAATTTTCATGAAGAACTAAAACTCCAATTCGATCTCTAACAATTTAAAATCTGTTATACAAGTTTCTGTCATGATCAGCAGTTAACATCCTAATGCAGGTTCAGATTTTGAAAATCCATAACTCCCACATCTGATCTCTAAAACTTATATTCCATATACCATTTTCAAGATAAATGTGTCTTATAAAACTCGTCAGTAGATCCCTAACACCAATTCAGTTCACACAAATTACTAAAATTCTTCCAAATCAGAATGTACACCAAATCTACCATTTCAACTAGGTTTCATTCAATGCATTAAAACAGCCAACAGTTATTGGTCCATAACTCCTACTAGACATATCGAAAAATTGCAAAATCAGTGAAATTGGAAAGCTAACTGAATAGGCTTAAACTTTCATTTAGTCCATTTTTCCTAATTCCTTCTCAATTAATTTATAAAAATTTGCAAAACTCATAGGTTATAAATCCGGATACTGTTCACATCATTTCCAGCAGTAACTTTCAGGCCATATTTCACCCTCTTACAGCTAAAATTGGACAACACCTATTTCACACAAAAATGTAGCTAACAAACCAAAGTTTAAGTGGGCATAAACCTTGCCTAATATTCATATCTAAACAATGAGTTATGATCAAATCAGTATACTAGGTCAAAAATCAATTTCCAGCTTTACTTCTCCAATTTACTTCCTATCATACCAATTCAATTCCTACTACCATAGTCATCTCATTTTAACACAAAATCAGTACCTACAATATTCATACATTCACTAGGGCTAATACTCAAAATTTTGCAGCACTCAATTCTTCATTTCCAAGTAAAATCAATGATCAATATGCCATCAAAATCAAGTTAAAACCATGCATCAATCATCCTACTTTCAATTCATAACCAACCCTAACCTTATACCCATTATTTCAAGCCATAATTGACATCAATTTAATGCATCCATCATCATAATAAATACACTAGCCCTCCCATTAAAAACTCCTAACTACCATGGCATTCAATTCCTAATAGAAACATCATTAAAACATCATATAAAGCTTAATTCATTTACTTATCTAATTAGCTTCCAACCTTCACTTCTTTTCAACTCTTTGCTTAACTTTCTCACCACTTCATCTAACACTTATGCAAGTGTAAGTTCTCCATGGCAAGACAACAACTTGGTTGCATGGAGAAGCTCTTAAGGTTTTAGGATTCTCTTAAAGAAGAAAGAAGAGAAAACAATGGAGAGGCCAAAGCAAGGAGCAAGTTTCGTGGATGATGAAAACATAAACAACCAAGTCCTCTTTTCATGCTTTTCTTAAGGCATAACCGTGTGAGGGAAGTGAGCAAACCAAGAAACCCATTAATTAGGCATTAAAAGAAGGGGAAAGGTGGCAAAAGGCCATTAGGCCAAATGTAAAAGTCAAAGAAAGTGTCTTTGACATAAATTAATCCAAATAACCATAAATCTCCACCCAAAATTCGGTTCCTACTAATTTTAAGGGTCCCTTTATGGGTTCCACCAAGATATTTACTAGTTTAGTCCCAAATAACAGTGGAAAATCAATCGGTTCGCCACTTGGCGATTTTTTTTTTGTCCGGGAATTTTCTCCGGAAAAATCCAGAAAAATTCCTATAATTCACATAAAATAGAAAACACATAAAAACTCAGTCCAATAAAATTTTCAAATACAATTACCACATTAATCACAGTAAAATCTCGTTTAGGCCCAATTACCGGGAATTATCATGAATGCATGACAGAAATTTCATGTGCACCATTGGTACTGTGAATCAATCCTATTATGCATGAACAATACTAATTAATCCCTCTCAACCTCATCCTATGACCAATTTCCTATTTTACCCTTCTAGTAGGGGGTGGGATGTTACAATTATCTACTTTAGAAATTGCTTATATCTTCCCTTATGGTCATTAGTGCTCTTTTCTTACTTTCATCCTTCTCCTTTTCTTTACTTCATTCTTGATTTTTATCTAGATTCTCATCAAATTCATCATGATTAATACCAATATCAATAAGAATAATATCATTATGAAAATTATTAACATACTTAAGATTAAGTATGTGTCAAATAGTGAACATTTGGGTATATTGAAACTTTAGAATGCACATTTCCATCTAATGTGAATAAATGTGCATTTTCTTACAAATGAATCTATTTTTCATTCATATTCCACGCATTCCTCTCTGTAATCTTCCATAAGTCAACTTAAAGAAAGATTTTCATCCTAGTTCTTTAAAACAAGTCATAATTTTTATTAAAAATTTAAGTAAGAATAATATCTTGGCCCTCTTGATTAAAAAGTAAATGAATTTATGTCCTACTAATCTTTGCTCAATTTTTTTGTAGAAATATATACATAATAAACGAGAACTGCTTCGTTACTAATTATTGGGCCTCAGATGGCACATAAGAGGAGGGAAGGTAAATTTTGTGTGTTAATTTTTCCCCCTTTTTCTAAATTAATAGTCACTTTCAGTAAAATTCAAACAAAATGATTTCAGAAAATATAATAAATTAAAAGAGAGTAGAAAAAGAGAGATAAAATTGATTTATAATAGTTGAACTACCCAACTCTTGACCTACATCCACTTTCTAAACATCTCTCTATACAACTTCTTTTCTTGGATAAAGAGAAAGCCGTACAATCATTTTACTTTGCCTGAGGTGAAGAGTCACAATTTATAAATATTGTTTAAGGTTAAGAGGAATTGTCACATTGTGTATCAAAATCAATTTCCCAAAAGAAATAATTACATAACCATACATCTCAAAAGCTCCTTCTCTTGCTCAGATTAATGAACAAAGGCTCAATATATGTTATGTAATCCATATATTCACTTTCTAATCTTTTACGACTTTAAAAAAATCTATAGTATTCCTAACCTGCTTCTTATAAATGATGTGTAGCCTACTTATACTCAAAATAACTTAAAAGTAGTCGTTATAAATAAAAATTAGCTATCATAATGACCTTTATTAGTATCATTTTTTAACTACTCTAGCATATTTATTGACCATTTTGGTACTTGGGTCAAACATTGTAGTAAAATTCATATTACATATTTTCAAATGACAACGATTAACCACACTACAACACTGGTTGATAAGTCTATCCAAAACCCTAACTTTGGTTACTCAAATCCATATTAATAGACTAAACTTTTAAAAAAAAGTTTTCCAAAACTCTTCAAATTCTCTTAAAGATCAAAACACTCTCATTTGAAAAAAACTTGATTAAAAAATATTCAAAAACTTTCCTAAACTCAAGGGATTGCTAGTGAAGAAGAAAGGGATATATCATCTTAACTCAAAGGTAAATATTAAATCCTAAATTGCTATTAAGAATAACCCTTCATCTTTTTCTAATAGGTTTGGGAAATTGAACTAAGTTGAAAAAGGGTAAAGAGATATTGGAGAAAATTTTGAAAGTGTAAGGATCCAGTATAAATTAAGAGTTTAAAAATAGGGAAGACACTGAATGTAAGTGGTCATTAATTCAGGCCTTATCCTGAAGAATCCCTAGTGAAAAATGCAGAAGTGGAGATGTTTAACAACCATAATTTTGTCACATGAAGAGGAAAGCATGGAGTGGAGCCAACAATAATAACCAAAGGCATTGCTTAGGAGGCTAGCCATGGAAATTTTGTTCCTTTTCCTTTACATTTTTGCATATGTTAATTTTGTTGAATGCTCATTTTATTACATATAATGTTGCATTAGGAATGATGTAAGTTTTAAGTGTGGGGGTGGGAATTATCATGTTTGCTTTTAAGTTTTTTGTTTCTTATATGCATATGGGTTTTTAAGTTTTTATGCTTCTTACATGTTTTTAAGTATAAAAATGGAGAGATAATCAAATCAAACAAATAAACATTTTCTCTTTTTCTATTTTTCTAGGACTACATAGTCATAATTAGAGAGTAGAATTAACTAGAAAAATTCATGGCAACTTAGGCATGTAATTTTACTCTTATGATTGGTCAATGTACATCATCTTTGGAAGGGTAGTGACTAGTGGATAGATATAAGCTGGTAAAGATTTGAGCCTTTTTAGATTGACACTTCTATATTAGTCTCATTGTCTTTTATTTATGTGTGAACTTCATGACATGTACATCCTGACTCTGTTTTGATTTTCTATTTGAGACCATATTTTTATTATGTAAATTAACATGAAAATGATATAGGCATTCTTTGTGTTACAAGCTACATTAGTCGAAGAACCTTCCAATCGATATGATTTTTCCTTTTCATAAGCCCCCTTGAACTTTATTAGTCTTTTCTTTTTATGCTAACCATATGTCATACCTAAGCCTTAAAGCTAGTGGAGCATTTGTGATTGTTGATGTTTGTAGATGCACAAGAGCATAAGTGTATTGACGTGCACATATGCAGGTTGGTTATAATTAACAGAGTGTGATTTTATCTCTTATCAGTGAATTCCATGGCTGAGGTAGTTTCTTTCATTTTTTTGTTGAAAAAAGAAAAAAGAAAAAGAAAAATAAAAAGAAAAAGAAAAAGAAAGAAAGTGAAAAAGAAAAAAGAAAAAAAGAAAATAAAAAATAATTAAATAAAATTATCAAGGAGGAAATTCATTTGTTTTGCAAGTTATTCATGCTATTCTTTCCTCTTAAAGTTGTATGGAATGTGTGATTTGATTATGATGCATATAAGGGGGTACTGTTTTAAAGAGTCACTCCTTATGGTTACAATGTAGCATTGATTATCAAGTTTTGTGAGTGATTCCTTCTAATTCCTTATGATTCATGTGGTTTGTGTATAGAGGCTTGAATCTAAGTTGTGAAACATAGTTTTTGCATTCATCATAGTTGATAGTACTCAATTTTGTCTTAATGTTAATTTTTGGGCGTGGTGTTCCATTTAGTGTTTTTCTTGCTTCAATAGCTTTGATGACTTTTGCACTATACTATCCAAATACATCTCACCTTAACCTGTTCCCGCATTATAAACTGAAAAAGCACTTTGATTCATGATTATGCATGTGAATCCTAATGGTGTAGTGTTGAGCAAGTTTTATATGATAATTAAATTCTCAATACCACAAGTATATGGATCGTATCTTATAGGATTAAAAGGTATCGTTCCCACAAGGACTATAGACACTAACAACTTGAATAAGAACTTTATCTAAGGTACTAAAAAATTGATTTTAATTAAAATAAATAGTTGAAACTAAACAAATAAGAAAATGAAATAAGTAAACAAATAAATAGTTAAGTTGCCAATGAAATTGAGATTTATCAAAGTTGAAGACTTAGGAACTATTCTATCCTCATTTTATTTCCCTTAATCTTATTGATTCAATTTATGTTTGATCTAAGATATCTTGAATTTTTGGTTACTCTCTCTCAATATCTAATTAAATAACCTATTTGAATTCGATATTTATAGATTTGTAATATCTCAATTCACAAACTACTCTATCTTATTCAATTAGATCGAAGCAATCACAGTAGATAATTAATTTCACAATTAAGATCACTCTTTAATTGTTTATTAATATGATAATTGTAGGTCTATTAAGTTACTAACTCATGTCATGCATCTTAACATAAATAACTTGATTAACTCTCTTGATTTGTTATCAAGTATATGTATGACAATTATCATAAACATTCAAAGATGTATTGAAATAAAAAAGAAATAAAGTTAAAAACTATTCAAGAAAAATCCTTAATAAGGTTCTAGAAACCCACAATCATGTTAGAAATCTTAAAAATAATAAAAAAGTAATAAAATGAAATAATTGAGGGAAAAGAAGGAAAAACTAGTTTGTGTCATGAGTTGGAAATCTGGAATTTCTCTGAAGCACTTCTTAGTGTCTCCTTTTAATCTTCTTTGATATGTTGGGCGTTGCATTTTTTTTGTGTGTTTTGCTTATTCTCAAATAGTTCTTTAAAGTCTTAGGGTTGTTTCTAAGGTTTCCCCATTTTTTTTCTAATTCCAAAAATAGCTTTGAACCCTCAAAACATGAAAAAAGTCATACTTAGAAAAACCTCTGTCATGTTCATGACCTTGGACTCATGACCGTGCTTCATGCTGTTCAGTCTATGTCACGATTGGGAAACCTTCAAGCTTCCTCCATCTTTTTCATTCTTCAAATTCGTAATTCCAGACACTCACAAACACACTAAAACCTCTTGAAACATGAAATTAATATCTAATTCTTGCTCTAAACCAAAAGAACACTTATTTGTAATGCTACTTGCTGGACCCCGTTTCCGGAATCCAGCTCTTAACAAAACCATAACACTTACAAACCTTGCTTTGATACCGCAAATGCTAGGCCCCGTTTTCGGAACCCAACTTCGGTACAAAATATCATCATACTGAAGCGTGGTTCCTTGAAATCTTTTCTTACTCTGATACCAAACATGATGAGCCCCGTTTTCGGAGTCCAATCATTGAACCATAAATGTTAGTGTAATCCAAAGAAATCGTGAAGCTTAAAGTCTCATGCCATTTCTATGTTCCTTTTTCCATAACACATCTCACTTCTATATATATATATAAACAATAATTCACAATAAAAAATATTCATATCAAATCGATACTTCCTCAAGTATACCGAATCTCCTCTCAACCTGATCCATATATGCAAATGCATACATCTACTCAACATCATCCAGACATAATGTCTTCACATCAAACGAATAGAATTTACAAGCTCTCATGGAATTCCAAGCCACAATACAATATCAACATCGAAATCCAAATATACAAAATATACAGATCCCAAAATTCTCAACACCAAACTAACTTAAAACAATACAATATGTACACATACAAACAAAAACCTTCACTTCCCTTCACCTGATCTTCTTCTCATCACCTGTGGATGGGAATGAAGGGGGGTGAGCTTATAGCTCGTGGGTAACAGGTTTATAACGAAGAATAAACAAAACCGTTGAAAAGTTCATTTTTCATATAAAAGTTGTAATGAGTTCATAAAACGCTTTGTTCCCAATTCCTCAGTCAAATTTGAAGTTTGAATTCAAAACTCATAGTTGAAAATGTTGTCATATCAACACAGCATAACCATTTAACTATCAATAAAAAAAATACTCAATATATGCAACATTCTTGACAATTCAAAGATGCAATGCATAAACAAATGGCTCGAGAGTTCCGTGGAACCAAACGGATAAACCGAAGTTTATACCGTGAGCAAAACGAGTCCGATTTCTCAGGATCTCATGGCTACAAGCGGGCAGCCGGAAGAAGGCTATATGTCGACGTGCACATGACTAACGAAATGTTCCTCTCTTGCCCAAAAAAAGCACATATTCATTTCATGCTCAAATCATTCTATCAAATGCTTCCATGCTTTTCATGCTCTTTTCTTTCTTTTTCAAAGATACAAAATGCTATGAATTTTCTAAAGCATAAGATAAAACGTTTCAATGCATTTCCATTTTTAGTTTGAAATCCATCAACAAAGTTCATATACCGAAACATGTAACAATTTTTGCAAATCATTCAAAAGAAACAAAAACAACATTTATGAAGTAATTGAAATCATTCTTGATTTGGGAGAAAACTTTATTGGCTCATTTCTAAATTATAAACATGAAACCCACCTGAATCCCTTGCTTGGATACATGCTTAAAAGATGCCTCTCCTCTTGATCCTCTTGCCTTCCTTGATTCCCTTTATCAAATACAAAATTCCCATTCAATAGGAATACAATTTAAGGATCCATAAATTGTATATTCACTGAGATAAATTCTAAAAAATCAAACTCTTCCAAAAGTCCAAACATTTGGGTCAATTTTTCCATAAGATTTTCCCATTGTCTTACGTTTCTATTGACTCCAAAATCATTCAATTTGTTTCAGAAGTCCGAAAGTTATACTCCAAACATATTGGGACTATCCTTATGTTGAAACAAGAATCTATACTCAACGTCCATCCAAAATTTGAGATCTTTATAAAATTAATTAAAACTTATTTTCTGCAGAAAACTTGTAGACCTTTGTCTCTATTTTACAACGAATCAAAAATCACCTCATTTGCACATCTACATAAAAAGTTATGGCTAAAATACCAAAACATGTCTGTGCAAAAAAACAGGATCTTGCCGTGGCGAAATCGGAAGCTCGCTGCGGCGAAAACAGAAGCTCGCCATGGCGTAAAATGCTGGAGCTCGCCGCGGCGAGGGCGCTTGTACACGCCGCATCTAGGGCGCGCGCCGCGATGTGCGAGACCGGAAACCTTTCGTCAACTTGTTTTTCGACATTTTTCATCTTCAAACTTTCCATCTTTCACAAATAACTCTTCTTAACCCTAAATCATCATTCCTACTTTATTCTAAACTCATTCCAACCCAAAAATCATTCACAAACACAACAAAATTATTAAACCTAAGACACCTTCAACCGAAAACTGACTTCATACATTCAACCCCATTTTTCACTTCTAACCATCACAAAACATAATTCATTCAACAAATCAAGGAGGGATGATGCTTATACTTACTTGTTTAGCTCCAAGATTCGTCAAATTCTTCAAGATTTCCAAAACCCTAATTTTTTCCTCTTCTTCTCCTCTCTTCCACGGTTTCTTCTTCCATTTCCAAACAAAACAACTCTTTCTTCTTCTTTTTATACCCTTAATAAGTGTGAAATGTCCCTTTTGCCCTTTCCTTAAAGCCTTAAGTCTTATAACCTTAAGTGTCATGCCCAATTTGCCCTTATGCATTTTTACCACTTTTAATACAACTAAACCATAGAATAAATTCTACTAACATTTACATAACAAGTAGACCCAAAATTTTATCCATCAAACCTCATAATTCATTTAGATCATGCTCAATTTAACAAGAAAAATTCGGGGGCCAATAACTCTCCCCCTCTTAAAAAAGAATTTCGTCCTCGAAAGTCTTATCTGATTGAACAGGAGTGCAGGATGTTCCCGCATTTCTCACTAACTTCATTACTCGAATACTTTCTTCCAAATGACCATAGTCAATAGACTCGCTCGGTCTTTCAATTCCTTATTTGGCCATTCACTTTCTTAACTAGTTCGTCATTATCTTTCAGATCACTCACAAATTTCCCACTTCCTACGTCGATAGAACCAATATCTTATCACATCAATATTTCCTTAACATACTCACGTATATCACATTTCGAATCCAAGACATATTTTTTCAGTAGCACTAACTCATAATAATGTCATAAGAACCAATCCATAGTGGGCTTAGCGAATTCTTTGTCCTAATTTGAGCATACCTTGTACCCCATGTAAGCACACACCTTAAAAGGTGATACTGTTGGACCCCGAACTTTCGGTGGAAATTAGAAATATTAAAATGAATTCAATGAGTGTTTTCGGATATGAATTGTGTTATAGAAGTTTCATGCCTTGAGAAAATTGATGAGAAAAAGAATTTATTGGTTTTGATGACTTTGAAGATTAGTTTTGGTTATGAAAGTTTAAGTGGATGAGATGATTGAAATGGAAGTTGAAATCAAGAAATAGAAAGTGAAAGTGTGAAATTTTGAAGAAAATAGAAAGTTTGACTTGAAAGTTGACTTTTTGATTTAGGCAGATTTTGAGGAAATGATCTTCATGAAATTTGTAGATTATGTTGAGAGCTTTCTGTGGCCATAAAGTTTGATAGTTTTCAATAGCGGAATCAAAAATTATGAGTTTTCGAAGTTAAGTATATTTGGCGATGTTTTGGAAAAATACCATGAAGTATAGATTTGTGTGTATCGTGCTTTGAGGCCGATCGCCATACTGATGTGGTTTGAATTGGAGTAAATGGTTTACGTGAAAGTTATAGAGAATTAGAATAGTTTTAAAATGATGTATAATATGTGATTCTTGGTTGTGGTGGTTGAAAGATATGATAATGTGAAGTTTGGATATTGCTTAGGTGATTGCTAACAGGGCAGAAACTTTGATTGAATAATTGACTTTGCTAGAGGTAGAAGTTTCTTTGGAGTTCTTCATGAACATTGTAGAGCTTGTTTTTATCTTTCCATTGATATAAAGCACGAAAATATTGGACAAGGGAGTAGAAAGTTATGATTTTTAGAAGTTCTGATGCTGTTTAGTGTGAAGCTGATCGACTAGTCAGTTTGTATGAAGTTTTTGACCCATTTAGAGGTCGATCTGATTTTTAAGGCCTTTATGAAAGTTGTAGAGGGTTCTTTTACCTTTTCGTAGACACCGAGTTTGTCAAATTTGGAGTTCTGGGTCAAAAGTTATGATGTTTACAAGTTGAAGTGTTGTTTAAAGTTTTAAGGAGATTATCGATCAGTTATCTTTGAGTACATTTTTTACCCCTTTAAAGACCTAGCTTGCCTTCGAGTCCTCTTGAAAATTGTAGATCTTTCTTTTATCTTTCCAACGGTACTGAGTTTGTAAAATTCGGAGCTCGGAGTCAAAAGTTATGAGTGTTAGAAGTTTGAAGGTCGGATTGGGTGGTAGTCGACCTCTGTTGGTCGACCTCTATTGGCCGACCTATGTTGGTCGACCTCTGTTGGCCGACCTATGTTGGCCGACCTCTGTTGGCCGACCGATCTTCGTTCTGGCCGAGCTTTGATTTTCTGACGGAGCTCTGACCTCTCTTCACTCGTTTGAGCATAACTTCTTCGTCTGACATCCGATCGATCTGATTCTTTTTGCAAATTAAAATAGAGACATGGGGCTACAAATATCAAGCAGGATTTGAGCTATAATGTAGCCTCTAAGACTTTCAATTTTAGGTCAGAATTTAGATGTAGTGTTTAGTATCGGTTTTGTAATGGCCGAACAGACTTCGGTATTTTGGAGATATCTGGAGCTATAGAGCTCCAATAGATCGAATTCTTGTTTCTAATTAAAATAGAGATATGGGGATACAAATGTTATGAAGGAGATGAGCTATAATGTAGCCTCTAAGACTTTCAATTTCGGGTCGGAAGTTCGGTGTAGTGTTCAGTCTCGGTGTTGTAATGGCTGAACAGTGTTAAGTAGTTTGGAGATATATCGATCGCTAGAGCTTGGATTGAGTTGATTCTTTTTGAAAATTAAACTAGAGATATGGAGCTACAAATTTTATGAAGGAGCCGATCGACAATGTAGCCTCTAAGACTTTCAAATTCGGATCGAAATTAGATGTAGTGTTCAGTTTCAGTTTTGTAATGGTCTGAACATCGTTCAGTATTTTGAAGATATCTTGAGCTGTAGAGCTCAGATAGATCGGATTCTTTTTGAAAATGAAAATAAAGACATGGGGCTACAAATGTTATAAAGGAGGCGATCTATAATTTAGCGTCTAAGACTTTCAAATTCGGGTCGGAAGTTAGGTGTAGTGTTCTGCCTCGAGTCTGAAGAACAAACTTCAGTATTTTGGAGATACCTTGAGTTATAGAGCTCCGAACGATCTGATTCTTGAAGCGATGAATTCGTAAGAAATAGAGGGACATTTCTATAAAGTTTTTAAGGCAAAAAGGAAGAGGAAATTTTGGAAGTTTACTTAAAGAGTTAAGTTTTAGGCTTATGAGTAAGGGCCAATGGGTCATTTTTAAGTCATTTAATGACATGGCAAGATTGTGGTCCTTTATAAGGAGAGAATGCACGACACTTAGATAGAAAAGAATAAAAATAAGAACTAGAGAAAGAAGAGAGAAGGGAGAGCAAGTTTTCGGATGAGTGAAGAATAAAGAAAAGAGAGAGAGCTAGGGTTTGATTTTTAAGGGTCTTCAAGCAAGCTTTCTATGCTGATTCAAGAGAGAAAAAGGTGGAGAATGAAGAGAGCTCCACTATGAACTCAGAAAATCCGAAATTGGAAAAGATGAAGGTAAGAGTCGATTTTCGATCTTTGATCTTTTAGAGAGTTTTTGGTTTAGGATCATGGAAAATGATATGGGTTTGTGTATTATGAAGTCAATTTTGGAGATTACATGTTGTAATGGGATCAATTTTGGATGGAAATTAATTAGGGTTATGCCCAATTTTATGAATTGGGGTTTTTGAAAATTGGTGGTTTAGATAGCTTGATTATATGTGGAATTAGTGTTTTCTAAGTTCAATTTTAAGGATTATGTTATTTATGGGGTCGAATTGGTGTGACATTGGTGTAGGGAATCCTCAATTGGAAGAATAAAAGGAAAAATGGTCAAATTGAAGCAATGGACAAGCTTCTAACATCGATTCGAGGTGGGTAACCGTTTATAATAGAATTTATAAGCCACTACTGCTTTCTTTAAACAAAAGAGATTTTCTGATTTCAATTGCATCATAAATGTTGCATCATTGTATGAATGATTTGAAAAATCATTATTGATTCAATACATGAACTTGTGATGAATTTCAAAATACCTTTGTGTTATGCCTCGAAAGATTTCATGGCATTTCGTATATTCGAAAAAGATCATTCGATAAATGATATTGAAGCATGAATTTGATTGTGATTGGGAAAGAGAGAACCTATTTTGTTAGTCACGTGCACGTTGACATATAGATAGCCTTCTCCCGGCTGCTCGCTTGGGGCCACGAGATCCTGAGAAATCAGACTCATCATGTTTACGGTAAAACTTCAGTTTTCCGTCGTGTTTATGGAACTCTCGAGCCATTATGTGTGCATTTGCATTGTGAAGTGATATGATTGATGCATCCATGTTTTGAAAATTTTGATTTCGTCTACTGCGAGAAAAGAACTTTTGAAAATGTGCTTTATGGGTTTCAAACCAAGTTTCTGCAAGAAAAGAAAAGAAAAGTGTTTTTAAAGGTTTTGCTTATTTATTTGTTATAAAATGTTACCCACGTGCTTTTTAAGCTCACCCCCCTTCATTCCCATCCACAGGTGATGAGAAGAAGATCGGGTGAAAGAAAATGAGGGATTCCGATTGTATGGGTTCTTATTGAATTATTGTTAAGTTTAGAATGTTGTTGAGAAATTTAGAATCATTGTGCTTTGTGTATTTTGGTATAGGGTTATGGGTAATGTATAAGGCTTAAAAATGCCACTATGATTTGTATAAAGCTTTGATTTATGAAATGGTGTATAAATTATAATTGAATTATGAGATTTTGATGAGGCTATTGAGATATGGTTTATACCGTGAACAAAACGAGTCCGATTTCTCAGGATCTCGTAGCCACAAGTGGGCAGCCGGGAGAAGGCTATATTTCGACGTGCACGTGACTAACGAAACGTTCCTCTCTTGCCCAAACAAAGCACATATTCATTTCATGCTCAAATCATTCTATCAAATGCTTCCATGCTTTTCATGCTCTTTTCTTTCTTTTTCAAAGATACAAAATGCTATGAATTTTCCAAAGCATAACATAAAACGTTTCAATGCATTTCCATTTTTATTTTGAAATCCATCAACAAAGTTCATATACGAAACATGTAACAATTTTTGCGAATCATTCAAAAGAAACAAAAACAACATTTATGAAGTAATTGAAATCATTCTTGATTTGGGAGAAAACTTTATTGGCTCATTTCTAACTTATAAACATGAAACCCACCTGAATCCCTTACTTGGATACATGCTTAAAAGATGCCTCTCCTCTTAATCCTCTTGCCTTCCTTAATTCCCTTTATCAAATACAAAATTCCCATTCAATAGGAATACAATTTAATGATCCATAAATTGCATATTCACTGAGATAAATTATAAAAACTCAAACTCTTCCAAAAGTCCAAATATTTGGGTCAATTTTTCCATAAGATTTCCCCATTGTCTTACGTTTCTATTGACTCCAAAATCATTCAATTTGTTTCAGAAGTCCGAAAGTTATACTCCAAACATATTGGGACTATCCTTATGTTGAAACAAGAATCTATACTCAACTTCCATCCAAAATTTGAGATTCTTATAAATTGAATTAAAACCTTTTTTTTCTTCATAAAACTTGTAGAACTTTGTCTCTAGTTTACAACGAATCAAAAATCACCTCATTTGCACATCTACATCAAAAGTTATGGCTAAAATACTAAAACATGTCTGTGCAAAAAAACAGGTGCTCACCATGGCGAAATCGGAAGCTCGCCGCGACGTAAAATGCTGGAGCTCGCCGTGGCGAAATCCAGAAACTCGTTGCGGCGAGGGCACTCGCACACGTCGCACACTAGCCCAAGGTGCTCTTTATCTTGTGGCTAACTTTTCTAAATAAGTTGCAAATGAGGGATAAACTATGATTGAACGCAAGTTTCTTATATAAATTGGCAAAATTTTCATGGTTTTTATTACACTTCTTGGCTCTTATTTTTCAGATTTTATGCTTAATTCGACTCTTGAGTGCTTGCCTTTACTTTATGTAGTTTGAGAGTAAAATTGTCACAAATAATTAGTAATTGCACTAAATTAATTTTCTAGAACAATTGATACTGCAAACTACCATTTGTTTATTATAGGAGACTCAAGAAGAAGAGCTAAGGAGTGAAGGCTAAAGATGATAAGTCAACAAGTCCACAGGGCAATAGGAAAGTTCGTTGTGGTGACGTTGATGTTTCGCTGCTGTGAAGTGTGAAGAATTCACACAGAAACTCTTTGGAAAAAGTTATCCAGGGCAAAGGGATGTGGTTGCGTTGCAACGAAACTTGAGACTAAGTTAATAAAAACCTTTTGGATGGCGTTGACCCAGACCATTTTCGGAAAAATTACCCACTGCACAATGAGAGGAGAGCCGACACACGACATTCGCACTCTCATCATCTTTCTCTCATCTCCACACCTTCGTTCTCTCTTCTGCACAATTCTTCGTTCATTTTTCCACCATTGGTTGCTACCATGGGTATCTCCAGTGGGTTCTCGGTGGTGAAGTCTCTTGGAGCTATGCTTGGCTAGATATCCCGATCCTTTTGAAGATGTAGCAATGGCTTAAGTTCAACGAGCTTAAAAGGGGAGTAGCTTAATCCATGTTTAGCTGTGATTTACAAACTCCTAGGTTTAGGATTTGTGATTTGTAGTTAAACATTCTTGATTAGAGTTTAATCAAGTGTTGGATATTCATTGTGTTGTGTGATTTATTGATATAAAACTTTGAGCTTAAATATATGAAGTCTCATATATATCTATTTGTGATCTTTTTGAATCTCTTTTTACTTACATAATTGTGTTTGATATTGAGTTGATTTGAGATCCCAAAATGACTTATTGCATTGATTTAACAACTATATACACTAAGGGCATTTAACAAGTTCTTAAGAAATGGAGTTCATTGATTAAGACCTTGGACTTAAAGAGTTCTTTAAGGTTTACCCATTTGAAACTTACTGATTTTCACTCCCACTGAAAATTGATTTCGAACTATGATGGCCAAAGCTCATTTTCAAAAGGATATTATCATCATTTGATCATTGTTTTATCTTCCTGTTTTTACATTCCCAAAAATCCAAAAATATTTTTTTGACATTTTTCCTTATAGTTCCTTTTAATTTAGTAAAGATTTCAAAAGACAAAAACTGCCCTTTTCTTACCAATTTGGTTTGCATTTCATGAAATATAGGCTAGCTTATGTCCATTCCATTAGGTTCTGATTAAGTGAAACGACCCGAGGTTGCAACCTATATTGCAATCCTTGGATTATATTTTTGATTTGACCTCTAAGGGTAAGTACTAAGGCTCGAATCAAAATGGTGTCGTTGT
The DNA here is from genome assembly GCA_029891385.1 of Erythroxylum novogranatense. Taxonomy (NCBI): domain Eukaryota; kingdom Viridiplantae; phylum Streptophyta; class Magnoliopsida; order Malpighiales; family Erythroxylaceae; genus Erythroxylum; species Erythroxylum novogranatense. Next base: position 48,701,292 of record CM057227.1, read on the forward strand.
CAGGGAACCTAGCGATTGGGTCTCTAGGGTAGCTTTTGTCATTCTGCTGCTAAGTGAGGTTAGGAACCTTGATTTAGATTACATTTTAGATAGTTTTATTTTATACTTGTCAATAGTATAAAATTTCATTTTTTTGACTTGGCATAAAATTTTGAAAACACAAACAAACAGAATACTAAACTTTGTGCACTTTTCATACTTAGCATTTTTACATCCGCATAGTTTTGAACATTTCTTTAATTGCCTTTTGATACATACACATTTTACTTGCATAGTTTACTCTAACATATACTTACATACACCTACGCACTTGCATCCACCATATCTTGCCTTTTTGTTTGATTTTATATGCTTGTAAGTAATTTTTGTTACTTTTTATTTTCATTTGAATTGTTCCGATGTATGCCTCAGAGAGCTAAAATTCTGCCTTTCTACACCGAGAGACAATTGAGAAAGATTAAAAAAGAGAGGAGAGAAAAAGAGAGAAGTCAGGTAGTTGTAGAAGAAGAGTCTAGTCATCTAAGTAGTGAGAGCGATTCGATAGAAGGAGTGATCATGGCTGAGAACCTAGCTTTTCTGTAAAACCCTAACCTTAATGCTAATCAGCCTATAAATGGTGATAATGGAGGTAATAGGGACCAGGAGCGAATTAGTGAGAATAATGAAATCAACGAAGAAGGACCATTAGGGAAGCCGCTTCCTCTGATGTAAACTATGATCCATTTATTACTGCTTATCCTAATTTTGATGTGAATTTTGAAGTTAAAGGATTGTTCATTAACTCTCTTCCTAAATTTCATGGCTTGATAGGAGAAGATGCCTACATCTATTTGTAATCGTTGTCAATGATTTGTCAAAGCATAAAACCTGTGGGTGCTTCACTTGATCAAGTATTATTGAAGGTATTTTGCCTATCCTTGGAGGGAAAAACAAGGGAGTGATATATGAGCCTCCCGAGACATGTGGAAAATGCGTATCATAGTTGGGCCAATCTGCGGAAGGCATTTCTGGAGAAATATTTTCCGGCCTGCAGAATGTCGTTAATGAGGAAGGAGATCTATTCAACATGACAAGATTACGACGAGTCACTCTATAACTATTAGAACAACTTCCAAGACTTATTATCCAGATGCCCCCACCATCAGATACCTAATGAGCAACTAGTGTAGTATTTTTATGATGGACTGAAAGGTCAAGATAAGGGTATGCTAGATGCGGCATCGGGAGGTTCCTTGATTGATCTTACAGCTTCGGAGGCATAGGATTTGATCAAGAAGATGGCCTTGAATCATCAGTCGGATATTGTTAGAGAAACCAGAGCAGTACATGAGTTGGGAGCTTCGACAAACCAATCAAGGAGAATGGAGAATGTGGAGTCTAAGGTTGACTCTTTGGAGAGCAAAGTGACCTCATAGTTTTCCTTCATCACTGCAGAACTGAAGAACATGAATGTGCATTGCCCAACACCTTCCATGGATCTTATTGCACCTAGTTGTGATACTTGTGGGTCAGTAATGCACATATCTAGTGTCTGCCCAGGTCAATATGATGAGGTGTTCGTTGTATATCAGGGTCAAACCAATAAAAAATGGGACCACTATTCGAACACCTGTAATGAGGGATGGAAGATGAATCCCAGGCTTAGTTGGAGGAATGAGGGAGGAAGTGGACCGAATAGATTTCAACAAGGTGGAGGAGTTGGTACTTATACAAACCAGTTCCATAACCAACAATAAGCTTTGACTGTTCCACCAAAAGAGGACACCAACCAACTTCTGCATAATATGATGGCCCTGATTAAGGAAGAAAGGACTTCAAACAACAACCAGATTAATGCAATAGCCTCTCTCATTCAACAGGATTCCTCTAAAACCACTGCTAGGTTTAATGTTCTGGAAAAGAGAATGGAGCAATAGAAGATGAAAGCTGAGAACATCAATTCCTACGTCACCCAATTGTCCAACAGCATGAAGCAAGAAGCAGTGGAGCTATTCCCTCCAATACCATTATGAATCCCAAAAGTTTGAATGCCATAGCTCTCCGCAGTTGGAAACAAGTGAGGTTTAGAAATCAAATTGAGGGAGAAGATGAAGAGGAGAATGAGAATAGAGGATTGTCTTTAATAACTGAGAGAGATAAGAAGTCTGAAAGTTTAAAGGAAAGAACAATCTTGACTGAAAAGGAGTCAACACAATTGAAGAGCAAGGAAGCAAATTCAGATACCAACCAGGAATCAAGCAAGCAAGGAGCCCAAAAAGCAACCAACAAGGAGGTAAGTATAAAAGACCTTCCTTTTTCCAATTCATATTTGCTTAGCAAAAGGATGACTAATTGTAAACATGAAAAAGATGTCATTGACTTGTTTAGGAAAGTCGAAGTCAACATCCCTTTGCTTGATCTAGTGAAAAGGGTTTCTACCTACGCTAAATATCTTAAGGACTTGTGCACTAACAAAAGAAAGTTTAGGCCTAATGAGAGAGTACAAGTTAGCTCAAACATGTCTGCACTTTTCAAACCCCAAATACCCTTTAAGTGCCAAGACCCTGGAGCTTTCACCATTCCGTGCATAATGGGAAAAGTTACCATAGGAGGAAACTTGCTAGATCTAGGGCTGACATCAATGTGATGCCTAAGTTAGTCTATGCATCATTAGGAGTTAGGAGTCTAAAGCCTACATCTGTAGTGTTGCAATTGGCTGATAGGTCTCTTAGGCATCCGGTGGGGATCATAGAAAGACATTTTGGTCCAAGTAAAGGGGTTTGTTTTTTCTAGTTGATTTTTATATACTTGACATGTCTTCTAAAGTTATACAGGACACTACCTTTATTCTCAGTAGACCCTTCTTAAGGACTACTAGTACTATGATTAGCATGAAAGAAAGTACAATCACCATGGAGGTAGGAGATCAACAAGTGAGTTTTAACATGTATGAAGCTATGAAACACCCCCATGAGGATTATTCGCTCTTAGGAGTTAACATATTTGATATTGTCATTGATGATGCATGCTTTGGGTTTGAACTCCAACATGTTTACTCTAACTCTACAATGAACCCATTGAATGCCTTCATTGTCACTTATGGCCCTTTGGAAGAAGGGTTTCTTGCTAATGTTTCAGGTGAATCGAGAAATGTGGACGTTAACACTGAAGTGGCTTATGGTCAAGTCATCTCACCACAGCATGACTATCTATCAAACGTTCACCAGGAGACCCAGGATCCTCCATAATCATCAGGTCGTTTCTCCTCCTTCACTTACTACTTACTTTTGTTCTGTGATTGAATATGATATTGTGGATGCATTAGTATGTTGAATAAGTGTGGGGGAGAAACCAATTCAGTAGGACTTAGGTTTAGTTTTCAGTTTTTGTAGTTTCAAATCAATAATTCCTCTACCTTTTATGTTCGTTGTGTTTTTGGTTTGATGCATGATACATCTTCCATGTTTAAGAAATTTGATGCAATTGATTGGGTTGCACTTTGCTCTCTGATGTCTAAAAGCTTTGTCTATGAATTCTGACTGAAGTGAGTATCCACTTGAGTCTTTTGGTAGTCAAGTTTTTCATTTCTGTCTTTGTTTGTTTCCCTTTCGGGTAACTTTCATTGTGACGTGAAGTCCTTGTCACCGCAGCGAACTTACCTTGTTTTCTTTCTTGTTGCTCTCGGGAAAATTTTGTCGCAGCAAAAAATTCCTTAAAAATCTCTCAGGTAAATTCGTCGCGGCGTGAATTAATTCTGTTGCCGCTGTGAACAACTTTGGGCAACCTTTGTCGCGGGGAACAAACCTTATTTATTTATTTTCCTCTTGGGTTTATTTCATCGTGACGTGCATTCCAAGTTGCCGCTGCGAACTTCCTAGAATTCTTCTTTATTCCTTTCGGGTTAATTTCGCCATGGTGTGAGTTCATGTCGCCGCGGCGAAACATCACTATTTTACTTTATTTTGCGACTAGGGTTAACTTTACCGTGGTGAAAGTTCAATTTGTGCTAAATTAACGCAGTGAAATTACCCTTCCACCCTTATTTTCTCTTAACCCTTCGTCTTCCATTTGTCCTTTATTGTAATTTTCATTTAAAAACCTATATAAACCCCCGACCCCCTTCTTCTTTGTCTCTTCTCCTTTATTTTGTTCTAGCGACGAGGATAAATCATTTTTTTTATTTTTTTTTTTCACACGAAAAAATCCCAAACTTCCGAAATTCATAACTCTTAATCCCGAACTCCAATTTTGACAAACTTAGTCTCTATAGAAAGCTTAAAGGAAGCTCTACATCTTCCACGAAGGACATAAACATCAATTCGACTCCTAAGGGAGTCCATTTTCTGGTCAAAGATACTATCCTCTAATAATCATGCTAAAACCACAATATAAACTTGTAAAAATCATAACTTATTATTCCGATATCGAAAAATTGCATACTTTATATCGAAATAAAGATCAAAGCAAATCCTTCAATTTTCATGAAGAACATCAAAGCTAAATTGTTGGACCCCACCCCCCACCCGTAGGTGTTTGCAGGTTATACTGCGGCGAGTGTTTGCGGGTTATACCGCGACATCCAACCTTAATCAGTATTGTCCTCTTTGGTCATGGGTGAGCCACGGCTCGAACCCATGACCTCAAGGTTTTATAGCTTCCACATGCTCGCCTCTTACCATTTGGCTAGTACCATAAATGTTGGGACTCGATCCGGGAATCGGATCCCAACCGAACGAAGGAAGCGGAATAAGATGGAAACGAAAATTTCGGATCGGAAGGGAAACGGAAATATCGGATCGAAAACAAAATGCGGAAGCCAAAAACGGAATCCGAAGCGAATCGGAAGCAAATCGGAAAGCGGAAGCAATAACTAATCAAATCAAACGAATAGATTTTAACTAATCAAATTAAACGAATAGATTTCGAAGCGAAACGAAATCAAGCAAAACGCATCCGACATCCGGAAACAATAATCAAAGAAAACTTATCGAATGATCATAGTCGCGTTGGAAACCCTAAGACGTTCCAAAATCCGGTATAATTTTTTTTTCTTTTCTATTCCATCTCTTATGACCATTTATCGAACTCATACAAAGAAATCTTATATCCTTTTTCTTGGAAATTCTTTCTCATGCAAACTCTCAAAACTAACCATATTCTTACACATTGGTATTAATCCCAAAAAAAATCATATTCATCCTAATTTTTATCGAAATTTCGGCAGCATAACGGCTGGCTTTTCCTAACCCAAACCTGCAAGGGTAAAGAAATACACTTCTAAATGCCATACAGATCTCAGAATCATCGAACTCTCCCGTCCGGAATCCAAACACCAGCAAAACGCAAACCTACATCTAATACTTCCATAATTCTCAATTCAATACCAAACTCATAATTCAATCAAGTTCCCATATCAATAATACATATATATTCCCAAATTATCCATAATTTCATATACAAATTTCACAATCATTCACAATTCTCAACTTTATACACAAATACATTTTTCCCAAACTTATCTAAAGTCATAAACATATTCATACTCAAGATCCAAATTACTTAAAAGCTAACGTATTCAAATGTCGAAACTGACGTCTTCACATTCTTTCATCCGATCTCCTGCTCGAAACCTGGAGATGGGGATGAAAGGGGGTGAGCTCGGAAGCTCGTGGATAACACATTTATAAATTGACAAATAAGCCGAAATCATTTTTTCATAATCTTTCGCCAAAAGGGCTAATTTTTCAAACTTTACAAATTTTCAAACAATTTCCTCAAACCTTTTTATATATATATATATTTTTCAAACTTTTCATAATAATCTCACTTTTTCTCGTTTTTTTTTCAAACTTCTCGAATTTTTCATAAACATGAATGCAACATTCAGAGACAAAATTGAAAAAACATAACATATCAGAATGGTCTGGCTAGGTCCAAACAGAACGTGCACAGAACGTACTACACTTTCCCGCATAGCGGTCCAATGTAGCCGTGAGGGAGTCCGAAATCGGAGCTCCGTGCCACTAGCGGGCAGCCGGGAAAAGGCTATACACATAGAGACAGCGCTGACTCACCAAAGGACCTACCGAACCCACATAACACATATCGAAAACGGAAATTCAAATTGCCCGAAGGCACTTTCCAAAATTTTACTTTTCTAACATTATTTCATCAACTTAAAACAATCTCACAAATTCACACATATCACATAATTCAATTAATTCAATCAATCAATAATTGCAACAATATGCATAATTTGTCAATGCATACACAACAAATGCATTTTCAGAAATTTCTATCAATTTATCAAATCAGCTTTTAATAATTTTTCAGAAAACCTTCGGAAATCAAAATTTCAAACTTTTAATCAATTCGTATTTTCAAACATTTACAAACAATAATTTATCAAAATCCAAACTTTTGCTTTCTTTCATTTTTGAAAATTCGTATATTGCCTATAAATCAAAATATAAATAGGCTACCCACCTCGAATTATTGCGTAAACTTGATCCTAGCTCCAATTTGATCCTCGCTTCTTTCCTTCATTCAATTAAAATGACCTAAGCCATAATCATTCAATTTCATCATTATAATTTGCATAATTCTCAAAATTAACTATCGGAAATTCATAATTATCATATTTCCAAGCTATTTCAATCTCCAATTTTGAAAATTCCCAATTTTCAAAATTGGCCTAAACCAATACACCCAAATTCAATCTCATAAATAACTCAATTTTCAAAACTAACTTCACAATTCATCAATTCACATTAATTCCAAAATATCTACACCACCAATTTCAAAAATCCCCAATTTTCAAAATTGGCCTAAACTAACACCCAAATTAATTTCTTCAAAATTAATTCCATATTTCATCAATTCATGCTATTTTTGATGATTCTACACCTTTAATTCACAAAATTTGGGAAAACCCTCAAATCTCTAATTTGGCCTCAACCCCCAATTCATAATTTTTCAAATTAAATTTCACCTAAAGCATAAACATCAAAATTAATTTAGGATATCTCAAATTCATCACTAATTCAAGCAATCTAAATCATCAATTTTAAAAACCCCCAAATTTTACTATTCATCATCTTCCTCACTAAGCTTTCTCTCTCTAAAATCTTCCATAACCAAAATTAACTCATCAATCACAAAATAAAACTCATAGCACATAAACCCACATCATTTCTAATTAATCTAAACCAAAAACTTAACCAAAACTCAAAATCCAAATTTTTCTCTTACCTCTTTTCTTCTTCATTTTCGAAAATTCTTGGTTCCCAAAGCAAGCTTTCTTCTTCTTCCCTCCTTTTTCCTTGAAAACAACTCAAAACTCAAGCTAAAAGTCCCATAAACTTCGAAAATTCACTTTCTCTCTCTTCCTCTCCATATACGAAACTTCCACTCTCTTCTTCTTCTTTTATTTCTTTCTTCTCTTCTTCTAAAATTGATTTTCACTCTTTTCATTCCCTTCTTTTAATTTTCCAGACTCTTCCATACACGACAACTCATCACATTAAGCCATGTCATTTAAAATTGATGAAAAGACTAAAATGCCCTTGTCATGTTACTTTAAGTCATGTTCACTTGCGGGTCTGATTCGCACTATCAATTTGGAGGAATTTGTCAAAACTTCCTTCTAGAGAAATGTTCCTCTCAATCATACGAATCCAACGCCACTGACCGTGCTCAATTCGGAGCACTACATCAAAAGTTATGCGCAAAATAGTTCAGGAATATCCACATTCTAACATATTTTCCATGTACGTTATTTCCGTCCAAAAGTTCACATTCTTAATCCCAGAATTGAAACTCGATGTCTTCATAACAATTGTAGCCTTATGTCTCTAGTTTAATTCAAAATAAGAATCGTCTCATTTCGATTCCCATATCAAAAGTTATACTCAAAATACTCTCAGGTGTTCCTAACCCAAAAATTTCACCCTAATCCGAACTTAAATTCAGAAATTAAAAGTCTTAGGGGCAAAATTGACATTTCATGTCTTCATATGATTTGTATCCCCTTTTCTTATCTTTATTTCGCCTTAAGAATCACTTCAATCGGATCTCTACAGATCCCGAATTTCACAAAACACTGAACTATGCTTGGAAAATTTCCCGACTCACTTTGATTAAATTAATCTCTATTAATTTAATCTCACAAATTCACAAATTTCTGTGAGGATGTAGATAATTGTCTTAGGAATCCAACGCCGCAAGAATCAACTCAATCGGATATCGGACGAAAAAAATATGAGCAAAACAGTGAACAAAGGTCGGATTAGAGGAGGAAGCAAGAAAACTGAAGAAGCAAAACGACGTCGTATTAGGGCGAGGATAGGGCACGGTCACTACGGCGACGCGGACGTCGCCCTAGCGACGCGGGCAAAAATGCTCACCATCGCTACGACGATGCGCGTCGCCGTAGCGACGGCGGCGCTGAACGTTCGTCATCGCTATGGCGATACGCGTCGCCCTAGTGACGGGGATAAATCATTTTCTATTTCTATTTTTTTTTCCCGTAAACTTCCAAAATTCATAACTTTTAATTCCGAACTCCGATTTTGACAAACTTAGTCTCTATAGAAAGCTTAAAGAAAGCTCTACATCTTTCACGAAGGACATAAAACTTAATTCGACTCCTTCGGAAGTCCATTTTTCGGTCAAAGATACTATCCTCTATACAAACTTGTAAAAATCATAACTTATCATTCCGAGATCGAAAAATTGCATACTTTATATCGAAATAAAGATCAAAACAAACCCTTCAATTTTCATGAAGAACATCAAAACTCAATTAACCTCTAACTAGGTTAATTTGTCAGTCAAAGATTCAGTCATCATAATTAAAGTCAAAAGTCAACCTTATCACACATAAACTTTGGTGATCATAACTTTTACTCCCAATATCGAAAAATTGCAAACTTTATGTCTACAAAAAGCTCTTAACATAATCTACAAGTTTCATGTAGATCATTTTATCAAATTTTGCCTCAAACAAAAGTCAACTCTCAAAGTCAAACATTCTCTCTCCAGAAAGTCAAACTTTCTAATTTCTTCAAATTTTCACACTTTTTCTTTTTAATTCTTGTTTTTCAACTCTAATTAAATCAACTCATCCACTTGATCATTCATCTTACTAAATCAAATTGTCACTCAAGGTTCGGGGTCCAACATAAATTAACCTCTAACTAGGTTAATTTCTCAGTCAAAGATTCAGTCATAATTAAAGTCAAAAGTCAACTCTATCACACATAAACCTTGACTGATCATAACTTTCACTCCCGATATCGAAAAATTGCAAACTTTATAGATACAGAAAGCTCTTAACATAATCTACAAGTTTTATGTAGATCATTTTCTCAAATTTTGACTAAATCAAAAGTCAACTTTCAAAGGCCAAAAAGTCAACTATTTCACAATTTTTCATATTTTCACTCTTTCTCTTTTTATTCATGATTTTCAACTTAATTTCAATCAACTCATCCACTTAATTTCATAAACCACACCAATCCACTCAAAACCCCAAAGATATCAAAATCACATCATTTCTTTTCTTATCAATATCCTTTAATTTTAAGACATCTCTTATACAAGACATACACAAAGCACTCCTTAAATTTTATTTTCATAATTCAAATTTTACTCAAAGATCGGGGTCCAACATTTTAGTTTGCATTTCATGACATATAGGCTAGCTTAGGTCCATTCCATTAGGTTTCGATTAAGTGAAACGACCCGAGGTTGCAATCTATATTGCAATCCTTGGATTATATTTTTGATTTGACCTTCAAGGGTAAGCACTAAGGCTTGGATCAAACTTCTCTTCCCTTTGATCCCAAATTATTATTGCTTATGCCTTTCGGATAATGATTCTATTGATTATCTATTTTTTGAGTGTTCTTACTAAAAAAGCAGTGTGGTTACATTCTCCAAACCATTTTCATATCCATTTTCCTAACCTGATAATGTTTCAGCCATCTCTAATTGGTTTAGCCATCCCTCAAACCACAAAAAATTAACCTTAGCCTGTTTACCATTTTTCTTTTTATTATTGTTTATAATCTTCGGTCTGAAAGAAACCACAAAACCTTTAAAGATATAGTCTTGAATGTTGGGAGCATTAACACTAGAGTGGTTTTTCAAGTTATAGAACATCTTAGTTTAAACATCGAGGGAAGTTGGTATGGTCTGTTTAGTTTTTTCTTTAATGTTTTTTTTACAAGTTTTCGATCCAGTTCAGGGCAGTTTGGAGGTCTCAAGAGGTGATACAACTCACCAAGGCAATGGAGACTTGAGGATGCCAATGGGTCCAATTACAAGGTCACGCTCCAACAAGCTTAAAGCACAATTTCAGATTTATGTACAAGCTTTTGTTTCACAAGAACTTCAAGAAGTTTTGTTGACCAAGCTTGGGGAAAAGCTTAGGAAGACACCTAAGTGTGTGTGCACATTGGAGGCATCAAATCAAGAGGGCTAACACTTAGCCAATTTTCACAAGCACAAGTCTAATCAATGGGCTTGAGCTTATTTTATCTTATAAAGGGCATGTGGACTTCTTTTAGGCTTTTTCATGGGCTGGTTTGCATTAAGTGTGCATGTGCTTTATTAAAAAGTCATGTGCATGTTTTATTTTAAGGAACCAAGCTTGTGGGCCTAGTTTAAAGCCCAATTCGCCCTTTTAAGTTAGTCTTCTATTTTGTGGTTTTCTTATCCTATTTGTACAAGGACTAGTCAATTTTAATTAGTTTTGAAGCCCAAATCCATGTGGGATTTATTCTTGGGCGATTTGTTTCAAGAAGGCCTTTTGATATTTTGGGCTTTCTTTAGGGTTTTAGGTTATCTTTGTTAGGGTTTACATTGCAAAGGGTATTTAAACCCTTGCTTTAGCCATGAACACGAGTTTTGGAGAGATCAATAAAATTAGAAAGCATTCTTTAAGAGAGAATTGAGATTCTTTCTTGTTTTATCTTAAGGATTGATTCAACTTATCAAGTAAGTTCTAACTTGTGGCGTTAATTCAATTCCTACAATCCTATACTCTTTGTTACCAATTCCTTGCTGTTTTGGGGGTGATTGATTGAATTTAGTTTTGGGAACAATCATTGAAACGGAGGTGATCTAGACATTGATTCTAGGATGTTGCCGTATCATCTTTGGTATCAGAACCTAGGTTTTAAATTCAATCTTTATCTTTAATTTTCTGTTTTTTCTTGATTATTATAGTTAGTTCATCATTAAAATTCGAAAAAAAAGAAGAAAGAAAGAAAGAAAAAGAAGAAAAGAAAGAAAGAAAGAAGTAAAAAAAAAAGAAAATCAAGATTGTGAATCTTTGTGAGTTCGAGTTGATTTGCTTGCAAGATTCATCAAAAACGAATCTGATCATTCAAGAATTCTTTAATTTCGTTTCTTTATTATTCAAGATTCTTCAAGAACACATCCTTCATTAAAGAAACTCATCCAGACTTGTTTTCTTGCACCAACAAACACTTTCTTGTTTCAAGATTTACGTTCTTTGCTCAAAACGTGTCTTTGATATAATTGCTTATCTTTAAGTTCTTGAGTAATTGGGGCAGATTGGAATGTTCTTGTTAATTTGGGTTTAGGGTTGAGTTTAATTCCTAGTTTCGTCTTTTCTTCAATTCTTTGGTTGTTTTGTTTGTTTGTTGTCCTTTTTGTTTCCTTTACACTTGAATTGAGTAATCTTGTTTCATATTGCTCAATTGGTACCAAAAATCGTTCACATACGTTTTCTCCATCTAGTATGTGTTTATTTTCGTCTTCATTGTTTTCTTTACATTAAATTGCATCTAGCTTTGTGTTTTTCTTCCTTTATTTAGGTATTCGTTGCTTTCCTTTTGAATTACATTGCTGTTGTGTTTATTTGGTTGGTAGTGATTGATCCGGACAAGTAAAACTGTGCTAGAATCTAAAGTGGTAAAAGGCAAGAGTGTGTAAGCTCATTTGAGGGTAAAAGCCATCTTCTTGAGTGAAACACGAGGGTATCCAATCTGATTTAGAGAGAAACACGTGAGGGAGTGTGTGAGGAACTATTCTAACGTGTTTTTGCAGGTTTTACATCATGGCCAATTCAAAGGATAGTAAAGGTAGTGACAAGGATGAAAAGAATAGTGAGGCTGATCAACACACATTCTTTACTTTGGAGGCTATGCAACATCAATTCCAAAGGATTGAGAACATGTTCAGGGATGTCAGTGATAATTTTGATAGACAAGATCAAGTCATTAGGAATTTACAACTAGAGGCTTCATCTAATGGTGCAACAAGAAGATTGGCATAGGGCCAGATTTGGTGGAAGAGGGGGACGGAATGATAGAGGAAGAGGAAGAGGTTATAGAGGCCGAGACAATGGAAGGGGAGAAGACAGGGTCGAGCGTGTGGATAGAAACTTGGGCAGTATCAAGATGAAAATACCATCTTTCCAAGGTAAGAATGATCCAGAAGCTTACTTAGAATGGGAAAGAAAGGTGGAGATGATTTTTGAATGCCATAACTATTCTGAGGAGAAGAAGGTGAAGCTTGTTGTCGTGGAATTTCATGATTATGCACTTATTTGGTGGGATCAGCTTGTTTTGAACAAAAGAAGGAATGGAGAGGATCCTATTGATACTTGGGCTGAAATGAAGAGGGTCATGAAGAAGAGGTTTGTGCCTAGTTACTTCTATAGGGAGCTCCATCAAAGGCTCCAAACCTTGAGACAAGGCACCAAAAGTGTAGAAGAGTACCATAAGGAGATGGAGATAGCCATGATTAGGGCTAATGTAGAAGAAGAAAGAGAAGCCACCATGGCACATTTCTTGGCTGGTTTGAACAAAGACATTGCCAATGTTATTGAATTGCACCATTATGTGGAGTTAGAGGAGATGGTGAATATGGCCATGAAGGTGGAGAGGCAACTCAAGTACAAAAGCTCCAACAAGGCTTCTTACCCAAGCTCTACTACAAATTGGAACTCGAAATGGTCCAAGAAAAATGAGAAGGACAAAGACAAGCTAAATGAAGAGAAGAACAAGGCAGATCCAAAAGGTACTTTTAAAAATCCAAGTTCTTCTAGTTCCAATTATGAAAAGCATAGGACTATTAAATGCTTTAAATGTCTTGGTGTTGGTCATATTGCTTCTCAATGCCCAAACAAGAAAACAATGTTTGTGAAAGGAGGAGAAGTCAGGTCGAGGAGGAAGAAGATGATTTGACTTCCATGCCCGAGTTGGAAGATTGTTCTGATGTGGAAGTTGAGGATGCACCTAGGGGTGAATTACTTGTTACTAGGCGAGTTTTGAATGCTCAAGTGAAGGAAGATGGAATTGAGCAAAGGTAAAATATTTTTCATTCCAGATGCCTAGTGAATGAGAAGATTTGTAGCCTTTGATCATTGATGGGGAAGCTGCACTAATGTGGCTAGTACATTGATGGTAGAAAACTCGGGTTGGAGTGCTTGAAACACCCTAGGTCAGATAGACTACCATGGCTGAATGACATGGAGAAATCAAGGTAAATAAACAAGTCCTCATCTTTCTCCATTGGAAAGTATTCGATCAAGTACTTTGTGATGTTGTACTATGCATGCTTGTCATTTATTGCTCGATCGACCTTGGCAATATGATAGAAAAGTGTTACATGATGGTTTTAAGAATAGGTATTCATTTACTATGAGAGATCAGAAATTTGTTCTTGCTCCATTGGCACCAAAAGAGGTATATGAGGACCAAATGCAATTAAAAAGGAGTATGGAGGGATGCAACAAAGACAGGACAAAAAACTTCAAGAAAAGCATGACAATACAAAATTGAGGGAAGGTTGAGAACCTTGCAAAAGGGGAGCAAAATCTAAATCAAAAGAAAAGATGAAAGTGAGGCCGAGAGTGAGAGAAGAAAAGTGGGAAAGAGGCCTCAAAAGAAATTCAATTAAAAGGCCCAAATGAGAGAGAGGGTAGAAAGAAACAAAACTTCTATGCAAAATGAGAGATGTAAGGGTTGCTTATGTGGAAAGGAGATGTTTGTTTGTACTTTTTGTACAAGCAAGCTTATTTTAATGAATCGACCTTTACCCTTGTTTGCCTAGTAGTGTTGTTTCTCTTTGCAGAGTATGGAGATGTTTTCCCGAGGAGTTGCCTAAGGAATTGCCGCCTATTAGAGGAATAGAACATCGATTGACTTCATGCCTGGGCGCAGATTCCAAATAGACCAACTTATAGGGCTAATCCTCAAGAAACTAAGGAACCCAAAAGCAAGTGGAAGAATTGCTACAAAAGGGACACATCGGGAGAGTCTTAGTCCTGTGCCGTGCAAAGTGATATTGGTTCCAAAGAAGGATGGGAGTTGGAGCATGTGTGGATTGCAGAGTCATTAACAAGATAACAGTAAAGTATCGCCATCCTATACCTAGATTGGATGATATGATTGATGAATTGCATGGTGCATGCGTGTTTACCAAAATTGATCTTATGAGTGGTTACCATCAGATTAGAATGAAAATTGGTGATGAATGGAAAACTGCTTTAAAAATAAAACATGGTTTATATGAGTGGCTTGTGATGCCTTTTGTCTTAACTAATGCTCCTAGTACATTTATGCGTTTGATGAATCATGTTTTGAGGTCATTTATTGGTAAGTTTGTTGTGGTATATTTTGATGACATATTGATCTATAGCAAAAGCATTAATGAGCATATTGAGCATCTTAGGCTTGTGTTAGATGCACTTAGGATAGAAAAGTTGTATGCTAAGTTAAAGAAGTGTACATTTTGCATGGATCGTGTCATATTTCTTGGTTATGTTGTTTCTTCTAATGGAATTGAGGTGGACCAAGAAAAGGTCAAGGCAATTAGGGAGTGGCCGAGACCTACAAGTGTTACTCAGTGAGATCTTTTCATGGACTTGCTAGTTTCTATAGGAGGTTTGTGAAAGATTTTAGTTCCATTGCAGCTCCATTGACCGAGATTGTTAAAAGGAGGTAGGATTTAAGTGGGAGAGGCGCAGAAATTGCTTTTAACACTTTGAAAGAAAAACTTTGTTCGCACCTATTTTGAGTTTACTGATTTTCTTCTACTTTTGAGATTGAATATGATGCCTCTGGGATAGGTATTGGTCTTTGTTTTATTGTAGGAAGGCGCCCCATTGCCTATTTTAGTGAGAAGTTGAATGGTGCTCAAATGAAGTATTCCACTTATGACAAGGAGCTATATGCATTGGTAAGAGCTCTACAAACTTGGCAACATTATCTATGGCCAAAGGAATTCGTGATTCACACTGATCATGAGAGTTTGAAGCATCTTAAGGGCCAAGGTAAGTTAAATAAAAGACATGCTAAGTGGTTGGAGTTTATAGAGACATTCCCATATGTTGTGAAATACAAGCAAGGTAAAGAAAATGTGATCGCTGATGCATTGTCTAAGAGGTATGCTCTAATCTCTTCTCTTAGTTCTAAGTTGATTGGGTTTGAGTATATAAAAGATTTGTACAAATCAGATTCTGACTTTGCTAATGTGTATGATGCATGTGAACAAATTGCTTTTCAAAAGTTTTATAGGAATGATGGATATTTGTTTAGAGATAATAAACTATGTATTCCTACTTGTTCTATGCGTGAGATGCTTGCTAGGAGTCTCATGATGGAGGTTTAATGGGACATTTGGTATTGCTAAAACACTTGACATATTACAGAGCATTTTATTGGCCTAACATGAAAAAGGATGTTGAAAGAGTTTGTTCTAGTTGTGTAGCGTGTAGGCAAGCCAAGTCCAAGGTGCAACCACATGGGTTGTACACGCCTCTACCTGTCCCTATTAGTCCTTGGATTGATATATCTATGGATTTTGTGTTAGGATTGCCTAGGACTAGGAAAGGACGTGATAACATCTTTTTGTAGTTGATCGATTTAGTAAAATGGCTCATTTTATTGCATGTCATAAATCGATGATGCTACACATGTTGCTGATTTGTTTTTAGGGATGTTGTTAGATTGCATGGCATTCCTAGAACCATTGTTTCAGATAGGGATTCTAAGTTTTAAGTCACTTTTGGCGTGTTCTATGGAATAAATTGGGAACAAAGCTTTTGTTTTCTACAACTTGTCATCACCAAATGATGGACAAACTGAAGTGGTTAATAGAACCTTAGGATCTTTATTGCAAGGTTGTGTGGGTAAAATTTGAAAGCTTGGGAAGATTGTTTGTCTTTGATTGAGTTTGCATATAATAGAAGCATTCATTCTTCTATGTGTTATTCTCCATTTGAGATTGTGTATGATTTTAACCCATTAACTCTATTGGATTTGTTGCCTTTACCCTTGAATGAGATTGTTAATGTAGATGGGCAGCAAAGGGCGAATTGGTTAAAACAATACATGAGAAAGCTAGGCAGCACATCGAGGAAAAGAATAAGAAGTATGCTCAAAGAGCCAATTAAGGCGTAGGGAGATGAAGTTTGAACCGGAGATTGGGTTTGGGTGCACTTCAGAAGGAGAGATTTCCTAAACAAAGGAAGTCCAAGCTTGATCCTAAAGGGATGGTCCTTTTCAAGTGCTTGAACGCATGAATGACAATGCCTATAGGTGGATTTGCCAGAGAGTATAGTGTTAGTGCTACTTTTAATGTTTCTGATTTATCTCCCTTTGATAATGTAGGTCTTGATTCGAGGATGAATCCTTTTGAGGAGGGAGGGAATGATACAACTCACCAAGGCAATGGAGACTTGAGGATGCCAATGGGTCCAATTATAAGGTCACGCTCCAACAAGCTTAAAGCACAATTTCAGATTTATGTACAAGCTTTTGTTTCACAAGAACTTCAAGAAGTTTTGTTGATCAAGCTTGGGAAAAACTTAGAAGACACCTAAGTGTGTGTGCACATTGGAGGCATCAAATCAAGAGGGCTAACACTTAGCCAATTTTCACAAGCACAAGTCTAATCAATGGGCTTGAGCTTATTTTATCTTATAAAGGGCATGTGGACTTCTTTTAGGCTTTTTCATGGGCTGGTTTGCATTAAGTGTGCATGTGCTTTATTAAAAAAGTCATGTGCATGTTTTATTTTAAGGAACCAAGCTTATGGGCCTAGTTTAAAAGCCCAATTCGCCCCTCTTAAGTTAGTCTTCTATTTTGTGGTTTTCTTATCCTATTTGTACAAGGACTAGTCAATTTTAATTAGTTTTGAAGCCCAAATCCATGTGGGATTTATTCTTGGGCAGATTTGTTTCAAGAAGGCCTTTTTGATATTTTGGGCTTTCTTTAGGGTTTTTAGGTTATCTTTGTTAGGGTTTACATTGCAAAGGGTATTTAAACCCTTGCTTTAGCCATGAACACGAGTTTTGGAGAGATCAATAAAATTAGAAAGCATTCTTTAAGAGAGAATTGAGATTCTTGCTTGTTTTACCTTAAGGATTGATTCAACTTATCAAGTAAGTTCTAACTTATGGCGTTAATTCAATTCCTACAATCTTATACTCTTTGTTACCAATTCCTTATTGTTTTGGAGGTGAAGGGTCTTGTTAGATTGATTGAATTTAGGTTTGGGAGCAATCATTGAAACGAAGGTGATCTAGACATTGATTCTAGGTTGTTGCCGTATCAAGAGGAGACGATTCCTTTGAAGATTCTCCTCCTCCTCCTGGTTTTCCTTTAAAGCCTCAATGTTTTGATTGCAATGAAGACCTTCTTTATTTCCAGCAGAGTAGGATATCCAACACCAACTTAGAAGTTTCAACTCAAGGCCCGTTTAGGGTTAAATATGTGAAGATTTCACCTTGATTGTTTATGGTTTTGTTTGGTTGCCAGATTGCTTTTCTGGTTCAACTTATTAGTGTGTTTTGTCTGGTTCTGTTAATGTCTTCCCATTGCAGTTTTTTCCAAGGATTTCTTTAGGTGGAAGGCTTGTTTAGGTCGTGGTTGTAGTATTTTCTACTGCGTTGTGCATATTTAGTTTCCTAGTTTTATTCCTTTATTTAGCTTCCGTTGTAGAGGCTTTTTTTGTTTTCTTTGTTTCTGTTTGTTTAGTTTGGTTTCAGTAGTGAGACTTGCTTTCTTGGGCAGTCACCTGTTTTATACAAAACTCTTTTCCTTTTGATTAATCAAATTTACTAATTTATAAAAAAACTAACAATAACATAACTCTAAGCCTATACACATGATAATCATCCAAGAAACACTTAAAAACACACTTAAACTCCTAGAAAACATAATATAATCTACACCTATCAACATCCCCAGACTTAAAAGTTTGCTTTTCCTCAAGAAAAAAAATAAAAACACAATCTGACAAAATACATAAACATATATTCATGCAACAATATGATAATGGTACAAAGGCAAAAAATCTCATGAACTAAACCTCAAACATCAGCCACTTAAAATATGCCAACATACTAACTTATTCCTTTCATGTTTAAGTTCTTTGATTTGAATATACATATTAATAAAAATATTAACACCCTATTCAAACACCTATGACACTTGTAAGCATACATTTATTATTATTATTAATTAATCAAAAAGGCAAACTATCACTAAGTAACCTTTCATGAAAATTCCTACTATTGTTAAAAGATTAGTAAGTTTATTTATTGAACCACCATTTTTTAATTTTCTTTAACTTTAACCTAGTATTTTGATGCACAAGTAAACATTTTATTGTGAATGTGCTTGTTCACTCAACTAAGCTATGTTTTTTGTTATTTAACTTGATTGGAGTGTCATTATAGCCTTTTGACTCCAAGACAAACATTTTGTTGTGAATGTCCCCAGTTATTCAGCTACATCATTTCTTAACTAGCTACTAGGTTTATTTTTAACCTAATTTTTTCAGAAAGGGTCAGTGGAATTTTTTAACACACTTTTTAAATTTTTTTTAGCTTACCTTAATTATTTTAGTCAATCATTTTCATGAAAGGTCACTAGTAATGTTAACCAATTTAATTGACTAGTAATGTTAACCAATTTAATTGACATGTATACCACAAATTTCCTAAAGTGAAGAATATATGTCATATGCTAATTAATATGCATATTCATCTAAAGATACATAAAACATAAAATTCATAAATAAATATGCCTTTACAAATCAAATGATCATGTTCAAAGCTAAACTAATTCCACAAAATTGTTACCATTGACTGACACATTCACACAATTCATACATATACAACAAGATGTTGACACAATGTCAATCTTAATCCAAAAAACTAAGACAATATGATATGCAAAATTCACATGCACATGACATGCCAATGCACCAAACGTTCCCACACTTAGACAAAACATTGTCTAATATGAGAAACCAAACAATACACATAAAAATAAAAAAGAAATAACAACACAAAAATTTTAAAGTAAGAACCACTTATAGAGATGGAGGCAGTGATGGTATGGATAACGGAATTTGGAGATTCTTCAGGCTATGAAGATCAAACAATCCAATTCTGCTGGGCCCCGTTTCTGGAACCCAATCTCGGAACAAAATACCATCATACATAAGCGTGGTTGTAATCTTTTCTTACTCTGATACCAAACATGATGAGCCCCGTTTTCGGAGTCCAACCATTGAACCATAAGCGTTAGCGTAATCCAAAGAAAACGTGAAGCTTAAAGTCTCATACCATTTCTATGTTCCTTTTTCCATAACACTTCTCACTTCTATATATATATATATAACAACAATTCACAATCAAAATATTCATATCAAATCGATAACTTCCTCAAGTATACTGAATTTCTACTCAATCTGATCCATATATGCAAATGCATACTTCCATTTAACATCATCCATACATAATTTATAATTCCTTAACATCAATCAATAGAGTTTTACAAGCTCTAAAGGCATACCAAGCCACAATACAATGTCAATATCGAAATTCGAATATACAAAATATACAACTCCCAAAATTCTCAACAACAATATAACTTAAAAACAATACAATATGTACACATACAAACAAAAACCTTCACTTCCCTTCACCCGATCTTCTTCTCATCACCTGTGGATGGGAATGAAGGGGGGGTGAGCTTATAGCTCGTGGGTAACATGCTTATAATGAAGAATAAGAAAAACAGTTGAAATGTTCATTTGTCATAAAAGAATCATAATGAATTTATAAAAATGCTTTGTTCCTAATTCTCAGTCAAATTCAAAATTTGAATTCAAAACTCATAGTTAGAAAGTCATCACATCATCACAACACATCCATTTAATCATCAATACAAAACACTCAATTATGCACATATTTGACAATTCAAAGATGCAATGCACAAACAAATGACTCGAGGGTTCCATGGAAACAGAAGGGAGAAACTTAAGTTTACACCCTGAACATAATGAGTCCATTTTCAGAGCTCATATGCCGTAAGCGGGCAGCCGGGAGAAGGCTCTTGTCGATGTGCACGTGATGAACAGAATGGTTCCACTCTCGGCCAATTTAGAAGCATATAATCATGCTCAAATCATTTTCAAATGCTTTCATGTTTTTCATGCTCTTTTCTTTCTTTTCCGAATATACAAAATGCCATGAATTTTTCAAGGCATAACATAAAATGTTTCAATGCACTCCCATCTTTATTTTGAAATTCATCAACAAAGTTCATATACCGAAACATGTAGAAATTTTGCAAATAATTCAAAAGAAACAAAAACAATATTTATGAAGTAATTGAAATCATTCTTGATTTGAAAGAAAAATTTATTGACTCATTTCTAAATTATAAACATGAAACCCACATGAATTCCTTGCTTAGATACATGCTTAAAAGATGCCTCTCCTCTTGATCCTCTTGCGTTCGATGATTCCCTTTATCAAATGAAAAATTCCCATTCAATAGGAATACAAATTTGAGGACCCAAATATATTCTTTTTTTTTGGTCAGAAAAAGAACTTTCATTAATAAGAAACACCTAGAGTAAGTACATCAATACAACAGAAAAGAAAGAAGCAAGAAGCAAACACACAAGAGAACTAACTGTTGTAGCCTCACTAGCATCTCACTTCAAACCTCAACAATTAAGGAGGTGCTGGCAGTCCATCATGGTTCAAAATGCCAACCAGAGAAGATGGGGGTGTTAATACCCAATTACCTAAGCACATCTTCTTGCGGGCTTGCTTTGCTAACCAATCAGCTACTCTGTTAGCTTCCCGATTAATTAACACAAAGTTAATACCCTGAACTTGTTGTAATCTATACAGT
Source organism: Erythroxylum novogranatense (assembly GCA_029891385.1). Classification (NCBI taxonomy): domain Eukaryota; kingdom Viridiplantae; phylum Streptophyta; class Magnoliopsida; order Malpighiales; family Erythroxylaceae; genus Erythroxylum; species Erythroxylum novogranatense. Next base: position 48,722,468 of record CM057227.1, read on the forward strand.
ATGTCAGAAATGTATGGATGAATTTTCCATTGAACATTCCCTTTATTCTTAAGAATTTCATAATGAACAATATATGAATCCAATTCAATCTGTACATTGTGATATCCCTTCCACTCCAGTAACTTCAATCCTTCATACACTGCCCTAGCTTCAGCCTCAAGTGCCGACCCTGCATTGCAATCTAAAGTTAAACCATCTACAATATTTCCTGCATCATTCCGAAGAATCACTGCCCATCCTGCATCCCCATCTTTAAAAGCACCATCACAATTCAATTTCAACTTTCCAACAACTGGTCTAATCCAACAACTCATCAGGTTTGTCCTCTTCTGCAGTCCATCTTGTGGCCATATAGAGCTACATTTAGTCAACAAAGCAATGCTTTTCTCAATACACCTAATCGGATCAGGTCTAACCTTCTGAAAGACCACCTTACATCTCTACTTCCAGATATTCCAAAGTAAAGCAGCAATAAATTCTATAGGAGAAGCACCAGCCAAAGACTTCTTAAAGGATTCATTCAAAGCCATCAGCCATGCATCTAAAGTAGACAACCCATCCCTTGAGATTTGTAAACCCAATGCACTACCAAACCATACACATTGTGTCCAAGGACATAATAACAACATATGCTCAACAGTCTCAAATTCACAGCAGCATATAGGACACAAGGGGTCAATGTGAACTTTCCGATGGAACAAATTAGAATTAGTGGGCAATATATTTCTAAGGGCTTTCCAGAGAAATACCTTAACCTTGGGTGGGAGAATGAGTTTCCAAAGCCATTTCCAAAGAGTCTTGTCCACCGAATGAGAAGTGGTAGCTTTACCAATGGTTGAATCTACTGCAGCTTGTCGCAAGATCTGATAGCCCACCTTAACAGAGTAAATGCCATTAGCAACTACTGGCCAAATATATCTATCCGAGGTACCTTTACCACACAAAGGAATTCCTTGTATCTGGTTCTGCTGTTCATGAGTAAGATAATCCCTCACAGCCTCAAGCTTCCATTGTTCACCATGAGAATCAATCAATTCTGCCACTTTCTGAGGAGCACCAATAGGAAGGTCTTCAGGTTTAGGTACTAATCTACCATGAACCTATGGTTCTTCCCAAATATTGATGCTTCGACCATCCACTACTTGCCAATGAATATGTTGCTTCAAGAAATCCCTCCCTTCCAACAAACTAGTCCAAAGCCAAGAAGCCCGTGACCCTTTTTTTGCCTGCAAACAAGAAGTTTTAGGAAAGTACAATCCTTTCAACACCCTTGCTCATAATGCATTTGGGGTTGTAAATAGTCGCCAACACAGTCGTGCAAGCAAAGCAATATTTAACAGCTTCAGATCCTTAAAGCCCATGCCTCTAACACTTTCACTTGCTGACATTGTGAGCCAGCTAGCCCAATGAATCCTATGCTCATGATCCTTCTGCCCCCACCAGAAATTAGTAAGCACCACATTGATCTCGTCACAGGTTTTTGTAGGAAACTTGATACATAGCATCAGGTAAATAGGCATAGCATAAGCCACTACTTTTATAAGTACCTTCTGTCCACCTTGACTGAGCAATTTGGTCTTCCACCCATTCATCTTCTTGATAATCCACTCTTTGATAAACTCCACTGCTCGTCTCTTTGTCTTTCCCCAGAAATTAGGTAACCCTAAATAAGTCCCAAGATTAGACGCTTCATGAATTCCCAAAAGCATCTTCAATTCATCCCTCTTGGCTAAAGGTGTATTGGAGCTAAAAATAATGCTTGACTTAGACAGATTCACCTTTTGTCTTGAAGCTTTACAGTACTTATCAAGGAGAGAAAACATAAAAGATACATTAGCAGGATTAGCAGGCAGAAAAAATAATGCATCATCAGCAAACAATAAGTGGGACAGGATAGGACAATCTCCTACTAACCTAAGCCCCTCTAATTTCCTAGACTCAATAGCCTGATTGACCATTCGGGACCCAAATATATTCACTAAGATAAATTCTAAAAACTCAAACTCTTCCAAAAGTCTAAACATTCGAGTCAATTTTCTATGATCACTATGATCAAGTAAATGAAAAAATATGATAATATTCTCTTCTAGAAAAGTTCCCCATTGTCATAAATTTCTAGTGACTCCAAAATCATTCAATTTGTTTCAGAGATTCGAAAGTTATACTCCAAACATATTGGGACTATCCTTATGTTCAAACAAGAATCTATACTCAACTTCCATACAAAATTTGAGATCATTATAAACTGAATAAAAACTTCTTTTCTTAATAAAACTTGTAGACCTTTGGCTCTATTTTACAACGAATCAAAAATCACCTCATTTGGACATCTACATCAAAAGTTATGGCTAAAATACCAAAACATGTCTGTGTAGGAAAACAGAAGCTTGCCGCGGCGAAAAATGTTGGAGCTCGCCATGTAGGATGCTCAGACACGCCATTAGTCATGCATGCTTGCGCAAGAAGGCAGTGGATGCCACAAGGCCATGACGTGCTAGACCAGAAACCTTCCGAACACTTGTTTTTTGACATTTTTCATCTTCATACTTCCCATATTTCACAAATAACTCATGTTATCCCTAAATCATCATTCCCACTTCATTTCTAAACTCATTTCAACACAAAAATCATTCACAAACACAACAAAATCATTAACCCTAGAACACCGTTCGACAATATCATCCTACCCACATTCCACTTCATCTTCACTTCAAACTATCACTAAACATGATTCATTCAACAAATCAAGAAAGATTGAGTCTTGTACTTACTTGTTTAGCTCCAAGATTCGTCAAATTCTTCAAGATTTCTAAAACCCTAATTTTCCTCTTCTTCTTTTCCTCTTCCACGACTCTCTTCTTCATTTCCAAACAAAACAACCATTTCTTCTTCTTTTTATACCCTTAATAAGTGTGAAATGTCCATTTTTCCCTTTCATTTAAGCCTTAAGTCTTATAACCTTAATTGACTTGCCTAAAATGCCCTTATACATTCGTACCACTTTTAATACAACCAAACCATATAATAAATTCTACTAACATTTAATAACAAGTAGCTCTAAAACTTTATCCATCAAACCTCATAATTTATTTAAATCATGCTTAATTTAATAAGAAAAATTCGGGGGCCAACAAATTCCCTACAAAATAAATGTAAAACATAAAAAATAGCAACATACTAATAAAAAGAAACCTATACTAATTCTTAGGTTGCCTCCCAAGTAGGGATTTTTCACATCATTAGCTTGATGTACTCTTTGTGTTTATGCTTAATATGGGTCTATTATGAGTGGTTTGCTACCACCCTTTTATCCCTAGGCCAGTTTAGTAGCTTGTACATAAGCTACATATTGCAACATAATACGAAGGACATAATTTATAAAATCAAACAATCAAAGTAAATTCAATAATGTCCTTTGCTATAACAAACTATCAATAAAATAAGGAATGATGAAGCTCCCTAGGTCATTAATTGAATCCAATAATTTGTATTATGGGAAGGTGAATCGTTTTTTTTCTTCCTCATTCACCTTCGTCCCATCTTTTTTTGTCTAATTCATGAACATACACTGTTGTATCTTCTTCAACCTCTATATCTCTATCTTATATTCTTCATTCTTTAAAGATTCAACTACATCAATTCTCATGAACAAGCTACGCTCATTCGGATTCTTTAATACCTTATTCATATTGAATTCCATTTGTTCATCAACAATCCAAAGGATGAGATTGCCTTCATGGACATCTATAAAAGATCTTCTAGTGTTCAGAAAGCATATACCAAGAATTAGTGGACAATTTCAATCCTCTTTAAAGTGTAACATGACAAATTGCACAAGATTAATAAACTTGTCCACTTTTACAGACATGTCCTCCACTATGCCAAATGGTTCTTTGTCAGTTGATTCGCCAATTGAAAAAAAATCAAAGTTAGCTTCACATTGCTAAGTCATATAAACATTTTGAAAATTCTAAATCGCTAATGACATAGGATATCATAAAGCTCCCTGGATCTTTCAACTTTAAGGGCATGTGGTTAGTAATTATAGAGCTGCAACTTTCAATTAGTGCTAACGTTTGGTTGTCTTCCTAAGTTTGATTGTTGATAATATGTATTTAAGGATCTTCACATATTTAGGCATATGTTTTGCTGCCTTTACAAAAGACAAGCTAAATTGCAAAGTCTTCAGATTCTCTACAAACTTTGCAAATTGTGCATCCAATTTGTTCTTCTATAATGGCTGTAGGAATAAGATCTTAGGTGAGTATGGTAAAAAGGAAACATAGGGATGGTTCTTGTTCTTTTTTTTCTTTTCATGGTCCTCTACAAGGTGGGTTTTAGCTTGTTTATTTGCTAGTTATTCTAGCTCTTTCCCACTTTTACGTGTGATCACCTTAAGTTGCTCCCTTGTATTTACTTTAGTATTACTTAGAAGACTCCCCACACTTCTTGTAGATAATGCATTTGCGAGTTGGCCCACTTGAACCTCCAACTTGTGAATAGACAAGGTGTGGTTATTTGCTACTTGCTTAAACTTTCCATTTTATGATCTTGTCCACAATCTTGTCAACATTTGAATCATTGGCACTTGACTTGTCTTGTCGAAATCTAGGTGGACCTTCATTTCTCAATTTAGTAATTATATTGTTAGACTAAGAAAAATTTAGGTGGTTCCTCCACCCAGGATTGTATGTGTTAGAATACAAATTATGCCTTCATAAACCAAATTGTTCTTCCATAAAGGTAAGCTACTCAAGTTGTTTTCCACTAGGTAGTAATCAGATGTGATATGGCTTTCTTTTCCACATAACTTACATCCATACTAAATCACCTTGAGTGGAGAGGAAGAGGTGGCTTTCAGCCTATTCAATTGCTTGGTTAAGTGAACAACCTCAACCTACAATGCTATAACCGAATCAACTACGATTGTTCCTTTTAAATCTTGGAAGGTTAACTTTTGCCTATTTCATTCCGATGTCCAAGTATTTGCCATCTTTTCTAATAGAATGTGTGCTGCGTTCATTATTTCCCGCATTAATAAACCACTAATTGCTACTTTAATGTTGCTTCATATGGGTGGATTAACTCCGTTGTAAAAAATTTGCAAAAGGAACTCCTTTGACAAGTTATGATGAAGAAAACTCTTTTGTGACTCCTTAAATCACTCCCACACTACATATAAAGACTTCCCCTTGTATTACTGGAAATTTGTAATTTCCGTTATGAGCTTTGTTGTCTTTATCAGAGGCAAGTGTTTGTCTAGAAAACCTTGCACAAATTGCTCCCATATCATGACACTAGCAGGGTTGATAGAATTCAAACATGTCTTGGCTCTATCTCTAAGAGTAAAAGGAATGATGCCTCACACTACCAACATCTTTTGATAACCCATTATATCAGAAGGTGTCACATATTTCTAAAAAATTCACCAAATGGACATTGGGATCATCATTAGCTAACTCACAGAATTGCATATTGGTTTGTTGCATGTTCAACAATACTAGTTTGATCTTGAACATATTCACTTGTATTGATGGTCATGCAATTCCTTGATAATTAACATTGAACCTTAGACTTATGAAGTCCATAAGGATGCTTTATTGATCTCCATGATTTCTTTCTTCTGCCATCATTCCTTTTATTACTTCTAGGCATTTAGCTCTTCAAATTTCTTGTGCTTGCCTTGTGATGTCTAGAATTGACATATTGTCTATTCTACTCATAATATTCTTTTTTTTGTTTACGCAACTTCACTCACACAAGAAAAGTAATAAAATCCTTAAATCAAAATAATTCAATTGTCATAATGGTAAAATCCTCAGCAACATCACCAAAAACTTGTCGAGTAAGTTTTATATGATAAAAAACTCTCCATATTTGCAAGTATACAGATCATATCTTGTAGTATCAAAATATATCATTCCCACGAAGACAATAAACAACTAACCACTTGAATAAGAAATTTGTCTAAGGTACTAAGAAATTTATTTTAATTAAAATAAATAAATGAAACTAAAAAAAGAAAAAAGTAAACGATAAAATAGTTGAGTTGCCAATGAAATTAAGATTTATCAAAGTTGAAGACTTAGCAACTATTCTATCCTTATTTTTTTTCCCTTAATCTTGTTAATTCAATTTACGTTTGATCCAAGATATCATAAAGTTTTGATTACCCTCTCTCAAGATCTATTCAAGTAACCCTAATTGAATATGATATTTACAGATTTACAATCCTTTGATTCATAAACTCCTCCTAACTTGTTCAATTAGAACTGAAGCAATCTTACAAATAATTAATTTCATAATTAAGATCTCTCTTTATTGTTTTTTTTATTTTGATAATTTTAGGTCTATTAAGTTACCAATTCTTGTTGTGCACCTTAACACAAATAACTTGATTCACTCTCTCGATTTATTATTAGGTATATGTATGAAAATTATCAAAAACATTCAAAGATGTATTAAAATCATCAAGAAATAAGGTTCATAAAACAATTCAATAGGGATATAGAAACCCATAATCATGTTAAACATGACGTAAATCCAAATAAACATCCAATACAATGAAGAATTGAGGGAAAAGAAGGAAAAACTAGTTTGTGTCTTGAACTGGAAATTTGGAATTTCTTTGAAGCTTTTCTTGATGTCTCCCTTTGATCTTTTTTTATGTGATGGTTGCTATGCTTCTTTTGTGTTTTTCTTGTTGTTAAATATTTCTTTAGGCTTCTAGAGTTATGTCTAGGGTTTCCCCACTTTGTTTTGTTCTAAAAATAGTCGTGAACCCTCAAAACATGAAAAAACTCGCACTTGGAAAAACCTCTATCATGATCATGTTGGATCGAAAATAATAGCATATTAGATTTGGATAAAACGGTAGATTTCAAAAACGTTTTCTGAAATCAAAATTTAGTGGAATCATAAAACCAAATCAACATGTTTTTCATCCATACATGATACAGTATAAGGAAAATAACTAACATAAGAACAAGATGGAAATTATACTAACTCCTTGCTACAGCTTTGACTCCTCACTTTTGTATCCTCTCCTTGCTAATGTATCCTCTCCTCGTTATTATATCCTCGACCAATCCGATCTACCACTTATTCTCCTTGGACAACTTGGTTAACAAGATCCTTTGGTAGTAAAGCAGAAGAAATATTGAAGAGATTTTCCTTAGTTGAAAGAAGCCAAAAATGAGACTCTTCTCATTACAAGTTTTGGTTAGCACATGCAAGAAAGGAGGGAGCGAGTCAAAAATGCAACAACACCTTCTACTCTTTCTCTTAATTTTGGTTAAAGAAGAAAGAAAGAAGTAAAGTGCATTCAATGCATCACTTCATTCTTTAATCAAAAATAAAGAAGCTAATAAATGAGACACTCTCATTTGTTTAAGATGGTTATATGAAAAGACCAATAACCTAAATGAGACTCTCTCATTTTCGATTATGAGATGAAAGAAGGGAGAGAGTACATCAAATACACCTCCTCCTTTAATAAAATGAATGCTAAAAGATTACATGCAATCATTAAAAGAAAACCATTAAACCGTTTAATGATAAGATCATTACTCCATTTAATGATGATGAATTATGATAAAAACCCATCATAAATTTAGCAATTCAAAGCTAAATGTGCAGTCTTAAATTTGCCCTCCTTTTATCTTTAATAACTTTGTTTCAATTTAATTAATATAATTAATCAAATCAAACCAAAGTCTAACCCAATATTAAATGTTCATTTGGGCTTTTAAATAATAATTAATTAGTGTAAGCCTAACATTCAATCGTAGGCTTTAAAACCCAATTTAGTTAACTCTTAAATAAATTGTTCCGGTATTATTATTTCGAATCTAATTTAGTCCTTCCTTCTTTCTTATTTCTGGTAACCTTTATTTATATTTCTTACTTTACTTGATAACCTTCCTAGAAGCTAGGTGGAGAATCTAATTGGACTTATATAATTCAAGCTCCAATAAGCCCAGAATTAATTTAATCTCATTAGTATTAATTCCAGCTTATTAACCAAATGTCATTCCACTAAAGACAATTAGTTAAGCTCTCAAATTACTAGATATTATGAGAACACATGTTTCAAATAAGATGTCCAATTGCAAACTCTATTATGAGACATATTATAGTCATTTACACAATAAAGGGTAAATTACTGTTTTGCCCTTATATTGATTTTTCCTTCTAGATCTCCCTTTTTACTCTATATGGTGATTAACACATAATATCTCATATTGGTGTTAAAACTTGATTGGTAGCTAGTCCATCAAAATACTGGTGCGATTTTAATCACCAATCTCTATAAAACATCTAGGAGTGATGATATCACTATAAACTTTTTATTTGAGTGAATGTTCCTTGATACATATTTCAATTAAGAATTCTAGCATACAGACACTGGATTGATACTTTGTAAAAAATCCATTCCGATAATATTAAGAATTATAATGAAACGCATATGAGTTCACCACTCATCAAGATTGTGGTTCGTAATAAAAGAATGCTAAGGTGTTTGTTTTAATATTAAAGTAATGACCTACTTTATTCTTTAAAAATATACATGATTTTAGATTCATTTAATAGTGCCATCATCGATAGTCAACTATTATTATGATATGAAACTCGTCATTCCCTTAAAGTAAACTCTTTTACTTATACGGAGATAAATTGCAACACTACAGTCTAAACCATAATCAAGCGGCCAACTTGATTATTCAACTGTGAATCAATTAATTTAGATTCTAGTAATATACACGTTTCCCATACATCTCCCTCTATATGTATATTACTTACAAAAGAATCTTGGTACTTTATGACTAGTTATATAATGCTCATACAAATAAAACCAAACTCTTTTGTTTTATTGATAATAAATATTTTCATTACAAAAAGTAACTGGAAGAAGATTAAGTTATATGTAAATACATTTGCTTTCTATGGAACTATATTTATATAACTCCAACAAATCATGAACTTGGAGTCACAATTGTGCTTTATGCTATTTAGCCAATGTCACGATTGTGCTTAATTGTGCATAATCATGAAACCTTTAAACTTCCTCCATGTAATAGCCAGTTTCCATACTATAGCTAGTTTCCATACTAAGGGTTAGAGCCTTAGACTATTGCACTTGAGTTATATCATTTGAGAATTTATGAAGTGCATTTCATTTAAATGCATAATATTCGCATACACACATGAATCATGATTTATAAAACATTAAAAAGATTGTATGTGCACTCAATTGACATATTCCAGGGTATGAAAGGTTTAAAATGATCATGATGTAAATTATGTATTGCTTGTGTCTTAAAATTTAGTTTGGTGGATTATAATTATTAAATTTGGAATTAATTGTTACAATTAAAAAATTTATGAATTAAAATGTACATTTAATTTAGGAAAAAGTCAAATTGACACATGGAAATTTAGGATGACTAAGGCTATGAAATAAGTTACACATAGCCATAGAATTGAATGACATTTGGCATAAATAATTGAGTGACAAATGGCTTAGAGGTTGAGTGACAAATGGCCTAGCATAATTGTAACATTTGGCAGCTTATGGAGAGGACAAATGGAACGCATGCATAGGGATAAATGTCATTATGAAATGGTAACACCTAGCACCTAATGAGTTAAGCTAATGCAGAAGTTGTTCTACCATGTTCATTCTTCTCCCTCTTCCCTTTCACCACCAAATTATCCAGCCTCCCATTGCTATGAAATTTTGCTTCTATTTCCTTCATCACCATTCCAAAATCTTGATAAGATTCTGCATCAAGAAAGCTATATGTTGTTGTTTTTCATCTTGCTGTTTTCTTATTATTGAAAACCATCTAATTCCCACTTGGATTTGAGATGATCTTGCATACATATAAGGCATAGTAGACTTGATGAATTGAGGTGGAACTTGAGCTAAACAAGTAAGTACAGTACTGATCTTTATGGTATGTTGTAATAGAAATTTTATGATGATTGAATTGGGAAGGATAACATATAGTGTTGATGATTAAGTGTGCTAGAAAAATGATACATGAATTGGATACTTTTCTGTTTTGTTTTTAGTGCATGAGAACTATAGGTTATAGGTTACTATATGGATAATTTAGATTAAGATTTGAAGTTTAAATGAAGGTGAATTTATGCTAAAGAAAGGTGCTAGTGAAGTGTTCTTGAATTTGGAAAAAACTAGGACTACATAAATGATGAGATTAAGTGAATGAAAGTTTTTATTTTGTTTTTTTATGCATGAAAGATAAATAGTTTATAAGCTTCTAATTGAGGTGTGATTAATGGACTAATATGAAGATGTTTTGAATTTGGTATGAAGGTGTTAGAATCTAGAGAATTGAAGGAAAGTGGACAGTGAACATTCGTTTCACTCGTCACATGATTATGGGAAAGTCCTCTACGATCATAGGCAATGCTTTGAAATGAAAATTTTCTATTTTGGGTAATTGTTGAACTACGTGAGGATAAATCACTTTACTTTGGTGAATTTGGATTTGATTGGAGCTTGAAATGAACTTAGATAGTTGCTTGATTAATTGGTTAAGGGTTTGATAGTTTAGGTTATTAATTGATGTTATAACTTAAGGAATGGATTGTTTTGAAATCAATATATCTAAAATCTGGAATTTATGAGTGTTAAAGGAATGAAGGTGTTCTTATAAACAAAAATGTGATCCAAAGGATATAAGTAGTGTGAACTAGGTATGAATGAATAAGAATTAGGAAATTGTGTGAATATATATTGCTAGAAAAGGTTGGTGAATGTATGATTGATGAATTTAGAGTAATCAAACTTACTTAAAATATAAACCTAATTATAACTAGTTACATACAAGTTATGATGTTTGAATGGTAAAGATTTGTGAATAAGGATACATACCTAAAAAGTCAATTGAGCATACATTGACATCCATATATTCACTTGATCAAACAACTTAGTAATGTGTAAAATATGTGTGTATTGCATGACTAAAGAAGCACAAGTTGATCATCAACATCCAGACATTGCCGGATCATCAAGGCAATAGCTTTTCTTAAGCGTACTGTAAGTTCACCTAGATGTTTCTCACTATGATTGAATTGTTTTTGGTTAACTTTTAGTTATTGAACTATTACTTATATGATTGCTACAATTTCGAACATTGTTGGTCCAAGGAGTTTGATACTTGGGACTATATATGGAAGCTTTTTCAAATTGTATGTGTAATATGGAATGTGTACTCAATTGAATGTTGAATGCTATACTTAGATCCAAAGAATGTGATAAAAGATATGAGCACATTGAATGAAAAGTATTGTTAGCATATTATGTGAATTGATGCATTCCATTACATGAAATACATGATTAGATAAAAGAGTTGTGACCGGAGTGACCAACATGCAAAAGAGCTCTCAGGAATTGTGCATAAAGAGCCATAGGCTTAGTTAATAATGAGCCCGATATTCACTACGGATATGAGACAATAAATGAAATGAGCGTGATATCCATAACGGATACGAGACGGTAAATAGGCGTTTAGTCACAACAAAGTAAAATGAAAATGGAGTCACATGTGCATTTCCATATATATAACTTTACATGTATCATATGAATGATTGAGATGAATTAGTGGATCGTTCTGAAATAGTATTATGAAATGTTTGTATACATGTTGTACTTGTACTTGATGAAATATGACAAAAATGTGATGTGGGATTTGATACTGGATGATATATTAAACTTCTTGAAATTGGTTATATACTTAACTTATGTTCTGACTGGGGTGAGCACATCAATGATGGTTCACTTACTAAGTTCGCAAACTCATCAAATTTGCATCATTGAATTTTAGGTACAAGGGAGTTCTAACTTCTAAGGCAACCAAGTAGAATTCTAGTACTATTAATTTAAGAACAAAAATGGCTTAAAGGTCTGATCAGCTGATATCTGAGAAGTCTAGTTAGGATGTTTTTGTTTAGGTTCTTATTTCATGTTAAACATTTTGTATTGAGTTGTAAACTCTCAAATGTTATGTAATGTTAATACAAGGATATAAATAGTAATGATACAATGTAAGTAAGTTTATTTTGTGAATGAAATGAGGAGATTTGATCATTTTGAATACTTGTGTTATGTGTGATGCCATAATAAGTTAACATGACTATTCTAACTTACCATTTTCATAGGGTATATTTTTTAATATCCTTTGGATGTTCGGGCATATGCTCTATGGAAGTGGTATGATATAATTTTGGCATCAGAGCATGGTTTGGTATTTATATGGACATATATAAGCATTTAAACTTGACGTATGGTAAGAGACTCATATACCGATCACACTTATTGTTTATTTTAGGTCATCCGTTATAGGAGATCAAGCCGTACAATCAACTGACCTTGAGTCTATAAAAGTCAATAGAGAGTCACCAGTACCACAGTCTAACCAAACGCCTTAAAGGGGTCTTGAGAGGAGAGAAAGGAGGTATGAGAATCTTAAGAAGTAGAGGACTGTAGACATCTATTAAGGTCACATTTGCTATCTATGAGTTGACTTATCCTTTAGGAGACCCAAACCATGCAAGATCTAGGATTCATTGTTGGACCTCGATCTTTAAGTGAAATTTAAAAATAGTAAATGAAATTAAATGGGTGTTTTTGAGTATGTATGTGTGTAGGTGTTTTAGAGTGAAATGAAAGAAGAAGTGATTTTAGTTTTAATGACTTCAACATTTTGAGTAAATTAGTCTGTGTTATGAAATTTATGGAATTGATAGTGAATGAATTATTTCAAATGGAATTGAAAAGAAAGAAATGAATAATGAAAGTGTTAGATTTTGGAGAATTGAAAATCTAAAATTTTGAGGATGAATAGTAGCAGAAAAAGGCAATTTGGATATGAAACTTTGTGAATTTCTGGCTTGATCTAGGTAGTTTTTGACCAAATGATTTTCATGAAACTTGTAGTTTCTATTGATAGCTTTCTATCGCCATAAAGTATGACAATTTTTGATGTCGGGATTGAAAGTAATGACCATTCGAATTTAAGTGTATTTTACTTTGTTTTTGAAAATGCTCTTAAGTGTAGGATTATGTATGTTGTGTTTTGAGGCTAATTCTGGACTGATATGTTTTGAATTGAGTTAAGTAGTCTACATGAAAGTCATAGAAGATTTTCCTAGCTTTTCAATGATGTATAATATGTTATTTTTGGTTATGGAAATTGGAAGATATGAAATTTGGAAGTTTGGATGTGATATAGGATGACTATTTATCTGGCAGAAACTTTGACTGAAAGATTGACTTAGGTAGAGGTTGAAATTGCCTTTAAGTGCTTCATGAAAGTTGAAGATTTTTTTTGATCTGTCCATTGATGTAAAGTATGGAAATTTTGGACCATGTAATGCGAAGTTATAATTTTTACAAGTTGCTGTTACTGTTTGGGAAGAGTATTAGTGGACAAAAACTTTGAAGTAGTTTTTGACTTCCTTAGAGGCCAAATTGATTTTTCTATCCTTCATGAAAGTTGTAGGTTACTTTTTGATCTTTTCATTGATATACAATATGACATGTTTGGACCTTGGAGTTGAAAGTTAGAAATTTTAGAAGTTGAGTTACTGTTTTGGGATGAAGAGTAGGGGCAGTAATTTGGATTGGGTTTTTGACCCCTTTAGAGATGGAATCGATTTTTGAATTCTTCATGAAAATTATAGAATTTTCTTTTATCTTTCCATTGATACCAAATTTAAAAATTTTGGAGTTCTGAGTCACAAGTTATAAATTTTAGAAGTTGAAAGATCGCCCTGGCGAGTGGCCGTGCTCGATCGTCCTAGTGAGCGACCTGCTCGGTCGCTCCCGCTCGTGAGTGCGAGCTCCGATTTGAAATTTTTCCTAACCGACCTCTCTCCATTCTTTTGGCTATAACTTTTTTGTTTGATCTCCGATCGACCTGATTTTTAAAGCGTTGGATTACTATGACATCCCTCTATCTGTCCATAGAAAATTGTGGATTTTTTAGATTAAATTGAGGATGATTGATTTAATCAAAGTGAGTTGGATAATTTTCTGAACATGGTTGATTATTTTTGTAAATTCTTGGGCTATGGAGATTCAATTGAGCTGATCCTTATTGCAAAATAAACTAAAGACATGGGGCTACAAGTTATCTGAAGGGACTGAATTTCAATTCGGACTCTAAAATTTTCAATTTGTGAATTGAATTTGGGTTTAGTGTTCAGTCTTGGATTAGTAAGAGCTGAACATATTTTGGCTATAACTTTTGCTCTAGTCATCCAAATGAGGTGATTCTTGATTTCGATTAAACTAGAGAAACAGGGATACAAATGTTCAGAAGGACTCGAGTTTCAATTTAGTTATTAAGAATGTCAATTTTTGTATGGAAGTAAAGTGCTGGAAAATGTTTTAGCATAAGCATAGTATGAAATGTTTGAGGTGTAACTTTTAGAGTAGTGCACCAAATTAAATGATTTTGGTGGCGTTATGAAATTGAAACAATGAGGAACATTTCTCTAGAAGGAATTTTTAGCAAATGTCTTCAATTTGATGGTTATAAAAATGTCCTAAAGTAAGTATAAATTAAAATGAATTTTAGGGGCAAACTCGAAAGAACACTTAAGGTTTTAAGTTATAAGGCATATATGTAAGGGCATAATGGTCATTTTGCATTCATTAAATGCAAGAAGAGTGGGCTTTCGTATAAGAAGAGTGAAGCATGAAATTTTGTTAAGTTGGAAAGAAAAGAAAGAAGAAAGAAGAGAGGAAGGAGTTTCGGTGGAGTGAAAAGAGAAAGAAGAGAAGAAATTAGGGTTTCGATTTTTATGAGCTTTCAAGAAGGATTTTCACGTTGATTCAAGAGAGAAAAATGTGGAAGAGCATGAGAGCTTCCTATGGAGCTAAGAAATTCCAAAATTAGTGAAGGATTAAGGTAAGAGACGATTTTTTATCTTTGAAATTTTAATGAGATTTTGGTTTAGATAGCTTAAGAATGGTATGGGTTTGTGATTTCTAAAGTCAATTTCGGTGATTGCAAGGTTTAAATTGTTTAATTTTGTATGATTATTAATTAGGGAATTTTGAGGAGATTAAGAGAAGGAATGGAGAAATTTGAGGCGTTAAACAAGTTCCAAGCATGGATATGAGGTGGGTAATATGTTTATATTTTAAATTATAAGCTAAATTTGTGTTCTTGAAAAATCAAGAAAGTGAAAGAAAGAAGTATCGGATTTTATTAATTCTGAATATTTTTGAAAAAAAATTCCAAGTCTTAAATGTTTTGATAAATTAAGGAAATTTCTGAAATTCATTATTTGTGATTGAATTGATAATTTATGAAAATTGTTGCATTTTTGTGTTTGATTGATTGAAAAATTGTATGTGATTTTGATCATTATGTGAAATTTGACATTGTGGAGAGTTGTTTGAAAATTGAATGATTGTTATGTGGGTTTTGAATGTATGAAATTGTTAATGTCAATGTGTCTAATATGACACGATATGGAAATTAAGTTTTTGAAATGTGCCTTCGGGCAGTCCGATTTTTAAGTATGAATTATGTGTTATATGGGTTTGGTTAGGTCCCATAAGTTGAGTCACGTGCACTTGTCTTTTTATAGGCTTCGCCCGCCTGCCCGCTAGTGACATTGGAGCTCCGATTTCGAACTCCCATAAGTTCACGGCTACACTGGACCGCTATGCGGGAAAGTGTAGTACGTTCTGTTCACGATTGCATAGGACTGCTATGCGGGAATGTGCGGTATGTTCCGTTTTGGATCGACCCAAACCATTATGATGTGTTATGTGTTTTCTCATTTGTTTATATTTGTGATGCATTCATGTTTTGAATTTGTTTATGAATTGTGAGAAATTTGAGAAATTTGAAAAATAAGAAAGTGAGTTTTCAGCCAAAAAAAAATAGAAATTGTTTATGATTGATTTGAAAAGTTGGAAAGTTTGAAAAATAAGCTTTTGATAAAATTTTCTGTTGTGAAATGTTTATAAATGGAAAACTAAGTTTTGAAAATGTTTTTGCTTATTGTTCGATTTATAAACATGTTATCTACCAGCTGTCTAGCTCACCCCTTCATCCTCATCTCCAGGTATCGAGTGGGAGATCCGATGAAAGAAAGTCAAGGTTTATGTTCGATTTTTGCATATTTTGTAATTTGTATAAGTTGGATTTTGGATATTGGCTTTGTAAATGGCTTGGAATGCCATTAACGTTTTGTAAGCAATTATTTTATGATATGTATGAATGATGAGTTTGTATAAAGACTTGAATTATGAAATTGTGTATGATGAATTATGATTTGTATATTGAATTGAGATATGAATGTGATTTGGATATGAAAGATTATGATTGATTGTGTTTGGGTTCCGGACAGGAGGTCCGATGATGTTAATTGATTGAGAATTATTTGAAGTGCTATGTATATGATGATGATTGGTTGAGTTTGTTTATGATGGGATTCCGGACAGGAGGTCTGATGAATTGTGTTGATTGAGTTGGGAATATAGAAATGCTAATTGTTTATGATTTAATATGGTATGTGTGTGATGTTTAAGGAAAAAGAAAATAAGATATATGTTTTGTTTAAAAGATGAGAAATGATGAATGTGAAGAATCTTTGAATTGAGATTATGATTGAGGATGAATTTCCAAATGGGAAATTGATTTGCTTTGTATGAGATTGCATAAAGAATGAAAAAAAGAAAGAAAGAAAAAAAATTTATACCCGATTGGATTGGCTTAGTCTAAGGTTTCCAACGCTAGTTGTTCTAATTTACACGCTATCGGATGTTGGAAATTTGATTCAATTCGATTGAACCGTTTGATTTGTTTGCTTTGTTTCGATTTGCTTTTGATTCCGAACCTATTCGATTCGTGTTTGATTTCGCTTTCCGATATGTATTTGATTCTTATGACTTCCGATTCGATTCGCTTTTCGCATCCGTTTTCTCCGCCTTTCGCTTATGTTTTTGATTGAGTTCGTTTCCACCCTTTTGTTTCGCTTTCCGTTTCTGTTTCGTTTTTCGTTTCTCCGATTGGGGTCCGGTCTCGAGATCGGGTCCCAACATTCATGTTCTCCGGTGGGGAGTAACATTTTACCACATGCAAGTGTGCCATCATATGGAGACTATGGACTCTCACATGAGCATCCTCTCCTACTCAATCTTTTTGGTCTTTAAGTTTTAATAATACCATCTTGTCTAGCTAAAATTTATTAATCGTCCTTTATTGTTTCATTATATATCTCATACATAATGAATGCATGGAAAAGCCTAAGGTTGGCAATTATTGTAAATGACATACATTCATATAATATCGCATACTATTAGCATCCATCCATCCATTCATCTCATCAATTATAAAAACTACTTTTGATTGTCCATTCTAAAACATAAATAATTACAAGGCTCTTTGGCCTATAAAAAAATTATTAGACTTGGATCTTCCACTTCGAACTCTTCGCTCACATGACCCGGCTTATTTGGTAAAAATGTGTAATGGAATTTATTATACAAAACTTTTTGTTTTTCATAAAACTGAATTTTGTCAATAGGAAAACAAAAAAATAGCACTTATAAAACTCATAAAATCGAAGTTGTCAAGAGAAACACAAAATTTCAGCACTTGAAAAACTCATAAAACCGAAATTGCATTACTCCATATCATAAACCGAAACCATTACCTATTCTTTTCTTCGATCCATGGCTACTTTATCTTCAATATTACAGAAATTTGTACATTACAAAATCAAATAAAACAAAAAAAAATAAAGACAAGGAGGAAACATGGCGATGAAAGGCCACCCTCTTTGTTACAAACCAAATGAAGAACTTATAAGGTAAATCTATATTCTATGAATAAACAAAAGAACAAAGCATACACCATATATATTTCTATCATAAAAATATATACAACATACATAAATACAATTGCCAACCCATGCAACATATAGGAACCGAATCATGCATAAAAAATGGCTCTGATACTAATTATTGCATCGAAAAACAATATCATACTAGATTTGGCTAAATGGTAGATTTCAACAACTTTTTATGAAATCAAAATGCAGCGAAAGTATGATAAACAAATCAACATGTTTTAATCCATACATGATACGGTATTAGAAAAATAAATAACATAAGAACAAGATCAAAATTTTACTGACTCCTTTGCTACAACTTTGACTCCTCGCTATTGTATCATTAACCAATCCGATCTACCACTTGTTTTTCTTAGACAAATTAGTTAATAAGATCCTTTAGTGGGAAATGAGAAGAAATATTTTAGAGGTTTTCCTTGTATGGTCAACTAGTTGAAAGAACCAAAATGAGACCCTCTCATTCCTAATTTTGGCTAGATCATGAAAGAAAGGAGGGGGAAGGAAGAGCAACCATTGCACCACTTCATTATCTTAATCAAAATGAAAGAGAGGCTAATAAATGAGAAAATCTCGTTTGTTTAAGATGGCTAGATGAAAAGAAAAAACAAAAATAAGACACTCTCATTTTCAATTAAATGATGAAAGAAGGGAGAGAGAGCAACAAATGCACCACTTCCTTCTTTAATCAAATAAATGCTAAAAGGTTTATATATTTTTCTACATGCCAACATTAAATGACAACCATTAAACCATTTAATGATAAGACCATTAAACCATTTATTGATGATGAAACATGATAAAAACCTACCTTATATTTAGCAATTCAGTGCTAAATGTGCAGCTATCCATTTAACTATATCAAACCGAAATCTACATCATTGTAGATTTCAGTTTAGCCTTCCTTTTGTCTTTACAAATATTATTTCAATTTAAGTAATCTAATTAATCAAATGAAATCAAAATCCACCCCAATATTAAATGTTCATTGTGGGCTTCTAATTAATAATTAATTAGTGTAAGCACAACATTTAATCATAGGCTTAAAACCCAATTTAATTAACTCTTAATTAAATTGTTCCGGTTTTATTATTTCGAATCTAATTCAGTCTTTTCTTTTATTTTCTTTCCTATAATCTCTATTTATTTTTCTTACTTTGCTTGATAAAATTTCTTAGAAGCTAAGTGGGGAATCTAATTAGACTTATATAATTCAAGCTCCAATAAGCCCAGAATTAATTTAATCTCATTAGAATTAATTCCAACTTATTAACCAAATGTTTTTCCATTAAAGATAATTAGCTAAACTCTTAAATTACTATTTTTTTGTGATGATCACATTTGGGCTTAGATTGCTTGAAGTCTTATTGAGCTCTAGATTACACTCGGTCTAACATAATAATTTTGGGTCAAGCTCTAATATAGGCAACCCAGGCTCTAAGCATTGTAGGAAAGTCTAACTTGGCTTGAACTTAACTTAAGTTGAGTACATTTGGGTTAGTTTTTTTTTTTAACCTGAGTTTGACTTAAAGTTTAAACTTCTCATATACAAAACAACATTGATTTGTTTGTTATGTAGACAAAGTTTAGGTTAACAATTGAGCAATATTGTAACTTTGCCTAGTTGTTGCTACTGCTCATTGCCCTTTCAACCTTAAATTCTTTAATCATCTCTTTGTTTTAGTTATACAACTTCTCAATTTAACTTTCTGAGATTCTATTATGATTGTGATTGACCAATTTGTTTGTTTGATTTGATTTATTTATTTGATTTTTTATCTATTTGACATCTTTATTTGATTAGTTTCTTAGCTTCTTATTTAATTTATCATTTTGCACAAAACCTTCCATAGTTAATTGATGATTATGGATTTGTAACTCTGGTGAATTGGTGATTGTAGAGAGGGTGAATCTATATGATGGGTTTTAGAAAATTTGAAGGGTCAGGTTAGTTCGAGTCATGTCAAGCTAGAAGTTGGCGAAACTCTTCTGTAACTTGATCATACTTGAAATTGGCAATATGAATTAACTCTAATTGAAGCCTTTATAGTGATCAAATCTATTAATATTTCTGCTAATTAAACTCAATTCGATCCATTGACAATTTTATTCTCAATTTAGGCAAATCAAATATAACAAAGAAATATGATCTAACCTTTGTTGCTTTTAAGAATGATTGCAAAAGAATTTTGTATGTAATTTGGTTTACTTAAGTAATAATATCAGTAATAACCAAAGCACTTTCCTCCAAGATAGACATATAGGAGACAACATTCTTATTGTCTAAGAGCTCTTAAAAGGCTTCTCCAGGTCAAGCTATCCTCCAAATTGTACAATCAAAGTTGATTTTTAAAAAGCTTATGATAGTTGAGTTAGGACTTTCTATGGATATTGTTGATGGCTTAAAGATTTCCATCTAAATTTATAAAGTGGATAAAAGAATGCATTTCCTCCTCTTCATTGGCAATCTTGATCAATGGAAATCCTATCAGATCATTCAAGGTAGCAAGAGGTCTTAGACAAGACCCCTTATCCCTTTACCTCTTCATTTTGTGTATGGAGTCTCTCAAATCTCTTATTAAGCATAAAGTGCTTAAGAATCCAAAATTCGGATACCATACCAAATGTAAGAAGATTGGTTTAACTAACCTATATTTTGTAGATGATCTAATTTTGTTTTATAAGGCCATTAAGGACTCCATACAAAGTTATATAGAAGCCTTTAGTAAATTTAAAAATTTCTTAGGTCTACAGTTTAACCCAACAAAGAGCCATTTCCTCCTATCCAAGAAAGCTACTGCCTTGGGACCTTTCATCTCTTAATGAATTGAAATGCAATTGAAATATGCTCCTTTATTGTATCTTGGACTACCAGTCTCTACTAAAAAACTTATATATACGAAATGCATTCCACTTCTAGAGAAAATACAAAAAGGATCAATTCATGGGTTAACAAGTCTCTTCTCTCTAGATTTATGGAGTTCTCACTGTTAAGTCAAAATGACTTTACGGTTAATTTTGATGAAGACCAAATAATAATGCAGATAGAAATGAGACAGAAGCAGATAGCAAAATGAGACGATAGAAATGAGATGGAAGCAGAAAGAAAAATGAGACAATAGAAATGAGACAGAAAAAGAAAGCAAAATGAGACGATAGAAATGAGACGGAAGTAGAAAGCAAAATGAGGCGATACAAAATGAGACAGAAGCAGATACAAAATGAGACGATAGAAATGAGACAGAAGCAGAAAGCAAAATGAGAAGATAGAAATGAGACGAAGCGAAGCCGAAAATGAGACGAAAGAAAATGAGACGAAAGAATTGAAGACGAAGACCCGATACCACATCAGATGATCAATCAGTTTGAGTAAGTTACAGAACTCAACTGAATAACTGTTTCTTCAAAGATCAAGAAACAAGAAGAAAGAATCAGTTATTAAGAAGCGGTTGAAGACGAAGGCTATAAATACGAGTCAGAGTCGAAGACTAAAAAAGTTAGTGATTTTCAAGAAAGACTAGAGATTCAAAAGCTAGAAATTTTATTCATTGTGCTAAAATTAGAGCTACTATTGTCTGTAACAAAGCTCAAAACATTTTTCAGTAGAAGGAAGAAAAGCTGATAGCTTGAAGAGGCTAAGTCAGAAAAGAATAATTATTGTAAGAGACTTGAAGAGGCTCAGTGAAAAGAATACTTGTACCTTTGAGAAGTATAATGAAATCTCAGAAAGGATTCTGAGGACTGGACGTGACCCACGGTTTGGGGTGAACTAGTATAAAACTGTTGTGTCGATTCTTACTCTCAACTCTCAAGTTTTAATTTCTATTGTTGATACAAATACTTAGAAGCAGATTGCAATACTTCATAATACTATTTTTTAATCATTTGAGAAAGCAAGCTTTTTAAAAAAAAAAGTTTGTTTAAAAGGGGATTGTATTAAAAAACAGATACATAATTCAACCCTCCTTCTTGTGCGTTTTATATATCGAATATTAATTCCATACTAACATGTGATTCACTTCAATTGGTATCAGAGCTCGGCGTCCAAGAACCACCGTAACAAGAACCACCGTACAACAAGCGAGATTCCAGCTAAATTCGAAGGCCTGGTTCTTTTTAAATTGTGCCCCAAGAAGAAGAGAGTACGATAAAGTTCACGGATGCGACACTGCGAAGGAGATGTGGGATACGTTATCCATCGCACATGAAGGCACAAATCAAGTAAAGGAATCCAAGATAAGCATTCTTGTACACCAGTATGAGTTGTTCAAGATGAAGGACGAAGAATCTATCGATCAGATGTTTGGAAGATTTCAAACTATCATTAATGGACTTAAACCTCTTGGTAGAACTTACGACAATCAAGATCACGTTAGAAAGATCCTTAGAAGTTGACCGAAGAGATGGAGATCAAAAGTCACAGCTGTACAAGAAGCCAAGGATTTGAGCGTATTGAAGCTTGATGAATTGTTTGGATCTCTGAGATACATAAAGTTAAACTCGATGCAGAAGATAAGCCCAGACAGGAAAAATCTATAACATTGAAAGCCGGACAAAAGAATCATAAGAATAAAAGGAAGAAGAGCTCATCGTCGAAAGCGCTGAAGATTGAGGAAGTCAAGGATGACAATTCCAGTGAATCAGATCATGTTTCAAACGAAGAAGATGATGAACTATCCTTTATCTCGAGGAAGATCAGACGCATGTGGAAGAAAAAGGCTAAAGGAAACAAAGAGTCCTACCTCAAGAAGAATAGCAAAGATGAAGGGAAGAATTAGAAAACATCTATCATATGCTATGAATGCAATAAACCGGGACATTACAAGTCTGAATGTCCATTATTAAAAAGAAAGCCAAAGAAGAGTAGAGAAGGCAAGAAAAGTATGATGACAACCTAGGAAAATCTAGATTCTTCTAAATTAGATACTGACTTAGAAGCATCGGTGCAAGAAGATATTTTCCTGGCAATCGAAGGAGAGAGTGATGACGAGGTAACCTAAAAAATTAATGAATTACAAGAGGCATACTCAGAATTATTAGAAGATTCTTATGCAATTCTAAAGCAGTATAAATTGCTTAAGAAAAAGTACATAGAAAACTTGAAAAACACGCAAGCGTTAGAAAAGGAGAATGTCTGCTTAAAGAAACAAGTAGATGAGATGAAGAAAAAGGTCGTTGTAGATAGATTTGAAGAGATCGATTAGTTAAAACAAAGAATAAATAGTCTTTCAGCTGATCTATCAACATTTACGGAGAGTAATAGAAAAATGAATGATATGCTAGAAAAATACAGACACCCTAATGATAAAACTGGATTAGGGTTTGCTAAAAACTATTCTCAGCATAAAAATAATTATGTTCCTTTTAGGAAGAAATTTCATCAGCCTCATCATCATCAAAAATGTCATCAGTTGCATCATCATCATATTATGAATTATGTTAGAACTAACTCTAACGGACCCAAGAAAATCTGAGTACCTAAGAGACAAATAATATCACCTATGTTCTAGGGATCAAACTTATAAGGGATCGTAAGAACAAGAAGATAGTTTTGTCTCAACTAACCGACATTGAGAATATGCTCAATAAGTTCGTCATGCAAGATTCCAAGAGGGGTTTCACTCCTACTAGACATGGAATCAAACTTTCAAAGGAACAAGCACCTAAAACCCAAGAGGAGGTTGAACGCATGCGTAACATTCCATATGCTTCGGCAGTTGGTAGTTTGATGTATGCAATGCTGTGCACTAGACCGGATATCTGTTACGCAGTGGGACTGGTAAGTAGATTTCAGTCCAATCCAGGAATGGAACATTGGACTGCGGTTAAGTGTATACTTAAGTATCTTCGTAGGACGAAGAACTTAATGCTTGTTCACTCTGGAAGTAATCTTATTCCGACAGGATATACGGATTCTGATTTCCAATCAGATGTTGATTCAAGGAAATCAACTTCTGGTTCTATATTTACTTTAGGAGGTGGAGCCATAGTTTGGAGGAGTGTCAAGCAATCTTGTATTGCTGATTCGATTATGGAGGCTGAGTATGTTGTTGCTTGTGAAGCAAAGAAAGGAAGCGATCTGGCTCGGAAGTTCCTAAATGATTTGGAGGTAGTTCAGAGGCGTAAAAGCCATTACACTTTATTGTGATAATAGTAAAGTGGCTAATTCTAAAGAACCTCGGAACCACAAAGTCGCCAAACACATTGAGCGAAAGTATCATCTCATAAGGGAGATAATACAACGTGGAGAAGTGGATGTGGTAAAGATTCTACTGAGCAAAACCTCGCTGATCCGTTCACAAAGTCATTGACTCAAAAGAGCTTTGAGGGTCACCTAGAAGGGATGGGAATGAAGGATATGTCAAACTTGCTTTAGGGCAAGTGGGAGATTGTTGGAGTTATGTAAATATAGTGCCTGAAAGCAAGTGTATTTACATATAACTTTATCTTCTTCGCCATAGCTTTGTAATGAAAATATTTATTATTAATAAAACAAAAGAGTTTGGTTTTATCTGTATGAGCATTATATATCTAGTCATAAGGTACCAAGATTCATTTGTAAGTAATATACATATACATAGAGATGTATGGGAAACATGTATATTATTAGAATCAATTAATTGATTCACAGTTGAATAATCAAGTTGGTCGTTTGATTATGGTTTAGATTGTAGTGTTGCGATTTATCTCCATATAAGTAAAGGAGTTTACTTAAAGGGAATGATGAGTTTCATATCATGATAGTAGTAGACTATCGATAATGGAACTATTAAATGAATCTGGAATCAAGTATGTTTTCAAGAATAAAGTGGCCGTTACTTTAATCTTAAAACATACAACTTAAGCATTCGCTTATTATGAACCACAATCTTGATGAGTGGTGAACTCATATGTGTTTCATTATAATTCTTGATATGATCGGAATGGATTTTTACAGGGTATTAATCCAGTGTTTGCATGTTGGAATTATTAATTGAAACATGTATCAGGGAACATTCACTCAAATAAAGAGTTTATAGTGTTATCATCTCTTCAAGATGTTTTAAGGAGATTTGGTGATTAAAGCTGGCGCGATGAGTTTGATGGACTAGCTACCCATCAAGTCTTAACACTAAGATGAGATCTTATATGTTAATCACCATATAAAGTAAAATGAGAGATCTAGAAGGAAAAACCAACATAAGGGCAAACGGTAATTTTACCCTTTGTTGTGCGGATGGCTATAATAAGGTTCTAAATAGGGTTTGCAATTGGACATATTCTCATAATATTTAATAATTCAAGAGTTGAACTAATTGTCTTTAGTGGAATGACATTTAGTTAATAAGCTAGAATTAATTCCAATGAGATTGAATTATTTCTGGGCTTATTGGAGCTTGAATTATCAAAGTCCAATAAGATTCCCCACTTGGCTTTAAGGAAGGTTATCAAGCTAAGTAAGAAGTAGTTTGGAGGCTTTAGAAGTCCATAATTGAATGATGGGCTTATACAAATTAATGGTTAATTGGAAGCCCATATGTTCATTTAGAAATGGGCTTGTTTTGGTTTAATGTAATTGATTAGATTAATTATATTAAAACAATTTTTTTTTAAAATGGAGAAGAAGCAATTTGAAATTGTGTTAGGTTAGATGTGTAACCACATTTGACATTAAAATACTAAATAAAGATGGTCTTTATTATGGTTCATCATTATTAAATGGAGTTATGAACTTACCATTAAATGGTTTAATGGTTGGCTTTTAATGTTGGCATGTAACCTATTTGCATTCATTAGATTAAAGATGAAAGATGTGCATTAGATGGACCATCTTCCTTCTTTCTTCTTGCCAAAACTGAAATGGGTATTCAATTATAGGTTATGGTCTTTTCAAATAGCCATTTTAAAGATAAATGAAGTAAGTCTCATTTATTGGCTATTTGATGAGTGATTAATGTAAGAAGTGATGCATTGGATGCCTCTCACTCTTTCCATTCATGCATATTTTGAAATTGAGATGTAAGAAAGGGTTCTTGCATAGTTTTTAGACATTCTCTCCTTTCATGCAAGGTAGAACCGAAATTCCTAAGTGAAAGAATTGAAAGAGTTTCAATTTTGGTTCTTTTTCTTCTAAGAAAATCTCCTCCAAATATTTCTTCTCCTTTCCCACCAAAGGATTTTGTTAACCTAGTTGTCCTTGAAGAACAAGTGGTAAATCTAATTGGTTGAAGATACCACAACAAGGAAGAAGATAGATTGCTAAAGGAAAAGACTCAAAGGCAAAGGATTTGGATATAAGAAGGAGAGGATAGCGTAGCGAGGATTTAAAGCTGTAGCGAAGGAGTCGGTAATTCCTTTTATCTTGTTCTTGGTTTTATTATCCTTATACCATATCATGTATGGATTAGAATGTTGATTTGGATATATTGCTTCCGCTGCAAGATGATTTCTTAAAAAGTTTTGCAATCTATCGTTTCTCCATACTAAGCATGCTTTCTTTTTCCGATCCAACAATTGGTATCAGAGCCGGTTTTTTCATGCATGATTTCGGTTCCTATATGGTGGATGCATGGGTGGGCAATCTTTTTATGTATACTGCATATTTTTATGTGATAGAAATATATATGGTGTATGTTGCTCTTTTGGTTGTCCATAGAAGTTAAATTTTATCTTGTAAGATTTCTTCATTTGGTTGTAACAAGGAGGGTGGTCTATCATCACCATGTTTCCTCCTTGGTTTCTTTTTTCTATTTTATTTGATTTTGTAATGTACAAATTGATGTAATGATGAAGAAGGAGCAACCATGGATTGAAGAAATGGAAAGGTAAAATTTTCGGTGTATCCTTTTGTGTTTTGGCATAAGTTTTGTGAAAACTAAGTTGCTGGAATTTTTGTTTCAGTGAATCATATTTCAGTTATGATTGAAAAAAAAATGCTGTTTTTTTGTTTCAAAGAATCCAATTTCGGTTTTGCTAAAATACTAAGTGCTGTGTTTAATTTTCATGAAATGAGTTTCGGTTTTAATAAAACAAGTGCTGGAATTTTTTTTCAAAATAAAGATTTGGTTTTCTAAAAATCTAGTGCTGGAATTTTATTTTTCAAAATGACAAAATTCTAATTTCATAAATGCCATTACATTTTGTTTACCGAATGGGCCGGATCATGTTAGCGAAGAGTTCGAAGCGGAAGATCCAAGATGAAGAAGCATATTTTGGGCCTAAAAGGCTTGTAATTATTTTATGTTTCTAGGATGGACAATCAAAAGTGGCTTTATTAGTTTATGTGATGAATGGAGAAATGAATGCTTGTAATATGTGATATTATGTGATTGCATGTCATTTAGAAAATTGCCAACCCTAGGCCTTGCCATGCATTCATTATGTATGAGATATATAATGAAACAATATAGGATGGATAATAAATTGCATCTAGACAAGATGGTATTTAAAACTTAAAGCCCAAAAAGATTGAGTGGGAGAGGATGCTCTGAGAGTCCACGGTCTCCAAATGATGGCCCGCTTGCATGTGGTGAAGTGTTACTCCCCATCGGAGGGCATGGATCCTAGATCTTGCATGGTTTGGGTCTCCTTAAGGATAAGTCCACTTAATGATAACAAATGTGACCTCCTACCGAGGCATGATTTGTAGGTATCTTTAGTGAATGAATCAAATGGTTATACACTCAACATTTTTATCAATAAACCGCCCACCGTAGCTCATTGGTAAAAGTATGGACCAAATTAAGACGCTTCTTAAAAATTGAGCATGAGATGCTTGGTAGTTTTTAAGTGGGAGGGTCCCGATTTTTTTTAATAGATAAGATGGCCCACCGTCACTTAGTGCATTATAGATAAGAAAAATAACCGTCATATAATGTTTTAATTTTTAAGTTTTGTTAAATCTATCATCATGCATACATGCATCATGATTTTATACAAAGTTCCATAAATTGTTGACTAGTATGCTCATGTTTTAATGATTTATATTTTCGACATAATCAACCACAAAATGAATCCACTCACCCGCTTCTTGACTAATAACAAATTGGAAAATGGAGACAAGTTTAATGAATGGAGACGTAACCTTGACATTGTTCTTCAATATGAACGTATTTCATGGGTGTTAACTGAAAATGAGCCTACACCTCTTAGTGGAGATGCAACTCCTGAGCAAGTCCAACAACATGAGCGTTGGTGAATGCTGACAAGACTACTAAGTGTTATATTCGCTTCGTCGTGGCATGTTGCAAAAAGCAAATTGCTTGTATGAAAACTGCTAGTGTAATGGTCCATCACCTACATGAGATGTTTGGTGTGAGGACTAGGTCTGCAAGAGTGAAAGCTATCCAAACCTTTCATAATCTCGCATGTAAACACGGTGAACCAGTGCGGGATTACATGATGAAGGTAATCTCTGCGGTCCACCGAATTTGAGATGCTTAGAGGCGGATATGGATGCGGATACGCAGATGATTATGATCATCAATAGCTTAAACTCTTCTTTTCAACAGTTTAAGTTGGACTATGAGCTCAACAACAAGGATTACACCTTGAGTGAGTTGATGAATACCCTCCAGAGCACGGAGGAAATATTGAATATTAAGGCTCATGGGCGAGAAGCTAATGTAGCTTCTTCTTCTAAGCCAAGGGTAAGGGCAAGGAAAGAAGAAGGGTCTAATGAAAAGAAGGCCCAAATAGGGGTCAAGGCTAAACCCATGAAAAGAAGGCCAAGAGAACATCAAAGGAAAGTGTTTCCATTGTGATGAGATGGGCCCTTTCGAAAAAGAAATCCGATCTACCTAGAGTCCCTAAAAACAAACAAGGTATGGGCTTCCTAAGTTTGTTAGGAACTAGAAATGTGGCGATTATCTACTTCTTGGATATTAGATTCAGGAGCCACTAACCATGTTTGTAATTCTTTGCAGGGTTCCAAAGAAGGAAAAGACTTCTAAAGGCCGATTTCAAGTTAAGATAGCAGATGGTTCCTATGTTTCAATGAGAATCGGTGGGAGTAGTTATCTTGGACTTTCCTAGTGGTCATAGGTTATATTTGGAAGATGTTTATTACATGCCAATGATTGTAAGGAACATGATTTCTATTTTTTGTCTAATAAAATCTGGCTATTCCTTATATTTTGAAAAGGTTGTTTCAATATATGAGAATAAGGATTTTATTTGTGAAGCGATAATTAGCGAGGATTGTTTTTATAGAACCTATGAAAGGCTCACTAAACACCACATAATTGATAAAACCAAGACAATCCAATATCTCTAGCATTAATTCAAAGTATCTGTGGCATCTAAGGATGGGTCATATCAATCAGAAAAGACTTGACAAGCTAGTAAAGGATGGGATCCTTATGGGCTTGGATAGTGATCCATTACCCACCTGTGAATCTTGTATTGAAGGAAAAATGACAAAAGCCTCATTTCCTTCTAAAGGAAACAGATTTGAATCCACATTGGACATGGTACATACTGATGTGTGTGGGCCCATGAATGTACAAGCTAGAGGAGGTTATGAATATTTCATAACTTTTATAGATGATTACTCAAGACATGGCTATTTGTATTTGATGCATAAAAAGAGTGAATCTTTTGAAAAGTTCAAAGAATTCAAAGCTGAAGCTGAGAAGCAACTTGGCAAGCCATTAAAACAGCTTCGATCGGATCGAGGAGGTGAGTATTTATCGAAGAGTTCCAGCAATATTTAATTGACAATGGAATTGTTTCTAATTTGTCGACTCCTCGTACACCTCAAATGTAATGGTGTAGCGAGAGGAGAAATAGAACTCTATTGGAAATGGTAAGATTAATGATGTCCTATGCTAGCCTTCCGAATCGTTACGGGATATGCCATACAACGGCAACATATCTTCTTAACTTTGCTCCATCCAAATCGGTGCCTAAAACACCTAGGGAGTTGTGGATCGCCGAGTGCCTTCATTGAGGCACTTAGGACTCGGGGCCATCCAGCCCATGTTCTAAAGCCTGAATCCACAAAGATGGAACCAAGGTCAGAAGTATGTTTGTTTGTAGGATATCCTACGGGAACTCGAGGGTACTATTTGTAAGTACAAGTCGACTTGTACATTGGATAAGTCGACTTATTTAAGGACGGTACTGTTTATTTGTGCCCTAAAGGCAATCCCCTTTAGCGCGTTTTATTCACAAATGTATGCGCATGAATGAATAAATAAAGAAAAGGCATAATTCATTAATTTGATGTTCATGAACATTGTTTATGAATTGATTGGATCTTTAATCAGATTAATGAAGTCCATGATATATGACATAGCATGAAGGAAATTATGATGTGATCATACTCCGAGATTCCTATCATGTGCAATTGTGTCAAGATATCTAAATTCTCCTAGTCATAGGATTAATGAGCTGGACATCATTAATCCGGATAGACTAACACATGTCATACCCTTGATTGGATCAAGCGGTGGATCTCGAAGCTGTAAATATGAGATATTTAGAATTGACATGTGGATGCTTACTAGTGGTAGTAAGTTCATTGGATGACTCGCCATGAGATCATCACATGGATATCTTATCTAGTGTCAGTGATGATCTCATCATAGCAATGGTGCAAGTATCCTTAGACTTGAGGTACTCAAGGATATCTTGGATACTGATCCTATACTTTGACTCCATTCCTTGTTGCCTTCCAGAGGTAACTCATAGGGTGGTGCTTGGAGTACGATTTGAGGTATTCAAGATAATTGAGTAGCCAATAAAGGATTCACCACTTCTGGATTAGCAGAAGAGATACCCATGGCCTCTTGTTAGGATCATTACTTGTAAATCTCTGGCCAGAGTGAATATGTCATGGAGAGTGTCTTCATGGACATATAGAGTAATGAGTCCTAGGACGAGATCTGTTATCACTTGGGCTAGACTCAGTCTAGTGAGAGTTGACACTTTGACCATGCTCATAACCAAGTTGGGTATAGGATGGTGAAAGGACGAATTGCACGGTAATTGTCTATGGAAGGGTTTGTGATCCGGTTTGTGATGAATACATCAAACCGATTACTTTCCGGTCAATTGGGGGTCATGATGTGTTGCTAGATACCGCTCATGACTTGCTCAGATTAATTGTTAATCTAAGTGGCCAACATAACCGGGAACCTAAAGGGTCACACGCTTAAGAGTGTTTCAGAGAATCTGTAAAATAGTAATTGGACAGAGTTCCAATTATAGAGAGCATTAGATTAAATGGATCCCAATGGATTGGGATATGTCGATGAGATCGCGACATCAATATTGCTAAGAAAGGTTTTGAGTTGTTCAAAGATCGGGTCTTAGTGAGTATGCAGTAGGACCAACCTCAGTTGGACTGGACTTTAGCAATTATATTCTAATTAATTAATTAAGTAAATTAATTAATTAATTATGAATTTTATAAGTCATGTACGTTGGAATTGGAAAGGAAGAGATAGCCATTGACTTTTCAAAGTTTACTTTAAAGAAATGAATGACTAATAAGCTTACACTTGGCATAAGCTTATGGAACTTTCTTTTAAAGGTTAAAAGATAGACAAAGAAGGCTAAGAAATGTGATGGTCGACGGTTCACATAGAGAAAATGGGAGAAAGCTTAAGAGTTAAGCTTTAGGTGAAATAAGGATTTCATTCTCTTCTTTTTCTCAAAGCCATCATCGATTCTCTTCTTCTTCCAAGCAACGTTTCAACGTTTCCTTCAGCTCTCCAGGACAGAGGTAGGGTCTAGCAGCCTTTAATCTGTTCTAGCTATTCCCGGGTCAAAGGGGTTTGACTCGGTTAGGTTTTCTGATCTCTGCGTGGATCACCTTTAGAGATAGTCTCTTTTGGCTATTTAGGTTTATGTCTTCATACGGATACCTAGATCCTGGGTTCGGGAAGGTCTCGGGAACAAAAATTTTTGTTTTCCGCTGCCTGTACATGCGATGTACCTCCCGGGATTTTCCTACAGTGGTATCGAGAGTCCGGTATCCCGTATGAAGCTAAAACCTAAGCTAGATCGAAACCCTAAGTGCTGTTGATGTTGATGCATGTGTACTGCCCAGATTTGAATTGCTATAGAGATAGGTTTTCGAAATTTTTCTGCCCAGAAATGTTCATAACATGTTAGAGAATATGTCTATGAATTTTCAGAATTTATTGATTTGATTTGATATACTTCGCTAATTAATTCTAAGGTTACAGATGCTGTTTTGTGAAACGCTGGAACAGGCAGTAGTATAAAATCGAGAATAAATTCTAGAAAATCTTTTCTGGATTTTCCTTCACCTACATGTCTCTAAGATGTTGGTGAATATCTGTGAGCATGGAAATTGGATTTCAAGGTGATTGGATATTTATTCACGAATTTATTCTATGCTGTTGGGAATTGCTATGCTGATGAACACAGATTTTGAATCGGTTTTGTTATTTAGGTTGACTGAGTTTTTGATGGCCTAAAATCCTGAAAAAATTCATGTAGCATGTTCTGAACATGTAGTAACCTATATAATTTTCTCATGATTTATTGAAATTGTTTCATTGATCATTTCGAGCAATGTACAGAACTGGACAGTTTTGGTGAAAATTGTTGAGACTGTTTTGCTTGGCTTGATTGAGTGTGCTTTTTCAGTTCCAATGCCTTGCACCATTTTTAATGTGATTAAAAATGTGTTATCTTGATGTATTATGATTGCCAAAGTGAATTTCTTGAAGTTTCATTTCCAAGAATTTTTGAATGCCGAATTGGTCACATTAGCGTCTCGTTAGTATATTGCATTATCTTGTTTGTTTTGACCGTCATATTTTTTATGGTATGTGCTGAAGTAAATTTGATAATGTATATGCTAGCTAGAGATGCTTAGGATGATAATTTGGGTGTTCCTAAATTGTTTGGAAATTAATGAGTTTTGACTCATTTCAAGTTTTTCATATAGTTTGACTATTTAAGGCTTTCATGGTTCAATGAATTGTTCATTGATACATCAAATTTATCAGATATTACCTTAGGTATGTAGGTGTTGTGAATTGGAATTGCATTAATTGAGGAATTAGCGATTAGAGATTTTAGCAAATTTACGGATAAGTCGACTTGTATGTGAAATAAGTCCACTTGTTGAGATTTTAGGATAAGTCGACTTGTCATAGAATAAGTCGACTTGTTCAGATCTCGATATAAGTTGACTTGTAGTACCTTATAAGTCGACTTGTTCATGGGCAGGTGAAATAAGTCGACTTGTGTCATACAAGTCGACTTGTGTGTGGGCAGAAGCATAAGTCGACTTGCATTTGATGAAAGTCGACTTGTGGCATGCTCAGGATGGATGATGGATGATTATAAGGATTGATTCAATACGATTGATGAAACCTAAATCATTCCATATAGTCTTCGTGACTATAATCCTTAAGCTTGGAGTCTAGAGACCCGAAATCCCTCCTCGGTATATGAAAACTAACGCCTTCCATTAATATGGTAAGAACCAGAGTTCTTATAGGGTTGGGTTGTTGAGCAAACTCAAGCTCACTCTATACGGATATGTTCGAACCATGAAAATACGATTTTCGGATTAATGGGTTAGTTTTCACTGGAAGCGTTGATTTGTTGAGCAAACTCAAGGTCAACGTGGACAGAGGCGAAATTGGGTAGCATACATCGGATGTATGCGCATCAAAGAGTTGATACCCAATGAAGTGCACACATCAACAAGTTGATAGCACTGATTGATAGTTGTGTCTAAGATGTAATTGGTATATCTGATACCTCCCGAGACATAAGGTGGCTTGTTGGACAAATCCAAGGTCATTCTCAATGTCGGTTATCGATGATACAATTGGTATGACCGATACCTACCGATTGACCTAAGTTGTGGCTTGTTGAGCAAACTCAAGGTCACTCTTAGCAATGTCGGATATCGACCCACTAGACATTATGTCACATCGCTTCTCTGGATTAAGTAAAGAGGGTTATGGATTCTAGGAAACTAGTGGGAGCCATATGCATATCATGCAAGTCCTTATGATCATGCAGGCAAATCTATCCTATTATTCCTTCTCTCTATCGCGTTTAGGTTGACTGAAGAAGTCTTTCAGTTTGAATATACGCTCTCTATTCTGGACTGAATTTTCTTGATTGGCTAAGGAATCTGAGAATTGTTCTCAGATCTGAGGAACTGGGATACGTCCTAGATGTTCCACTTCCAGATGCACCTGCTGTCGATGCTTCTGATAAGGATCAGAAAGCATATCGTAAGCATCTAAAAGACAGTGATATGGATACTTGCTTTATGCTTGCCTCGATGTCACTAGAGCTGCAGGAGCAGCACGAGTCCATGGATGCTCACACTATAGTATTTCATCTTAGGGAGCTGTTTGATGAGCAAGCTCGGTCTGAAAGGTTCGAGACCTCAAGGCTTCTCTTCACCACAAAGATGGCTCCAGGGATATCTGTTGTGCAGTATGCCCTGAAGATGAATGGCTATATTGAGAGATTGGCCGTCTTAGGATTTGTAATGGATTATGAGTTAAGTAGAGACTTAATTCTGGTTCGATTGTCTGATGGTTATTCACAGTTCGTGTTAAACTATCGGATGAACCAAATATCCACAACAATTCCTGAGCTGATCAATCTGCTCATGATAGCTAAGCAGGCTATCAAGATAGATAGCAAATGCTAATGGTGGATGCTTCTTCTTCTAGTTCAAAGAAGAAAACGGCCAAGAAACCAAAGGGAAGTGCCATCAAGGAAAAACCAAAGAAACTGCCCCAAAAGGATTTTGCTTTCATTGTGGCAAGTTTAGCCACTAGAGGCGAAACTATAAAATCTATCTGGAGTCCTTGAAGCAGAAGAAGGCATCAGATGCCTCTACTTCTTCAAATATGTTTGTCATTGAGGTTAATACTATTCCTGATCCAAACATATCGGTATTTGATACCGGATGTGGCTCATACATATGAAATGTTATGCAAGGCCTCAGGGACAGTAGAAAGCTCATAAAAGGAGAACTGGACTTTCGTGTAGGTAATGGAGCAAGAGTTGCTACATTAGCCGTATGCACTTATGTCTTGTTACTCCCTACTGGGCTTGCATTCAAATTGGATGATTGTCATTTTGTACCCGTTTTAAACAAAGAACATATTGTATGTTTCATGTTTAATTAGAGCTGATTTCCATTTGACTTTTAGTAGCAATGGTTGCTATATTAGTTGCAACGGAAAGCTCTATGGTACTGGTACATTATGTAATGGAATTGACATATGAGATATGCCATATCTAATTATGAATATCAATGACGCGAAAAGACATAATCGAGATAATTTAAAATCAACGTACTTATGGCATTGTCGACTTGGCCATATAAATGAGATATGCATTGCTAAGCTCCATAAGAGTGGATGTTTAGGGTCATTTGATTATGAATCATATGACACATGCGAATCTTGTTTATTAGGCAAGATGACTAAGTTATCCTTTAAAGGAAAGGGTGAACGAGTGAATGGAATATTAGACCTAATACATTCGGATGTATGTGGTCCGATGTCCATCCATGCCAGAAGTGGTTGTTTTTACTTCATTACTTTTATCGGTGATTATTCACGATATGGGTACATGTATCTAATGAGATACAAATCTGAAGCATTTGAATAGTTCAAATAATTCAGAAATGAAGTAGAAAACTAACTTGGTAAAAGTATGAATACATTACGATCTGATCGTGGTGGAAAATGCTTACACCAATAGTTTTGGATTATCTCAGAGATAATGGGATTTTATCTCAGTTCACTCCACCTTGCACGCCGCAGCACAATGATGTGGCTGAAAGGAGAAATCGAACCTTGTTAGACATGGTGCGATTGATGATAGGTTTTGCACAGTTTTGGGAATATGCGCTCGAGACAACTGTTTACTTGCTAAACAGAGTTCCATCAAAGACAGTTGAAGTTACTCCATATGGAGATATGGACTAACAGAAAAACCTTATCTTTCTCATTTGAAAGTTTGGGGTTGTCCTGCTTATGTGAAGCGGACACAGTCAGATTAGCTTGATGCAAAGCTGACAAGTGTTTGTTCGTGGAATATCAATTCTACCTTGCTTAGGAACAAAAGTTGTTTGTTTCTAAGGATGTTGTTTTCTTAAAAAAAAAGTTTCTTTTACAATAAGACAGTGGGAGCAAAGTTGAACTTAGAGAAGTTCAAGATGCTCGAACAAACCTGATCAATCGCTGAACTCAAACTGCCACTCATATAGATGAGGTAACAGATTCAACCTTCTATTACACACAATTTCTCAGAGGTTAAGTAGGATACGACCGCTCCCCGAGAGATATGGATTTCTCGTAAGGGAACAGAATGACGTATTACTCATACGAGATGATGAGCCTACTACCTATGAAGAGGTTCTGAAGAGTTCAGAGTCTGAAAAATGGCTTTGTGCCATGAAATCTGAAATGGATTCCATGTACATAAACCAAGTATGGACTTTGGTTGTTACACCTGCAGGGATAAAACCCACAGGGTGCAAAGGGGTTTTAGAAGAAAACCAACATGGATGGTAATCTGATTACCTATGGAGCGAGGCTAATGGCCAAAGGATATAAATCACGCATAAAGAGTTGACTATGACGAAACCTTCAAATTTCGTAGCAATGCTTAAATCCATTCGGATACTCCTAGCCATTGCCGCTCATTATGATTATGAAATATGGCAAATGGATGTGAAGACAGCTTTCCTGAGAGGAAATCTACCCGAGGATGTGTATGACACAACCTGAGGTCTTCACTTCCATCGATGGCGAAAAGGTATGCAAGCTTCAGAAATCCATGTTTGGATTGAAGCAAGCATCCAGGAGTTGGATTATCCGTTTAGTTGAGTCAATCAAAGAGTTTGATTTCTCACAAAATTCGGATGATCATTGTGTGCATAAGAAGGTTAATGGGACTGCAATCGTATTCCTTGTGTTGTATGTAGATGACATACTGTTACTCGGAAACGATGTCTCTATGCTGCAATCAGTTAAAATTTGGTTGTCCAATCAATTTGCCTTGAAAGACCTTGGTAAAACAATCTATATCCTTGGGATATAGATTTATAGAGATAGATCAAAGGTTGCTTGGTCTTTCACAAGCAACGTACATAGATGAGATGCTAAAGAGGTTTAGCATGAAACGATGCTATGTACGTGGCCCGATGTATCGTATGCTCTAAGTGTTACGAGCAGATACCAATCGGATCCTGGTGAGGGTCACTGGGTGGTTGTCAAGAATATCCTCAAGTACTTGCGAAGCACTAAGGATGTTTTCTTTATCTATGGAGATGGAAATCTCCATGTGAGCGGGCATTCAGATGCCAGTATCTAATCTGATAAGGATGATTCTGAATCATGATCAGGTTATATACATTCACACTGAATAGCGTGGCGGTCAGTTGGAAAGAATTCCAAACAAGAGAGGACTGCTGATTCAACAACCGAGGCAGAGTACCTGTCGCATGAGATGTGCAAAGGAAGCAGTTTGGATCAAGAAGTTCATTACTGAACTTGATCTGGTCCCTAGCTGTGATGGGCCCATAGGATTGTATTGTGATACAATGGGGCTAATGCGCAGGCAAAGGAACCAAGGTCTTATCGACGATCCGAACTCGTACTTCGCCGATTCGGGAGATCATTAGTCGAGATGATATCCTGATAGAGAGAATTCCCACAGAGCAAAGTGTTGCTGTTCCGTTGACAAAGCCATTGTCACAGGAGAATTGTGATTCTCATGGACTCGCTTATGGTATTAGATACTAAGGCGATTGGCTTTAGGTCAAGTGGGAGATTTGTAAGTACAAGTTAACTTGTACTCTCGATAAGTCGACTTGTTCTTGAAAATGCCGATAAGTCGACTTGTACATTGGATAAGTCGACTTATTTAAGGATTCGCATCGTTTATTTGCGCCCTAAAGGCAATCCCTTTAGCTGCTTTTTATTCACAATCGATCGCATCGAATGAATAAATAAAGAAAAGGCATAATTCATTAATTTGATGTTCATGAACATTGTTTATGAATTGATTGGATCTTTAATCAGATTAATGAAGTCCATGATATATGACATAGCATGAAGGAAATTATGATGTGATCATACTCCGAGATTTCTATCATGTGCAATTGTGTCAAGATTCAAATTCTCCTAGTCATAGGATTAATGAGACCGACATCATTAATCCGGATAGACTAGCACATGTCATACTCCTTGATTGGATCAAGCGGTGGATCTCGTAAACCTGTAAATATGAGATATTTAGAATTGACATGTGGATGCTTACTAGTGGTAGTAAGTTCATTGGATGACTCGCCATGAGATCATCACATGGATATCTTATCTAGTGTCGTTGATGATCTCATCATAGCAATGGTGCAAGTATCCTTAGACTTGAGGTACTCAAGGATATCTTGATACCGATCCCGTACTGACTCCATTCCTTGTTGCCTTCCGAGGTAACTCATAGGAGGTGGTGCTTGGGTATAGTTTGAGGTATTCAAGATAATTGAGTAGCCAATAAAGGATTCACCACGGATTAGCGTAAGAGATACCCATGGCCTCTTGTCGGGATCATTACTTGTAAATCTCGGCGAGTGAATATGTCATGGAGAGTGTCTTCATGGACATATAGAGTAATGAGTCCTAGGGCGAGATCTGTTATCACTTAGGCTAGACTCGGTCTAGTGAGAGTTGACACTTTGACCATGCTCATAACCAAGTTGGGTATAGGATGGTGAAAGGACTAATTGCACAGAATTGTCTATGGAAGGGTTTGTGATCCGGTTTGTGATGAATACATCAAACCGATTACTTTCCTAGTCAATTGGGGTCATGATGTGTTGCTAGATACCGCTCATGACTTGCTCAGATTAATTGTTAATCTAAGTGGCCAACATAACCGGGAACCTAAAGGGTCACACGCTTAAGAGTGTTTCAGAGAATCTGTAAAATAATAATTGGACAGAGTTCCAATTATGGAGAGCATTAGGATTAAATGGATCCCAATGGGATTGGGATATGTCCCGATGAGATCGCAACATCAATATTGCTAAGAAAGGTTTTGAGTTGTTTCAAAGATCGGGGTCTTGAGGTCAGTAGGACCGACCTCGTTGGATCGACCTTAGCAATTATATTCTAATTAATTAATTAAGTAAATTAATTAATTAATTATGAATTTTATAAGTCATGTACGTTGAATTGGAAAGGAAGAGATAGCCATTGACTTTTCAAAGTTTACTTTAAAGAAATGAATGGCTAATAAGCTTACACTTGGCATAAGCTTATGGAACTTTCTTTTAAAGGTTAAAAGATAGACAAAGAAGGCTAAGAAATGTGATGGTCGACGGTTCACATAGAAAATGGGAGAAAGCTTAAGAGTTAAGCTTTAGGTGAAATAAGGATTTCATTCTCTTCTTTTCTCAAAGCCATCATCGATTCTCTTCTTCTTCTAAGCAACGCTTCAACGTTTCCTTGACTCTCCGGAGATGTAGGTAGGGTCTAGCGACCTTTAATCTGTTCTAGCTATTCCCGGTCAAAGGGTTTGACTCGGTTAGGTTTTCTCGATCTCTGCGTGGATCACCTTTAGAGATAGTCTCTTTGGCTATTTAGGTTTATGTCTTCATACGGATACGGATCCCGGCTTCGGAAGGTCTCGGGAACAAAAATTTTTGTTTTCCGCTGCCTGTACATGCGATGTACCTCCCGGGATTTTCCTACACTATTTTTACAGTCCTCATGATAGGAAGGTATTTGTGTCGACAAATGCAAACTTCTTAGAGGAAGAGTTTGTGAGAAATCACAAAGGAAGAAGTGAAGTAGTACTAAAGGAGTTAGCAATTTCATCCAAACCAAGAGTTGTTTTGGATATGACAGAACAAGATGTCGAAATGGATTCAAGAGTTAAATCGAAGTGCAACCTGAACATCAAGATGTGCCTAGACGTAGTGGGAGGTTGTGAGACAACCGATAGGTATCTGGGTTTAGGAGAAGGCTTAATTGCCATCTCGCATCAAGAAGAAACATATCCCATTACGTATACAAGCTATTAATGATGTTGATGCAGAAAATGGCTCAAGGCAATGGAATCGAAATAGATTCTATGTATACTAATGAAGTTCAGGTCCTTGTAGATCTACCACCGTGTCTAAAAACCATGGGGTGTAAATGGATCTACAAAAGGAAAAGGGATCGGATGGAAAGGTAGAGACCTTTAAAACTAGATTGGTAGCTAAAGGCTATACTCAAAAGGAGGGTATAGACTACGAGGAGACTTTTCTCCGGTTGCCATGCTTAAGTCCATCAGATTCTTTTGGCCATAATGACCTATTTCGATTATGAAATATAGCAAATGGATGTCAAGACCGATTTACGAATGGAGATCTTGAGGAGATCATTTATATGGCCCAACCAGAAGGATTCATTGAGCTAGGTAATGAGCATAAGGTTTGCAAGTTGCAAAGGTCCATTTATGGACTTAAGCAAGCATCTAGGTCTTGGAACATTAGGTTTGATAAGGCTATCAAAACCTATGGGTTCATACAAAACCTAGATGAGCCTTGTGTTTACAAAAGAATACAAGAAGGTAAGGTTACTTTCCTAATCCTGTATGTTGATGACATTCTGCTCATTGGGAATGATGTGGGAATGTTATCTCGGTTAAGGGATGACCTGAATGAACAGTTTTCAATGAAGAATTTGGGAGAGGCTACCTATGT
The DNA here is from genome assembly GCA_029891385.1 of Erythroxylum novogranatense. Classification (NCBI taxonomy): domain Eukaryota; kingdom Viridiplantae; phylum Streptophyta; class Magnoliopsida; order Malpighiales; family Erythroxylaceae; genus Erythroxylum; species Erythroxylum novogranatense. The sequence continues at coordinate 48,763,074 of CM057227.1, forward strand.
TCTAGGATCAAACTTATAAGGGATCGTAAGAACAAGAAGATAGTTTTGTCTCAACTAACCTACATTGAGAATATGCTCAATAAGTTCGCCATGCAAGATTCCAAGAGGGGTTTCACTCCTACTAGACATGGAATCAAACTTTCAAAGGAACAAGCACCTAAAACCCAAGAGGAGGTTGAACGATGCGTAACATTCCATATGCTTGACAGTTGGTAGTTTGATGTATGCAATGTCAGCACTAGACCGGATATCTCATTACAGCGATGGGGACCGGTAAGCGATTTGAGGCAATCCAGAATGGAACATTGGACTGCGGTTAAGTGTATATTTAAGTATCTTCGTAGGACGAAGAACTTAATGCTTGTTTACTCGAAGTAATCTTATTCCGACGGGATATACGGATTCGATTTCCAATCAGATGTTGATTCAAGGAAATCAACTTCTGGTTCTATATTTACTTTAGGAGGTGGAGCCATAGTTTGGAGGAGTGTCAAGCAATCTTGTATTGCTGATTCGACTATGGAGGCTGAGTATGTTGTTGCTTGTGAAACAGCAAAGGAAGCGATCTGCTCGGAAGTTCCTAAATGATTTGGAGGTAGTTCCAGAGGCGAAAAAGCCATTACACTTTATTGTGATAATAGTGGGCGGTGGCTAATTCTAAAGAACCTCGGAACCACAAAGCGCCAAACACATTGGCGTAAAGTATCATCTCATAAGGAGATAATACAACGTGGAGAAGTGGATGTGGTAAAGATTCCTACAGAGCAAAACCTTGCTGATCCGCTCACAAAGACATTGACTCAAAAGAGCTTTGAGGGTCACTAGAAGGGATGGGAATGAAGGATATGTCAAACTTGCTTTAGGGCAAGTGGGAGATTGTTGGAGTTATGTAAATATAGTGCCATGGAAAGCAAGTGTATTTACATGTAACTTTATCTTCTTGATTCTGCTTTGTAATGAAAATATTTATTATTAATAAAACAAAAGAGTTTGGTTTTATCTGTATGAGCATTATATATCTGGTCATAAGGTACCAAGATTTATTTGTAAGTAATATACATATACATAGAGATGTATGGGAAACATGTATATTATTAGAATCAATTAATTGATTCACAGTTGAATAATCAAGTTGGTCGTTTGATTATGGTTTAGGCGTAGTGTTGCGATTTATCTCCATATAAGTAAAGGAGTTTACTTAAAGGGAATGATGAGTTTCATATCATGATAGTAGTAGACTATCGATAATGGAACTATTAAATGAATCTGGAATCAAGTATGTTTTCAAGAATAAAGTGGGCGTTACTTTAATCTTAAAACATACAACTTAAGCATTCGCTATTATGAACCACAATCTTGATGAGTGGTGAACTCATATGTGTTTCATTATAATTCTTGATATGATCGAATGGATTTTTACGAGGTATTAATCCGAAGGTGCGCATGTTGGAATTATTAATTGAAACATGTATCGTGGAACATTCACTCAAATAAAGAGTTTATAGTGTTATCATCTCTTCAAGATGTTTTAAGGAGATTTGGTGATTAAACTGGCGCCAGTAGTTTGATGGACTAGCTACCCATCAAGTCTTAATACTAAGATGAGATCTTATTGTTAAGTCAGAATGACTTTACATATAAATGATTTTGATGTATAACAAATATAGTGAGATCAAAAACAAGAAAACAAAAGCGATCCACAGATGAAGTCCAAGGCAGGCGAAGTTTGAATAAATGAACAAAGACATGCACGAAGTTGCAAGACATCGATCCGATCTGAGGCGAAGTTGATACAAGTCAAACACAGACGAAGTTTGTCAAAGTAAAAAATCAACACAGACGCAGATGACACAAGACAATAAACAGACAAAGACACAAATGTAGATACAGACGCAAAGCGAAGCAGACGCAGACGCAAAGCGAAGCAGACGCAGACGCATGAAAGAAACAGACGCAAGAGTCAGTTCGAGTTAGTTACAGAACTCAACTGATTAATCGTTTCTTTAAAGATTAAAGATTCAAGATTCAAGAATCAAGAAGCAATTACAGACAAAGGCTATAAATACAAGTCGAAGTCGAAGACTGCAGAGTTAGCTGTTTTGAGAAAAAAATTACACAAAGTGAAAAAGCGATTAAGTGCGAATTAGCTGAACGCTTTCTTACTGTAATAAAGTGTTCAAATACTTTTACGAAAAGAAAGAGTTGTATGAGATAACTGCAGAGGCTAAGTGTGAAAGAATCTTGGTGTAGAGACCAAGAGGCTTGTGAAAGAATACTTGTAAAGTTTGAAGAGATAGTGAAATCTCAGAAGAAACTCTGAGGACTGGAACGTAGCCCACGGTTTGGGGTGAACCAGGATAAATCTGCGTGTCTACTACTCTCACTCTCTATCTCACTTTTAGTTTCAAAGTTGATCTTTATTTACTATTCATATACTTAGCATTGATAAGTTTTGATCAATTAGGATTAATAAGAATTTCAGAAGAATTTTTATTTCTAACAAGTAATTTGAAAAGATATTCAAAAGGGAATACACAATTCAACCCCCTTCTCGTGCATTCTATTATCATTTTATAAGTGTTGTATTAACTTGTGATTCACTTCAATTGGTACCAGAGCCTGGTATCCAAGAATCATTTGGCGAAGTGTGGATTAAAGATAATGGCGAGTCACACGTATACATATTTGAAGGAGCCTCGATCATTTGAAGGAGCCTCGATCGCTAGACCTCCAAAGATTCAATGGAGAAGACTACCATTAATGGAAAGATAGAATGCGGTTATTCATCGAATCTACACATGTAGACCTTTGGGACGTAATAGAGCGGACCTATATACCTGTAGATGAAGAAGGTAGTTCTATTCCACGAAGCAGATGGACGGCTGATCAGAAAGCAAGAATACAACTGAATTCAAAGGCGAAATTCTTCTTAACATGTGCCCTAAGCAGAAGCGAATACGACAAAGTGCATGGTTGCGACACTGCAAAAGAGATGTGGGACACATTATCCATTGCTCATGAAGGCACTAGTCAAGTTAAAGAATCCAAGATAAGTATTCTTGTACATCAATATGAACTTTTCAGGATGGAAGATGAAGAATCTATTGATCAAATGTTTGGAAGATTTCAAACAATTGTCAACGGATTAAAAGCTCTTAGAAGGACTTACAATAACCAAGATCATGTTCGAAAGATCCTAAGAAGCCTTCCTAAGAGATGGAGACCTAAAGTAGCTGCGGTCTGCAAGAAGCAAAAGACTTGAGCGTCTTTGAAGCTAGATGAGTTCTTTGGGATCCTGAAGATTCATGAAGTAGAACTCAATGTGAAGACAAGCCCAAGCGTGACAAGTCAATAGATCGAAGGCGGACGGAAGAATCATAAGACTCGAGAGAAGGAGGAAGTCATCGAAGGATTGAAGATTGAAGAATTAAAGGATGATAACTCCGGTCAATCAATCGAGTCAAGTGATGAAGATGACGAATTATCTTTCATTTCGGAAAGATAAGGCGTATGTGGAAAAAGAAGCCCGAAGTAACGGACATTCGGAAAGAATGGAAAAGATGAAGCCAAGCGGAAAAGTCTTCTATCATTTGCTACGAGTGCAATCACTGGACACTACAAGTCGAATGCCCTACTCTCAAGAAGAAACCTAAGAAGAGTAAAGAAGGCAAGAAAAGCATGATGGCAACATGGGAGGATCTAGATTCATCTGAATCGAATCTGAGCTCGAGTCATCGAACATGCAAACATTTGCCTAATGGCTGAAGAAGATAGTGATGAGGAGGTAAAATCCGATTATGATAACTTGCATGATGCATATTCAGAATTGTTAGAAGATTCTCATGCTATTCTGAAATAGTACAAGCTGTTGAAGAAAAGTATGCGAGAGAATATTAAACATACTGAGAAAATAGAGAGAGAAAATATTTGCTTAAAAAAAGAGTTAGACGTTAAAAGGAAACTTGTAGATAGATCAGATGAGATTAATCAGCTTAAGCTAAGGATCAAGAATCTATCAGCTGATCTAGCTACTTTCACTGAGAGTACAAAGAAAATGAATGATATGCTAGGAAAATGTAGACATCCTAGTGATAAGAATGGTTTAGGGTTTCTCGAAACAATACTCGGTCTCAGTAATAAATTTGTCTCTCAAAAGGAAGAAATAGGACAACACATTTTAATCAACGTCCGAGTAATATGCATTATAGATTACATCATGTGCATACTACTAACCATAAGGGACCCAAGAAAATTTGGGTACCAAGAAATAAAATAGTTTCTCCAGCAGATATCCTTCCTTGGAAGATACGGCAAGCACCATTGGTATTTAGACAGTGGATGCTCGCGACACATGACGGGAAGAAGGTCTATGTTCCTAGACCTTTAGTATAAGAAGGGAGGATTAGTAACTTTGGAGACAACCAATGAGGCAAAATCATTGGAATCGGGAAAATAGGTAAAGATTCCTTTGCATGCATAAATAATGTCTTGCTTGTTGATGGTCTAAAGCATAACTTGATTAGTGTGAGTCGGTTGTGTGATTACGGTTTCACAGTTACATTCAATCAAAATCTTTGTGAAGTCGAAACAAAGATGGGTCTATACTTTTCTCGCCAAGAGAAGAAACAACCTTTACAAAATCAATTTAGAAGATTTTCAAAATCAAAATATTTCATGTTTTCTATCTTTCAAGAAGAAAGACTAATCGGCATAAAAGCTAGGTCATGTCTCTTTGAAACATATTTCAAAATTGGTAAAACATGATTTAGTAAGAGGTTTTCCAAAATAAGTTTTGATAAAGAACTTTTCTGTGAAAATTGTTTAAAGGAAAACAAGTTAAAACCTCTTTCTCTTCTAAAAGTTTTGTAACGTCTTCAAGACCTTTAGAACTATTACATATAGATTTATTTGGTCCTACAAGGACATTAAGTCTTAGCGAGAAGAAATATGGATTTGTCATTGTTAATGACTTTACTCGATTTTGTTGGATATTATTTTATCACACAAAGATGAGTCCTTTAAGTGCTTTAGAACTCTATCCGTAAAGTTCTGAGCGAAAAAGGAATGTCCATTGCTAGTATCGGGAGTGATCATGGTGGAGAGTTTGAAAATGAGAAGTTTAGAGTTTTACGTGAAGAGAATGGAATTTCCCACAACTTCTCGCCCCTAGAACTCCACACAGAATGGAGTTGTTGAAAGAAAGAATAGGGACGGTTCAAGAGATGGCAAGGACCATGCTATGTGAGACGAATCTTCCTAAGTATTTACGACGAAGCTATGAACACAAAGATGCTATATTCGTAAGGATCTTGTTGCGACCTATGTTCAAGAAAACTCCTTACGAGTTATGGAATGGAAGAAGACCAAGCATATCCTACTTTCATCCATTTGGGTGCAAATGTTCCATTCTGAATACGAAAGAGATGTTGGATAAATTCGACTCGAAGACCTATCCAGGAATCTTTCTAGGCTACTCATCATCGTCTAAGGCTTTTTAAGTTTACAACTTGATTTCAAAGACTGTTGAAGAGACAATTCATGACAAGTTTGATGATAGTTCTCAATCCCATAAGGAAGATGACATGGAGATTGAAGGTCCTTCAAAGAACCTAGATGATGCCTCAGAAACTCCCTCGTCAGACACTCATGAGGATAAGATTGAAGATATTCTAGAAACTATAGAACTAAGACGAGATTGGAAGTATAAAAGTTCTCATCCAGAAGAGTTAATTATCGGTGAGACCTCAGAAGGAGTTAGGACAAGGTCCAGATTCAGACGAGAAGCTAATGTAGCTTTTATCTCTGAAGTAGAACCTAAGAAGGTTGAGGAAGCTCTTCAAGACGAAGCTTGGGTGTTAGCCATGCAAGAAGAGCTGAACCAATTCATAAGGAATAACGTCCGTCCTTGGTTCCAAAACCTCTAAGAAATCCATTATTGGAACCAGATGGGTTTTCAAGAATAAGCTAGACGAATCAGGAAGAGTGAGTCGTAACAAGGCCAGATTAGTAGCACAAGGCTACAATCAGCAAGAAGGAATAGACTACAACGAAACATATGCTCCAGTAGCGAGACTTGAAGCTATAAGGATTTTGTTGGCATATGCAATCTGTCACGATATAAAGTTGTTTGGATGGATGTTAAGAGTGCATTTCGAATGGCTTTATAGGCGAAGAAGTCTATGTGAAACAACCTCCTGGCTTTGAAGATGTTAAAAATCCAGATTATGTCTATAGACTTCACAAAGCCTTATACGGCCTGAAGCAAGCTCCCAGAGCTTGGTATGATCGTCTGAGTACTTTATTAATAGAAAATGGTTTCAACAGAGGTCAAGTTGATAAGATGCTCTTCAGGAAAAGTTCTCAGAATGATTTTATCTTAGTACAGATTTACATTGATGATATCATAGTTGGTGCTACGTCAAAAGGGTTATGCTTGAAGTTTGAGAGTCTAATGAAAAGAGAATTTGAAATGAGTATGATGGGTGAATTAAAGTTCTTTCTTGGGTTGCAAGTTAAGCAGACCAAAGAGAAGATCTTCATTCATCAACAGAAGTATGTGAAAGAGTTGTTGAATAAGTTTGACATGAATAATGTGAAGCCAATGGCAACTCCGATGCATCCTTCAAACCTTTTGTCGAAAGACGAACTTGTTAAGAAGGTGGATCAAACCCTATATAGAGGGATGATCAGTTCTTTATTGTATCTTCTGATGAAGTAGACCTGATATTCATTAGGTGTATGCTTATGTGCAAGATTTCAAGCCGATCCTAGAGAGTCTCATTTTTCTTTGTTAAAAGAATTTTGAGATATCTCGCAGTACTCTCGATCTTTGCTTAATGTTTGAGAAAGGTAAAGATTTCGAGTTAATCGGATCTTGTGATGCGGACTATGCGGAGATAGAATCGAAAGAAAGAGCACAAGTGGAGGATGTCACTTTCTTGGAGGAAATCTAGTCTCTGGTCAAGCAAGAGACAAAGCTCAATTACTCTATCAACCGTGAAGCGAGAATATATATCATCATGATTCTTTGTTCCTGACGCACGTGGATCAAGTATCGACTTGAAGACTATTCAGTTAAGGAGGAGGAGATTCCAATTTATTGTGATAACACCGGTCAATAAATCATCAAAGAATCCAATTCACATTCGAGTAAAGCATATAGAAGTCGACATCATTTCGAGAGACTACGTTGAGAGAAAGGTGGTGCTTTAAAGTTCGCTGAAACGAGAACTTCAATGGGCGGACATCTTCACTAAAACCACCGAGTGAAGAACGTTTTCGAAGATAAGACACAATCTTAATATGGTGATGCTAAAGAGCGGTTAGGCTAAAATAACGTGAGAAACTAACGGCGTTATACACGTGAGTTACAAATGGTAACTTCTCTCACAAGGAAGATTTTGGAGGAAATATCGATAAACTCGAGGTTCTTAATGATTCGAGAACCCATCATCTATAACCCTATAAGTAGATCGAGATGAGTTTATAGCGCCTTTTCATCATCTCTGACGGTTCATTTCTACTTTACCAATTCTCTCAAAATCTTCTCACTCAAAAGTTTTTCGAAGATAATCTTTCACTCTATACAATGGAAGCGACCATGGTTTATGGAAGACTTGTGGATTTTGAGTCACCGAGGAGAGCGGCATGGATGTAGAACCGTAGATCACAAGAGCTGGTTGGAAGAACTTCTTTCAGATTCGAGAATCTGTCTATACGGACGAGGTTTATGAGTTCTGGAAGAACGCTCGGTTGATAGAAGACACTATTGTATCCTCTGTGGATAGAATATCAGTTATTGTCACAAAGGATTTGATAAGGAAGGTAACTGGTTGCCCATCGGTTGGAGAGAAATTGTCTACCAAGGCCGGATGGATGTCCTCAGTTGGAATGAAAGAAGAAGATGTCAAGAGGCAGCTCTATGGCACAAATGATTCCAGAGAGAGGAAGACATCAAATCGATTAGAAGGCCGAGTTCTTCATGCAATCTGCTCAACCGCATTCTTCCCGAGTTGGTTCGAGGCATTTGGTGACCACTCTAGACGAACAATGTCTATTCTTTCTTCTCAATCGAAATCCTATAGATTTACCCTTCTTAATCTTTCACTATATGGTTAAGGGGTTAAAGGAAACTTCCAGTTATCCTTATGGTATGATTTTGACAAGGATTTTTATAGAATCCAGTATGCGTCTGCACCACGGCATCAGACAAACTGTTCCTGTGAAGAGCAAAATCGATGCACACACGATTCGGCGAATGGGTCTTAGCACAGTAGACAAAGATCACGCTGGTTCTTCAAAGAAACCAAGAACTGAGGGGGAGCGTGTATTGAGGAAGACTCCTGTCTCAAGTTCTAAATCGCCTGTAAGTATCAAATCGCCTACTGCCGAATTAAGGAGAGTCCTAGGGAGACCTCTTATGAAAATGGCGAGTCCTTTTTTCCAAGAAAATCAATCTCAGAGGGCAAAGCAAACGCACCAAAGAGACAAGGAGAAGTCTCTGGCGAAGTTGTGAAGAAAGCAAGCGATCTCCAAGAATCGGGACTCGAGGCAACAGAAGAAAAGATTGCCAGAGAACAAAGGCGAGAAGAAACTTCTAAATCTTGTGCAGCCAATGCCACAAGATCCTTAGTCTCAATTCTGGAAGAGGATACGGCCAGAAGATCTAAAGAGACTGAGAGGAAGAGAAAAGCAACAATGTTAAAGGAAAATTTCCGTGAAGAAATCAGCAAAACTAATCAAGCAGAGAAAAAGACTAAGAAGGTTAGTCAAAGAAGAGCATCTCAAGCTGCCGAGGATGTTAGTCTACAAAAGAGACTATCGTCTCGCTCAAGTTGAAAGTAAAGCGAGCATTTTACAGTTCAGGATACTCCTGTGGTCTAACAAGAAGAACCAGTGAATGAAAGCACGGTTCATGAGACACCTGGCATTATAAAGGAGGAACCAGCAGAAGAATGGCCGGTTCAGGAAACTTCTAAGGGAACACAACAAGAAGCAACTCTGATTGCGATTTGGTGATGATGAACCAAGATCAAGGTATAAAACTACCGAAGTTCTTGAGAAAATATAGGCTGGAAATCAAATTGGTAGAAGTTATTACCAATCTGAGCGATGCTATTATAATCGGTGTTGAACCAATGAAGAAAATAGTAGCTCTGGTGCAACCTATGTTGATTAATGGTATCACGTGGCGTTACTAAATGAAAAGAGAAGTCTTTTACGATACCTTGAGGCTTCCGATCATTTGCCATATCCTCAAGACGTCCACCTTGCGTGTACTATGTTCCCAATCACGAGAACACAGAGATAAAGGTTGTTCGGACATTCACCAAGGCGCATAAAAGATTTAACAAAGGAAAGTCAAAATTATTTCACGAAGATAATGTTGATGATGATCCGCTCACGGATCGATTGCGTAAGAAGTGCGGAAAATTGATGAAGCATGCATTCTCGCACAAGATCCAGATCAAGCGAGCTGCAGCCATACAAATCGTCGGAAGATTGTCCAATGGGGAAGTATAAGAATAGGAACATTTCTCGAGTTCCTTGTTCGAATAGTTCTTCGATTAGGCCTCATCTAGTACATCTGCCTATAGAAGCACAAGCTTTATCCTGCAAGGAAGACGATTCTTGATCTTGCCGCCTTTTGATCTAAATCTTCTGAAGTCGCAACATTCATTCGTCCACCTACTTTTGAGATTAATGAAGACTACACTCCATCTTCTGATGCCTATACTACTTCAATTCCTTTCGCTCCTCCATCAGCAGAAGCAGATCAAGCCTCTTCGTCAGATGAAGTCAGGAGATTACGTGGTGAACTCAATGACATGAAGGAGACGGTGAATGATCTAAAGAAGATGATAGCAGAATCTGGCAAGAACCGTAATCGATAATCATTTTTATTATAACAAATAGGGGAGAGGGAAAAAAGAAAATAATCGAGAAGAGGAGAGGATGTTTAGATGAAGAAGGTGTGACCACAATGATTTAAGACAGGAAGAAGATAAGTTTGTTTTTTGGTCTTATTTTGCAATATCTGTAAATTTTGTTTTGTTTTATTTTGTTTTGTAATTTGTTATATTCAAAAAGGGGGAGATTGTTAAGTCAGAATGACTTTACATATAAATGATTTTGATTTATAACAAATATAGTGAGATCAAAACAAGAAAAATAAAAGCGATCCATGATGAAGTCCAAGACAGAGCGAAGTTTGAATAAATGAATAAAGACACAGGCGAAGTTGCAAGACATCATCGACATCTGAGCGAAGTTGATACAAGTCAAACATGCATTTAAGTTTGTCAAAGTAAAAATCAACACAGACGCAGATGACACAAGACAATAAACAGACAAAGACACAAATGTAGATACAGACGTAAAGCGAAGCAGACGCAGACGCAGACGCAGACGCAGACGCAGACGCAGACGCAAAGCGAAGCAGACGCAGACGCAAACGCAGAAAAGAAACAGACGCAAGAGTCAGTTCGAGTTAGTTCTGTAACTCAACCGATTAACTGTTTTTTAAAGATTCAAGATTCAAGAATCGAAGCGATTCTGTAAGAAGGCTATAAATACAAGTCAAGTCAAGACCGCAGAGTTAGCTATTTTGAGAAAAAATTACACAAAGTGAAAAAGCGATTAAGTGCGAATTAGCTGAACGCTATCTTATTGTAACAAAGTGTTCAAATACTTTTCTGAAAAGAAAGAGTTGTATAAATAGCCTGCAGAGGCTAAGTGTGAAAGAATACTGGTGTAGAGACCTGAAGAGGCTCGTGAAAGAATACTTGTAAAGTTTGAAGAGATAGTAAAATCTCAGAAGAAACTCTGAGGACTGGACGTAGCCCACAGTTTGGGGTGAACCAGGATAAATGTAACATCCCGTTACTGTCATTAAGGGTATTATGGTAATATTGGGACAGACTGATAGGATTTCACTGCATACATTGACTGAGCATGTTACTGGCCTCTAATCATAGAGGAACTGGTTTACTGCATATGCATATATTCATTGGTACATGCATTCATGATTTTTCGGTATTTAATTGTGAATTGGAACTGACTGAATTGACTGGTTTGTTAACTGATCGAATTGTGGACTGACTGGACTGACTGAATCGCGATTAAATGAGGAATTAGGAGTTAATGTGTTCAAGTGACTGATTTAGAATAGTTTACGAGTGACTGGTAATTTATAGTGGCTTATAGGAGATTTTTGGGAAATTCGGGAGAAAATACCCGGATAGGAAATATTTGGGTGATCAATCGATCGATTAGTATATTCTTGAGAGAATTGTCCAATGGTAATGGAAAAAAATCAGAATTTTACTGATAGGAAATTATGATGTTGAGCCGTTGAAATTTAGAGACTGAAAATCGGATTGATATGGAGACTTAAGGCTATAAATAGCTAGGGTTGAGAAATTGGGGAAAATTGTCTAAGGCTTTATCGTTTCCCCCTTTCTTCTCCTTCGACGGTCGTGCGATTCCTCCATTGGTGAGGATTCTTTGGTTTTTCCTTATGGTTTTCCCTCCTATTGTGCTTAGCTAACGTGTTTATTGTGATTGGTGAAGGATTGAGAAGGATTTGGAGTGGATTATCAGTGATTTGAGAAAGTTAGGGTTACGGTGATTTTGAGATTTGGGATTGATCGTCGATTGGTAAGTGTTTTTGTGTTTAATGTTGTTTTTAATGGTTTCTATAGCATTTATGGCCTTTATTATAGTTGATTTGAGTAGTTGAGAGTGTTTAATGGGGTTTAGAGTGAGAAAATGGACGGAAGACGATTGGATCGTCGCACGTCGCGACGAGCGCAGAAGCGTCGAGGGCTTCGTCGCGACGAATAATTGAATGTAATTATTTATTAGTCGTGACGAGCTCGGGTCGACGACGCGACGAGCGTGGATTGGTGCGTCGCGACGAATGGGTTCCACGTCGCGATTTAACGTGGCTTTATTAACGCGACGAAGCGGTCCCTACGTCGCGACGAGTGAGCTTTTCATGTCGCGACGAAAGGGCGTAGGTCGCGACGTATGGGGCAGTTTTCTGATTGAATGTATATTCGTTTATGGGACATAACTTATGGTGTAGACCTCCGATTAAGGTGATTCTCGATTCACTGTGAACTAGGGAAAGAGGTCTACTATTGAGAAAAATATTGAGAGTTGGAATTTAATTTAATTGATACTGATTCTTGAGATTTAAGGTTAATTATGGTTTATAGTGTGATCTAAGTACTGAATTGAGACAATTGGAGTTTTAATTGAGATTTTCACTGGATGATTTGACCGATGGATATGAAATTGTTATAGGGAATATGAATTGAGAAAATTGAACTGAATTGAGGATTGAACCAAAGCAGTGTTGATCCAATTGAGTGAAGAGTTGAAATTGAGCATAGGATATCGAATTTGGGTATTAGCACCTAAATCGTGAACATGCATGGTACATAATTGCAGAGACATATGCATTATTGATTGTTTAATTGGGCAATTAGTAATGGGTTGTACTTTCTTCGTTATAGTGGCGTCGTTGGATCATCGTTCCACGGACATTGCTGGGACTTCCAGGCAATAGCTCGGAAGTTACAGGTGAGTAACCTAGTTGGTTTCTCAAATTCTTGATTGTCTAAATGCTCACTGTATGAATTACTGAAATGAATGTGATTGAATTGTATGCTTTTCTGCATCTTGAGCATCGCTACATGACACTGGAAATTGCATGATTATTGAAATATACATGAGCGAACTGTATGTTCTCACTGTATTGAACTGGACTACTGTATGACCACTGAAATGTATGAGTGAACTGAATTATATATGACTGATTCGCATACGATTACTGTATTGGATTGAATTACTGAGTGACACTGAGAACTATAATACTGGGCTTTCATAGCCGTTATAATCGTAAATCATGAACATGAATTATGAACATTGAATTATCGAAGATCGCATATCATGCATAAATGCATGATCAGATAATGGAATGTGTCCCAAGTTGCTAATATCACTGAAAAGAGCTTCGAGCTCGAATATCTTGATCGACGGCCTAGCAGGGAGAAATCCCTGACGCGCGTCCCTCACTGATCACTGACTGAGCGCTTGGGCACAACACTAAATAACTGGAAAAGAGTCTCATATGCATTGTATACTGTATTGAATGTCTGAAATGACTGCATGATTACTGTGAATGACTGTGACTGTCTACTGCAAATTATTGTGAATGAATGACTAATTGCGTGTTGACATGATTTACTGTAAACTGCTGCAAGATAAATCTGTGTGTCTACTACTCTCACTCTCTATCTCACTTTTAGTTTCAAAGTTGTTCTTTATTTACTATTCATATACTTAGCATTGATAAGTTTTGATCAATTAGGATTAATAAGAATTCTGTAAATAATTTTTATTTCTAACAAGTAATTTGAAAAAGATATTCAAAAAGGAGAATACACAATTCAACCCCCCCTTCTCGTGCATTCTATTATCATTTTATAAGTGTTGTATTAACTTGTGATTCACTTCACTTTTGTGTTAATCACCATATAAAGTAAAATGAGAGATCTAGAAGGAAAAACCAACATAAGGGAAAAACGGTAATTTTACCCTTTGTTGTGCGGATGGCTATAATAAGGTTCTAAATAGGGTTTGCAATTGGACATATTCTCATAATATTTAATAATTCAAGAGTTCAACTAATTGTCTTTAGTGGAATGACATTAATTAATAAGCTAGAATTAATTCCAATGAGATTGAATTATTTCTGGGCTTATTGGAGCTTGAATTATCAAAGTCCAATAAGATTCCCCACTTGGCTTTAAGGAAGGTTATCAAGCTAAGTAAGAAGTAGTTTGGAGGCTTTAGAAGTCCATAATTGAATGATGGGCTTATACTAATTAATGGTTAATTGGAAGCCCATATGTTCATTTAGAAATGGGCTTGTTTTGGTTTAATGTAATTGATTAGATTAATCATATTAAAACAATTTTTTTTAAATGGAGAAGAAGCAATTTCGAAATTGTGTTAGGTTAGATGTGTAACCACACATTTGACATTAAAATACTAAATAAAGATGGTCTTTATTATGGTTCATCATTATTAAATGGAGTTATGAACTTACCATTAAATGGTTTAATGGTTGGCTTTTAATGTTGGCATGTAACCTATTTGCATTCATTAGATTAAAGATGAAAGATGTGCATTAGATGGACCATCTTCCTTCTTTCTTCTTGCCAAAACTGAAATGGGTATTCAATTATAGGTTATGGTCTTTTCAAATAGTCATTTTAAAGATAAATGAAGTAAGTCTCATTTATTGGCTATTTGATGAGTGATTAATGTAAGAAGTGATGCATTGGATGCCTCTCACTCTTTCCATTCATGCATATTTCGAAATTGAGATGTAAGAAAGGGTTCTTGCATGGTTTTTAGACATTCTCTCCTTTCATGCAAGGTAGAACCGAAATTCCTAAGTGAAAGAATTGAAAGAGTTTCAATTTTGGTTCTTCTTCTTCCAAGAAAATCTCCTCCAAATATTTCTTCTCCTTTCCCACCAAAGGATTTTGTTAACCTAGTTGTCCTTGAAGAACAAGTGGTGAATCTAATTGGTTGAGGATACCACAACAAGGAAGAAGATAGATTGCTAAAGGAAAAGACTCAAAGGCAAAGGATTTGGATCAAGAAGGAGAGGATAGCGCAATGAGGATTTAAAGTCATGGCGAAGGAGTCGATAATTCCTTTTATCTTGTTCTTGGTTTTATTATCCTTATACCATATCATGTATGGATTAGCATGTTGATTTGGATATATTGCTTCCGCTGCAAGATGATTTCTTAAAAAGTTTTGAAATCTATCATTTCTCCATACTAAGCATGCTTTCTTTTTCCGATCCAACAACTAGGTCTAAATTCATAAGAGAAGCAAATATAGCGTTTATTTTTTAAATAGAGCCTAAGAAAATTGATGAAGCTTGGATTTTAGCTATGCAAGAGGAGCTGAACCAGTTTACTAGGAATAAAGTTTGGTCCTTAGTCTCCAAACCATCGAAAAAAGTCCATTATAGGAACTAGATGGGTTTTTAAGAATAAGATAGACGAATCAGGAAGAGTGAGTCGTAACAAAGCGAGATTAATAGCACAAGGCTATAATCAGCAAAAAGGAATAGACTACAATGAGACTTATGCTGCTGTAGCAAGACTAGAAGCTATTAGGATTTTGCTTGCATATGCTGTCTGTCACGACATAAAGCTATTTCAAATGGACGTGAAGAGTGCATTTTTAAATGGCTTTATAGATGAAGAAGTTTATGTGAAGCAATCTCCGGGTTTCGCGGATGTCAAAAAATCGGATCATGTCTATAGACTTCATAAGGCTTTGTATGGCTTGAAACAAGCTCCTCGAGCTTGGTATGATCGTCTGAGTTCTTTCCTTATTGAAAATAAGTTCAGTAGAGGTCAGGTAGATAAGACTTTATTTAGAAAGTGCATGAAGAATGATTTTATTATAGTTCAAATTTATGTTGATGATAGTATCTTTGGTGAACTTTTAAAATGTTATGTACTAGTTTTAAAATTTTGATGAAAAATGAGTTTGAAATGAGTATGATGGGTGAGTTAAAATTCTTTCTTAGGTTGCAAGTTAAGCAAACTGAAGAAGAGATTTTTATTCATCAACAGAAGTATGTTAAGGAATTGTTGACCAAATATGATATGGAAAAAGTAAAACTAATATCAACTTCGATGCATCCTTCAAACCTTTTGTCCAAGGACGAAACTGGCAAGAAGGTTGATCAAACCCTGTATAGAGGGATTATTGGTTCCTTACTTTACCTTATAGCAAGCAGACCTGACATTCTATTTAGTGTTTGCTCGTGTGCAAGATTTCAGGCAGATCCTAGAAAGTCTCATTACATTGTTGTTAAAAGAATTTTGAGATATCTATCAGATACTACTGATCTTTGCTTAATATATGAGAAAGGTAAAGAATTCAAGTTAATTGGCTACTGTGATGCGGATTATGTCGGAGATAGGAATGATAGAAAAAGTACGAGCGGAGGATGTCACTTCCTTGGCCACAACCTAGTTTCATGGTCAAGTAAGAGGCAAAGCTCAATTGCTCTATCAACTGCAGAAGCCAAGTATATATCGATCATGATTCTTGTTCACGACGTTGTGGATTAAGTACCAGCTAGAGGACTACTCAATACAAGAAGACAAAATCCCAATCTACTGTGACAACATAAGTGCCATCAACTTGTCGAAGAACCCTATACAACACTCGAGAGTTAAACATATCGAAGTAAGACACCATTTTCTACGAGACTACATTCAGAGGAAGATCGTAAGTCTTCAGTTTGTTGAGACGAACTATCAGTGGACGGACATCTTCACTAAGCCATTAAGTGAAGAAAGATTCAAAGAAATCAGACGAAACCTTAACATGGTTATGCTAAGTGATCAATCATCTGTCACGTCATGACCTAGATAAAAAGGTCGAAAGAGTTAACTGTAACAGTAACAGTGAGTTACAGCTGGTAATGTTCGTTATAAGAAAGTTTTGGAGGGAAAGTTTCTCATAGCTTGAGAACGCCACCTATTCTAGAACACTCTTGACATACCCTGACATCGACCTTTAAAGAACCCTCAATAAAAGCTCTTCATTACTCTGTATTAAACCTTCCTTGCTCACATTCTCAACCTTAGAAACTGACTTCACCTCTTTGAAAAATACTTCTGTGCATTCAGTTCGTTGTTAACTATCGAAACAAATGGAGTCAGCTATGACAAGTGGAAGACTTGTTGACTTTGAGTCCTTGAAGCAGGACAAGATGGATATTGAATCGGAGATTGTGGCAGCTGGGTGGAGGAATTTCTTTCGAGTTCGAGAGATAGTCTACATGAATGAAGTGTATGACTTCTGGAAAAATATGAAAGTGGTAGACAATACTCTTGTATCTATGGTGGATAGATTGTCGATTATAGTGACAAAGAAGATAATCGAGAAGGTCACTGAGTGTCCATATGATGAAGAGCAGCTTATAAATAAAGCTAGATGGATGACGCAAGCTAGCGTGAAGGAGACTCAGATCAATCGACAATTATATGGAAGCAATGATCCAAAGGAGAAGAAGGCTTCAAGTCTTGTTCCAAAGGCTAGGGTTCTACACTCACTTCTTTTCCATTGTGTTCTACCAAGAACAAGATGAAGGCATTTGGTAATAATGCTAGATGAACAATTCTTATTTCATCTACTCAATCGCCAGCCTATAAATCTACTATTCCTTATTTTCCATTATATGAAAAAGACTAAGAAAGACTCGATCGCCCTACCGTATGGAATGATGCTGAAAAGAATATTCAGAGACTCTGGAGTCCTTCTAGAGAGAGGAAGCAGGATGAAGTTGAATATCAGAAGCGTCATCAATTTTGCAACAATTGGTAGAATGGGCTTGAAGAATCTGGAGAAAGAAGAAGCAGATTCTAAAACGAAAGCAAGGATTGAGGGGGAGCGTGCTATTAAGGTAAGTTTGAATGAAAAAGAATATCCCTCAAGAATTCAAAATCTCAATCCATTGAAAGAATGTTTGCAGAAGGAGAAAAGAAATCGTCAGATAAATCAATAAAGGGAAAGGTGATTTCTCATAAAGAAGGAAGCCAGGTGCAATATAGGAAGAAAGTGACCCTGAAAAGAAAGGGGGAAATACTCCTTTCGGACAGATCGAAGCAAGCAAAAAGGTCGCCTAGGGTTCAAATCCTGCGTCAATAAGAAGAAAAGAAAGAGAAAGAGTTGACACATGGTGGAGACTCTGAGAAGAAAACACCTCAGGCAACAAGGTCTTTAGTTTCAAATTTGAAAGAAGATTTAGCAAAATTGACTAAAAAGACTGAGATTAAGAGAAAATTGGAGTTTAAGAAAGGAAAACCTCAATCTCAGCAGACTTCTAGACTGATTAAAGAAAATAAAAAGCAAAAAATCAGTAAGAATAAGAGCACTCCTATTGCTGTTCAGAAGAAGAAGTTAGTTGAATGCAGTCCAGCACAGGTCAATACCTCTCAACCGTTAAGAAAAGATGACTTGAGAGTCAAGATTATTGAAAAAAACCAACCTGTCATAAGTAACAACTCTATAATCATTAGACAAACCCCAAAAAGGTCAGTTAAGGCACAATTACAACCAATCTTGGTAAATAGTAGTGCAATGCATCTGTTGAGTGATGACGAGAAAAGTATGTATGGTTTTCTGAGGGATGAAGGAACCAAACCATACCCTACACAGATGACAAGGCAGAAGTACACTATTTTACCAATCACAAGAGAACTGTGATCAAGGTTGTGCTTGACATTCAACCAAGACCTTACATTGTTCATAATGAGGAAAAAAGGAAGAAGAAACTGTATCCTGAAGGGATAACAAGTGATCTGACAGAAGAACAGATCGAAGCTAAAGTGAGAAACATTGATGAAGCATGATATGCAGTACGACAGAAAGGAATCTATGTTTCCCACTACATTTCAAAAGCATCAGGAAGCAATTGTGGTCAGCGAACCACTGAAGACTCTTCTCAGGTAGTTGAAAACTTACAGAAGGGAAGTACAGATCCATTAGGATTGGAGACCTAAGCTACTCAATAGAGTCATTTGTGCATCTCATCATGAACATTAGACCCTTGACAATTGTGTCTTCAATTGGAGATGTTCTACACCTATTTGGAAGACAAGTTCCACGACTAACCAGTCTTGATGATCTTGATCTCTCGGAACCGAACTTATCTGTCAAACCTCTTACCCTTACAATAACTGAATCAAGTGTCATATCTTCATATGCATATACTACGATCGTTGGTCTTGAAGTAGTACAACAAAAGCATGATGAAGACATTGAAGATAAAGGTGATAATCTGTGTGCTTCTGTGGATGACTTGTATAAAGAAGTAGATTATATTTGACAAGATCTCAAGTCACTCCGCACTGAAATGAGAGAAATATTTTTTGAAGTTATGAAGCATTTGCGGTCATGATCTTTTTGATCAATAACAAATAGGGGGAGAAAGGAGAAAGAAATAACAAAGATAGGGGGAGAACAAGAAGAGAAGAAAAGAACATAAGAAGAAGATTTTGGCTACAGTTTTTTTATGATTATTTGTTATCATCAAAAAGGGGGAGATTGTTAAGTCAAAATGATTTTACAGTTAATTTTGATGAAGATCAAATAATAATGTAGATAGAAATGAGATGGAAGCAGATAACAAAATGAGACGATAAAAATGAGACAGAAGCAGAAAGCAAAATGAGATGATAGAAATGAGACAGAAGCAGAAAGAAAAATGAGACGATACAAAATGAGATGATAGAAATGAGACGGAAGCAGATACAAAATGAGACGATATAAATGAGATGGAAGCAGAAAGCAAAATGAGACGAAGCGAAGCTGAAAATGAGATGGAAGAAAATGAGGCGATAGAAATGAGACAAAGCAAAGCCGAAAATGAGACAGAAGAAAATGAAACAAAAGAATCAAAGACGAAGACCGGATACCACATCAGATGATCAACCAATTTGAGTAAGTTACAGAACTCAACTGAATAATTGTTTCTTCAAAGATCAAGAAACAAGAAGAAAGAAGCAGTTATCAAGAAGCGGTTGAAGACGAAGGCTATAAATACAAGTCGGAGTTGAAGACTGAAAAATTTAGTGATTTTCAAGAAAGGCTAGAGATTCAAAAGCTAGAAATTTTATTCATTGTGCTAAACTTAAATCTACTATTGTCTGTAACAAAGCTCGAAACATCTTTCAGTAGAAGGAAGAAAAGTTGATAGCCTGAAGAGGCTAAGTCAGAAAAGAATACTTATTGTAAGAGACCTGAAGAGGCTCAGTGAAAAGAATACTTGTATCTTTGAGAAGTATAGTGAAATCGCAGAAAGGATTCTGAGAATTGGACGTAGCCCACGATTTGGGGTGAACCAGTATAAAATTGTTGTGTCGATTCTTACTCTCAACTCTCAACTTTTAATTTCTATTATTGATACAAATACTTAGAAGCATATTGCAATACTTTATAATACTGTTTTTCAATCGTTTGAGAAAGCAAGTTTTTTCTAAAAAAAAGAAGTTTGTTTAAAAGGGGATTGTATTAAAAAACAGATACACAATTTAACCCCCCTTCTTGTGCATTTTGTATATCGAATATTAAGTCCATACTAACGTGTGATTCACTTCACTCACATCTTTCTTTTTTAAGGAATCATTAAGACCATTGAGAGAATCCTTAAAAACTTTATATGGAATCATCCAAATGGGGATAAAGGGTCAACCAAAGTGAAGTGGGCTAATATTTGCTTCCCTAAAGATGAAGGAGGTTTGAATATAACCCTTATCAAGATCACAAATTGATCATTAATCCTGAAGAGACTATGGTGGATTCTCACGGATAAAAGTTCACTTTGTATAAAATGGCTCCACTCTTATTTCCTCAAAGAAAGAAGTCTATGCAGCATTCAAAAATCCACCGCATACTCTCATTTTCTCAATCGTATTTTGAAGTTAAGGGATAAAATCAGGGAAGACATCTCTTGCATATTTGGGAATGGAAAAATGAAATATGTCTAGTTTGATAATTGGTCTAACTTGGGACCTCTCATACATCATTAAAACAGTCTAACTAGTCCCTAAACCTCTTCACTCAAACTTAAACTTAGTTTTATGATTATAGAGGGTACATGGAACTTTCCTGAACAATTAAGGCATCTCTAACCATCCTATAAACCTCAACCAAACTCTCTTGATACATTCTACTTGTAGAATCAACCTATCCATAAACTCACCAACAAGACCACCAAAGTTCTGCTAAGAAGTAGGAAACAGAAGGTGGAATGGCATTGAATTATTTGGAGCAAGGTTCTACCCCTAATAGTATCCTTTATATCATGGTTAGCAATCCAAAATAGACCAAGTACAACAGATAGAATGTCTTATTTGTAAATGGACAGAACATGTCCAATGTGCCAAATCTACGTGGAAACAAAAGATCATCACTTCTTCACATTTCCTTGGAACAACTATGTATGGGGTTTTGTATCTAGCAGATTTCTATGGCTAAATCCTGAGAACACAATCACAGAGATATTACAAATATTGTCCAATCACTCAAACCCTCGAAACTCAGATATACATATCCATGTCCTATCCTAAGGGCTTTGTATATATGGATTATGGGAACATCAAACGATTTGGTGGAATCAAATCGGGCAAAGAGGTTCTTGCATCTAACTACGAGAATTTAGAGAGCTCATCCTACTGAATAACCTTAACCAAATATGTAATAGAAACATCTGAGCCTCTATGAATGTTTAAGAGGCTACATGCTTCAACACAAGAGCATGCAAGACAATCAAAGGACAGAAACATAAGGAAAGCAAGAGAAAGTGGAGATTGCTTCAAGGAGAATTTAATGTGCAAGCTGAAGAAAGGAAATGCAGTTCAAAAAGAAATGTTTAAATACCTTATCAGAGATCCTTCTCCATTCCCCCAAAGGAAGGTGATATCTAGTGTCATTAGGTTCTGTGAGAATCTCAACAATAAACTTGGCATGAGGAGAGATGAAATAAATCAAATGAAAAAGGAGCAAGGAAAGAAGAACTAGACAGAACCTTTTCACCTACGAGTGTTGGTTACAAAACAGGGCTTCCATTGGCACTGTAGATTACAACCCTAATTAGGGAAGATTACGGGCATCAGACTACAGAGGATGGAAAATTTTACCTCTTTTATGCAAAACGTCCCTAATTAGGGAAGATTACGGGCATCAGACTACAAAGAATGGGAAAATTTACCTCTTTTATGCAGAACGTTCGCTAATCTTGAAACATTGTCGTCCTATGTAATGTTGTGGCTTAGATGCGTAGTCGTTTTGATAAGTTCTTTATGGCTAATAAAGGTATGATATTGCATTGTCGTTTGTTGTTTTGGCAAGAGTTGTATAAACCTCCTGAAGTTGTATTATTGACTTCTTAAATGTTTTCAATGTATACTCAATTAATTTTCTTAAAAAATAATTTTTTTGTAAATTAAAATATTAATATGTTTTTATTACGAATAATGAATATTATCATTAATAAAATTTATGTTTGTATTTTAAAACAAATTTATAAATATTTTTTTGTATCATTGATGCTTTTATAAATGCTAGAGATTTAAAAATATTTGGGTTTATGAACCGAATTTAAATGTAAATATATTTAAATGAGTTAGGAACAAATTTAAAAATAAAGACTTAATATTTAAGACAATTTGAATATAGACTTAAACTCATCTACTTGTTTATCCATGAACAAGTTTATCGGTCAATAGCCCAATATATGAAAAAGGAATAAAGTTCAATTGGCAGAGATAGTGACCGTGTGATGCAGGAAAAGGAAACACTAGTGCGCAGTTGTTTGCAGCATTATAATCACCTTGGAGCTTGGCCTAACAGAAAAACACCATCTCTTCTTTTACGGTACAAATGCCAAATATTGATCTATATCGACCACCAAACATACAATTAACTTCAAGTGGCATGCTCATAAATGACCTACACAAATTATGGCAACTGTGTAGTTGACCAATTGAAGTGATAACTAATGAATAATGACAAATTATAAAGTTCTAAAAAATTTTAGGATTTTTTATTTTATTGTTTAAATTTTTATAACTTTAATTAAGTGTTTGAAAAATTTAAAGTTAGACAATTTAATTTAAAAGATGGTCCTGTTAATATTTGTTAATGTGACTGAAGGAGTAACGTAAATACTAACAATTGAGGAATTACATGCAGGGACGGAGCCAGACATGTAAAGTAGGAGGGCCCAATGTTTAATTTTTTAAATTTTAGGGAGGCCCAACTCCCAAATAACTTCATATATATATATCTATATATATATAATATTTATTTATTTTTTAATTTTGGGGGGCCCGAATTTTTTGTAAAAAAGTTGTATCAGAACTCAAATATAGAGTCGAGACTTAACTCCATGTCGTGAGTTCCAATCCCAGCGCAACAATCCAGGAATGGAACCATGGTGAATCCGTTATCACAATACGGAAATACATGATAGACTTAAATAATTTGGTTCTGCCCTATCTTCAATTTGAATTTTGGGTAGACGGCGCTCCTTTGTATCGTGATATTCACCATGGTTCCATTTTTCAGTTTATTGCGTTGGGCTTCAAACTCATTACATGAGGCCAAGCTTTAGGCCTATACTTGAGCTCTTATGCTACTTTTTTACCCAAAATTTGAGTTGAAGATAAGATAGAATTAAATTACTTAAGGGGTTCAAATCGGATAAAATTTTGGACCATTCAAACTTGATTAGTCTTGAGGTCGGGCTCCACTGCCAATCCTAGCAAATGGTCTGTGATCATTGAAATTTTATTTTGCTGTTGTACTCGCAGTAAGAATTGCTCCTTCTAGAAAGTGGGTCTAATTTGTTTCTGAGTCAGGAGGACCCACTCCGGATTCGGTTCATGCATCTCCCCTTAACTGCTAAATTCTGTTTTGACTCAAAAAGATATTGATTTTATGCTCCAGTGGAAATAATTGAACTCTTATATGGACAGAATACCCATTTCTTTCACGTAATTTCCCTGAATTCAGGCTCATATAAAAGTTTTCATACGATTGTCAAAGTTTTATGTTTATATTGTTGTCACCTTGCTTCTTCATTTTACATAATAATACTTGGTGACCCGAAAAGAAGAAAAATTAAACAGAATCATCACATCTATCCGCCACGGATTATCTATCCGTACCAACTTTTTGTATTGAGAAACATTTTGTTCTCATCCATTTATTTTATACACAGTCAACGGTTCTAATTGAATTAACATGGGTCTGAAATTATTTGCCTTAAACGGTATGAATTAGTATGGTTATACAAGATTTGTTAAAAGTACACCCCACCTTTTTTTTGGATTAGAATGCCTAACTTAATTATCTGATTTTTGTAGCGCAAACTTATCTTCCAATCTTTTCCTTTTTCTAGTACAAATTTTTTCCTGCAAATTTAAAAAATTCATTAATGAAGATAAAGGTTTAATTGTAAAGCATTTGGAGAGTGAACTCTCCAACAACAACAACTCAAAATTTAAGCTCTGCAATAACAAGAAACGACGATGTTGATGATAACAGCAGAAGCTCTAACAAAGCAGTAGAGTTTCTGTAACAAAGGTAAAACCCCTCTCAATACAACTACTGCATCTTCAAACCTTTACCTAATTTGTAATATCTTGTTATCACATGTTAGACGCTAAGACCTTAGAACAGTATATATGAGAGTTTATTTAAAAGTTAGAAAGTGCCTTTCGTACTCATACATAATTTAGCACACATACACACATAAATATTGATTTTTACACATTAAAATAATTGTACATGCACTCATTAATATTTTTGTATAATTAATTCTATAAATTTGATTATATTGAGATTATATAGAGATAATTTTGAGATAGAATGATCATTATAATGGTATTAGATGAGTGCATTAAATTGGTGAATGAATGGACATGTTTGATGTTCTTTTATGTGGCTTTGATTAATGGTCTTTTAAGATTTGTTTTGAGAATTTTTTGAGTTGTATATTGAGGTGAGAATGAAGAGGAAAAAAAATAGAAAAGATGATCTATGTACAAGATGTGTTAGATGTAAAATGTAGGAAGTTATAAAAATCTAAAAAATTGGAAGAGAGTGGCTGGAAAATTTTAAGCATCTATATTTTAGCCATAACTTGTTCTGTAGTTATCCAAATGAAATGATTTTTATATAGATTAAATTAGAGACATATTGATACATTTTTTTAAGATATCGAATTCAAATTCTATCTTTAAGAATTTCAAAATTAGATATGAAGTTAAGTACTGGGTGCAGTAAATTGGTGGATGAACACATGTGTTTGTGTTCTGTTTTGAGAATTTGAAAACCATAACTGATAAGTTGTTATGTAGATGTTATGAGATGAGAATTAAGGGTTTAATGAAAGAGAAAGTAGGTTAAACAAGATGTTGAGTTATGTTCTTGAAATGAGATGAATTAAGGTAATAGTTAGGAATGAAATGAAGGTGAAAAAAATGAAGTAGAACATTTGCAAAAAATTTATGATGAAAGTGTATAGGAATATGTTCTATTTTGGTTTTTATGATCAAGTATGGATTTTGATTTGTGTTTGGATGTTATTGAACTGAAATTGAGGTATACATGAAGAAGTTATCAACTTGAAATGATGAATGTTGAATAAAATTGTTTGAGACTTATGAATGAGATATATTATAGACAAAGTATAGGATTTCATGAATGATGAGTTTTAGTGAAAATGATGAATCAAATGAGTTGAGATTTGAGATTTTAATGAAATCAATTTAGTAGTTGAATTAGTGTAAAATGATGTTGCATTAGAAGAGTTGAATTTGGGAAAATTTAGAGTGAAAGTGATGTTAGAATGTATGTAGAAACCATTGGAAATGCTCTTGAGTGAGTTGTGTTTCCCATGTCCGTTAGACGGACCTTCTCGGATCTTGAAAACTTTACAACCTCATTTATGTCCATTAAACGGACTTTAGGCCCGCTAAACGGACGTTCTCGAGTCTGAAAAATGTCCCAAAGGAGGATATATGTCCGCTGAGAGGACATTCATTGTACACTTGCACAAATTTGTTATTTTGACCATCTAGATAACAAAATATCTCTTTGGGGTCTTCACAAAAGTTGTAGATCTGGAAGTTCGCTTTGAAAGCATCTAGAATGACATTCATCAGACATCTATAGAAAAAGTTATGCCTTTTTCCCAAGATATGTTTGTTTATAGATGATTGATTGTTTATAGATGATTGACTTATTAATGTTTTTCCCATGAGATATTTAGGCTTGATTGTGATCTTGAATGAGCCTAGTCGATGTTGGATTGAGCTATTAAAGTAAGGAAAGTGTATTAGGTGTTAAGGAATGATTCAAAGATCATGTTAATTAGTTATGAGATGAGTATCAAGGACATTTACCTGGGATTGTCATTAAACATGCATTATACATATTCCATATATACATATGTTCATAAATGAATACTCACAATTGTGCAAAGTTATGATGTGTATAAATGTATATGTGTTACCTGATTTAAAAGAGAATATTGAGCGACAACATCCAGATATTGTCGAGACTTCGAGGCAATAGCTTTCTGGAGCAAACTGTAAGTAACCTAGATGGTCTCATTTGAATAATTGTTTGTTCTAAATTTTGTATTAAATTATGTTGTGAAATTGCTTGCGTTGATTCCAAAAATTGAATGTTTGAGGCGTTGATGCACGAATGACTTATTAGAAGTATTCCTTGTATGTGAATTTGACGAAATATGTGATTTCTCAACGTTTTATTGAATGCCGGACCAAAGTCCGAATGTAAATATGAACATGAATGTGATGCATTTCATTACATCAATACATGAACAGATAATAGCAGTTGTGACCTAAGTAGCTACTGAAAATGAGCTTAAAGCTTAGAATGTGATTAAGAGCCAAAGGCTCGTTATGTATAATGAGTCCTGTATCTCTAACAGATAATGGATAGTTAACAATGAGCCCGTTATCCACAATGGATAGGGACAATTTTAGGTACTCAGTCACAACAACGTAATAATTATAAATGAGTCTCATGAGCCTTGCATATACATTTAATATGTATGTTTGAGTGATTGAAATTAAATGGTGACTTGTATTTGAATGAGAACATGAATATTTATGAATAAAGTGCTATGTAATGCTACATGATGATAAATAAAATGATGTGAATTATATGGTTATATATGTTGATGTGTTATGTAAATTGAGTGAATCGTCGAGGATGATTACCTCATTAAGTTTGCAAAACTCACCAAAATTGTAACGTTGCTGTTTTAGAACGAGAGCGGACACGAGTGACAGAGAGACTCTACAAGAAGCATAATTCTTGTATTTTTTGAAAGAAAAAATGGCTCAAAGGTCGGTCAGCTGAGAATGAAGGATTAGATAGAATTTTTTGTATAATTCCTCATGTGTGTAGCGTATTTTGT
Organism: Erythroxylum novogranatense; assembly: GCA_029891385.1. NCBI lineage: Eukaryota > Viridiplantae > Streptophyta > Magnoliopsida > Malpighiales > Erythroxylaceae > Erythroxylum > Erythroxylum novogranatense. The sequence goes on from CM057227.1 coordinate 48,790,147, forward strand.
ATTTAGTTTTGACATGGTACAAATTTGGATGATATTGTAAAGCTACAATATACATATTGTTTAAGAAATGAAATAAGGAATGTGGATTTTTAACTATTGTGTCTTTCTTTATAATGCCTTATAAGAGAATATCACTGCTCTAGCATGCCATTACTATAGGTTACATACTGGAATGTCCTCAGGGCATTATGGTATATACTCTATGGTAATGGGGTGTTACACAATTAGCATTGGCATCTTTGGAGATTTTGAGGAGTCACTTGAAGAATGCTTGGAATCTAGGCATGCATATACGATTTTAGCCCAAGTAAGAGCTAAGCCCTACTTGATTCTTGATTGACCTATTTTGTGAGTTAGTCAATATTGTAATAACTGCAAGTGCATGACATAGTTATAGCTAGTACCGGCAAGTACGGGTCAATCCCACGCAGACAGTGATTACTAGTAATTACTTTTTTCATATTATTTAGCCTATGGATTGATTTTAGATTTTTTAATTAAAAGAAACTAAACTAAGAAAGTAAAAAAAAGTTAATGAAGTTAAACAAAGGATAAAGGAAGTAGTTAGGAAATTATGGATATCGAGAATTTATATCTAGGCTTCGAATTCCCCTAAACCCTTAATAAATTGAGCTTTTATTACTCAATTGTTTTATTCATTTATTGGACTGTGGAGATTCCTATGGTATGTTAATAGTTGACCTTGAGTCTACTAACGATTAATCCTAAGGTTTTTCAACCGAATTACTCAAGTTAAAGTTTATAGGATTGCTTTACCAATTTGTGAATTCCTCTATTAGGTTTGACTTTAATCCGGAAGATTTATGTTATCCTATCTCTAAGGTTGTAATCAACTCCTTCCAATTACTGTACGTCTATTTAAATATAGGATTTTTTTACCTCTACGTATAAAATTAGATTATAATCTAATATTTTCAGGTCCATTAGAACATAAATAAAACACGTAAATAGATCGTAACAAATCAATCAACCAATTGTATTAATAAAAGAATCAACACATGTTAAGGTAACAAAATAGGGTTCATCTAACCTAAATTTAGTTACATATTGGTGAATAAGAAATCATTCATACATAAACAGAAATACGAATTGAAAACAACATAATCATAATTCTAAATCTCCCTAATTATCTTCTATCCCATATTCTTGCTATGTAAAGGTCTAATCTTATATTTTGATGGATATGTCGATAAAATCTTCACGTTTCTTGCTCCTCTGGCTTACAATCGCACATGGAGTTGCCCTTGAGAAGTTCATAATGCCTCCTTTCATCTCCTCTGATCATCTGCCCCCAAAAATATATTTTTATAATGAAGTTTAGGGCTCTGGGAGATGCACGAGTAGTGTATCAAACTATGCATAACCAAAATGCCCAAAAATTGTGAAACTGCAAGGGTTTGAGAGAAGTGCATGTTTGTGCATCACTTTTATCCTTCAATTTTTCGTTTTATGTCATGTTTTCATTTGAATTCTTCTCCTTTAAGTATATAAAGGTAATTATCACCTATGATAGCACTTAGAGCGAATTAAGTACCAAGTATACGATCAAAGTAAAATTATCATTCAAAATACATCAAATATGGGTATAAAAATATAGTCAAATATCCATCTATCAAACATCTTCACACTTAAACTTTACTTGTCCTCAATTAAACCATAATCAAAATTATAATCTATCCATTCATACTACACATCATCACACCCTATTGAGTCAAATTAATATATAATTAGAGTCAAGTTGTCCTAAAATAGACTTCCTAAGCAATATTAACAGTAATCAATTGCATTGAAATCAAAAGCATATCTCTTTACACCTAAAAAGATTTTTACTCAATGCATCTAAGTGTTTAGGGTGAAAAGTATAAAAAATATCAATCAATGTATAGTAGAATCCTTACCATATGCTTGTGGTAAAATCACATACACTTATATATAGACTAGAAACATAAATCAAAAGGACTTTGTATAGGTTGCAATGAGGATTAGGTGATTGGGATAATAAAAGGTTTTTCATGAAAGGAAAGTTACTAAAGAGAAATTACAAGACTTGTTTACAAACATTCAGGCCCTTTCATTGTAAATCCATTAGTATTATATACTTATTCTTTTCTTTTTTTACTCTGGTTTGCTTTCTTTGATTGTTAGTCTTTTCTAATCACAATATTCAGTACCATAATAATAAACATACTTGACCTTTCAAAAATTTCAATTCTTAACAAGTAAACAATGTAAATAACCTTCAAGGTTCAAAACAATACAAATGTCTCAAGTAAAAATGTGGTAAAGGTTAATAATTTGGGTTAATAATAACGAAAAAGGTTACAACTCAAATTGGTTATTCCTAAAGATAAATTTAAGGTGTGGTCATTTTCAAAGAAATAGGCTAAAACAAGTTGGTGAATCTAATTACCTTCATCATATTAATGTTTCTAATTTAACAAATATGGTCTCAATATACATCTTAAAAGCAAGTTCTAGAACTATCCTACTATGCATGATAACAGATACCTAAAAGAATAGAAAAGCTTTAAAAATTTAAAATTTGCTCATTAGGTTTAAAAACTAAAAAAGGTATATATGTGTGTAAATAATATGAAATTTTCGTTTAACTTGAATTCTTTAATGATTACAAAAATATGACTTAGAAAACTAATTTTATTCTAACCATCATCCTTTTCACACCAATTCAATCAATATTCAATAAGAAAATATAGTATTCATGGATGATTCAACCAATTTAAGATATCAATTAATAAAATTTATAATCGGATTATAATAAGCTTCAAGAAAATCATTTAAAATTCATTAAACCCATCCTCATACTTAAAGCTATAAATTGTCCTTAGTGTACATAATACATGCATATATGAAAGTGAGAGAGTTAAGTTGGTACTTCCCTAAATAAGATGATTTTATGATGTTAGAGGCATCCAATGTTAAACTACATTCTTGCAAAGTATCAAAGAAAAGGATAAAAAGAACAAAATAAATAAATATCACATGAAATAAAATCGTATACTAACACATGAAATAGAAACAAAACAAAATAAAACTTAAACTATCCTAATTCATGAGTTGCCTCCCATACAGTGTTTATTTAACGTCATTAGCCCTTTACGCTCAATTTCATCCTAGATCAATAATTAGCGGCTTGCTTATACTCTTTTCTCTACAAAGTGGTTTCAAAGCCTGTAAACAAGCCACATATTGTAAGATGATCAAAAGGACATGATGTATTAAGTTAGTAAAACCAATTAACCAAGTAATGCCTTTTTAAATTACAAATTGTTAATAAAATGAGGGATAATAAAACTCCCTGGATCATTGGCTAACTCGAACAATTTGTCTTTGAGGAAGTGGAAGCTCTTCGTACTTAAGGTCACTACTAACACCTCATGAATAGTTTCCTTACTTGGTTCCTCCACTAGTTCTTCCTCAACTACCTTTGTTTACTCTTCTTTTCTTCTTCATGGAAAAAGGTTTCTGACTCATCTTGTTCGATTAGCTTCTGCCACCTCTCTACTTCATCTTTTGAGATGGAGACTTCTTCGCCTTCTTCTTTAGGAAACACTTCTTAGAATGACCCTCCTTTCATGAATCCAACTTTTTTCTTTTCTTTACTCTTGAATTCATGTCGGTCAGCTTTCATTTCAACCAAGATTTTCATTAATTTATCTCTAAGACTTGCTTCATCTTCTTCTTCTGCTTCTTCTTCTTCTTCTTCTTTGTCTTTTTCTTTAGGAAGATCTCCATAGAATGTCCCTTCATTTATGAAACCAACCTTTGTCTTTTCTTCATTCTTGAATTTACGTCAGTTAGCTTTCATTTCAGCAAGGATTTCCATTAATTTATTTCTAACACTTGTTCCCTCTTCTTCTTCTTCTTGTTCTTCTAGAAGCTCGTTTCCACTCCTAAGGGTGATTGTCGTTTCATATTCTTTATAATCTATTTTAGTATGACTAGGCACATTCTCTTGGATCTCATTAGATAATATTTATGCCAATTAGTCCATTTGATTCACCAAATTTTGTATATGAGTCTTTGTTTCGTGATGCTTGATGATTGATTATTGAATGAAATCAACCATCATATCTTTCTGAGATGGCTAGTTAATTGAGGTTGCTTGGTGTCGTAAATATTCGACTGGAGTATAATCGTTCCATCCATAAGTATAAGAGTTGCTCCATTCTAAATTGTAGATATTCTTGTACAATGCACCTTGAGATTGACTGTAAATGCTCAATCACTCCATATTATATGTTGGTGCTCGACATTTATGATTGTAGTAATAACTCTTACGAATGTCGTAACATAGCCTAGATATTAATTGAGCTTCCAAAAACATATGAGAACAACTCTCTCTATCATAAGGTGATGATATGTATTGCGAAGAAATATTTTGGCTTCCATAAAATTATTTTCCGTTCCATCCTTCCATTATGAGTGTGGTATGATAATAAACTATAAATCATACAATAAACCACAAACTCAAGATCAAGTAAAGAAATTCAAAAGATAATTAAATGAATAAACCAAAATTACAATAAAATATAATAAGAAATGAATAAATAAATTCAATTAAAATAAAATAAAATAGAAACAAAAATAAAATAAAATAAAGAAAATTGGCTAGAGTAATAAAATAGAGGTTTTCCTAATATCACTATCCCCAGCAACGATGCCAAAACCTTGATTGAGTTATTTTGTGAGCTAATCCATATTTTAATAACAACAAGTGCACGACGTAGATGTAGCTAGTATGGACAAGTACGAGTTGTCTTTACAAAGACAATGATTATTAGTAATTACCTTTTTTCTATTATCTAACCTAAGGATTGATTACATATTTTTTAATTAAAAAACTAAAAATAAGCAAGTAAAATAAAATAGGTAACGAAGTTTAACTGAGGATTAAGGAAGCACTTAGGAAATTATCGATATCAAGAATTAGTATCTGGGCTTCAAAATCCCCTAAACCTTTAACATATTGATCTTTTATTACTGGGTTGATTTATCGATTTATTTAACCGTGGAGATTCCTATGGTAAGCTAATCGCTAACAACTAATCATAAGGTTTTTCAACCGAATTACTCAGGTTAAAGTTTAAAGGATAGCTTTACTGATTTGTGAATCCCTCTATTAGGTTTAACCCTAATCTAGAAGATTTTTGTCATCTTATCTTTAGAGTTATAATCAACTCATTCCAATTATGGTAGATCTATTCAAACCTAAGATTTCTCAATCTTTACTTATGAAATCATATTATGATCTAATATTTCTGGGTCTAATCGAACATAAATAAGATACGTAATTGGATCCTAACAAATCAATCAACCAATTGCATTAATAAAAGAATCAACGCATGTTAAGGTAACAAAATAAGGTTCATCTATCCTAAATACTAACGAAATATTTAGTTACACATTGGTGAATATGAAATCAAACCTATATAAATAGAAATACGAATTGAAATGCCCAACTAAATTGAAATCAAACATATATAAATAGAAATACGAATTGAAATGCCCAACGAATTGAAATCAAACATATACAAATACAAATACAAATTAAAATAAGAAACAGGTTGACGCATCAGATCGTGTATAACTAAAATGCCCAAAAAATGGGAAACTCCATGGACCAAGAGAAGTACACGGCTTGTTGCAAGGCTATGCATCACTTCTATTCTCCAATTCTTCATTTTATGTCATATTTTCATCCAAATTCTTCTCCTTTAAGTCCATAAAGGCAATTATCACCTATGAAAGCATTTGAAGCAAATTAAGTACCAAATATACGATAAAAGTAAAAAATATTAAACAAAATACATCAAATATGGGTGTAAAAATATAGTAAAATATCCACCTATCAATTCTTCTATAAAACTCCATATTTCTTGCTAATCCCAGACTTTTTTTTGGTATGAGGATTGGTTGTGGAGGGATTGCTTCAAACTGCTTCCTTCGTTTATCTCTACAGGTGAGTCTTCTCCCTTTATAATTACAAACTTCATTACCTTCTTGATTTGATTATTGTGTTTTATCTACTTGAGTTGTTTAGAAAGTAAGAAGTATATACCTGATTCCTATTCCCTACTACTGTTTGTTGACTAGGCCTAGCTCTTTTGTTCTTTGGGTGTAAAGGTCCTCCATCTTCCCATTCCTTTCATCCCTTTCATTTTTCTTCCTTCTTATTCATGTGAGTAGCTCCATGCTTCTACACAATGTCATTTGATCAGAGTTGTGGCCTTTGAAAATGCTCTCTTATTTCTACTTACTCTAAGCATAGCAATACTCTATTGACAATTCATGAATTTTTGTGGATGATCAATGTGTTCTTCTTTACAGTTACTATTAACCCCATTATGAAATACTTAAATTCTCCAAGAATGCACCAGCCTCCGGCCACAATTCTTTGCCATCTGGTTGATAATAATTAAGTTGTTCTCTTATACTTGTAATTTTGAGTTCAATAAGAGAGCTTAAGCATCTAAATTTCCCTAGAAATATTTTATTATTTCTATCTTTTCATATCTCTTGAAGACAAGTTGCAATTGCTGCCATATAAATTTCCTTATCATGCTTTGAGCTAGGCATTCAAGATATCTCTTATAAGATATCTATTAGGATGCTTTGGCTATGGTTAGAGGTGTATAAAGAAGAAATTCTATGCCACAAGTCTTTAGAATATCTACATTTGAAAAATAGATGATCTTTATCCTCCTCCTCCAAATTGCAAAGTAAGGATAAAACTTCAGTTTATCCATAGTGTTGAGCTTGTTCAACATAGCTAACAAAAGTAAAAAACTGGCATTTGGTTTAACAACCTTGCTCCAAATCATTTTGCACCACCCTATTCTTATACATGGCCCATCCATTAACTTTTTGCTTTTATGTTAGTTATTTTCGATATAGATAATCCATTCTATAGATAAATGTCTTCCTCTTTATGGTATTTGTATCGAGGATTTGGCATAATTCAACTCAGTTTAGTAAAGAGACCAGTTGCCATTTTAAATTAACTCTCGAACCTTGGCTTTTTTAAAAACCTAACTATTGAATCCCTTGTCACTTGATTATGTATTAGAGCCCCTTGACTAGTCTAGTCGTCACATCAGAATGAAATCATATCCCCTGCCCCTACTCTATATGTAAAATGTTATTGCACTTCTTCCCTCAACTTAAGAATTTAACTGAAGAACCAAGAGTAACTGTCTTTAGTATTAATTGTCCATAAACTTTCACCCTTTAATATATAGCTGCTAACCCATTTAATCCACAAAGATTCTTTCCCATTTAAGATTCTCCAGATTCTCTTCATCATTAGAAATTTATTGCTTCTGCTGATTGTTTCCAACCCTAACCCTCCAACCTCCTTTCGTTGACACATATGCTTCTAGTTCACTTTAGCTATTCCTTTCTCTCATTTCCCTTTACCCCATAGGAACTACTTCATCAATTTTACATAGTTTTAACCAATCCTTTTGATAAAAATATATGAGAGCACTAATAGGTTTGCATTGACATCGTAACAGACTTCAGAAGTTGAAGTTTACCTCCATAAGAAAGAGTTTAATTTGTCTAAGACCCAGTTTTTTCTATATATTTTCAATCAGAGGTATACATTCTTTATATCTTATTCTTCTCAAAGAGATAGAAATTCCTAAGTACTAGAGAAAAGGATCTTGTAATTTTCATTGCACTAACCTGTGACAAGATATCTGAGAGATGCACTGCATTTTTTGACAATATGAAATAACTTTTTCTAAAAATTGATGCTTAACCTAAAATTCTCCTTAAAACTTTGTATAGTACTCATCAGTAGAGAAACTAAATGAGTGTTTGCTTTATTCAAGAGGATAATATGATCTGCAAAACATAAGCTTGTTAGTGATAACAACTTACATTTATAGTGATACTTAAAGATAGGAGCAATTAAGATTATGAGCTTTAGCAAAAAGTGAGAATTTCCATGTAAATTAGAAATAACTAAGGGAAAAGAGGATCCCCTTACCTAAGTCCTCTTTTGCCTTTGATAATCTTTGATGGTCTTCCATTAATCAATATCATGAAAAGAAGTAGCAAAAATGCATTTTTGAATCCATTTGATAAACCTCTGAGAAAATCTCATGATTTCCATAGTTTATAACATCAATCTCTAACTGACACTATCAAAAACTTTTTGAAGTTTCACTTTAATACACAATTATGTGGAGTTTTACTTCTTATATAACCTTTGAAGAGCTCCTTTAATATTAGAATGTTAACACCAATGTGTCTATTGCTCATGAATGCCCCCTAATTCTCATTGATAATGAAGTGAAGTACAAATTTCGGCCTATTTGCTAATACTTTGGCAATGATATTATAAAGAAACTTAGTACAAGAGATAGGTCTAAAATCACCCTAAGGTGCTAGATTAGAAATCTTAGGAATTAAACAAAAAAGGTCCTATTTATCTCCTCAAGCAACACTCCCTTTTTTAAAAGCTCTTGCTCGACTTCTTTAATGAATCTCCCTATTTTATCCCAAGTTTTTTTAAAAAAAATCCATTCAACTCATCTGGACATGAAGCCTTTAAACCATTCATTTTAGAAAAAAACTTCCTCTATCTCCTAATCAGTGACGGGTCTAATTAGTAAATTGGCTTCATCTTTAGGAATCTTAGCAGTGACAAATTGCCAAAGATCATCTCCATATCCTCTAACATTTCATTTTGTTACTAGGAAATTTTGAATCTTCTCTATATCCTCTAGCATTTCATCCTATTACTAGGAAATTTTGAAAAAAAATGTCCTTGCTTCCTTAACAATCTCAACTTGCCCTTATATCGTTTCCCCGAATTTAGTTTGTATAGAAGTGATTTTGTTAATATTTCTTCTTGTTGGCACTATATTGAAGAGAACATTTGTATATCTATTCCCATCTTTGATCTAATTAATCTTAGCTCCCTGTTGCAATAAAGAACAATGATTATCCACTATTTACATATAGTTCTTAATACCTTCCTCTCCTCATTAGCTAAATCTCAATCACTTAGATTAGCTACTAGCTAATTTTGGATAATAGAAAGTCTGCTTCTCGCTTCTTGTATCTCTTGTTTGGTTTTATGTCCTAATATTTAACATCTTCAATTTCTATTTTATAGCCTTAAGCTTTTGCAAGCAAATGAACTACTTTGTACCAGAGGCCTCAATCTCCAAGCTCTTAAAGGTAGCTTCTTAAAAGCCCTCCACATTAACTAGAAGTTATTAAATCTTTAAGGGTGCTTAATACCAACTTTTTAAAACAAATTATCTACCTTAATAGGAGTATCATAAGAGATCCTAGGATATTTAAAAAAGGACTTTACTCTATGAAAAAGTGATTAACTAATTCACGTTAACCATAGCTCTGTCTAGCTTTTTTTAAATGAACTTTCTGGTGCAAACTTTTTATCTACGGATACATGGTAAACTTACGGCCACCCAAAACTTCATCAAACTTCAGAATTTTATATGGGACTTCGGACGCTAACCTTGGTGATGTGAGTAGGAGTAAGGATCTTGAGAAGATGGCGAACTCCGAGCCTATTGGAGGAGAGTTTAATGGAATTGAGCCCAAACTAATCCACTTAACTCAAATCTTTAGACCAGATACACTTGGAGCTTGAAAACACGAAGACTTGGGCTATTTAATGCTTCATCACTTAAGCCCAAGAAGATATCAAACCTATTTATTTAATTTTTGGGCTTCGTTTTATTTTGGGTTTCCATGTGTTTTAGCCCAACCTTTTATTATTTGACCTAGGTATAAATACTTATGTTTTAGGGTTTTACAATTTGGAGATGATGTAGTTTTGAGAGCCGATGGCTTTAGGGAGAACATTGTTCTCTTGTTCTTGTTACTTTTCGAACCATCTTTCACTTATCAATTGTTTTCTCAATTGTGACGTGTTGATTGTTCGTTTCTTGGTTTTATTTTGATCATCGGGATTGCTCGGAACAAGTTTCCGAGAGGTGTCGTAGAAATCAAACCATGCGTATCCTTTATTTTCTTGTTTGTTGAATTCCAAATATCTATCCTTTTTTATTTCCTTTAGGTTAAAACCCCATAAGACAAAATACCCATTGAAATCATCATCCTATCGACGTCAATCTTTCCGCGATGCGCGTCAATTTTGGTATCAGAGCTAGTTTGGAGGAGAATTCTTATTCAACTCCATCAAAATTCAGGAAATCACTGCCCATCGCCATCCAATTATCGCCGGATCTTTCATTCAGGGGCGATGGTTCGTTCCAGATATTCGAGAAGATGAATGACACCACCTACAAAATTGACCTGCCAGATTCAAGGACGATTCTTCTTGAGCAGGGAGGGATTGATGTGAGCAAGGGTAAGGATCTTGAGAAGATGGCGAACTCCGAGCCTATTGGAGGATAGTTTAATGGAATTGAGCCCAAACTAATCCACTTAACTCAAATCCTTGGACCGGATATACTTGGAGTTTGAAAACACGAAGACTTGGGCTATTTAAAGCTTCATCACTTAAGCCCAAGAAGATATCAAACCTATTTATTTAATTTTTAGACTTCGTTTTATTTTGAGCTTCCATGTGTTTTAGCCCAACCTTTTATTATTTGACTTAGGTATAAATACTTATGTTTTAGGGTTTTGTAAGGAGAGATGATGTAGTTTTGAGAGCCGATGGCTTTAAGGAGAACATTGTTCTCTTGTTCTTGTTACTTTTCGAACCATCTTTCACTTATCAATTGTTTTCTCAATTGTGGCGTGTTGATTGTTCGTTTCTTGGTTTTATTTTGATCATCGGGATTGCTCGGAACAAGTTTCTGATAGGTGTCGTAGAAATCAAACCTTGCGTATCCTTTATTGGTTTTATTTTGATCATCGGGATTACTTGGAACAAGTTTCCGAGAGGTGTCGCAGAAATCAAACCTTGCGTATCCTTTATTTTCTTGTTTGCTGAATTCCAAATATCTATCCTTTTTATTTCCTTTAGGTCAAAACCCCATAAGACAAAATACCCATTGAAAACATCATCCTATCAACGTCAATCTTTCCACGGTGCGCGTCAAAATTGGTATCAAAGCTAGTTTGGAGGAGAATTCTTATTCAACTCCATCAAAATTTAGGAAATCACTGCCCATCGCCATCCAATTATCGCCAGATCTTTCATTCAGGGGTGATGGTTCGTTCCAGATATTCGAGAAGATGAATGACACCACCTACAAAACTGACCTGCCAGATTCGAGGACGAATCTTCTTGAGGAGGGAGGGACTGATGTGAGTAGGAGTAAGGATCTTGAGAAGATGGCGAACTCCGAGCCTATTAGAGGAGAGTTTAATGAAATTGAGGCCAAACTAATCCGCTTAACTCAAATCTTTAGACCGGATACACTTGGAGCTTGAAAACACGAAAACTTGGGCTATTTAATGCTTCATCACTTAAGCCAAAGAAGATATCAAACCTATTTATTTAATTTTTGGGCTTCGTTTTATTTTGAGCTTCCATGTGTTTTAGCCCAACCTTTTATTATTTGACCTAGGTATAAATACTTATATTTTAGGGTTTTACAATTTGGAGATGATGTAGTTTTGAGAGCCGATGGCTTTAGGGAGAACATTGTTCTCTTGTTCTTGTTACTTTTCGGACCATCTTTCACTTATCAATTGTTTTCTCAATTGTGGCGTGTTGATTGTTCGTTTCTTGGTTTTATTTTGATCATCGGGATTGCTCGGAACAAGTTTCCGAAAGGTGTCGTAGAAATCAAACCTTGCGTATCCTTTATTTTCTTGGTTTTATTTTGATCATCGGGATTGCTCGGAACAAGTTTCCAAGAGGTGTCGTAGAAATCAAACCTTACTTATCCTTTATTTTCTTGGTTTTATTTTGATCATCGGGATTGCTCGGAACAAGTTTCTGAGAGTTGTCGTAGAAATCAAACCTTGCGTATCCTTTATTTTCTTGTTTGTTGAATTCTAAATATCTATCCTTTTTATTTCCTTTAGGTCAAAACCCCATAAGACAAAATACCCATTGAAATCATCATCCTATCGACGTCAATCTTTCGGCGATGCGCGTCAATTTTGGTATCAGAGCTAGTTTGGAGGAGAATTTTTATTCAACTCCATCAAAATTTAGGAAATCACTACCCATCGCCATCCAATTATCGCCAGATCTTTCATTCAGGGGTGATGGTTCGTTCCAGATATTCGAGAAGATGAATGACACCACCTACAAAACTGACCTGCCAGATTCGAGAACGAATCTTCTTGAGGAGGGAGGGACTGATGTGAGCAGGAGTAAGGATCTTGAGAAGATGGCGAACTCCGAGCCTTTTAGAGGAGAGTTTAATGAAATTGAGGCCAAACTAATCCACTTAACTCAAATCTTTAGACCGGATACACTTGGAGCTTGAAAACACGAAGACTTGGGCTATTTAATACTTCATCACTTAAGCCCAAGAAGATATCAATTCTATTTATTTAATTTTTGGGCTTCGTTTTATTTTGGGCTTCCATGTGTTTTAGCCCAATCTTTTATTATTTGACCTAGGTATAAATACTTATGTTTTAGGGTTTTACAATTTGGGGATGATGTAGTTTTGAGAGCCGATGGCTTTAGGGAGAACATTGTTCTCTTGTTCTTGTTACTTTTCGGACCATCTTTCACTTATTAATTGTTTTCTCAATTGTGACGTGTTGATTGTTCGTTTCTTGATTTTATTTTGATCATCGGGATTGCTCGGAACAAGTTTTCGAAAGGTGTCGTAGAAATCAAACCTTGAGTATCCTTTATTTTCTTGGTTTTATTTTGATCATCGGGATTGCTCGGAACAAGTTTCCGAGAGGTGTCGTAGAAATCAAAACTTGCGTATCCTTTATTTTCTTGTTTGTTGAATTTCAAATATCTATCTTTTTTATTTCCTTTAGATCAAAACCCCAAAAGACAAAATACCCATTAAAATCATCATCCTATCGACATCAATCTTTCCGCGATGTGCGTCACTTGGATCTTTGTAACAAACAAGAAAAATTGCATGAGTATATCTCGTTAATGTTAACTTTCCTTCCCATTGCAAGTATTTTTTACCCATTTAGTCACTGTATTTTTTAAAGTTGGCCACTCATTTCTCTGTAATTTGAACCTTTAAAAAGTAGCATGTCTAACTTTTAAGGTCTTGAAGATTACTAAAAGAGAAGAAAAGTGATAGCTTTCTTCATTATCTCATATCTAACTCATATCTAACTCAAGTCATAAAGGGCAGCGTAAAAACTGTCCTTTTTGTCTGCCATAATCTATAAACAGTTCAAAGTAGCCGGCTGCTTTTAAAGAACCAGTCCCCTCATTTTCCTCATACCATACAAAAGCTAGCTTCTGAAACTCGCTGTACTAAAACTAATTTGATGTATGTATGCATAATTTGGACGTAGACACCTTTAGATGCTTGTCAATATACATATATATGTGTGTATATATTATAATAATATTACATTGACGAACATGAAAATCCCTACGTTATCAAATTAAAAGCAGCAAAAATAAAGCAAATAACGATAAGAGGAGGACATAAACACAAAACAACACTGAAACTTTTGAACTTACGAGGCTAACAATTTAAAATTTCGAGGCAAACCTTAAGAAGGACAAAAAGGATGATGCATATGCTTTGTTAATGATGACGGCACCAACGCACATCTAACAATATTATCATAAAAAGAACTCTTACCGTTTTATAATAATAGTCGTTTTAGATATATTTTAATTATTAAAAATAAGTGTCATTTTTAACTTTGTATACATATTTATAACTTTTCTTTCAAAATTAATCTTTCATTTATCTCTCATCTTAATTATACAGATCATAATATTAAGGCAATTTTTCTCACAATTTTATTTAAAATGTTAATTACCGAGACAATTTTATGAGAATATTAATAAATATATATTTATAATTTTATTAAACTTTCTTAATAAACATGTATTTTTTTAAAACGACTCTTATTATAAATTAGAGAGGGAGTACTAACATTATTTCTATATACGTACGGCTATGCACACAAAACCACCATAATAAACATTACAACTCGAAACTTACGGACAAAGCACATGCAAAACCTTAAATTAACACAAATAAACATAGTCTTTAATTAGTTCATTAACTTGGGTTTTATTTATCTATTTGTTTTTTCGTTTCAGTTAAAACGAAAGCTGGCTGTGTTGCTGCTGATGGTTCAGGACGTCATCAAGCGTCCACAGGTCATCCACCATCGAGACACATGACTCGCCGCCGGACAGCTGCACTGCCATTTGCTCTGGCTCCAGCCCCCAAAACGACTCAAGGTCAAAGCTTGAGATTTGCTCCGTCACGTCATGCTCATTTGGAGTATTGTAACCATAGCCCATGTATGATGGTTGTTGTGACACGATACTTAGGAAGCTTGTAGGAGCAGGCACCTCACAGCATCGTTTCTTCGCCGGAGGTGGGGTGGTGGCGGCTAGTCGGACTTGTGGTGGAGAAGGAAAGTTGAGCTTGGCCTTGTCACCGCGGATGCGTCTAGCAGCTTCGTCGTAGGCCCGTGCAGCTTCCTCCGCAGTGTTATAAGTGCCAAGCCAGACTCTGACGCCTTTGAAAGGGTCTCTTATCTCTGCCGCCCATTTACCCCATGGCCTTTGCCTTATTCCTCTGTACAAGTTCTTTCTGGTTCTCTGAGTAATAGTTTTGTTGTTCACTTCTTTTTTCTCTGTGGCTTTGCTGGGGTTTTCAGTTTTGTCATCATCACCAACCACTGCATAAATACACCTGAACTTAATCAAACACTTCTTCCAAAATCAACAACTTCATTTAAGTGATTTTAAATCTACGGCTTCCTAAAGCTTTAAACGAAGAACTCAACAAAAATCAGTAAAAAAAGAACCGAACATGGTTGAAGGCTATTTGACTTGATACATCGCAACCATACACGACTCATGCAAATACGCTTAAAGGTGCAAAGTTAATTGCAACTCGAACCCAAAACAACCCAAGGTACAAACTTTCTCCAAGTACCCACTTACCAGAGACTAACTTCGAGCTGGTAACATTTAGAGAAGTTAGTGAAAGAAAGATGTTACCTTGGCTGATTAGTTGGTTTGGGACTTTCGGTTCATAAGAATGTTTTGATGAGAGGTTTTTAGCATTGTTTGTGTAATCCAAGCCCAGAAGGTCGGACATGGTGTCAAGCTCAGCCCATAGATCCTCCGCCACCAATTTCCGGCCTCTGGTTACCGGCTCGAAATCAGAGATTAAAGCACCTCCACACATATTTGCTGCTTTTTCACAGAAAAAGAGAGTACAGAAAGAAAAAGGAGGTGTTTTTAAGAGGCTCTAAGGTTTTTATAGGTTGAAGGTTACAACCAAGGTGCCCCAAAACAGACGAGTGTTAATAAAGATTTTTAGGGGTCACGTTTGTTGTCTTCTGGTTCTGGTAAAATGATCGGACGGCGGAGAGTGAATCAGGGTGGGAAAGCGAGGTGGGATCAGTGAGTTGCAGGATGTAGAGTCTCGGGAACATTGATGCATTTTTGGCCGTACGATTGCTGAAGGAAGATTATGACTTGTGAAGATGTTGACGTGCATGTTTTCTAGGCCTGAGCAATTGTGATTGTAACGCATGCTTAAGAGTAACTCCAACGTAAAAGCTTAAAGCACCCTTGCAGGGGACTCACTTGGAGATCATGTCTTCTGACCAGTTAACTAATTTTAATCTTATTTTATTAAAATTTAACCGCATATTTATATAAGATCTATATAAATATGTGGATTAGATTAAGTAAAATAAAATTAATATATTCCTTGGCAGTTGATTTAAAAAGTAATGAAATTTCAGAAAGATGTAAAATGGAAGGAAATAAAAGGAAGCTAAAGAAAAGTTCAAGCTGGTAAATTTTAGATTTCAACCTTTACAACATAGCTACTGAATCTTTTCATATTCTACATGTCTAACAAAAATTTTACTAATTATTTGTAGTTAATGTTGTTGACACCAAATGATTCATGCAGCCAATTCTTATTAGACAAATTATGTCAAAGAAGCGTAGATCATTATTAGCAGTCTCTCTTCATTAGAAAGAACTGAACTATCAATTTGACTTTCAGGACTTCACATTGAATTCAATAGAAGAATCTTTCCCAACTCCAGTAAGAGCCTTTTATCAGATTTTGTTACTAATTTGGAAACTAATTGTCAGCTCATGTTAAAAGAGATATGTATATATATATATATATTCAAGTTTATTACCTTCATTTATAAAGACTACTCCTCTGCCACGGAAAATTCCAAGCTCATTAACTTATAAGGTGAGCATCAAATGACTAATTTGACTAGCTAAGTAATCAATAGGACGTGATCCTCTGTCTTATTTTTTGTATATTAACTCTGTCCTTTTTAATCTCAATCTTTTATTTATACGAGTCTCATATAAATAAAATATTAAGATTAAAAAAGATAGAGTTAGTATAAAAAAAAAAAAAGACAAAGAAACTGAGATAATGGAGATCCTGCAGTTATTCATTTATCTCACAAAAGCATTAAAAAGAATGACAGGTACAAAATTAATTGGAATTTTCTTTGTGGCGGTGTAACTGATCAATCCTGCAGTATAGAAAAGTGCATGGCGCAGAATTGGAGCAACTTGTTGCAGGGTTTCAGGAAACAGCTAAGGAGCTGAAGTTGAAAATGAAAGTATTGTGTTTCTGCCTCCCAAGTTATCAGCTGGCCTCTTTCCAAGAAACAAAAAAATTGAATTACGGTAATACTTTCTGAGTTGACGTATTTACGTGCTTCAAGTTCTTGGCTGTTCCATCATCAATCATCATCATTGCCCTTATGGGGTTGCCAAATATTTCAAGTTCATAGCTCATCTTCCCTGACATGTATGGATTTTCTCTCTCTGCCCATACGTTGATCATCATGAACTTACTTTAAGGACAGACCACGTTCTCATAAGCTATTTTCACAATCTGAATTAATGATAATAGCTGAGCTTTGTCAATCATACTGAGGGTCAATGCAGGAGTATTTGTGGAGGTTTCCAACTTTTAGCAACTTGGACTTCAGAATTGAGAATATAATTTCTTATAGAAGAGATATTGTTAACAACTCTGGAAACCAGTTTGAGCGGAATATATCTTACCAAATTCCTATTATATGTATTTATAGTTTATTAACATTTCCAACCAACAAGTGTGTATGAGACTGATCGTTATAATATTTTACCGTCGAATGTAGAACTATCAAACATTTGTATCTAATGGAAAGGGACATCGATGAAAATTTAAATAATAATAATATGATGTGGGATATATATATATATATATATATATATAAGGAACTGAAATAGGTTCATTGCACTATTTTAATTTTATTAAAATATTTATATATTTTAAAATTAATATATAATACATAATTGTTTTAAATATAATTATGATATTTTTATTTAATATATGTGCCTTTATTTTTGTCCATTATAGTTCTTATTAATTATTATAAAATTTATAACAAATTAATAAGTATAATTTCTTAATGTTAATTAAAATGCATATTTTAATAACTAATCACTAAAATATATATTTATCATTATTATCATAGCGAAAAATTTAAATATACGTATTGTAAACTTAAGAAATTTATTTTAAAAGCGCTATATACTTCTTTTCATAACAACCACTAAAATATAGGAAGATAACGTTTTAAGTCTATAAGGCCCCAAATTGTACCCTAATTGGAATGTTACATGTTCATAAAAATATATGTATGATAGGTGTTAAAATTATGATATGATTGAAAATTACATATGACTTGAATTTTGTTTTAATGGATCATACATAGTGATTTGGAATTAGTTGATATCATTAGAAAATTGATGTATTAAAATGTACATTTAGACAAAGAAAATGTCAAGTGGCAAACTAAGTTGATACATGAAAATTGTAATGACTAAGCCTATGAGTTAATGACATTTGGCATAATTGATACATTAACAAATGACTTAGTTAATAAATTGACAAGTGGTAGTAATAAGTGCTTGAAAAATGGCTTAATATATTGGTGACATTTGGCATCTTTAATGTGGGACAAATGAAGAACATGCATAGTAACATATTATGTTACAACTTGATGACACCTAGCAATGGATGAGGCAAGTTTCTAATGGAGTATTTTATGTTTTGCTCATTCTTCACTATTTTGCATTCTCTCCATCGAAACTCTCTCATTTCCTCTCAACTTCTTGAGTTTTTGGGATCATTTTCTCTTGAAATCCTTGTAAGTCACTCCATCAAGAAAGCTACTTTATATTACCTTTTATGTTGTTATCATCTTAGTGTTAAGAACATCTTACATCTACCTAGATTTTAGAAGTGTTTTGGTTGCATGAAGGGCTAGTTTGGTTAGTTTTTTGAAGAAGGAACTTGAAGGTAATTAGGTAAGGGTTTACTAAACTTGATAGCATGTCAAGTTTTATGATAATTGAATAGGCATGAAATATGTGCTAAGATGATGATAAATGAATGATGGAAAAATGATCCTTGTATGATAACTTCTGGTTTGGTTTTGATGTGTGGAAGATATTGATTTGTAAGTTACTAAATGAATGATTTTTAAATTGGTTTAGACATGAATTTGATGAGGTGTTGAAGCATGAATAAAGTAGAATTGAAGTGAAATTGGTGGTCTTTAGTGAAGTTATGTCGAATGGAAGTGAAGAAATCAATTTTCAGAAACACAACCCAGACCGTTTCTAGATGCATCACTAAATATAACATACTCCTTATCAGAAGTGGGTTAAGCCAACACAGGAGCTTCAGTAAGCATTCGCTTTAGTTGATCAAAACTAGTTTGACATTTCTCAAACCATTCATATTTCACTCCTTTCTGTATCAATTTGGTCAAAGGGGATGCTATCACCGAGAACCCTTCATAAATTGGCGATAGTAACCCACTAAACCTATAAAACTTCTCACTTTTGTCACACTTTGTGGTGGCTTTCAGTTAACAATTGCTTTAATCTTACTGGGATCAACCCTAATCCCTTGAGAAGAAACAACATGTCCTAAAATAGATACATCCCGAAGCCAGATATCGCACTTACTCAACTTAGCATATGATTGCTTTTCCTGTATGGAAGGTAACACAATTTGGAGATGCTGAACATGGTCAGGTTCATTCTTAGAATAGACTAGGATATCATATATGAACACCACAACAAATTGGTCTAAATAGGGTCTAAATAATCTATTCATCAAATCCATGAATGCAGTTGGAGCATTAGTAAACCCGAATGACATTACTAAGAATTCATAATGTCTATAACGGTTCCTTAATGGAATCTTTAGGACATCCACATCCTTTACCTGAAGTTAATAGTATCTTGATTGCGGATCTATCTTTGAAAATACTCTTGCATCTTTCAATTGATCAAACAGATCTTCTATCCTAGGAAATGGATACTTATTTTTCATTGCAACTCTATTCAGTTACCTATAATCAATGCACATCTGAAGATTACTATCTTTCTTTTTAACAAATAAAACCGGTGATCCTCGAGGTGAGACACTGGGTCGAATGAACCCCTTATCCGGAAGCTCTTGCAACTGAACTTTTAACTCGTTCAATTCAGTAAGAGCCATCATGTACGGTGCTCTGGATATAGGAGCAGTGCCAGGGATAACTTCAATACACAACTCCACTTTCCTTTCAGGAAGGAGTCCGGGTAACTCTTCAGGAAACACATTTGAAAATTCGCTCACCACTAGAATATTTTGCAATTTACCACCTTCTTCTTAGAATCAAACACAAGAGCTAGATAAGCTTCACACCCTTTCCTAAGGAACCTCCGAGCTTATGAAGCAGATAACACAATAGCCAGAGAACTAATGCAAATGCCATGTAATATTATTTCAAGCTTATCAGGCATCCTAAGCACAACTGTCTTAGCACTACAATCAACCACCGCTTGATGCTTGGTTAACCAATCTATACCCAAAATCAAATCAAATTCATGGAAAAGCAATCTAATCAGATCTTATAAATCCCACGATCGTGGGATGAGTGAACTAAAGGTTTACTCACCCACAATCTCAAGGTTTACTCATCCCACGATCTCAATTTGTTTCCAAAACTTGATTTCTTCACTTCCAATCAACACACCTTCACTAAAGACCGTCAATTTCACTTCAATTCTACCTTATTCATGCTTCAATACCATATTAAATTCATGTACAAACTAATTTAAAAATCATTCATGTCCAAACCAAGTTGGGATAATTATCTTACACTGATGGAGTTTATTTATAATAACAGTTATCAGACTAGCATTAGCATGGCGACATATGAAGCTCTATATGGTAGGAAGTGTAGAACTACAATGTGTTGGATCGAATTAAGTGCAGATAAAATGATTAGGCTTGATATCGCAAAAGATATTGAGTATTAGGTAGGTGGTAAGGTGTTTTTAAAAGTGTCACCATGGAAACACATACTTCGATTTGAGAAGAAAGGTAAGCTCAGCCAATGATACATCAATCCTTATGAGATTCCTAAGAGAGTTGGACCAATAACTTATCAGTTAGCTCTTCCTGGAGAGTTGGCCAAGTTACATGATGTGTTTCATATTTTGATGTTAAGAAGATATCAGTCAGATGATACACATAAGATTCCTATACAAGAAATTTAAATACAACTGGATTTGACTTATAAAGAAGGGCCTGCATCTATTTTAGCCAAAGAGGTCAAACAACTTAGGAACAAACAAATAACTTTGGGAAAAGTACTCTAGCAACACTATAGACTCGAGGAAGCAACATAGGAACCAGAAGAGACTATGAGGGCTTAGTATCCTCAACTATTTTAATTAGGTATGAATTTCAAGGATGAAATTTTTTTAAGGGGGAGAAAATCGTGAAGCCCTAAATTGTACCCTAGTTGGAATGTTACATGTTCATGATTGAGATATGATTGAGAATTGCATATGATTTGAATTTTGGTTTAATGGATCATACTTCGTAATTTGGAATTAATTGATACCATTAGAAAATTGATGTATTAAAATGTACATTTGGACAAAGAAAATGTCAAGTGGTAAGAAAAGTTGGTACATGAAAATTGGAATGACTAAGCCTATGAGTTAATGACATTTGGCATAGTTGATACATTGACAAATGGCGTAGTTAATAAATTGACAAGTGGTAGCAATAAGTGCATGAAAAATGGCTTAATATTGGTGACATTTGGAGTCTCTAATGTGGGACAAATGAAGAACATGCATAGTAACATATTATGTTACAACTTGATGATACCTAGCAATGGATGAGACAAGTTTCTGCTGGAGTAATTTCTGTTTTGCTCATTCTTCACTATTTTGCACTCTCTCCATAAAACTCTCTCATTTCCTCTAAACTTTTGGAGTTTTTGGGATCATTTTCTCTTCGAATCCTTGTAAGTCACTGCACTAAGAAAGCTACTTTATACTACTTTTTATGTTGTTATCATCTTAGTATTAAGACCATCTTACATTTACTTAGATTTTATAATTGTTTTGGTTGCGTGAAGGGCTGGTTTGGTTAATTCTTTGAAGAAGGAACTTGAAGGTAATTAGTTAAGGGATTACTAAACTTGATAGCATGTCAAATTTTATGATAATTGAATTGGCATGAAATATGTGTTAAGATGGTGATAAATGAATGCTGGAAAAATGATCCTTGTATGATAACTTCTGGTTTGGTTTTGATGTGTGGAAGATATTGATTTGTAAGTTACTTAATGAATGATTTTTAAATTAGTTTGGACATGAATTTGATGAGATATTGAAGCATGAATAAAGTAGAATTGAAGTGAAATTGGTGGTCTTTGGTGAAGTTATGTCGAATGGAAGTGAAGAAGTCAAGTTTTAGAAATAGATTAGAGATTGTGGGTGAGTGATCCTTCGGTTCGCTCATCCCACAATCGTGGGATTTATAAAGCTTATTCCCATGGTTTTGGGAAATACTTAGGAAGTAGAAAATGTTGGTTTTAGACAATTATTGAACCATATAAGGTTAAGGTACTTTATTATGGTTTAATTAGACTTAATTAAGGTGTAAAATGAACCTAGTTTGATGTGGAATAAGTTCATTAAAGGTTGTACAAGATTTGGATTTTTAATTGAACTAATAACTTAAAGAAGATGTTTTTAGATAACAAAGTATCTAATTTGAAACTTATAAGTTGTTAAAGGAATGAAATATACTTATGAACACAAATGTGTTTTAAATGATAAAATGTTATGATAGTTATGAATGTTTGAGAATTGGGAACTTAGGTAAGTACATGTAAAGTGTAATTACATAATGTATTTATTGGTGCATTATTACAAATGCTTATTTTTATAAGGCATGATAAGTTTGAGGGAGAATGAATGGGTTCAATTTGAGCATAAGGAAATGAATTCATACTTATGCATTATTTCACTGTCATGTGATTATAATGTTGTGATAATTCCGAACCATTAATTGTTCGAGGTGTTTAATAATTGGAACTATATTGGAAGTGTTTTTGAATTTTATGAATATACATAATGTGTAATGACTTAATACATTTAATGATGCTTTAATGCATATGTTTGTATTTATAAGGCATGTTAAGTTTGATCAAATGAATAAGGTCATATGTTATGCACTACATCATTTACATGAAATTTTGAAATCTGAAATGATTTGTTTTAAAATTATTAAGTCCTAATTGTGGGTAAATAGGCATGCCTAGAAGGGTTTGTAGCTGCTCCTATGACACTAAGGTGTCTTTTGATATTGACACTTAGGTGTCGCCTGATATTGACACTTTAGTGTCGTCTGATACTGAGACATAAGTTTCTCCTGTTTTGTGATACCAATCATGGTATCTTCTGTTATGGTCTCATTACTCACTTCTGTAAAAAGGATTAGGAATCTAACTTGTTTTGTATTATGATAAATGTTTAGTTTTTATATAATCAAACTATTTTTTGATAAAAATAAGCTCTGATATGATACAAAATAAGTTCTATTCTGACATAAGTCATACTTTGATCTAAAAGGATTATATCCTATTCTGATATTCAATTTTGATACTTGTACATTCTATGATGATATTTATGAGTTTTGTTCTGATGCAAGAATGTTCTTTATTGATTGGTGAATCATATTCTATTATGAGACATAATGTTTGGATCACTTTGAATTATGAACAATTAAAGATTGTTGTAATATGATTTGAATCTGTATATATGAATGTTAGATGACTGTTAGAACCAATCGCCATTATGCAATATGTTTAGTTAATCCACATTAAGTTATATGCTTAGCACGGTGGTTTTGCCTCCGTGTAGATTCTAGTAAGAATGTTAAAGACTGGGACAAGGACTACCACAGTAGCCAATGAAGAATGTGCTCTGTTTTGGAATTTGTTTTGTTTTGAAACATGTATATTTGAGTTTTTGAGTTGTATCTAACAATATAAGACAACTTTTATTTTGTTTAATGGTTTGTAATAACCTTATTATAGGATGGGTTATGTTTAAGGCATGTACTTTGATAAGTTTATTATATATGAAGTACATTATGGTTTGTTTACAACAACATTTAATGATATGTAATGTATGTTTGCTTGATTTCCTGGAAATGCACGTATTGAATGTTTAGTATAATTTAGATTATGTGGGCTCTGGTTTGTTTAGCATCTGCATATCCTCGCAAGGGGTATGCGGGTGTTACAAAGTCAATTTCACTTTTCATAAATATTTTTTACTTTTAAATGAAGTTTTAGCTATTATATAAAATTTTAATATTTTACAATATTAAAATTAAATTAACTTTTTACAATAGATACATATGGACAATAATTATAATAACATTACCATAAATATATATTTTTAATAAACATGATAACTTCTTATAAATACATACAAAAGATTTTTCATTCCTTAAACTTTTTTTTATATATAAAACAACATTACTTTATATATTATATTATAAAGTGGTGAAAACTATTATAAAGTAATATTGTTTTCACCGTAATGCATCATAAGTGCATGCTTTTATCATAAGATCTATTCTTTTAATGTTAGACCCTATTTTCGGAGCCCAACTCTTGCTCTGAAAATCATAAGACTTGAGCGTGCATATTATCTTATAGGGTTGTTTCAATGAACCCTTATTAGCCATCATCCCACATGGGTACTGTGCCCATACCAGTCAAACATCAAAAACAAATTCATTTCTTTTATTCCCGAATAGATTTTAGGAAACCTCCAACTGGAATTTCAATTTGACTTCTTCAGAATATTTATTCTCCATTGTCTTAAGTTTCCAATGACACAAAAATCATTCAATTTAGTTCAAAAATCTAGAAGTTATAGCCCAAACATTTTTCGGGCTGTTCTTAGACTAAAACAGTGCACTATGCTCAACTTCCATACTAAAATTGATAGTCTTAGAAACTAAATTAAAATTGTAAACCTTCATATAATTTGTAGCTCTATGTCTCTAGTTTATTTAAAAATAAGAATCATAACATTTGGAGCTCTACAGATCAAGATGTCATCAAAATACTGAAGCATATTCAGTAAAAATATCCAATTCATACTCTTTCAACTCATACCCTTAATTTGATTCAATCAATCTTTTTTGAATCAAAGCCAAAAGCTATAAATGTTTTTGGAGAGATAGAGAAATGTCTTACGAATCCAATGCTTCAAAAATCAAATCATTTGAAAGTCGGACTACAAAGCTATGATCAAAAGCGTGAGAGGTGTTTAGGTCTGGGAACACCAGCCTAGTCGAGATCGGGACATCGGGCGAAAATCAACAAAGTCACGATCGTGACTTGCTTCCCTTCTTCCTCCTTTGCTTTTCTTCTTCAGACCTGACTTGGTAAAATGAGCATAACTTTCACTACAAATATCATATTAAGGTTATTCTTAGACCGTTTTAAATAAGAATTCTAGATCTACAACTTCTATGAATAACTTAAAAACAATTTCTGCCTCTAAGAGGGTCAAAATTTTAAATCAATGTAACTGTCCCGAAAGTCCATCTTAAACAGCATCACAAACTTCTATTGACCATATCTCCCAAGTCCATTGTCCAAAAATTTCATACTTTATATCAATGGAAAGCTAGAAAGATAAGCTAGAACTTTCCAGCAGACAATTTTGTCCAATTCAACCTATATTAATACAGATTTTTCCCTAAAATTCGAATACAAATTTCTCCCTTATGAAAACTTGAAACTTTCAATGAACAAACTTGGAATGTTATGAACATGACCATTCAACTACCAATATTATTTCATTGAACTCTGTAATCTCTACTCATTGTACTCATCACATTCAACTACATCTCATCATTCACAAAAATCCTATCTTTCCATTTTCCATAATATCTCACTTATATGTATATATATATATCCACAATTCATGTTCAAAAATCATCATCTCAAGTTGATGACTTCTTCAAAATATATCAAATTCCAACTCAACATTATCCATACACAATTCATAATTCATTCATAACAAATAAGAGTATACAAAACTTTAATGACATTCCAAGCTACATTACATCATTGGTATCAAAGTCCAAATTACAAAAGATACCCAACCCAAAAATTCTCGAAATACAAAAACATTACAAAAGTAGAATGATGCCTCAAATCTTGGTTACTCGATCTCATTCTCTTCACTTGAAGATGGGAATGAAAGGGGAGAGCTTGAAAGCTCATGGGTAACAGTTTATAATGAAAAAATAAACAAAACCTTTGAAATGCTCATTTGCCAATACAAAGTTCTAATTAAATTCATCAAGGTATCATTTTCAAGATCATAACCGAAATTCACAAATTTCAAATCATGAGTGCATCAAACTTGTTGACATCAAATAAGCACATAAGTACATCAAAATGGTTTGGGTAAATTCATAAACATGACGAGCTACACATTTCCACATAATGGTCCTGTGTAGTCGTAAACTTGAGACACTATCGCAATCCCACACAGTGGTTTTACGTAGGCGTAAACTTGAGGGAGTCCATGAAAGAGCTTCGTGCCACTAGCGAGCAGGCGGGAGAAGCCTTTAACTTGGTCAACGTGCAAGTGACATTTTTGAATGAATTACACCAAACTCACATAACATGTAATTCATGAATGGGAAACCATTTGCCCAAATGGCACATTCTTTGAAACTTGTTTTTCATGAACATTAGATATTTTGAAAACTATTTCTGAAAACTTAATTTCATAAACATGTATCTTTTCAAAAGAATCATTTTGAAAGTCTTTTCACAATTCATCAACCCAATTCACATATCAAACACATAGCAAATTCTCAATTCATTCAAGAAGCACCAAATGTAACATTTATGAAGCAATTTAAAAACATTAAACTTCCTTAATTCAAAGAAAACATTTATTTGCTTATTTATTCTATTATAAACATATACCTACCTTGATTTCCTTGCTTAAAACTTTGCTAAAAAATGCCTCTACTCTTGCTCCTCTTGCCTCCTTTGATTTCCTTTATCAAAGACAAAATTCCCATATCAATAGGCATTCAAATTGGAGAACCCATAAGACATATTCACTAAAATTGATCCTAGAATTCTTAAACCCATACATTTCTTAAGCTTTATGAACCAAAACCTTTTCAAAAATCCAAAAGATTAAAATCAAACTTACCTTGAATATTCACCAAATAGTGAGATTGTTGGCTATAATGGAAGCTCTAATCCTCCTCTTCCTTTTTTCCTTCTTGAACAACTTTAAATTTTCTCTTGAACATTAAGAAATGAATAACCCTAAGTCTACTTCCTTCCTTTCTTGCAAAAACCGAAACACTTAACTCTCTTTTCTCATTTCTGGCGTTCTCTTCTTCTTTCTATCTGCAATCATGTCTTTGCATCTTCCTTAAAAGCAAGCCAACACTTCTTATTTCAATTTTGCCATTAATGATTCTAAATTGTCCAGTTTGCCCTTTCTTATAAGCTTATGGTCTTATACCCTTAAGTAGTCTTCCAAAAATGCTCTTGAATATCCTTATTACCTTAGTATTTTAATTCCATTAACCCATGTCATATAATCTTACTAACATTAATATAGTAATAACTCCAAAAAAAATTAAATTCATCAAAACCTCAAAATTTATTTACATCATGCTTAACTAGAGAAAAAAATATAGGGGCCAACATTTAAATTCTTTTAAGTACTGATGGATTGTGATTAATAGTGAAACTCTTCAAGTTCATTTAGTTGTAGAAGTCATTTTTCACCTACTTGCTTCCAATCAAAATTTAAAGCTCTCATTGCCCAATATACTCAATGCTCTATCTCCTTTTACTGGCAAATGAAAAGCTTTACCATATACAAGTCTAAAGGCAGTCGTTCTGATCCGGTGTCTTAAAAGGAGTCCTATAAGCCCATCAGTCATCATCTAGTTTTAATTCCTTCAGTCCTTCCTAGAGCTATTCACCATCTTTTCCAAAATCCAATTAAGCTCCCGCTGAATGACTTCCACTTGTCCACTCATTTGTAGGTGATAAGGAGTAACAACATTATGATGGACTCTGTATCTTTTTAGGATCTGTTATAAAAATGCATTCCCCATCACTTATTATAGTTTTTGGCACTCCAAACTGGTTGAATAACTGTTTGATAAATTTTTGTATAGCCTTCCCATCATTGGTTAAAGATGCCACAGCTTCGACCCATTGAGATACGTAATCCACCCCACTAGAATATACGTGTTCCCTATGGAAGATGGGAAAGGACCCATAAAGTTGATGCCCCATACATCGAGGACTTTGACTTCTAAAATGTTGGATAAAGGCATATCATCTCTCTTAGAGATGTTACCTTCTCTTTGACAGTGATCGCACTGTGCCACAAAAGCTTGAGCTTTGTTAAATAAATGTAGCCAATAAAATCGACATTCGAGTACTCAAGCAATTGCTTTGTTTGCTCCATAATGGCCAGTGTATTGAGCTTTGTGATAGTATGTTAATATATCCAACATTTCTTCCTCTAGAACACATCGTCTTACTAAACCATCAGCATATGTTCAATACAAGATTGGTTCATCCCATAGATATCGGGTGCACTCATGTAAGAATCTCTTCCTCTATTGATAGGATATATTATAAGGAAGCTTACCGCTGGTAACATAATTTGTAATATCAATAAACCATAGTGTTGCTAAGTTGTTGAGTAACATCAGGGTTTCATTAGGGAATTTCTCATTAATATCATCACTTCACTCACGTTTACCTCCTTCCAATCGTGATAAATAGTCTACGACCACATTCTCCACTCCTTTATTTTCTTGTACTCCTATATCAAAATCCTGTAAGAGTAGCACCTATCAAATAAGTCTCAATTTTGTGTCCTTTTTGGTAAAAAGTTATTTTAAAGTAATGTGATCGGTGAATACAATTACCTTAGGCCCTAAGAGGTAAGAACAAAACGTATCACATGTATACACCATTGCAGGTAGTTCCTTTTTTGTGATGGTGTAGTTAAATTGAGGTCCTGTAAGGGTCTTGCTTGCAACCTTTTATCTTTCCTTTGACTCAATATATAACTTGGTTGCTCGCATTGCACATGACCTCAAATAGGAGTGTCCAATCAGGTGGCTCTAAAATTGGTGTTAATGTCAACTCTTCCTTCAATTGATTAAATGCAGATAAACAATTTGCATAAAAAAAAAGGCATATCCTTGACTAACAAGTTTGTCAAGGTCTTTCAATTTGTGAGAAATCTCTAATAAAGCGATAGTAGAACATGGCTTAAGAATGCTCGCACACTCTGACATTGATTGGCGGTGCGAGTTTTTCTGTGACTTTCGTTTTCGCTCTGTTCACTTCAAATCCTTAGTGCGAAATGTTATGCCTGAGCTCTATCCCCTGCTATATCATAAAGTGACACTTCTCCCAATTTAGCACTAAATGTGATTCTTCACATCTTTAGAGTACCATGTCCAAATTGGTTAGAAATATCTCAAAAGAGTCTCCAAAAATTGAAAAATCATCCATGAAAACTTCCATTATGTCCTCGATCATATCTGCAAAGATATACATCATACTTCTTTGAAATGTAGCTGAGGCACTGCATAATCCGAAAGACATCTATCTATACACAAAGGTACCATAAGGACATGTGAACGTGGTCTTTTCTTGATCTCCAAGATATAAGAGTATCTTATTATACCCCGAGTAACCTTCTAGGAAGTAGTAGAATGAGTAACCAAACACCCTTTTTATCATTTGATCTAAGAACTAGGGAGGAAAATGATCCTTTTTAGTCAACATCTTGAGTTTATGATAATCTATGCACACTCTCCATCCCGTGATTGTTCTTGTTGAAATTATTTTTTCGCTTTCATTCTCTATTACACTCATTCCACCTTTCTTTGGTATACACTATACTGAGCTAATCTATTCACTATCAGATATAGGATAAATTATCCCTGCATCTAACAATTTTACGACTTCTTTCTTAACCATTTCCTTCAGGTGAGGGTTCAATCTACGTTGATGTTCCCTCACCATTATACATCCTTCTTCGAGATTTATTCAATGCATTCAAACATTTGTACTTATACCTTGAATTTCAGATATTTGCCATCTTATGGCCTTCATCCGCTTCTTGACAGTCGTTACCATCCTACTCTCTTGTTTCCTATCTAGTTGATTAGAAATGATGATGGGTAAATTTTGACCTTCATCTAAGAAGGTATATCTAATATGTGTAGGCAAAAGTTTAAGCTCTAAATTTATGGAGGGTGATATAGGTGCTTCGGTTTGAACTAATATGTCTTGATGAGTAAGAACACCAGACTCCTCCATCTCATCAGTTCCTTTAGACTCCGCCTTGTTTGTCTTCTTAACTTCATTGTCTATTTCCACTTCTATTGATTTCACTTTTGCAACGCAATTCTCTACTTGTTCTTGCATAATTTTATCCATGATATCAATTTTCATATATGCACTACTTTCCTTTGGATTTTTTAAACCCTTTTTTGTTTTAAATTCTATTTGATCTTCACCAATCTAAAGTGTTAGTTTTTCGAACTAATATGTCTTGATGAGTTGGAACCCCAGACTCCACTATCTCATCAATTCCTTTAGACTCAGCCTTGTTGGTCTTCTTAGCTTCATTGTCCATTTCCACTTATATTGATTTCACTTCTATAACGCAATTCTCTACTTGTTCTTGCATATTTTTATCCATGATATCAATGTTCATATAGGCGTTGCTTTCTTTAGGATTTTTTAAAGCCTTGTTTATTTTAAATTCTAATTGATCTTCACCAATCTGACGTGTCATTTTTCCTTTATGAACATCGATTAATGCTTTTCCTGTGTTCATGAATGGTCATCCAAGAATCAGTGGATAGTTTTTATCTTCTTCAAACACAAGAACCATAAAGTCCACTAGAATAATGAACTTGTCCATTTACATCAGAACATCTTTCACCACTCCAAATGGTCTTTTAATAGATTGATCAGCCAACTAAATTAGTATTGAAATTGGCTTAACCTCACCGAGTTCTAATTTTCTGAACATCGAGAAGGGTATAAGATTGATACTTGCTCCTAGATCGTAGAGGCATTTTATGAATTCAAATTCACCAACTACACAAGGTATTGTGAAACTCCCTAGATCTTTCAGCTTGGATGGCATCTGGCTGGTGACTATGGAACTATAGATTCCAGTTAATGCTACCGTTTGGCTATTTCCCAAGTATGTTTCTTCGATAATATGTCCTTAAAAAATTTAGCATATTTGGGTATGTGTTCTGAAGCCTCGATAAATGAAAGATTTATCTACACGGTCTTTAATTTCTCTACGAATTTCACATATTGTACGTCTAGTTTATTCCTTTACAGTCATTGAGGATATGGAACGTTAGGTGGATATGGAAAAGGAGCAACATATGGAGGGTATTCTCTTTTATCCACGTCCTTCTCCTTTTTTTCGGCCATTCTTAACAGGAGAAGGGGTTGTAGCTTTTGACTTTGTGGGTTGTTCAAGTTCCTTCCCACTTTGAAGTGTGATAGCTTTTAGTTACTCCCTTGATGTTGTTTTTGAATTGCTTGGGAGACTCCTTACACTTCGTCCAGATAAAGCATTTGCTAGATGGTTTATTTGAACCTCTAAATTATGGATGGAAGAGGTATGATACTTTGTTACTTGTTTGAATCTTCCTTCTAACTCCTTTTGAGCATTATCCAGGCTTCCAAGCTTATTCAAGATTTTATCTAGCTTAGAATCCATCAAGTTTGATTTATCCTATTGGAACCCAGGTGGTCCTTGAGGTTAGAATTGACCTTCCGTATTGTTTGACCAAAAGAGGTTTAGGTGATTCTTCCACCCATGGTTATATGTGTTTGAGTAGGGGTTGTTCCCCCAAATTGTGCTCCCATCACTTTGTTGAAAGTTTGTGATTTCCTTAATTATTTTTATAGTCTTCATAAGGAGGAAATACTTATCTAAGAATGCTCACTCTAATTGTTCCCAAGTTGTAACATTCACAGGACTTAATGAGTGATACCATGCCTTAGCTCTATCTCTTAGTATAAAAGGGAAGGGACTCATCTTAACGACATCTTTCGGCATCCTATCATATTGGAAAGGATCTCATATTTCTAAGAAATTGAATATATGAGCCTCATTGGTTAGCCTATAAAATTGAACATTAGTCTGTAGCATATTTAATAAAGTTAGTTTGATTTCACACAAAGCTACTTGAACAGGTGGTCTAGTGACACCTTGATTGGTCGCATTAAATCCTAGTCTCATGAAATTCATGAGGGTCCGCATTTAGTTCCATTTGTTTCCTCCATGCTAAAAATCTTAATGAAATTCCTCAGCCATAGTTGCTTCGGTATTGTCTTCTTCTTCACGTTTAGCATTTTGGATTGCTTGCTCTAATCGGGCAATGTCAAGTTCTAAAGTTTTAGCTATTCAACTCGAACTCCTAGTAACTATTGTGTTCATGCAATTAAACGGACACAAGAGTAGTGAAAACTCTTTAGAATAAAAAAAAAATTAATCCTACTAATTCTCCCACAACTGTGCCAAAAACTTGATCGAGTGGGCAAGTTTTACAATTTATTATCCCTTAATATACCACAAGTGCTCGGGTTATGATTGTCATATATAAGGTTTCTATCCCTTGAAGATTTGGTGAAATAATCAAATTCTAAGTTGTATAAGGACTAAAGGATAACTAAAACGAAAGAAAAACTAAACAGAAAAGTAATTAAGTGAATACGGATTGATTGAAAATTAAATTGTAAAATTAATGCAAAAGAAATCAAAATTGAGCACCACCAATGAACAATAAAAAATCACCTAAGGAAGATTAGCTAATTATGAGAAAGGGATTTATCCTATCATTAAACACTAATATGATTACTTTTGAGTTAATACAGTATCGATCATAGACTTTCAAAGGGTGGATTACTCTCTCTCGAGTTATAATCATTAAGCCCTGAATCATATCCCCTAATGGAATTATGAAGTTTGCAATCTCTCGATCAACAAAATGCCCACATATCCAATTTGATCTTAAGACCTCAAATAGACTATCGGGTCCTCACACGAGATCTCTTTTCATATAAATTATCGATTTGATTATTTGCATGATCTATTAGATTGATTAACTGTGACTACCTAATCTAATCATTTTTCTATTAGTTCACTCTCTCGATTTGTTATCGAAGCATGCAAATACAACAAATAATCACAATATCCTATGTATTAACAGGAAAGGAAATCACATTAACATTGATTCAAGAACAAATCTCGATAGGAGTTTAGAGCATCATCATCAAACCCAAATCCATCAATATCAAATCTATCTCATACATTCAAAACAAAGAATAAAAAGATGAAATGAAAGTGTCACTTGGAAGGGACGGGATGGATCGATAAAACAGCGATAATAGTAACCCTTCTTTTTCCCTCTTCCTTTCTCCTTTTCTCACCTCTTCTTCTTCCTTGGATCTTTCCCAATGTAAAAAATAGAGATAGACAAAAATTAGGGTCTTTCCCTCTCTTTGTAGTTTTTTCTATTTAGGGTAAAAACTAGGCTTTACCTGGGCTCAAAAATTTGAAAATTTCCTCAAAAACTTAAAGTTTAGAAGTCGATTCTTGTCTACTATCACTGATCTCTATCATGATTATGGCATACTAGGCCACGATTGTGGCACCCCACAAATGTTTTTTTCATGATCGGGGCCCTGTGTCTTCTTCCAGGCTTCCTTTGAATCTCCTTCGTTCTTTAGTATCTTCTCTCAAACACTAACAAATACATTAAGGCACCTCAAATACATAAGATTAAAGTTCAATAACATGCTCTAAACCACATAACACTCAAAACACAAATATCTAACTAACTAACACAATTATAAACCTAAACATGCATGAATCAATTAATTAAAAACTAAAAGCATACTAAAATGCCTATTAAAACATCATGCAACCTATAACTATTAGTGATTTACCAAGAGAACTAGTGACGTAGCTCAACCATACTAAAGTTCATAATTCCAAAGGAAGGTTGTGGAATTTTATCCATAATAGAAAAGTATCGATCTTGCTACAGTCCATCTCTATTCCAGGATTCCATTTCTATAGAAAAATTGGTTGATTTCCAACATGTCAAGGACCATTTTTGAAAATATCATGCAATTGGTTTTCATCAAAAAAACTTAAACAGAAAGGAGCCATCTTCACACAACTGGACTTTTTCTAAGCCTTAAGATGACCGTTAGGATTTATCCCAGGCATTAATAATTGGGTATGTTAGTCTTTTATTACAAAAGAAACCAACTAAGGTGGTGGACCAAACCTAATAGGTAAAAGGTACATTATGTTTTAGTGGATAATTGAGTATGTTTTTAGTTGTTAGTTAGAGGATTTGTGCATATTTATGTTTAGAATTGTGTTTGTGTTATTATGTGTTTGTATTTTTGAATGTTATATGGTTTAGAGCATGTTATTGGGCTTTAATTTTATACGTTTGAGGTGTTTTAATGTGTTTGTTAGTATTTGAGATCACGTAAGGAAGATTGGAAAAGTTTAGAGAAAGCTTGGAGGAAGACTCAGGGTCACGATCGTGACAGAAGTAGCCTACCCATGGTCACGATCATGATAAAAGTCAAACAACACCAGGTCACGATCATGAGATCCCTATCACGATTGTGACAAAAGCTTAATTTCAAGTGTCATGATCGTGGATATAGATGTGCAAATCTACTTCCATTTTTAATTTTAGAGTGTCATTTTGGAATTTTTGACCTAAGTAAAACCTAGTTTTTACCCTAAAAGGTAAAAAGACAATAAAAGGATAAGAAAATGTCTGATCAAGAAGGGTAAAAAAACTATAAAAGTATAAAAAAACGTTGATCAAGAGAGCCTCCATTTGCCACTTTTGGAGAGAACCAAGGAAAAGGAGGGAAGAGCAGAGAAGAAGAAGGAGTTGATGTTGTTGCTATCACTCCCAGTCCATTCCAAGTTAACTTTCTTAATCCATCTTGTTATTTCTTTCATTTGATGTAAGAGATATATTTAAGGATGATGAGCGTGTGTTTAAGGATGTTCTAAACTCTTTTTGGGATTTGTTCTTAAATCAATGTTAATTTGATAGCTTTTGATGTTAATGTATTGAGTATTGTGATTGTTTGTCATATTTGCATGCTTCGGCAACAAATCGAGAGAGTAAACCGATAGCAATATGATTTGGTTAGGTAATGAGATTTAGCAATATAAAAGATCACACAAATAATCAAATTGGTAATTTTTATGAAGAGATATCTTGTGTGAGGATCTGATTGTCTATTAGAATGCTTAAGATCTAATTGGATTGTGGGCTATTTTTATTAATTGTGATACTGCAATTTCAATAATTCAATTTAATTAGGGCTTATGATTTAAGGTTTAATGTCTAACATCTCATCACGGATGGGAAGGGTAAAATAGTAATTTGGAATGGGTTATGAGTGTTTAGAATTGTCTTGGTATGTTCATGCATACATATACATGTAAATAGTGATTTTTGCACATGTAAATGATTGTACATGTATTCATGACATTTTTCTGGTATATTGTCATAAATGTGATTTTTGTTAAAAATATGATTTTTGTGCTTGAAAAGTAAATTGGAGTGGGTTTTTGTGTGTTTTGAATTTTGAGAGAATTTTAAATTTTTTTTGGATATTTTTGGGCTATTTTTCCAAACTAGGAAAACTGCCATGTGGCAAACTGACTGGTTATCGGTAGTAAAAAATACTGTCCAATGGCACTGGAAATTAGAGACATGATTTTAGAAATTTTTAATTTTAAGCCATCAGAATTTTGGGGAGAAATTAGACTAGAAATTGGAAGTAAATTGGAAGAAACTAGGTGAGCAAATAAGAGGTTGACATGTGGCAAGTGACATGTGTCACTTGCCTAATGTAGCACCCCACTCCCGCGCGACCTAAACCCGACATCGACAGTGACATCCCAGTCCGTGCCCCTCGAGGGTGGCGTGCTAAAACACTCATTCAGTAGTCGGTACGTATTGTTTTTTAAAGCAATATATGCGGAAATCAATGCCCAAGTTGGGTCCTCATTTAATTATATACAAATTCATTATACACAAATTCCAATAGCCACTCGGGCCTATTTCCCAAATACAAATATACACTTCAATACATAAATAAAGACATGCAATGCAGACGCGAACTGATCCCGACTCTTATCCTTCATTTGAATCCTACAATTATACTCCCGTTGGCTTAATGGGGTATTCTTCTGATCGTGAAAAATAATTGCAAATTTTGGGTAATTTTTGCGAACTCAGTGAGTGACCATCATCAATAGCTCATCCATCACATATTACATAAGACACATATATTTCATAAATCACATTTCATTACACATTTTTCCAATATCGCACATGTTCATATCATTTCACATTCAATCACTAAACCAATCTCACTTTATTTCCTATATCACAATATTTTCCATGTTCATATCATTTCATTAACAACCATATTGAATCACATAAACTTTTTCAGTTATTTCACATTCAATATCATTTAATCATTTATGTCATGCATACTCAGTATATATGAGACTCACTTTCCAATTGTTACTCTGTTGTGACCGAGTGCCTGAACTATTCCATATAGGGCTCATTGATAACTGTCCCATGTAGGGCTCATTGATAACTGTCCCATGTGGGGCTCATTGATAACTGTCCCATGTAGGGCTCATTGGTAGTTGAGCTTATAGCTCTGATCCGTGGCTACTCTAGTCACAACGGCCATTATCTGATCATGCATTCATATATATAATGCATATGTCACAATGTATCACCCACAATTATCTATCCCTTTCAATCACCTCTCATATCATCGGACTTTAGTCCGACATTCCACCCTTGAAGTGGAACATTTCACAGTTTCGTTCATATCTAAATACACATTTGTCGATCAAATAAGTATAAGATTTCCCTTTCACCAAATCAAATTATTCACTCAAATGCATATGGAATGCGTATGTGACACTTTTCCCATTTATTTCGGTGTTGTGACCGAGTGCTCAAATTGTCCCAATATGGGCGCATTAATCGTTGAGCATGAAGCTCTGAAATGACTGTGGGCTCAAGGCCCAAGTATGGTTAGCTTTTAGCTCTCGATGGCTACTTCGGTCACAACTACCCTTATCTGATTTTACACTCATGTATGGAATGCATATGTCGCAAAAAATGTAGTAATTCAATCGCAATCAATCCCAAATAGTTCACAATCACACAAATAGTTCACAATCACATTTTAATCACAATCATATTTATGCACATCTCAAACACAGAGGGTTCAAATTCACAAACTATTTGCACTTCTATGTCATAATCTCCCATTTCATCGGACCTTCTGTTCGGAATCCATAATCAAACGCAATTCATTAGCCCACTATTATTCACCACAGTTTTATAAAGACAGAATTCTAAGCACAAAATAATTGAGGTACCGTCTAGGTCACTCACCTCATATCCATGCTTGAATCTTATCCAAAGCATCAATTTCTTCATTATTTCTTTCCTTCATCCAAGTTAAAATTCCCTAAGCCACAATTACCCAAATTCAACATCACATACTGCATAAACACTAAAATTGAGCTTAGGAAACACAACCCTATACCAATCTTAAGCCATATGAACCAAACCCCTTCAAAATTTAACAAATCAAAAATCTCAATCTTACCTTGATCTTTCACCCATCAATGAATTTCTTGGCTTGGATGGAAGCTCTCATCATCCTCCACGTTTTTCTCTTCTTGAGCACCATGAAAATTCCTCTTGAAGGGCTTAGAAAAATCAATATCTAGTTTACTCTTTCTTCTTTCTTCTTTTCCCATCTGAAGGCTCTCGACTCTTCTCTTTTCTTCTATTCTTTCTTTTCTGTTTTACATAGCCCACTTGCTTTTATAGTGCCATGTCATTTAATGAATGAGGAATGACCCATATGCCCCTCCATTTAAGCCTATAACTTAACCCTTTAAGTGATGCTCCAAAAATGTCCTTCCTTTTTGCCTTAAAACTGACATCTTGGCCCCTTATTTCGATCAGGTAAATAAAATAATTTGGCAAAACTTTCTTCTAGAGAGATGTTCCTCTATGTCTTACAAATCCATCACTTCAAGAATCAGATCGATCGGAGCTCTATATCTCAAAATATCTCAAAAACACTGAAGTCTGTTAGATATTTCGTTTGGACCAAAACTAAATCAAGACTGAACATTGCACGTAACTTCACTCCAGAAGTTGAACATCTTAGAGGCTAAATTGTCGATCGGCTCCTTCATATAACTTGTAGCTCTATGTCTCTAGTTTCATTTTAAATAAGAATCCGATCTATTGGAGCTCTATAGCTCAAAATATCTCCAAAATACTGAAGTCTGTTCAGACCGTTACAAAACCGAGACTGAACCCTACACCTAACTTCTGTCCAGAAATTGAAAGTCTTAGAGGCTAAATTGTTGATCGTCTTCTTCATATAACTTTTAGATCTATGTCTCTAGTTTAATTTGCAAGAAGCAACAGATTGATCCGAGCACTATAGCTCAAGATATCTCCAAAATACCGAAAGATGTTTAGACTTTTTCCATAGGTCAACTCACTTTAATTGGGTCTATCTTTCTCCATTTAATGTCAAAACCAATCTATTTGGTATGAAAAGATAGAAAAATGTCTTAAAAATCTAACGCTTCAAAAATCAGGTCGATCAGAGGTCGAACAAAGAAATTATGCTCAAAAGAGTGAAAGCAGGTCGGTCGGCCGAAACATCGACAGAAATGCGGCTCGGCCAATTTGCTGAGCAGTGTGCGCGCAGAGGCGCGCGCACGGGCTGACACTCGGCCTGCCGAGCGCTAGGCAGGCCGAGCTCTTGCGCAGACGAGCTCTCGCATGGGCCGATCGGCCAGCCTGATCGACCTTCCAACTTCTAACGCTTATAACTTTTGACTCCGAACTTCGAATTTTACAAACTTAGTACCGTTGGAAAAATAAAAGACCGATCTACGATTTTTATGAAGGACTTAACAACAATTTTGGTCTCTAAAAAGGTCAAAAAGTCTCTCAAAGTGACTGATCGATCAACTTCACACTAAACAACATCAGAAACTTCCAAAAATCATAACTTTTCATCCCCTTAGCCAAAAATCTCAAATTTTATATCAATAGAAAGAGCAAAACAAATGCTACATCTTTCAAGAATAACTTAGAAGCCAATTCCATCTCTAACCAAATCAAATTTGCAAACAAAG
The DNA here is from genome assembly GCA_029891385.1 of Erythroxylum novogranatense. Classification (NCBI taxonomy): domain Eukaryota; kingdom Viridiplantae; phylum Streptophyta; class Magnoliopsida; order Malpighiales; family Erythroxylaceae; genus Erythroxylum; species Erythroxylum novogranatense. Next base: position 48,829,028 of record CM057227.1, read on the forward strand.
GTTCAACCTACCCCATTTATCCTCAACAGAAATCCAATCTTTCAAAATTCATAACTCCACATCCCCTTGGAAAAAATTTCCATACCATATAGCAATAAAGAGATTAGATAATCTACTACAATTCTCAGGAAGGACTTCAAGGAAAATTACAACTCTAATTAGGTCGAATCCACCCATTAATGTGGCTGCCCTGTTAATTAGTATTAAAACAGCATATGACCATATCCATAGCCAAAATTTTACAATTTTATATCTAACAGTCCTTACATCCAAAATTCGCATAAAATACCTCATTAGAAAGCTATAACAATCCTCTACAACTTTCTAGAATGTCACTCAAGACAATTTCACCATTTACAGTCCCAAATAAATGTTAGAACACAAAGAGCACAAAATCTATGCCCTTAGAGTATTTGCACACTAAAACACAATTTGGGATGAATTACCACCTAAATATTATCAGGCCATAACTTGCGATCTACACATCGAAAAATATCATACTTAGTGGTTTTAGAAAGATAACACATAAATCTTCAACTTTCAGTAATACCAATTTCACAAAATCCGTCTCCTTTATCCTAGAAAAATTCTCAAAGTTTCAGGTCGTCAATAATGGAACCAAGATCCGGATACTGTTCATCCAACACACCCATCTCAACTTCCGAGGCAAATTCAAAGCTCTTCAAGACACAATTGTTCAGAACTTCCTTCATAGGAATTCTAGTCATACTTCTCAAGTTTAATTTAAAGCAAACCTCAACTCAAAAGCATAACCACATCAAAAGTTATAAACAAAAACCTGAAACATGCACCAGTTCCATTTTTCTAGATTTCAACCACAACTCTACTCATTTCATGCAAGCATCAATACCTCATCAATAACCATCCCATTTAACTGAGAATTTAACCACAAATTTATCAAGATATTTACTTGAGTAATTTATCCCAATTTGCAGCACAAACATACAATCTTCTTACTTGAATTTACCACTTATCTAACATTATTCAAACATCAAAACCAAATCCAAAACCAATCCAACACATGTTCAATCATTTAGCCTCACATAAACATGCACTTATACCCATACAATTATCTATTTACCAACACAAACATACTACTTTCACTCTTTCAACACCTTCTACCCATAAAATTTAAAAATTCACATTTCCTATCTTTTATACCTGGCAATTGTCAATGTTTTCATGTACCACTTAAAGAGCCAGTAATCATTATGTAAATGCATGTATGCTAATAAGATGCATGAACGAAACCAATGCATTTCCTTTGTCTCTCCTTGAGCACACTTGTACAATATTTCGGGTCCTCACCCTTCATTTGGGGACGGGATGTTGCACCTAACATGCCACCATGCCTCCTTCATTTATTAAAACCCCTCTTTTCTTTGATCATATACGGTGCTTCATATTAGAAAGGGGTTAAAAGTGTGTTAAATGAAAGTTCCTTCTCCGTCTCACCCGTAGCTTTCCCCTTCTTGCTTGTTTTCGTTGGTTCTCCAAAAAATTCTTCTTTGTTGCTTGCTTTCTCTTCCTTGTCCATTAAATATCCAACCAAACCCTCACCCCTCTCAAGTGATGATGATTTTCGTGTATGGTGTTGGGAGTAAGGAAGTGACTTTGTGATCTTATGAAGAATTGAAGAAAGTGGAAGCTTAAGTAGGTAAGGTTGTGCTTTATGCTATAAATTGGTAATTAAATGCATTATTTGTGATGGTTGTGAACTTAATTGCATGACAATTGTGTTGGTGTAGATGGGTACGAAATTTGTTTGTTTAAATTGATAATTGATTGAGGATGAATGATCGATTAGGTAGTATGGGTGAATTGAGTGTTTTGGATTGATTTTACATGTTATTAGATGAGTGTTTATTAAAGGAAGATGATTGAGTGTGAGTGCTGTAATTTTGTGGACTATGTTCAAGGATAGGTTGTGACTTGGTTATGGTGCATATATGGAGTAATTTGAGTGTTGTTTGGTTTAGAAATGGTATTGAAGATGAAGAATGTGAGTTAGGCTGAAAATCTGGAAATTTGATTTGTGCATGTTTCAATGATTTGGCCATAACTTTTTATATGGTTATGCAATTGAGATGAGGTTAAGCTTGAATTAAACTTGAGAAGTATGGCTAGAATTCTTATGAAGGAAGTGCTGTCTAATTATGGCTTGAAAGGTTTTGAATTTTTCCTTAAAAGTGGGCAATATGTGAATAGTGCCATATTTATGATTCTAACATTAAAGACCCGAAAGTATAGTTTTAGAAAAATTACAAATTGCGAGTTAAGGACTTTAGTGCGGCTAAACCCTAGGCATACTTGAGTTGTGATATTGGAATGGTTTTTGAGATAAAAATTTATAGATTAATACCGGGATAGTCATGAACATGCATCGTACATATATGTGCATTAATGATTATAATTGTGCAAAATTATTAATATGTGTGCAACGTATTGAATAAATGGGTTGTGCAGGCTAAGAGTTCGCAGTCAGGCGTTTTCAGAATTTGGAAGCAATGCTAATATGGAGCGTACTGTGAGTAGACCGAGATGGTCTTATTTTACCCTTTGTTCTGTTTTATTTTATTTTATATAAATTAATTACTGGATATGGATTGATTTTATTAGGTTCTGGACAGGAGGTCCAATGATTGTGATACTGAGCTGTGTGATAGAAGTGCTACTTGTATATGAATTTGAGAACTACTTGCATATGATATGATAAATTGTGACCCATGCGTTAATTGTGATATAATAGTGTCACATGAGCATCTCATATGCATTTGATTAAATCTACTTGATTGAGTGAAAGGCGAAAGGCCTTATGCTTATGTGAAAAATAAAGGTGTTGCTTATGTGATCATATGATATTTTGGAGTAATGTGAAATTATGAAATCAGTGTGATGTGATTGATACGTGTCGGACTACGGTCCGATAATATGTGAAAGTGAGTGGTAGTGACTGATACATCACATGGCATAAGAGCATGAAATATAATGGCTGTTGTGATCAGAGTTGCCACCGATAAGAGCTTTAAGCTCAACGAGTGAAAATGAGCTTCGAGCTCATAAGTGATTCAGAGCCTCAGGCTCAACGTCTAATAAGTCCTATATCCACCAACGGATAAGGGACAGTTATTAATGAGCCCTACAAGGGAGTTTAGGCACTCGGTCACAGCAAAAAAATAAATGAAATTTGAGTCTCATATGCATGTATCGAATATGAATAATGTGGATGTGAAATTCTGTAAATGTGTGAATATTGTGAATGTGCGCTATGAAATAAAGTGAGATGTATGATTATTGTGTTATGTGACTGGGTGAACCATCGATGATGGTCACTCACTGAGTTCGCAAAACTCACCCAAAATTTACAATTATTTTTCAGGACCTAGAAGAATACCCCGTTAGGCAACGAGCGTATAGCATCTGCATGTGAGTGAGAGAAGAGGTCGAGATCAGTTCGCGTCTGCATTAGTGTCTGGTAAAATTGTATTTTCTGAATTTTTGTACAAATGATTAGGTCCATTTATAAAGTCAACGGACTGAATTAATTTGTATTTATGAAAATGGCCCCTGTGGTCATTATATTTACCGGTGATTTATGTATGGTAATGATTTCCCGTATAGTGTATGTTTGTGTTTTGAAAAAAAAATATGCTGAGTTTTGATTGAGTGATGTAGCACGCCACCCTCACAGGGCATGGACTCGGATATCACCATCGATGTCAGGTTCGGGTCTTACGGGAGTGGGGTGTTACATAATGATTATAAATTGAGAGAGAGTAATCCACCTTTGGAATTCTAGGACTAATACTGATTAGCATAAAAGTAATCAAGTTAGCATTTGATGATAGGATAAATGCCCTTTTTTCATAATTGGTTAATCTTCCTTGTGAGATTTTTTATTTGTCAATTGGTTGTGCTTGATTTTAATTTCCTTGTGTTAATTTAGAGTTTCAATTTCAATCGATCCATATTCAAGAGCTTAAATTTCTGTTTAAATTTTTATTTCATTTTAATTACAACTTTTGGATCATAGACTAAGTTAGAATTCATTTAGTTCACTAGTTTCTCGTGGGATCGAAACCTCAACTACTATGTTTGATGTAACATCCCGTTACCGGTGTGACGGGTATGTTGGGAATTTGGATCGGGTTAGGATTGAGTACAGGCAAAAGTGGCATTACACATGCATTAAAGTTCGATAGACATCGGTAAATGATTTCAATTGTACAGGTATATATATACATATATATATGTACATACATGTATGACAATTCCCGACTTGATTGTGAAATCGGAAATTGGCTAAAATTGTTCAGATGAAAAATTAGGTTTTGAATATGGAATTAGAATGAAATTGAATTTAAAAGAATGAAAATTGGAATATGAATATAGGATTGGGTCTTTGCTAAATTTTGTGAATTTATGGAATTTTCTCAGAATTTTTAGAGTGATGGACCCGGACCGAAAAATTGGCTTAGTGACTGATGTATTTGATTCCGGATCCGAGATTGATTGACAAGTGATATGGAACAATTGGGATTGTAAATTCAGGATTTATTAGTTATGTTATTGCGAAATTGGGAGAAAAATAGAATAAGAATCGGATTTGTTAGACCCTAAGAATTGGGCATGTGGCGATGATCTTATATATATATATATAAGCTTAAGATATAAGCTAAAAGTTCATTTCTCATCATCGACGGTCGTGGGTGAGAAAAACTTGGGATTTGGAGTTCTTGAAGGATTTTCAAAGGATTGAAGCTTGAATCAAGTAAGTTTCTATGTGTTTATGCCTTAAATCATTTCATTTGATCATTGATTTGAGTAAGAAATTGGTTAGAAATTTGGAAAGTTGCGATGATAGGGTTTTCGTTGGTTTTGATTTGGGTTTTTGATAAAAGATGGTTTAAATGATGATCTGAGGTTAGGAATAAGTTGAGTTTAAGGTTTAAAACTGATTGAGAGTGTTTAGAATGGATTTGAATGAGTTAGATCGGAAAAATCAGATGAATTTCTGGGTTTCGGACGAGTTTCTAGGTTCGCACGTCGCGACGTGTGATGAACACGCCGCGGCGAGCCCCCTTAGCGTGCACGTCGCGACGAATATTAAATATTTAATTTGTGTGCCGCGACGAGCAGAGTATCGGCCGCGACGCCATGATTTAGTGGAGTTGTATACGCGACGAAAGCGAGCTTAGTCCGCACGTCGCGACGAAAGAAAGCAGCAGACGTCGTCATGATTTAACAATGGATTATACGTCGCGACGAGGGAGATTGTTTCCGAAAAGTTGATTATTGAGGTTTTGAATTGGAGAATTTTGGGATCTAATTTGATTGGTTATGGATCAAATGGCATTTGAGAGAATAGGAATTGCAATTTGATGAGAAATGAAATTAAGTGATTATGAGATGATTGTTACAAGTAATGAGTTTAAGACTGATTTTAAATGAACTGGTTCCTAAATGATAAATTGGAATTTGGAGATTTAGAATCTTGGATTTAGAGTATTGAATAGATAAGATGGGAAATTCGAAATTGAATTTGATGATTATCGAAATTGAGTGGTAAACGATATAGTGATTGTGAGTTTAATTGGAATTTGACTTTAGAGTGGGAATTAGTAAATTGATTAATGACATCTGGAATTGTTATGGATTAGAGTGAGAATGATCAAATTGAGAAATTTCGAATTGGATCAGAATGTCATAACATGTATAGTATTTATCGAAATTGCTATTGATTATTGAATTTGGCATGATTGGTAATGTGATTTATTTGATTTGATATAGAGGTTCCGATGGATCGACATTCCACGGACAGTTTGGGACTTCCAAAGCAGTAGTTTCGAAGTGCGGTGAAGTAACCTAGTTGGTTTCTCAACCTTATGTGTTTATTAATTATATGCATTGATTGCCGTGAGGAAGCGGATGGATAGATGTGTGATTGATTTGATTGATTTGGACCATGGGTGTTCAAATATTTGATTCGTGATATTGAAGTGCAAAGATGAGTAAATATGTATGAATGCATGAATGAATTAAATTGTAAATGCATTAGCGAAAATGATTGGAATAAATGACTGAAATTGGAAGTGACACATGCATTCATGCACCATCGAATGATCGATAATGGTAGTTGTGACCGGTGGTACCAACGTATGCAGAGCCACAGGCTCAATGCATCGTATGCGAATCATCGGGCTTATCAGGCGATCACGCCCAACGTATATGAGAGCTTTGAGCTCAACGCACAGGACCTCAGGTCCAACGATTGATAGAGCCTCAGGCTCATCGTAGGGCATATCATGCCCAACGATTTCAGAGCCACTGGCTCAACGTAAATGATTTCAGGCGCATGGTTACAACAACGAAAAGATAATGAAAGTGTCACATGCGCATTGCATTTGTATATGACTGACTGAAAATAAAACGTGAATTGACTGTAAATGACTGAAAAATGTGAATAAGGAAATTACATGCGAGATTACTGTAAATGCTACTGTGTGCTATGTGTATATGATTTGTGAATGCATGAGTTGGGTGAACCATCGATGATGGTTTCTCATTGAGTTCGCAAACTCACCCAACATTGCAATTGTTTTTCAGGAAATGAAGAGTACCCCGTTAGGCCAACGGGAGTATGATCGTTGCTATCAAGGCAGAGTATCGGGTCGGGATCAGTGTCGTCACATCTGTATTAGTATAGTGATTTGTTCCGTGGGCCCTAATTGGATAAATGTAAAAATTGTATTGTGTTTTAGTGATTACTGAAATGTGTTCAGAAATGGCATTGAGCCCAGTTGGGTCATGCATTTCTCATATGAATTGATTGAGCGCTATTGAGTGCCAGTTTATTACTGAAATTGTTTTAATGTGAAAAGATGTTTTTGTAATAAATTGGGCCTAAAGTGTTTATCGATTTCCGCTTGTTTAACTGTTTTGAAAAAGAAAAGTGTTTCAGTGAGTTTTAAAGAGGTAATGCTTGCTCTAGCACGCCACCCTCGCGGGGCACGGGCTCGGATATCACCGTCGATATCGGGTTCGGGTCTTGGCGGGAGTGGGGTGTTACATTTGAGACTCATGTGCTTGTGGAACATTTAGGGTTTTATAGAATTAAAACTTACTCAACAAATTTTTGACGCCTTTATCTGGACTTAGTTAGGATTAGTTAGATTCCTTTAGTCCAAGGAATTTTACCTTTCTTGTGTACATGCGATTACATGAACATAAGAGTTACTCAAAGTTCAAGTCAGATTGCTGAAACCTTAGCACTTGAAATCACCAATTTGAAATGAGCAATTCGAACTATAAGATGCCAAGAAGAAGAAACTGAAGAAACAATGGTGGAAAATTTTCATCAAGAATTCAGTTAAGGAGGAAATCAAGGAAACTAGCTACAAACCCTTATGGATTTCCTGAGACTGGGGTTTAATGCTGCAAATCAAGGCATGACTCAACCACCGGTTCAAGCAGCCTCATTTGAAATTAAGCCTACCTTTCTAAACATGCTGCAAACAATTGTGCAATTCTACAGATTGACTAATGAGAATCCTAACGCTCTGCTAGTTAATTTTTTAAAAATATGTGATACTTTCCGATATTATGGGATGTCAAAAGATATCGTTAGGATAAGGTTTTTTCCTTTCATATTAAAGGATAGAGCCAAGGCATGGTATCATTCCTTAAGTCTAGCAGCTTTAAGTCTAGCAACTAATCTCTTATGTTCATGTAATGTCGAGAGGTATTATCTAAAGGAAACATAAGATTCAATTCTCTTCCAAGCTCTTGTTCAACTAAAATATCCCTTACTTTATTATTAAGATTATCCCAATTTCTAGGATCATAAATATCCAATATAGGAATTAGTTGTTCATCAGCCCTTAAATTTTCTAAAGCGAATGCATTTGTTACATGATTGTACTCACTTAAATTAATAATATCTTCACGAATATGAATATCATCACTTAAATTTTCTTTATATTGTTTAAAATTACCTTCACCTGATTCCTCAGGATTCTCACTCCAACCCTTATGTATGTGGATATAAATGTACATATGTAGTTTGTTTAACCCTTAATATGATGCCTATGTGAATAATATTACTTCGATATCTAAATATATGCATATAGGTTTTAATACATATGGCATATTGCATGCATTATGATGGTCTTCATAAGATTGAGTGCTTGTTTTATGAAATTGTGTTATTGATATTTGGATTGTATGCAGATGTATTGATATTTGGATTGTATATGGATGTGGTTGATTGTGATTGTAGAGGAGGAAAATATGTTGGACATACTGCCTGATGGGTATATATTTGGACCAAGTACACGTTGGATTGATTATGAGATTGATGTGATATGATTTTAATATATGATAAAGACAGATCCTGGTTGATGCTTTGCTCCCGATCGTGTCCTTATTTGATATGTATATTATTAATATGATTATGACTTTAAACGTATTGAGTGAAGGCTAATCTATTGGTAATGTTTGACTCCCTGCGGCCCCTTTGAACTAAGAGAGCCTTACAACTATATAGGTTATGTGTATGGTTAGGCTATTGGTGATGCTTAGCTCCCCGCAACCATTCGAATAGTAATATTGGGAGGATTTACCCTTAGAGACTAGGGTTCTATAGATATTTCTTCTCCATGATTATGTGTGTTTATACTAAAATAAATTATATATTGTGTGAGTATGTAAGTTGTATATTGTGTGAGTATGTCATTAGTTGTCACGGGACAATATGGACTTAATGAAATCTAACTCCCATCAATTTTATTTTTCAGATCAACTACTATCAACATCGAAACAGTGACTCTGAAGAGCGTCAACTACAACATGCCTATCTTTACGTATGGTTTTCAATTATTTTCACTTGTACTCTAGCATCCGTAGTGATATGATTTAGTATGTTGAAAATTTTTCTTTTGATGCACACTAAAATTATTGTACTTTACTATGTTTGTTCTTATATGTGCCCATGTTTTTATTAATTTTTTAGATTTCATATTCATATTATCACTAACAGTAAGGCATATGGGTGATATGGAGGTTTTGGCTTTTAGGTTTCATGAGCTAGTCACGTGCCGGTTCGGTTCGTGACAAACTAACCATCTTAAAACAAAACTTGCCAAATCGTTGCATTAACATGCACAATATATGTCATCTGAAATGAAAGGAACACGGAAATCTTCAACTGAGAGAACAATTAACAAAGCCAAAATGGTCACAATTAGTTTTATGAATAAATGAATAACTCTTTGTGCACGATGCTGGCAACAACTGTTGCCCCTCCTTAACATGTTCATGGGATTATTGAAACAATGCATGTGACTGTGCTTTGCTAGATCATCAGCAAACCCCCGCCCCTTGATTGTTGTTAGTTGATCTGTTTCCTTGCTTTTTAGGGTATAGTTGTTAAGGGTTCAGTATATTATTCTCCTATCTTGTACTTCACTTCCCATTGAATTTAATTAATTACTTTATCTTTCAAAATAATAACATTCGGAATTTCTTGAAAAATGAAACTTATGGCTCAAAAAATGACTGTAAAATAATAATTGATGTTTCAGGAAAACTGCAGTAAAAATGGAGAGAACAACCAAATTGTCCTGAATTTCTGGTGTTTCACCATCTGATTATTTGGTTTCTTATTAATATGCCAACTCTAGGGAAGAAATGTGAAGAAAGAGAACAAGTAACCCGAAATCGTTCCAAAATGTTGTGGCTTGTCCCAAGCGATTGCCAGGCTCGATGAAGGATCAATGTCTACAACTAATCCTGCCTATCTCAGACAATAGCTGGACCCAAAAAAAAAAAGCTTTTATCGAGTTTCCATGGAAATTAAAAGGTGGAACCAATAATTTCTAAGCCATCAATAACACCTTCTACGATGAAAGGACCTTGCCTAGGAGCACTCGTCTTTGTGTAATTTAGTTTTACATCCAGAAGCCATATATTCTCGCAAGGGGCCTTTGAGCTGCACAGCAAAGTTACAGCGAAGTCGTTGTTATAGGTTCCACTGATATTTTGCATGACGATGTTGCTTAGTTTTACCAATGATGGCTAGTAAAAGAAAAACAGAACAGTTAGTCTTGTATCAAAGCACTTGCATAGCATGAGTAAATAATAGCTGTAGTGTGGATGATTTGATTACTTTAGAAATGTCACATGAATTGGAAGGACAGTATTTTTGATCGATGATAATGGGGTTAGACACGTTGGTCATGACAATGTTCTGAAATGTGATGTTTGAAGCACTACCAACTGGAGATCCTGGCCATGTCTTCACTCGAACTCCATTTGTAGTGCCATTGATAGTGCAGTTGCTAACGTTAACCCCTACCACGCTCTCCTCATTTTCACTCTTGCCGAGACTTCCTACACTTGAATTTTGCAGAAGTTATTTTGTTTTTAGTGGAAACAACACACAGAATACTGAAAGTTAATATAAACTATGACATTAAGAACAAGGTGAGCCTCTCAACATTTAAAAGTTCAGGAGTATTTTTAACAAGTTACGCAATTTGAATTCTGAAATAGTGTTTCCAAAAGCCGAATAGAGAACTACCTAATTCCGTGTCCTGGACCACATTTGATGTCAAAAATAGATATGTTGACACTACCGGGTCCCATGGATACACAATCATCACCAACTCCAATGGTTGAAGAAGTGATGCTAACGTTGGTGGACAGAGTAATGTGAATTCCATCAGTGTTTGGGCTATTCCAGGGAGCCGTAACTGTGATATTCTGTATATTAATGTTCTCGCTTTCATGGATTCCAACATGAAAGCCCTTTCCGTTCAACAAAGTTACATTGCTGATTATCCCGTATGAAACATTATCGAGCTTGAGGGACTGTATTAATCAAATTTAGCAGATTATATATGTTTGATAGTTGAACAGCAGTTAATTTGAGAACTGGGATTCCTGAATTCAACGGATTCACAGAAAAGGTGGGAACTTACTGTCACCATCTTCTCGCATGTCGCTGATTTATGGCAGCTGGGATCTTTCCAGGCTTCTACTCCTCCCCGCGCATCTAATTCTGTCAATCCAGCTTCTCCATAGATTACTATTCCTCTCAGATGTTTAAACTGAATCCAGTTAGAATCTGGGAAGGCATCCAGGCTAGTTGGGGCCACTAATTGTCCTTTGATGTTTACCTCTGGAGACTGGTTGTTATAGCAAGGTCCACTAAGTGTGATTGAGCCAACTAAGAAAGTGCCCTCAGGCACATAGAAAATGGAGTCTCCTTCATAACTGCATGCAGCATCCCATGTTTCTATGAAAACCTGTTTAATTGAAAAGAAGGCAAACCAAAAATATTGATGCTTTATATTTGTCCATCTCAATTACAAAAGAAAAGCTTCTTGTTTACTTCTTAGTTCTCACATGACCGTAGCCATAAACCTGTTATTGTGGATAAGATAGATAAAAGATTCCACGTATGAACTTTATGAACTTCCAGTCTGGTTTTCTATATATTATGAACTTGAGGAAAATATTAATGACCTCTGGCTTAAATTACATGTATCCCCTCACTTAATCTTGGCGCATTGAGTTTGATCCATTCCCTTAAAATTAGGGAGAAAAAAGAAAAGAAAAGCATCAAGGATAACGAATATACCATGCTGTTGTCTGTCACCGCATCACCTATTGCCCCAAATTCAGTGACATCAAAAAATCCTTCAGAGCATTCAGGTGATGGGGCAGGTACAAAAGCACAAGGTGAATCATCTGGTGCTTCGGCTGAAATCATTGTCTCTTGACATGGTGATCCACCAATGAGGGATGAGACAGGGACTGCTGCAAGATAGCTAGTTCTAGAGAAAGCTGAATATATAGCTAAGATAGTACTCAAGCTGAATTGAAGCATTCCCTTCATTTTCAAATGCAAGATAGGACTATAACTTGTGACCTTATCCATAATATGGCTCAGTTTTAAGGTGTTGTCTCTGAATCCTGATCTTCAATTTCTAGTAGCTAGTGTACGCAATGAACTGACTGTACATTTATTTTCTAGAACGTTTGCCTATCCGTTTCATACTTTAATTAGAGTTTCTCTTAACTTAGTTATACCTTAAATCTAACGTCTCATTGAATTAGAGTTATTGTAAACATCCTTAGCCGGTTTACAAATAATGAATTAGTAGCATGATAAAATATTTGGTTGCCACCTGCAATAAGTAACATGTTAGGATTGCTATCGTTAATACATGCCGACGAGGAACCTATATATATATATATATGAAAACAGGAATGCAATTTCATCACAGCAGAGGCCGATACTTCATGCAATTAACAGCCCTTCTCAAGTGGTCTAATGTTTATTATTTCTGCTAATGTTATTATTAGAAGTGATAAGGATAACATTGGAGTCATCTATTTCACTTTTCTTTTGGTACATAAATAAGATGAACTAATGTTGGATTGCAAATCATAACATAACTAAACTCACCCCTTAGATCTCGAGAGATTTGAATGGCCGGATAACCGACATTGTCATTTAGAAAAAGAAAAGCATAAATAAGAATAACATGGAAATAATACATTTTTGCACATCTTTGGTTCTTTTTCAAGTTCAACTACAACAATATTATATTAGAGATCCCACTAAAATGTAGGATATGGGGTGACCATAAATATGTAACTTTACCTTCAACTATTAGAAAGACTATTTTGATAGACTCATAGAAAAAAAATTGATTGCATAAATAAATAAAAAGATCAAAAGTAAAAGTAAAAGTAAAAATAAAAATCAATATTAACATAGATATTAAAGTAAGTAAATAAATAAGCAGACAAGAAATAAAACAAGCAAGAAAAAAGAAATACCTAAGCAGGCACGAAAGAAAACAAGTAAATAAAACAAATTAAGCAATTAAAAAGAAAGAAAAAAATAAACTAAAATTAAGATGCTAATACTACTAACAAAAATAGATAGACACGTAGGAAAGAAGAAAAGAAAAAGAAAAAAGGAAGAAAAGGAAACATAGTTTTTGAAATAATGTTTATAAAAGATAAAAAAATAATAAGAGAGCAACTTGACAAAATCAACCAATTTTTTCTCTGCCTTTTTTCTACTAAATTTCTTATTTTGTCCTTCCTTTTTCTCCTTTTTTGGAAGTCACCTTTCTTGCCTTTGACTTTTTTGCTTGCTGATTTGAGGTTGCTTGCAGCCAAGCTGAAGCTTCTGCCTCGTCAGAAGGTCTTCTTCTGTCCTTCCAAATAACATGGAGCAAGGAGAGTCATCATTTTCTAAAAATGATTTTCCAGCACTCTCCAACGAAACTTTGGCTATGGGGCATGGAGTCCAAAATGGCAAAAAGACGAAGACTATTGGCTATAAATAGCAGCAAAATCAGCCTGGGTGTTTGGAAAAACAAGGTAAAAATCTAACATAGCAAAGGGTTGCTTAAACACTATCCGAATGTAGTTAAAGTTAAAGATGGAGTGGTTACTCCTCCGATTGAGTTGTTGAAGGTCAGAGTTTAAGCTTGGTCTACTGCTTTGCTTGGTTTTTTTGATCTGAAAGACCTACTGTAACAGAAGAAAACTCTAGAAAACACAAGAACGAAGTAGAGAAAGAGTAAAGTTTATTTTTCTCTCACTCTATCAATCAATAGTTCTGTACAGTTAATGTATATGTCAGTAAAAGTAAAACTAGTAACTACTTAATTTAACTAGTACCGAAAATACCACTAACTATTATGTATTTATTTACGGAAGCATATTGTAACATCCCCTCCTCAAGGTGGAATCGGTTGTGAAACCATTCCCAACCTTGCAATGATAGCTGTAAACTGTGGATAACCCAAAGACTTTGTCAAAACATCTGCTAGTTGAAGATGAGTCGAAACATACAGGATTGATAAACCCTCTTTGAACTTGTTATGACTATATGACAGCCAATCTCCAAGTGTTTAGTACGTTCATGAAACACTGGATTTTCAGTGATATGCAATGCTGATTGACTGTCACACCATAAGGGAATTGGTGTGGGAAATTGAACCTGCAAATCATGAAGCAAATAACACACCCATTGAAGTTCACATCTTCTTGAACCCATGCTGCGATATTCGCCTCACAAGAACTTCGAAATCAGATATGCTTCGTCTTCCAAGACACAAGTGATCCACCAAGAAAAACACAATAGTCACTCAAAGACTTCCTACTTATAGGACATGCCGCCCAATCACTATCACAATAAACCTCAACAGATGTATTTGGTTTAGCCGAATAAAACAAACCAAGAGAACTAGTTCCCCTAAGATACCGAAGAACATGTAAAGCTGCCAACCAATGAGTCTCATACGGGTATAAAACTGACTCAATTGTTGAACACTATAAGAAATGTCTCGTCTGGTCATATTTAGATACAACAACCTCCCCACCAATCGTCGATACTTTTCTGGATCATCGAGGGAGCGTAAACAAGATCAAATTTATGATTCTTAGGCAATGGTGTAGAAGGAACCTTTGAACCAAGAAACCAACATCCATCACAATATCACCAAGTATTTCTTCCGAGAAATAAAATCCTCGCCTGAGATCGTGCTATCTCGATTCCCAGGAAATATTTGGCATATCCTAGATCCTTGATAGTGAACCTAGAATGCAAGAATTCCTTGACTGCAACAACATCAGTCTCATTACTGCCAGCTACTAAGACATCATCCACGTAGACAACCAAAAAAAGAAATGAACTGCCAGATGACTTTGTGAACAAACAATGATCATTTGTGGATTGTATAAACCCATATGTCAGCAACTGACTAGTAAACTCTGCATTCCACTCCCTTGATGCCTGCTTCAACCCATAGAGAGATTTACGGAGTCTACAAACTTCTCCAGGTTTAGTCTTTGTATAACCTGCAGGGGAAGCCAAATAAATCTCCTCCTTCAAGTATCCATGGAGAAACGCGTTGTTAATGTCCAGCTAATGAATACACCAACCAAGTTGGGCAGCCAAAGCCAAGAAAACTCTGACCGTAACAAGTTTAGAATCGGAGAAAACTATCAAAAATCCACCCTTCCTTCGGTGTAACTTGGGCCACTAACCTCGCCTCGGCTCTCCATCGTCCCATCTGGATTAAACTTCACCTTATAAATGCATTTTGCACCAATAACATGCTTACCCTCTGGTAAGGTAGTAATCTCCCACGTAGCATTATCCTCCAATGCTTTCAACTCTTGATTCATAGCATCAACCCATCCAGGATGCAACACAGCCTGCTTATAAGAAGTAGGCTCTTTGATCTGAAAATTTCATATCGGTCATGTTCAATCAAACACTAGAAATCAGATTCACATTACTGCAAACAAAATCCTGCATCCAAGCAGATGTCTTCTTTGATCGAGTAATGGTGCGTAACACAGCTACTGGTCTTTCTATCTCAGGTATAGAATCAGTATAGGCAAGTGGTGATGCACTTATATCATGTGCAGCAGAAGAATCATGTGCAGAAGGAGAATTACCGTAGTATCCGTAAAAGTAGTTGACAAATCACCGTAAATATGTTTATGTGGACGCTATGCAACACCACTGATCATGATCGATCACACGCACAAAAGGAAGAGAAGGATACAAGTCATTCTCGCATACGCCTTTATAAGGAAACCGATCTTCATAGAATAAGACATCTCTAGAAATAATAATGCGGTGAGATTGTAAATCATATGCTTTATAAGCCTTCCGACCATGAACATAACCCAAGAAAATACACTCAAGGATCTAGAGAAAACTTATCTTTATTTGGTCGAGTATTGGTGACAAAACACAAGCAACCAAAAGTCTTCAATCGTCCATAATCAGGCTTTTTGTTAAAGAGCACTTCAAATGGACTCTTCCACCTCAAAAGTGGAGTTGGCAGTCTATTAATTATGTGTGTAGCTGTAAGCATAGCCTCTACCCAAAAATGCTTCGGTAATCCTGCTTGAAATAAGAGAGCTCGGGCAACTTGAGTCAAGTGCCTATGTTTTCTCTCCACCACTCCATTTTGCTGAGGAGTATATGCACAAGTTTTCTGATGTAATATGCCCATCCTTCCCAACATATCTCTACATGTCTCATTAACAAACTCAGTGCCATTGTCAGTTCTAATGCTTTTAACCTTGCAATCAAACTGATTATGCAGCATAAGCAAACATTGTTCAACTGTTTGAGTGACTTGGTGCTTGTATTTAAGCAAAAAAATCCAAGTGGCTCTACTAAATCATCAACAACAGTCAACATGTAATGAGCTTGATTAATGGCAGATTTTGCGTAAGGTCCCCAAAGATCTATGTGCAACAACTCCAGTATATTTTTGGTTTGAATGGAAGAATTAGGAAAAGAAAATCTATGTTGTTTGGAGAAATGACAAACATCACAATTTTTATTATAACCAGAAGAAGGAATACAAGGTATGTGCTGTAGGACAGGAAAAGAAGCATGTCCTAGCCTTTGATGCCAATATGAGGCATGATTAGCACTAATTACAGCAGAATGAGAAACAGAAGTACAATTAGGAAGAGATTTATTGAAAGAAAAACAAAAATCATGAGAACTGCCATGTAAGTCATTTGGTGCAGAAGAAGGAAGATGAAAAGATTGTGGTGTGAGAATGTATAGATTGCCTATGACTTTACCAATAGCAATGAGAGCTTTAGTCTGCTGGTCCTGTATATAACAGTAAGAAGGAAAACAAGAAACAACCACATTAGCATCTTTAGTAAGTTTGTTGACAGAAAGCAAGTTGAATTTGAAGGAAGGAATAAGTAAAACATCTTTAAGGTGAAGGGTAGAGTGCAAAATAACATGGCCTGAATATTTAACATGTTTAAGACTATGATCAGGAAGGTGAATTGGCACAGGAAACTGGAGTTGTGCAATGTTATGCATAGATCTTGCATCAAAACACATATGATTGGATGCACCACTATTAACAATCCAAACATCACTTGAATTCAGGGAATAAGCATGAAGAGTGTGCTGGATATTAGATACCTGACCTGCAAAATTCACCAGATCAGTCACCATGTTTACATACTCTTCATCAGGCCGCTGACCTTTAAAAATTCTGGACATCTCCTTTCAATTAAGGAATGCACCATGCTAGCAAGACTATCATCGTTAGCTAATTTGTCTCACGGGTGTTATGTCGATTGTTCTTGTTGTACCAAATTAACCACTTCTCCCTTTTTCTCGCCGCTTTCTTTTCTTTCAAAGCTTTCAACCAATCTGGATAATCATGTAGTTTAAAACATGCATCCCGTATGTCCAAACTATATTACAATGATCACAAAATCTATCTTTCTTGTTGACTTCTTTCCGCTTATAACTACCACCCTTAGCATTAGAATTCTTGGCTAGAAGAGCACTAGCTTCAGAACATTATCGCTATAAACCATGCTCACTGTCGTTGTTTCTCAACTCGCAAAGACCATAGCATAAGCTTTATCTATGTTAGGCAAAGGCTCAAGATTCAAAATTTGACTCCTCACATTATCAAATGTTGAATGAAGGCCCATCAAAATTGCATTAACTGTAGAATCCTCTCTCAACCAAGTAAACAAGTGAAATCACATCTACAACCATGACAATTACAATTAGGTAGAGGCATAAGCCTATTTAATTCTTCCCAAAGAACGATTCATCTTGCTATAATAAGCGAATATGAGTCGACTGCTCCAAAGAAGAAACCTCTTTGTAATTGATACCAAGAGGACCATTATTCTCACCCAATCTTTTCTCAATCGTATCCCATAATATCTTCGAACTAGCACAATAGATGAAATTATCGACATCTCCTTAGTCATAGAATTCAAAAGCCACGCCTTAATCATGGAATCAACTTTCTTCCATTTCTCAGAAAAATAGGTTCGTAGGAGCAGAAAACTTCCATCAATAAAACAAATCTTGTCCTTTGCTTCAAGACTAGTTTTAACAGTTATACTCCAGATAAGATAATTATTACCTGTGAGTGGAGAAGCAACCAGAAGCATTCCTGGATGATCGGAACTCTGCAAGTGTAACGGATCTCCATCAAAATCACGATTCAGTGCAGTAGAAGAAGCTTCGTGAACAACATCACCATGCAAATCAGCCATGGCTTCAACGAAATCAACTTAGGAACCAAGGATGAGTGCGATCGTCTTGGGCTTTGATACCATGTAACAGAAGAAAACTCTAGAAAACACAAGAACGAAGTAGAGAAAGAGTAAAGTTTATTTTTCTCTCACTCTATCAATCAATAGTTCTGTACAGTTAATGTATATGTCAGTAAAAGTAAAACTAGTAACTACTTAATTTAACTAGTACCGAAAATACCACTAAATATTATGTACTTATTTACGGAAGCATATTGTAACACCTACTTACCTTATCGTGGAAGCGTAGACCAAAGCTAGGTGGAGTGAAAAGGGGTTAGACAAGGTGATGCTCAAAGAAAATGGATCCATTCTCTTTAAGTTTAGTGATGATGCTAACCTAACCAAAATTATGGAACAAGGGCCTTGGCATATTGGTAACCAACCTCTCTTCATTTAAAAAAGGAAATCTAGTATAGAGCTTGATTGAAGCAAGATTGATGTACTACCATTTTGGATGAACTTTCACAACTTACCTATGGAGTTTTGGACAGTCAAAGAACTTAACGGCCTGTTTGGTTCAAGAAATAGAATAAATAGGAAATAGAATAGTTATTCCTACGAATAAAAAAGATGAGAAATAGAATATAATAAGTATTACTTTGTTTGGTTTAAGGAATGAAATAGAAAAAATTATTCTAATGTTTGATTTGAAAATATAAACTTAGAATAAGTATAAAAGGATCAAAATGTCTTTATTATTATTATTATTATTATTATTATTATTATTATTATTATTATTATTATTATTAACTCTATTGTTCTTATTATTATTAAATATTATTATAAATTTTCTACTAATTATTAAATTTATCAATTTTATTTTAATTATATTATTAAACTCATTATTATTATTATTATTATTATTATTATTATTATTATTATTATTATTATTCTGGTTTTCTATTATTATTATTATTATTATTAATTTTATTTATTTATTATTATTGTACAAAATTAGTTTTTATTGTTATTATTATTTGTTAACTATTTATTCTTATTCTTATTAATTATTATTATAAATTTTCTATTTATTATTTATTCTTATTATTATTAATTATTTTTAAATTGATTTTTGTTATTGTTGTTGTTGTTGTTAGTAGAAAAATAAATATTGATGATAAGAGGTGGTCCAATCCACAAGCAAGCTTCATCTTTGTTTCCTTAAGTCCATCGACTAATAAGCATAATTCTTGTTCTTCAATATTGGGTCTGCACCCACCTAAAGCCATGTTGGGTAGAACGAAAACAATGTTAACCTGGCATACTCAAGATCAGTTAACACCATTCATTCTCAAAGACCACTTCTGTTGGAATACAATAAAGATTATCATTCCTTCTCTGCAATCACTAAAAAAACATTTTTCGGTGACCACTTCTGTTTCTCACTTTTGGCAGGTGGATGACTACTCTTTCAGCAGTAGCTAAACGGTAGCTGATTACAATCTCTCTCCTCCGTCGGGCTCGTGAGATTATTTCATAAAAACTCAACTCCTCACCTTCACGAAGATAGAGATCTACTTGCCGAATCTGCAACTCACTTCCCTAATGAAGAAAAGTTCTATTAGCGATACATGTCATTAATAATCAGAACTTGTCTATCAAACAAATTATCATATTTTAACCAATTATTACCCACAAAAAAAACATATTTACCACTACTAAAAATTGAGCTACTGGAGGTTTTATCCCAATAATGCAAATTAACATGAAGTCTACATCTTTAATGAATTTCTGGTATCAATTAAAGAATGCAGAATTGCATAATGCCAATCGACAAGCTAGCCTAATTTTTTCTAAAAAGTAGTAACATGAACATGTTAACTTGTGATTACACTCTAGTAAGCTTATTTTTATCTTAAAACATTTGTACTCCCAAACGTTCTCAATATTTTAATCATCGAGAAACACTACCTCCTCTGGAAAAAGATCCTCTAATACAACATTTTGATGGAACTCAAATTCAATCACACAGTAATGACGAAAAGAATATAGCAAAAAGAATGGAGTGGATTGAATAGAACTGATAGTATGTTCACTATAACATAAAAGAGGAGAGTACCAACTGCTATTGTAAGGTGCAGCGTCCCTCCAACCCAATGCTCTCCTCGAGGCACGATTACAATTTGAATGCCCGAATAATCCTTCTATTCCCTCGACAAATTCTATTTAAAGTTCACCAAATTTATAACAAACCTGCCTAACTAACTATCCTCCCAAGCTTAATGATTACATGGAATATTGTTATAACAAACTAACATCTGTAACTTTATTGAAAGCATTTAAAATTATTCTATTTCTTTTGGCATCACGTTGTTTGACTAGATCTTCAAGATGTGGGTGAAGGTTGGATCATTAGGATCGACTTGAACTTCTTCTTCCTCCTCCCGTACACCTTCAAAGGCCTATCATTACTTCCCAATCAAACTCACCTTGTCCACAAGGTGGAAATCGAAATTGCAAGTCTATATCTGCAGCCTTTTCCCAAGTAACTTCAAAGCTAGGAAGATTTTTCCACACAATCAACACCTCCATGCCATCCTCCTCATTCTAAATGTCTTGACCGACTCGTTCCACTAGCCATTCCATGCTATCAAGAAGCATTGGTGGTAAGGGCTGAATGTGGTGATGAGCTCCAACAACCTTCTTCAATTGGGAAATGTGAAAACATGATGAATGTGTGACTCAACAGTAACTCCAACTTATAGCAACATGGCCAATTTTTTAGAACCCGATATGGACCAAAAACGTGGAGATAGCTTCTCATTCAAATGTCGAGCCAATGATCGACACGGTAGGGTGGAGCTTTAGGTATGCGAAATCACCCTCCTGAAATTCAATGTCTCGGCGATGGCTATCACCGTTTGCTTCATGTAATTTTGGACCTTCAACAACCGATCCCTCAATTCCAAAGAACATAACATCCTCTCTTTAATAATAAATCCAAATCAAAGTTGGAAGTAGAATTGATGAGTTCATACCGACTAAAGGTGGAGGATCACACCATAAACCACTTTGAATGGAGTAGTGCGAAGGCGCGTAATGGTAGAGGTATTAAAGAAATACTACGCCCATGGAAGCCATCTGTATCCATTCCTTTGGACGTGCGGTTGTAAAACATCTCAAATAAGCCTCTAAGCTACGGTTGACAACCTCGCTTTGCCCGTCTGCTTGAGGGTGGTAAGCGGTACTCGGTTTAATCGAGTTTGTCGCAACCGAAAAAGCTCCATCCAAAATGACTAAGAAAATCTTGTCACGGTCCGATACAATAGAACTGGGAATCCATGTAATTTGACCACACCAAATAAAACTTCGCCACTTTCTTGGCATTAAAAGGATGCTTCAAAGGCATAAAATGGCGACTTACTTAAGCGGTCCACAACAACAAAGATGACATTGTATCCATGGGATTTAGGCAATCCTCCACAAAGTCCATACTAATATCCTCCCACACCTCTTTTGCTATTGGTAATGGTTGCAAAAGGCCCGACGGAGAAAGGTTGTCATATTTCATTTGTTGACATATTGGGCAAGAGGACACAAAATTCTAAATATCTGCTTTCATGCCTTCCCAAAATACCTCTCGAATGATCATTTTATATGTTTTCAAAAATCCTCCATGTCCCCCCATTGGTGTGGAATGGAACTCGCTAAGAGTTCTTTGGATCATCTCGAATCCTTCAGACACGACCGGTTGCTCGTACAAAAGGATTCCATTGTGTAATTCCCAACCCTTTCTACTGTTTGGATCAGCCTGCAGCTCCCCGACTAGTTTGGACGGCTTTGGGTCTGCTAGTACTACCGCCTAGAGAGTGTCTCTGTGAAGCACTTGAGATGCTGTGATGCTATGAAATGTAGCCCCAACATGTAAACGGGATAAAACATCAGAGGCAACATTTTCTTTCCCTGGCCTATACTGGATCTCAAATACATAGCCCATTAACTTAGTGAGCCATTTCTGACATTCAGGAGCCACCAATCTCTGTTCCAATAGGTATTTGAGACTTTTTTGGTCTTGACCACAAAATGATTTCCCAATAAGTAGTGACGCCATTTTTGGACAGCAAATACAATCGCCATCAGCTCACGCTTGTATACTGACCTCACTCGCTGCCTGTCCGATAATGCATGGCTTAAGAATGCAATGGGCCTACCATCTTTGTGATAAGACAAATTTCACTCCGAGCCGATGCATCGGTCAACAGTAAATGGTGTACTGAAATCTGGAAGTGCTAACACCGGAACAGCTATCATGGCATCTTTCAACTGTTGGACAGCCTCTGTTGCCTCTTTGTTCCAGCTGAAGGAGTCCTTTTTGAGTAGCTTAGTAAGCGGGGCCGCAATCTGGCCATACCCTTCGATTAATCGTCTGTAGTAACCCGTCAATCCAAGGAATCCTCGCAGCTCTTTCAGGTTAGTTGGGAGCGCCATTCTTTCATCACCCAAGTTTCTCCGGATCTCTTACCCCATCTTGGCCTATGATGTGACCAAGGTACTCCAAGCTACTTTGCCCAAAGCTACACTTCTTGTAATTCACAAACAACTCATTTTTGGAAGAATGTTCAATACCAAATTAATATGTTCCACATGCTCCTCCATAGATTTATCGAAAATTAAAATGTCGCCAAAAAGACAAGCACACATTTACGTAATAAACCTTTAAATACCAAGTTCATGAGTGATTGAACGTCACGAGCATTGGTTAGGCAAGGGCATAACCAAGAACTCGTAATGTCCTTCGTGTGTTCAAAAGGCCTTGTGGACATCGGAAGGATGCATCCGGATTTGGTGATAGCAGATTGAGGTCTAACTTAGTGAACAATTTGGCGCGAACAACTCGTCTAGGAGCTCATCGATGTTTGGAATCGGAAAACGATCCGGAACTGTCACCTTGTTTAATGCTCTGTAATCCACGCAAAAGCGCCAACTCCCATCTTTTTTTTTTAACAAGCAATACTGGGCTGGAAAAGGGACTGCTACTGGGGCGTATAATCCCTGCTCCAAGCATTTCTAATACCAATTTTTCAATTTCAACTTTCTGAACATATGGATACCTATATGGCCGAACGTTCACTGGCTCTGTTCCGTCTTTAAGGATGACAGCGTGGTCCTGTTCTCGACTTGGAGGTAAACCGCTTGGTTGTTGAAATGTCCCCCTGAACTCCTCCAATACTGCTGCCACCTCTGGAGGTATTTCCTCAGTCCTCTCCTTCCGAGTTTCTAATGATAGGAGCTCCACTACAAACCCCGCTTTTTCTTCACGCACCTCTTTCAACATTGTCTTGAGTGAAACCGCTGTACGGCATAGACCTGGGTCTCCTTTTAATGTCACCGTATCCTTCCCCATTTCAAACTTCATAGTGAGATTTTTCCAATCTGACTGCGTGGTACCCAAAGTGGACAACCACTTGATTCCCAAGATTACATCGGAACTACTCATTTTTATCGGCAAATAATCTTCTACAACTGTGAGCCCTTGCATTTCCAACAAGACATTACGATGCATTCCGCCCCTTCATTTGATGGCCATTTCCAACGACACCCCATAGTTGGTCGTCTCTCGTGATGTATTCCCAGCTTCCCAACTAACTCCATCGCAATAAAGTTGTGGGTTGCTCCACAATCGATCAACACGATTACATCCATGCCTCCCATCATACCTTTAATCCTCATAGTTCGTGGTTCGAGAGTCCCACTACGGCGCTCATAGATAACTCCACCTCCTCCATCGATCAAGGAGTCCTCAAATTCCAAAGATGATGGTGCGCCATCCTCCGATTCTTCATTGACTAAAAGTACCAGACTCTTTGTTGGGACACTTATGTCCAACATGCCATCACTCCTCACAACGAAAGCACAAGTCCTTCTCCCTTCGGCTCGAACGTCCGACGCCGCTAATCTTTGAAACTACCGAGGTTTGGTTTTGGTTGTAAGTGTTTAGTTGGGTACCTGCGTGGGTTGTAGAGCCATGGGAAGAAATGGTGGTTTTGTTGTTGTTGGGTAGGTTGGGGTGTGTCTGGATTTTGTTTTGCATGGTAATGGGTTGGATATTGGATTTGGGTCCCCGAGTGGGTGTCCAAGTGACTGTTTTAGAATCTGACCAAGATGAGGTTGGGTTGACATTCCTTGTAAAGCCCACACTTCTGGAATTAATGAGAGTTTGATTCTTTAACTCAACTCTGGTGGCTACCTCTATCGTGTCTTTAAGACCTGTAGGACTTAAGAGAAAAACTTCTGCCCTTATTTTGTCCTCCAACCCATTCACAAAAACAGCCGTGAGGGTGGATTCATCAAGCTCTCCTACCGAAGCCGCCAGTAGCTCGAAATGAGCTCAGATTTCGCCATCGCCCCTCCCTGCTTTGTCGCAAACAATCGGTGTAGCAACGTCCCTTCCTACGGTCCAAGGAAACGCCGAAGCATTTGTGTCTTCAACTGATCCCAAGAAGTAAAAGACATACTCCTCTCTTCAAATCTAAGCCAGGATTGTGCCTCTCCTTCAAAACAAATTCCTGCTGCTTCAATCTTCTCGCTTTGGTCAAACGATTAAGAGTGAAATACCTCTCGTAGCTGAAAATCCAGCATCCGGGTGCGCCCAAAACTCGGTAATTCTAGCTTCCTTGGGAGCCTTTCTTTGTCCCAAGTTTGGGTATTTTGGGGGTGTTGATTTCTAGACTCGTTATCGGGTGTGGTCGGGTCGGCCATTCCGGGCTCGGACCCAATCAAGACGACCCGTTCATCGAAGATCAGCTCTAAGGCCAAAGCCCACTTTACTCCCCGTCCCATTTGCAGAAGGAGATCTCCCGTGCAGACACGTAACAAGACCTAAACTCGATTACTATCAGATATAAGGTATTATTCTCCCATAATTCGTATGCGATCATAACCTAATTCGCTTTCTCTGAATTCATCAATCCTTCCTACACCAAAAGCTTACTTGAAGCGTCGGAGAGGCTAATCGGGTTGTCACCCCGACGAGCCTTCCTTGTTTTGCGTATATTCACGCGCGCTCATCACGAAGGTAGAAGACGATGGATTTCAATGGAACGCACTGCTCGGCCGTAATCCGGCAGAACCAATTGGCGCCACCGTGGGGCCCGACTTCCGCACCACGTCAGAATCACGCAGATAAGCCGGCGGCGATGAATCGACATAGGCTGCATTGCGGCTCTTGCGATGCAACGATCGGTTTGCGCTACCGCATTCGCCACCGCACCACACATCTCCCGCACGGAGTCTTCCAACTTAACGATCAATCGCGCCTCAAGCCTCGAGCAAGAAGAACAGAGCGTGGCCGTGGAGGATAACGCAGGCACCATGCAACCTCAATCTCCAAAGACCGATTAGGTGCAGATCCTCCTCCGTCCACACACACGCCGCCCCGAGCCGAAATAGATAAGAGGTGAGTTGGTGATTAAATCGACATCGCAGCAGAATTCAAAGATAAAGAAGCCGCCGTCCGCAAACCAACCGCCCGACAATTCAATTTTAACAACCGATCACCGCCCAGATGAAACCCTAGAAAAATCGCGGATGATCGGACTCACGTGGCTACGAAGCTCCGTCAGATCGCCTGACGGCGCAATACAACTCTCCTTCATTCCGGACATTTTGATAGCCTCCCAAAGACCCGGCAAGAAAGATACCGATTTCGAGAAATACACCGGAAGACCGACCCTTTCGACTACATGCAAGACTTCCAGTCCATGATGAGCCTACATCAGGTCCCGGATGCTATTCAAAGTAAGGCCTTCGACGGCTTTCCAAGAGGGAGCTCGGCGATGGTTCAACAACCTACCCCGGGTCAGATTACATGTTTCGAGGACTTGTGTCGCTCTTCCTGAATCGGTTCGCCACTAGTAAGCGATCGCAGAAGACGGCTTTGAGGTGATGCAACTCACCCAAGGAAGGAATGAGAGTTTACGGAGTTCATCACTCGGCTCAACAACGAGGCGGCCGAGGTACCCGATCTCACCTTTCGTCTATGCTAGCCGCACTTATGAGCAATACGAGGACGAGGAGTTCAAGAAGTCGTTAGCCCTCGATCAACCTCGCTTCGGTTCAGAAATAAGAAGTCAAGGATAGGTATATTCACGAAGAAGTGCTGAAAACACAAGACGTCGGACGGAAGATCGTCATTAACGATAGGCGGGTAACCCGCATAAGCGGCAAAAAAGCCACCAACCGAAAAGGTCGACCGATCGACAAGGATATCGCTAAGAGTTCACCCCGCTAAGCATGTGTCGATCTGTCAAGTACTAGCGACCGTTAGAGCGGACGGGGAAACTATCAAAGAGCCCGAAAGAATGAAGACCCCGTACAAGGACAGGAACCCCAATTTATACTGCCGTTTCCACAGAGAGGTCGGTCATGATACGAAAAAATCAAGGTTGAAAAAGAGATTGAGCTCCTCATTCAAAAGGGAGGTTAGGCCGATTCGTGAAACACAAACGAAACGCCGATCGCAGGACCGGGCGGTCGGACTACAGGCGCTCACCCCGAGGCAGAACGATAGGAATGATGGGGGTAGGCAGAGCACGAATACAGATAACCGCCGAGAAAACAGAGGGCGGTCAAGGGAAAGAAACGATGGAAATGTCGAACAGCAAAATGACCGACCGACCGGAGTTATTAACACGATATTTGGTGGAAATGCAGCAGGGGGATCCACCGTTAAAGGCGTAAAACGACACGCCAAACAAAGTCGGCGACGACACTCCCATCAAAAATCAAGGAGAACGACTAATGATCTCTTTCAATGAGTCGGACCTAAATGGAGTACATTGCCCTCACGATGACGCCTCGTCAGAATCTCAACATGGACGGTTACGAGGTGAAGCGGGTGATAATTGACACGGCAGGCGATTCGACTTGCTATACTATGAAGCCTTCAAGCAAATGGGGTACCAAGAAGCTTATTACCTGACGGCCCCATCAAAGGAATAACCGTCGCCAAGATACCCGTCGCCTGGTCCATCTCGAAAGTGAAGTTTGGGCGAAGTTATGCCAGATAGAAAGGGACGGAGTTCCCGGTCGTAAAGTTCGAGGGGCATACAATGCAATAATCGGGAGAGCTACTCAAAATGCCCTCAGGTCGGTCGTCTCCACATACTACCAGGCTATGAAGTTCCCGACGCCCCATGGAACTCGAGTCGTCAGGGGTCAGCAGAAAATCGCCCGGAAATGTTACTTGGCAAAAACTAAGACCCTAGAAGGGCTAGAAGGTCGACGAGCTCTCTTGATGTGAGAGCCGACGAAGAGACGACAGATGAATCCAGTGGAAGAGACGAACGGGTCGTCATCGATGAAGTCGACCCTCCAAGTTCACAAATCTAGGTTCCGAGCTACGTAAGAACCTAGCTAGAGAAATCACCGATTGTTTGGTGGAAACAGATCGGTTTCGCTGGGTACCGAGTTTACATGCCAGCATTTCTGACAACAGATGTCACTCCCAAGATTCGCATGACCGCAGTTCGATCGATGTAAGAAGCAATGGCATAGTAAGGAGCGCCGGGGTGATCGAGAAGGAAGTATGTGGTTGCTTCAAGCGGGTTCATAAGAGAAGTCAAATACCCCAATGGCTCGCTAACGTGGTTTTAGTAAAAAGAAGAACGGAAATGGAGAATGTGTATAGACTTCATCGATCCGAATAAAGCATGTCCAAAAGATGCTTCCCATTGTCAAGATCGACCGCTTAGTAGATTCTACCTCGTAGGCACGAATCGCTCAGCCTCCCGGATGCCTTCTGCTATCATCGATCCAGATGAGTCTAGAAGACGAAGAAAGACCGCCTTCATAACCCACCAAGGCACATATCGCTACTGTGTAATGCCCTTCATTGAAGAACGCGGGCGACCTACCAACGACTCGTCATGGAGGTCTTTAAAAACAGATCGGTCGATCGGTCAAGCATAACGTAGATGATATGGTGGTCAAAAGTATGACGGTCGAGGAGCATGTGGAAGATCTCAAGAAGTCTTCCGCACTCAATAAATTTCGATGAAGCTAAACCGGAAAAATGTGTGTTCGGGTGGCATCCGAAAATTCTTGTGGTTTATGATCACTCAATGGGAATCGGGTTAATCCAGAAAAGATCGAGGCCATCATACGATGCCTTCGCCACAATGCTTGAAGGATGTTCAGATATTAGCCGGTCGGATAATCTCACGAAAGGTGTTCATTTCAGTTGGGGATAAGTGCCTCCCATTTTTCAAAGTGCCGAGGAAAGCGAATGTGACTTAATTCGATGGCCGACGAAAAGTAACAAGCTTTCCAAAGACTTAAAGCAAGATTTGTCTAGCCCGCCAATCCTACAAAGCCCGGTAGACGGAGAGAACCCGGTGTTATACATGGCGGTTACTGAGGATCGATCAACGCGGTGCTAATTGGCCGGAGGGGAATGAACAAAGACCTTATCTACTACGTTAGCAAAGTGTTAACCGACCGTAAACACGATACACGCCTATAGAGAAGATGGCCTCTCCTCGATAACAAAGAATCGAAGTTGAGGCCTTATTTCCAAAATCACACCATCGAGGTATGGACCGACCGACCCCTCAAAAGGCCTTCAAAAGCTCAAACCTCGGGTCACCGATTAAGTGGCGAGAACTGGTGAATTTGACATACAATACAAGCCCCGCACAACTATTAAAGCATGATACTAGCAGACTTCATCGCGAGATGAGCCAACCAAGCTCGGAGGACGAGCGCCTTCACCGAGCCTGTTTTCGATGGCTCGTCCAATGCCGGGGACGCGGAGCAGAGTTGTACCGATCGGCCCAACATGGAAGAAAAAGTAGTACGCCCGACTAGAATTCAAAGCCTCCAATAACGAGGCGGAATATGAGGCCTTGATAGCCACCTCCAACTCGCCAAGGAGATGGAAGTGAAGCACCTAAAGATATCTGAGGATAGCGGTGGTAGTCGGTCAAGTTATCGGGCATTACGAGGCTGAGGGAACCACATGATCAAATACCGAGTTAGTCAAGCAGAATCGAGCAATTTCGGACAAGATTCGATCAATGTAATAGAACGAGCTCGTAATGCCAAGGCCGAGCGCGCTTCCAAAATGGCTTCCACCGTGATGCCAAAAACAATATTTCGTTGAACGATTGGATCGGCTAGCATTCGTAAGACCGAGGAAGTTCTCAAAGTAAATTCGATCAACCGAAAAGGATGTAACCGATCATGCGGTACCTTTTGGAAGGAAGACAACCGAAGACGAATTAGCGACCAAGAAGTTAAGGATAAAAGCGGTAGAATACACGGTTGTCAATGACTCTCTATATAGGCGGTCTTACGACCGCCGCTCCTTCGATGTCCGAATGAAGAAGAAGCCGAAAGCGTGCAATGGTCAAGTCCACGAAGGATGTCGGAAATCACGTAGAGGCGTATCGTCGCTCACCGGCTGATCGATAAGGCTACTCTTGGCCGACGATGAGAAGAGATCACAAGAGAGGTCGACCGACGCGAGCCCGCCAGAAAAATAAACAATCTGTCTCACCACCACCGAGAGGATGAAAATTGTAAGTCACCCTATCCTTTCGCCCAATGGGGAATGGATATATCGGGCCTTTCCTCTGGTCCCGACAAAAGAAATTTTGATAGTAGCGTAGAATATTTTACTAAGTGGGTGGAAGCGTAATCATTGCTACAATCACCGAGGGAAGGTTGAAAACTTTGTGAAGAAAAATATACTTTGTCGCCGGGATGCCCATGGTATTGGTTACGATAATGGTCGACGGCTTGACAACGCCAAGTTCAGAGACTTCGTGACCGATCAAGATCAAGTTTACAATCGACCAGATAGCCCATCCGCAAAGCAACGGTCTCATGGAGAACACCAATAAAAAGATAATGAACGTCCCAAGAAGCGCTGGATGGCCGAAAGACACAGGTGGAAGAAGTAGATGAAGTTTGTGGGCATATAGAACCACACCGAATCTGAGCCACGGGAAAACTCCATTCAGAATGACCTTCGGCGGAAGTCCCGGTTCGAGAAGCGACATTGCGACAATCGAGGGTGTCGACTCACGAAGAAGAGCGGAATGATGAAGCCCGCAGAGCGTAGCTCGCTCTCCTTAGCGAGGATAGAGAAAGGGTACCGCTCGCTCAGAGGCCATCGTGCAAAAGGCGACTGTGTTCTATAATGTAAGGGTCAAACCGAGCAATGTAAAGGTAGGTGGATACGCCCCACGAAAAGTCGAGGCTACCGGAAAACATCCCGAAAACTTCGGGCAGATGTGGGAAGGACCCTATCGAGTGGTTAAACAAGTCGGGCACGGTTCTACATCCTAAGCGATGAGAAAGGGAAGATTCTACCGAGGCCTTGGAACTCCTGAATTTGAAGGCTTTCACCAATAGATAAGTTATATTTTGTCAATTCTTCCTTATTATTCCTTTGTATACATGTGGGTAATTTTTTCCCGTCCCTCGCCAAACGGGTTTTTAATGGCCCACGCCTCGTTATCATTAATAAAGGGTTATGATTTCTTGGCAACAAAGAGTTATATCGCAGAGTAGAAAGTCCAATCAATCGCCCGCATTTTACATAGATCGATTACGGCCGGTCGGGTCGCCGAGACAAGATCCTCGGGACCTCGCCATCGCCATCGCCTCGCATTTTACATAGATCGACTACGATCGGTCGGTCGCCGACACAAGATCCTCGACCTCGCCATTGCCATCGCTCGACATTTTACATAGATCGACTACGGTCGGTCGGTCGCCGAGACAAGATCCTCGGGACCTCGCCATCGCCATCGTCCAAGATTTTACATAGATCGATTACGATCGGTCGGTCGCCGAGACAAGATCCTCGGGACCTCGCCATCGCCATCGCCCGACATTTTACATAGATCGATTACGGTCGGTCGGTCGCCGAGACAAGATCCTCGGGACCCTAGCCATCGCCATTGCCCTAAGATTTTACATCGATCAACTACGATCGGTTGGGTCGCCAAGTCTAGTGCCTTGGGACCTCGCCAGATCGATATAATCGATCAAGGTCGATCGGTTCAAACCGGTCGACTATGAGCTACTCCACCAAAACTCAACATACATAGAAAGTAAAGAGCATAAACATGGAAAAAGACAACGAATGAAGCAAAGGTAAAGTTCATTGATTTTCTTTGCCCCGTCACAAGCCCGATCAGTGAGCTCTACAATCGGGGAGAAGGGGCTATGAACTGGAGGAGGAGAAGGAGAATAACTGGGAATACACGGGAAGCCCTTAATCAAAGCGGAAGAGTCAAGCGGGGATAAGCATCATCACGAGGAAGCTCGTCCTCCTCGATCGAGCTAAGGTCCAGCTCCTCAATCGGACGGTCCCCGGTCTTCGCGACCTCTCCTTCACTTCCTCCAAAGAAAGGTCAAGAACGGCAGAAGCAACGGCCGTGAACGATCAAACGAAGGACCGTCAGACCCTCAGAATGCAAAGCCATAACAATTCTTCAAGATCACGAGGGCCAGTCGCAGAATACCCAAGCACTCGCCCCGCAAGAACCGCCTCGCCATCGCAGGATCGCCGACCTTTGTTCCTTCACCGAGGCTTGTACCCTCCTTAGCGATCCTCGGTCAGGCATGATCTTCGAGGGCCTTGGCATGATCTCGAGGGCTTTCTCCTTAGCACTCTCTCCGACTCCCACCGCCTCAAGAAATCAGATACTCCTCGGATAGCTTGGTCCTCTCCGCCATCGCTTTTACCCTTCGAGCTCCTCCTCAGGAGTCGAGCTCAAGGCGCGATCTCTTCCTCCCTCGTGTCAACTTGGGCCTTCAAAATCTTGGCCGCCTCCTCCCGAATCTTCTTCTCCTCCTCTAAAGAAGAATTTTGAGCTTTTAAGGTCCCTCTCTTCTACCTTCGAAGCTCGTCCTTGTGGCGTGATTCGCCTCGAAAGTCCCGAACCTCACGGTCCGTAACGCCCAAACGCCGTGACCGCCTCGAATGACATCATCGAGCTCCTCGTGCAAGTACGCAGAGTAGGGACCCCATTTCCTTATTGCCCTCCGTCAAATTTCTCCCGTCCGCGGAGGAGTGATCCTTTCAAGATGTGACGGACAACGCCGATATCAAGAGTCAGGAATCCTCGGCGCTTGATCAAAGACTCCTACAACCCGACGCCACCTCATCTCCTTTCCTTTGAGTTGGCTTCAAGGACGGGAGATTGGTCGACCACCAAGGACAATTAGCCAAAGGGCAAAGAGATCGGCCGGCCACCGTGGAACTGGGAGATTGGTCGTTGACTCTGGCGCCTCCTCCTCTTGAGGCCGCTCACCTCCTCCTCCTCCTCGACTACAACAATGCTCGATCAAAGTAGGCGACTACAAGAGCCCCGCCAATGGTTCGAGACGGCCAGAGAAATACGCCATGTCCGTGAGCGATTGATCGAGCGACCATCGAATCGCCTCTCGTCTGTCGCCTGACCTCGGCCTCCCAAGGCCCCTGCGACTGACGCTTACTCTTGATGGACTTGGGCGCCGGGAATGTGTTAACTCGACCATACAGACAAACAAGTGGAAACAGTTAGAAATCAATCCAAAACCTACGAACAACGAAGATAAATCAACCACGAGAGGTCAACCAGGCGGGGCAGTTCCCTCTCCTAGCCCACCAACTAAGCGGCGGGGTCAATCAGAAGAGAGTTGGCAGAGGCCCCCCCGCCATACCCCGAGATGAGCCGAGCAAAGTTATACGAGCCGAGCTCCTTTATACGGCTCACTACCTCCCGCTGTTCCCTAGAAAGCGATAGGCTTGTCGAGTCATTCCACCGCTCGGCTTGAGGATACCTCCACTACCGGGACACTAAGAAGACCCTGAGGTTTCACAGAGAAGTATTTCGTCCGCCACCGATAATTTTACTCGGACATCCTACCGGACGATACCGGCATCCTTATATATCGTGGAAGGATGCCTCCCCGAGCTCTGACTTTGACTCATCCTTAGAAAATGGCGCAGGATGTTAACGGAGGGCGATGTACCAAATTGGTGGCACAACAAAGACAAGTCCATTTATGAAACGCCACCCGCTCGGAGGGATCCGACTAGCCGCAATTGAAATCAAGACATTTCATCCACGACGCAGACGTATGACGCCTCAAGCCTCCGATCGAGAAGAAATATTCAGAGACGCCATCCACCCGCCGGTTGCTTCCAATTCCCTCATTCTCGAAGCCAACCTGGCTCCCTACCGACGGATACTATTCCTATGACAGATCAAGAACCGCCGCAGACATCCTCGATTTACTCGCGCCTTTACTATCGCCCGTCCTTCCGCTCCCTTGTTGTAATTTCTTCAACATCCTCGGCCTTGACACATTGTCGCTTCACCATAACTTCCGACGACGACCTCCGTCACAGAATCCAACATAAACCTCACCCGAGAACCACTAGACGACATGTTTTCTAAGAGGAATTTAGAAGATGAGAATGAAGGAGGGACGACCTATTCAATGGTAGGAATCTAAACTCGAGCAACGCCTAAAACAACTTCTAGAAATAAGAATAAGCAAGAATGAAGCAAGAACAGGAGAAAGCAAAGGAAAGCAAGAAGCGGCAAGAATGAAATAAGCGTGAAGAAAAGCAAACCGTCTGGTCGACTCGACACTTATAGAGGCTACGTCAACTCACGATCCAACCAAGCCCGACACGTGGAACACATCCGAGCTATCCCGGACACGCCGCACGATCTAAACGGAGGCAAATCGGGGTTACTCAAATCCGGAAGGCGCGAAAAGTCGAAAAGACATTCAGATACCGGTAACGGCCACAAAGACGATACGCTTTCAATTTCGAAAGTCGTTAGACGGCGGCATCACAAATCATAAATGCCTCAAATGCCTTCACGCACCCAAGAATGGAGACATCAACGTCATCCGACCAATTAAAACTACGCGGTCGTTCCATGACAGGCTATCACAACATTGCCCGACCGACCGCTTATTCCACTTAGCCGATCGATGACGGGCTATATCACAAGGCTCGACCGATCGACCTAACCCCGAGTCGCCTAATGACCGCCACAAAACCTCTACATACTCCTCGACCTTCTCTTCGCCGCACTCGAGGAGTAGGGGCTTATGGTCGGTCGGCCATTCCGGCTCTGACCCAATCAAGATTTACCCGTGGGCCAATCGCCCGCTCATCGAAGATCACTCATGCCAAAACCCACTTTACTCCCTCGCCCATTAGCGAAGGAGATCTCCCACGCAGACACGTAATAAGACCTAAACTCGATTACTTCAGATATAAGGTATTATTCTCCCATAATTCGTATGCGATCATAACCTAATTGCTTTCTCTCAATTCATCAATCCTTCCTACACCAAAAGCTTACTTGAAGCGTCGGAGAGGCTTAATCGGGTTGTCACCCCCGACGAGCCTTCCTTGTTTTGCAGGTATATTCACGTCGTGTTCATCACAGAAGGTAGAAGACGATGTATTTCAATGGAAACGCACTGCTCAAACCCGTAATCCGGCTGTAACTGTGGTGTTTTAGATGTGTCGGGTTTTTGTGGTTGGGTTTGGGTGATGCTGTTGTTTGGTTCGGAAGTTTGTGGGTTTCCTTGGTTTGGTTGTAAACTCGTCTCTCCCTGGTGTAAGCTCATTTGAGGATTTTTCATGAAGGTTTCAATTGCTCGCCATTGAAAGAAGTGTCTGCTTAATTTCCAACATTTCGATTTCGTGTCTGTGACATCGCCTTTTAGATCCGTAAATCCATGAGTGATTTTTCACTTGCTCTAGACGGGATTCCATTCTTGTGGGCATGTGATTTTCTTTTTTTTTTCTTTTTACGTTTCTGAGGATGTTGGGCTCTGATACCAAAATGATGGAACTCAAATTCAATCACACAAGAATGACGAAAAGAACATAGCAAAAAGAATGGAGTGGATTGAATAGGCGATAGTATGTTCACTATGACATAAAAGAGGAGAGTACCAATCGCTATTGTAAGGTCGGCGTCCCTCCAACCCAATGCTCTCCTCGAGGCACGACATAATTTGAATGCCCTGTAATAATCCTTCTATTCCCTGACAATTCTATTTAAAGTTCACCAAATTTATAACAAACTGCCTAACGAACTATCCTCCCAAGCTTAATGATTACATGGAATATTGTTATAACAAACTAACATCTCAGAATTTTATTGAAAGCATTTAAAATTATTCTATTTCTTTTGGCATCACGTTGTTTCATTTGGATCTTCAAGATGTGGATCAAGGTTGGATCATTAGTGACTGACTTAAACTTCTTCTTCCTCCTCCCGTACACCTTCAAAGGCCTATCACATTTATCTGGCAATCCTCTGCAACCATGGCCAATGCCACGCTGACAAGCTCATTTGATAGAACATAACCACTGGAGTATGCTACAAAACGCAGTTTAAAACAAAGAAGACAGAAAATTTAACTTTAGTAAAACAAATGCTTTAAAACAATTCAATCAGCTAAACATAATTTACATAAAGTTGTGAAATTTTTCTTTAAGTTTGGATTTACACAAAGCCCTTAATTTGGTGGATTTAGACAAAGCCCTTAACTTGGAAGGACATAGCAAATTGCTACTAAACTTAAAGGAAATTTGAAATCAATGGAGCTTGGAGTTGACGTGAAAAGTAAGTTAAAGAACAAGTAGGGTTGTAAAGAGAATTTGACTGGTAATGGTAATGAAGTTGTGCACTAAGCGGAGATGTCATAAATGAATAGGAAATAATTGTACTTTTCCTACAACTTTGCTTTGCTTGAATAAAGAGCATCTAGTCCTTTAAACAATTATTACAAAGTTCACATGACTTAAGTCTCGACCTTTCTCACTTGTAAAGCCTAGAAAGAAGAATGATCCACGAAACAAGCCCTTTTCAAGAGCCTTCCAGCTTAGAGGTTGAAACATCGAGTGGTAGTGAAGGGAGCTGTAAAGTTAGAACCTAAAAGAGTTATTTAGATATGTTTATTGTAATCTTACTGATATAATAATTAACCGAACACATCTTACTAACTTGCTCAAAAAGAAGGATATGGCTAGTCCTTGATGTTTGAAGAAGGATCTTTGTCCTAACAAATCTAGAGCCTTCCCTAACTTGCTCAAGAAAAATTTGTCATTGAAAAGTCAATCATTACATAAACGAGAAATAAAATAGTGAAATCTACATAACATCTAGTAATAGACATTAGGTAGTGAAAAGGAGATGGATACGCAAGTTTTTGTCTCAATTTTGGGTTGTAAATGTATCTTCAAATATGTATTCCCAAACGGCAAGGTAATAACATGAAAGAAAGAGAGAAGCCCCTCAAAACCCCATGTCATAAACAAAACACATCACCCCTGCGCCCCTAACATGAAATAAAATTTGCGCATCAAAAATAGAAAGGCAAAACTCAAAACCAGACAAAGAAACATGGATTTTACCTAATGAACATAATAACAGAAATTAATAATGCTAACAATTGAAACTGAACAAGGAAGAATAAGAAAATGGCTTAACGAAATAAAGACAACAGCATGCCCGAAAATTATAAGTCAAGCACAAAGCAACAGTAAATATTAATTTTAGGCTTTTCCACTTCCCTTTAAAGATTGAAAGCAAAGGATGAGAACATAGTAAAATGAATAAATGGGGGAAGAAGACTTACGGAAGAGCAGAGGTCAAGCAACGTCTGAAACGTTTCCAGCGAGGAGAGTAAACATTAATTTTAGGCTTTTACACTTCCCTTTAAAGATTGAAAGCAAAATATGAGAACACAGTAAAATAAATAAATGGGGGAAGAAGACTTATGGATTTGTAGAAGAGCAGAGTTCAAGCAACGTGTGAAACGTTTCTTGTGAGAAGAATCACGAGCTTGAAGAAGATAAGGAATGGATGTCAGGAGGGAGGCTCGTCAGACGTCGAAGAAGAAGAAGTTTGGGGAGGGTTAAATTTGTCTTGAAGAAGAACACATTTTCGTTGAAGGAAAATACATTTTCGTTGAATAGATAAAGATAGGTTGGGGGAAGTTTTTTCTATTCTTCAAATTGTAGAAATGGGATTCTTAATGATAACGTATTCTGTGTTTAATTTTTAACCAAACACAGGTTTAATAATAACTTAAGAATAGCACAGGAATAACATTTCTATTCCCATGAACCAAACAGCCCGTTAGTTTTTTAGCTAGTTCTTTAGGGAAGCCAATCTATGTAGACACTTAGCCAACTACAATGTAGAGAATTTATTATGCCAAACTTTGCATTGGAATCCTGAAGTCTGCCTCGCTACCTAATAAGCTCTCTATATTGAGGTTGGGATAATTAAGTGAGCTAGAAAAGATGAAATTACCATTACATGTCCATAGAGGCTTAGTAATGCTACTTAAAAATGGATCCCCACAGTTTAGATCTTTAAATCCGGTTGACATGATAAACTTGTGGCCTTGGATACTGATGATTTAGTTCTTGATCATAATATTATAGCCAGTGAGCAACCCGAGTGTATGGAGGATAAGGAGATTGTAATTTTACCTTATAGGTTGAATTTTGCGGAAATGGTTCAGTAATCTAATATAAATGTGGTTATTAGTGTTGACTCTGAGATTGAAGTTGTTTTACCAGCAGTGAATTATGGGCAAGAAGTAATCACTAATTCTTTTGGTGAAGGATCTGTCTTGGATAATCCATCAACTGAAGGACAAGAAGTAGCCACAATTCAACAACAAAAGAATATGCTAGTTAATGAGCAACAACTACAACATACTTCTGAAAATGGATCTATCCTAGATAATGCTTCAATAGAAACTAGCTCTTTTACTTTTGCTTCCAGTCCAACTAAACCTGATGAATTTAGACCCTTGAATAATTATACCCAAAGATGTTCAGCTAGGAAAAAAGGAAAGTAGAAAACTACAGGGTACTCCCCCTCTTATGACATTTCTAGTTTGGAACACTAGAGGGTTGAAAGACTCTCTTAAAAAATCTATTGTGAAGGACAAGATAAGGGAGAAGAAACCTTTTCTAATAGGATTACTTGAAACCAAAATAAAGAATCCCTCTTCCATTTCTAGATCAAGTTTTTTGGGTGCTCAATGGGAAATGTTTTCCAATATTAACTCTCACTTCAATGGTAGGATCATTTTTTTTTATAATTCACAGTTGATTGTAGTACAAGCTATGGAAGAAACTGACCAGCTGCTCCATCTTCATTGCCAGATGAAACATAGGAGAATCAGTTTTAAGTTTTAAGTTATCTCTTATATATGCCTCTAACTTTAGCTTCAATAGGGACAAATTACGGAGGGATTTGCAACACATTTAGCTCAATATCTAGCTTCCTTTGCTTGCAGTTGATGACTTCTATTGCTTCCTTACTTTAACAAAAATTGAGAGAGGTAGGAAATCACACTCGGGACAGATTAAGGAGCTATCTTCCTTCCTTATGCATATGGATTTGATGGATCTATCATACACAGGTAGGCTCCATACTTGGTCCAATAATCTATAGGGTAGATGGTTAATGAGAAAGAAGCTTGATAGAACACTTATTAATTCCTTATGGTTGTCCCATTTTCCTAACTCTTGTGCACATTTTGGTGAAAATTTGATCTTTGATCACTCCTTTATGTTGATTTAACGTCTTGATGATTCCAAATTAAGGGGAGCCCCATTTAAATTCTTTAATTCACTCACTAATATGGAGAGTTTTCATAACGTTGTTTGCAACTGCTACGATTCAATAGTGGTCAACTATAAGTCCTATCTATTAACGTTTAAATTAATATTGGTGAAAGCTGTAATGAAGAACCTTATGCTTCATAGGAATTTTCATCTCCAAACCTTGAAGGATAAACTCATGCTAGTTCAAGATAATTGCCATCGAGCTCTTCATAACTCTGATTTGAAACAGGTCGAAGTAACCTGTCTTTAGCTAGTTGAAGGCTAGACTTGTTGAAGGATGGAGATTCAAACACTAAATTTTTTCATTCTTCCTTACTTGCTAAAAGGAATACCAACTTACTATATGATCGTCGTAGGCAGGAGCATGTGGAACAGACTTTACTTCTTAAGATTAAAAGACATTATTTCCTTGATCTGATGGGTTTAGCATCTTCCTCTTCTCCAAGCTCAAATGTTCAATTGATTTTTTATTATCATATTGATCAAGGCATTATGGACCTCTTTATATCTTCCTTTACTGAACATGATATGAAAGAAACTCCTGTTAGTATGCATCCCTCAAAATCCCCTACTCTAAATGGCTTTACTGCCAAGTTTTTAAAGCTACGTGGAGTATCATTGGTCAGCTTTTTACAAAAGTTGTTTTAGAATTCTTTGAGTCCTCACAACCACTTTAATAAATAAACTATATACACATATATCTAGTCCCTAGAAAATAGAACTCTTGTCATATGAGTGACTTCAAGCCTATCTTATGTTGTACTACAATTTATAAGGTGATTTTAAAGCTTTTAGTTGGAAGACTCAAATTGGCCATCATGGGCATTATTGGCAATGCTTAAAATGCTTTTCTCTCGGATAGATCTATTGGTGATAATATTCTATTGATTCAAGAACTGATGAAGGACTATATTTCAAGTAAAAAATCAATAGTTTCTTACTAAAGATCGACTTCCTAAATGCCTTCGATACTATAAGCTAGAAGTATATTCAGTTTTGTCTTGAAGTTATGCATTTGCACCCCCTACCCCCACCCACCATTTCATTAATTGGAGTGTGACTTATATTCAGTCGCCTTCCTTCAATGTCCTTGTCAAT
Organism: Erythroxylum novogranatense; assembly: GCA_029891385.1. Taxonomy (NCBI): domain Eukaryota; kingdom Viridiplantae; phylum Streptophyta; class Magnoliopsida; order Malpighiales; family Erythroxylaceae; genus Erythroxylum; species Erythroxylum novogranatense. The sequence continues at coordinate 48,868,923 of CM057227.1, forward strand.
GGCGTCCCTTCTAAGCCTTTCAAAACAGCTAAGTATATCAAACAAGGGGATCCTTTCTCCCTTTATCTATTAAACAAACTCATCCTTTGTAATGGTAGTTTCAAATTTCACTATAAATGCTGGGAGGTCAATCTTACACATCTTATGTATGTGGATGAGCTGGTCTTGTCATGTGGAGTGGATCCTCATTCGATTACAATGTTGTTGCATTTGCTAGAATTGTTTGCTAAGTGGTCTAGATTGAAACTTAATCCTACTAAGAGTCAATTATATCTCTCAGATGATGTGAGGCTTTCAAATGCTATCAAAAGTATTACTAGCTTATGTTCCTTTCCTTTATGTTATTACGGATTCCTATTACATAATTTAAGCTTGGGTTTGCTGATTGTTTACCAATCATTGAAAGGATAAAATCTAAGGTATTAGCCTATCAAAACCGGTTCTTATCTTATGTTGCTAGGCTTACTCTAATTATCTACGTTCTCATCATTATGCTCATATATTGGACTACTCACTTTGCTCTTCCAAAGAAAGCTATCTAAGATATGGATAGGATTATGAAATCCTTCCTATGGTTTGGTACACTTAATGCTCCTAAGAAAGCTAGGATCAAATGGTGTGAAACTATTGTCCCTAAGAAGTTTGGAGGTCTAGGTATCATCTCTATTTCCAATATGCAAAATTTATTAATGTGTAAGAGAATATAGAGAATAATAACTAATTCGAAGGCTCTTTGGATTAAATGGATACATGAATTCTATCTAAAACATATTAACATTTGGCAAGCAGATTTTCTAAGGAGGGCTCTTGGATGCTTATGTTAGAGTAGTGCCCTAAAGGCAATCCCCTTTGACGCTTTTTGTTCATAGTCATGTACAGACTTTATGAATAAATAAAGAAAGGCACGTTTCATTTATTTGATGTTCTTTATGAATTGATATTGATCTTTAATCAAATTAATGAAGTCCATGATATATGACATAGCATGAAGGAAATTATGATGTGATCATAATCCGAGATTTCTATCATGTGCAATTATGTCAAGATTCAAATTTTCCTAGTCATAGGATTAATGAGACCGACATCATTAATCCGGACAAACTAGCATATGTCATACTCCTTGATTGGATCAGCGGTGGATCTCGTAAACCGTAAATATGAGATATTTAGAGTTGACATATGGATGCTTACTAGTGGTAGTAAGTTCATTGGATGACTCGCCATGAGATCATCACATGGATTTAATGTCGCTGATAATCTCATCATAAAGAATGGTGCAAGTATCCTTAGACTTGAGATACTCAAGGATATCTTGATCTCGATCACATTTTGACTCCATTCCTTGTGGCCTTCCGGAGGTTACTCATAAGATGGTGCTTGGAGTACACTTGAGGTATTCAAGGTAATTGAGTAGCCAATAAAGGATTCATCACTACGTGAGAATGAAAGAGATACTCCTCTTTCGTCAGATCATTACTTTAAGTCTCGGCGAGATGACTATGTCATGAAGAGTATCTTCATGGACATATAAAGTAATGAGTCCTCGACAGAACCGATTTCACTTGGGCTAGACTTAGTCTAGTAAGAGTTGACATATTAGCCATACTCATAACCAAGTGGGGTATAGGATGATGAAACGACTAATTGCACAAGAATTGTCATGGAAGGGTTCGTAATCGTTCGTGATGAATTCATCAAACCGATTACTTTTCGTCAATCGGGGTCATGATGTGTTGCTAGATACCGCCATGACTTGCTCAGATTAATTGTTAATCTAAGTGGCCAACATAACCGGGAACCTAAAGGGTCACACGCATAAGAGTGACTCAGAGAATCTGTAAAATAGTAATTGGATAGAGTTCCAATTATGGAGAGCATTAGGATTAAATGGATCCCAATGGGATTGAGATATGTCCCGATGAGATCGCGATATCAATATTGCTAAAAAAGGTTTTGAGTTGTTTCAAAGATCGGGGCCCTAGAGGTTTTAGTAGGACCAGGCCCAGTTGGACTGGACCTTAGCATTTATATTCTAATTAATTAATTAAGTAAATTAATTATTTATTTATTATATATATTGAGCATGTGCCGTTGGAATGAGAGAAAGGGATTAGATTAGTTGACTTTTCAAAGTTAATTAATTAATTCATTAAAGAATGAATGGCCTTAAAACCTCCACTTGTCTTAATCTCATGGTTGCTTTTTAATTAGTTAAAAACACATGTATTAGGGCTTGGAGGAGTGCAATCGACGGCAACCATAAGGAAATGAAGAGCTAAGTTTCTTAAGGGTTAAGGAAAAAGCTTTGAAAAAGGTTTTTTCACATTCTTCTTCTTCCTAAGGCAATCATCGGATTCTCTCTTCTCCAACAAGTGTTCAACGTCTCCTTAAGCTCTCCAGAGGACAGAGGTAGGCTCTAGCAGGCTTTATTCTGTTCTAGCTATTCCCGGTCAAAGGTGTTTGATCCGTTAGGTTTTCGATCTCTGCGTGGATACCTTAAGAGATAGTCTCTATTGGCTATTCAGGTTTGAGTTTTCATACCGACACCGGGATCCTGGGTTTCGGAAGGTCCCGGAATAAAAGTTTTGTTTCCGCTGCTGGAACATGTGATGTTCCTCCCGGATTTTCCTACAGTGGTATCGAGGCGTCGGTGTCGTGTATGAAGCTTTAACTGAAGCTAGATCGGAAGCCCTATGTGAATTTGATGTTGATGCATGTATTCTGTCCAGATTTCTTATTCCTATAGAGATAGGGTTATCGAAATTTTGCTGCCCAGGATTGTTCACAACATGTTATAAAATATGTCTATGAATTTTCAGAATTTATCGATTTGATTTGGTATAGTTTTGCTAATTAATTCCCTAAGGTTCCAGATGCTGTTTTGTGAAACACTCTGTATACAGGTATGAGTATAAAATCTAGAATTAATTATATAAAAATATTTTTCTGGATTTGCCTTCACCTAAATGTCTCTAAGATATTGGTGAATGTCTATGAGCATGGAAATTGGATTTCAAAGTGATTGGATATTTATTCACGAATTTATTCTATGCTGTTGGGAATTGCTGTGCTGATGAACACAGTTTTTGAATCGGTTTTGTTATTTTTATTGACTGAGTTTTTGATGGCCTAAAATCCTGAAAACTTCAGGTAGCAAGTTATGAACATGTAGTAACCTATTTAATTTTCTCAGAATTTATTGAAATTGTTTCATTGATCATTTAGAGCAATGTACAGAACTGGACAGTTTTGTGGAAATTGTTGAGACTGTTTTGCTTGGCTTGATTGAGTGTGCTTTTTAAGTTCCAATGCCTTGAACCATTTTTAATGTGATTAAAAATGTGTTATCTTGATGTAGTATGATTTCCAAACTGAATTCCTTGAAGTTGGTTTTCCAAGAATTTTCGGATGGCTAATAGATCACATTAGCGTCTCGTTAGTATATATCATTATCTTGTTTGTTTTGGCCGTCATAAATTTTGTGGCTTGTGCCGAAGTAATTTTGAGAAAGTATAGACTAGCTAGAGATGCTTAGGGTGAGAATTTGGGTGTTCTTAAATTGTTTGGATATTTATGAGTTTTGACTCATTTTAAGCTTTTCATGTATGATTTATCCATATAAGGCATTCATGATTCAATGAAGTGTTCATTGAGGCATCAATTTACAGATATTACCCTAGGTATGATGGTATTGTGAATTGGAATTGCATGGATTGAGGAATTAGCCGATTAGAGATTTTAGCAAATTTCCTTGGTTAAGGCGACTTGTGTATGGAATAAGTCGACTTGTTCAAGGTCTTAGTATAAGTCGACTTGTAGCACATTACAAGGCGACTTGTACACACGGGCAGTGCCATAAGGCGACTTGTTTCATACAAGTCGACTTGTGTGTAAGGAAGCATAAGGTGACTTGCATTCGATGAAAGTCGACTTGTGATATGCTCAGGTTGGATGATGGATGATTATAAGGATTGATTCAATTTGATTGATGAAGCCTAAATCATGCCATATAGTCCTAGTGACTATGATCCTTCAGCTTGGAGTCTAGAGTTTCTAAATCCCTCCTCAGTATATGAAAACTAACGCCTTCCATTAATATGGTAAGAACCAGAGTTCTTATAGGGATGGGTTGTTGGGTAAACCCAAGCTCACTCTATACGGATATGTTCGAACCATGAAAATATGATTTTCTGATTAATGGGTTGGTTTTCACTGGAAGCGTTGGTTTGTTGAGTAAACTCAAGGTCAATGTGGACAGAGGTGAAATTGGGTAGCATACATCAGATGTATGCGCATCAAAGAGTTGATACCCAATGTAAGTGCATACATCAACAAGTTGATAACACTGATCGATAGTTGTGTCTAAGATGTAATTGGTATATCTGATACCTCCCGAGACATAAGGTGGCTTGTTGGGTAAACCCAAGGTCATTCTCAATGTCGGTTATCGATGATGCAATTGGTATGTTCGATACCTACCGATTGACCTAAGTTGTGGCTTGTTGGGTAAACCCAAGGTCATTCTTAGCAATATCGGATATCAACCCACTAGGACATTATGTCACTTTGTTTCTTTGGATTCGTAATGAGGGTTATGGATTCTATGAAACTAGTGGGAGCTCTTTTTGCATATCATTCAAGTCCTTATGATTATGCAGCTATTCCTATTCTAACATTCTTCCTCTCTATCCGTGTAGGTTATTTGAAAATGTCGTCAAGTGTGAATCTTCGCTCGCTTATGGATTCCAACAAGTTAATCGGACCGAATTTTCTCGATCGTTAAGGAATCGAGAATAGTTCTCGATCTGAAGGTCAGGATATATCCTAGATTTTCCGCTTCGGATGCACTCTTGTCGATGCTTCTGATGATGATCAGAAGGCATATAGTAAGCATCTAAAGGACAGTGACATGGCTACTTGCATCATGCTTGCCTCGATGTCACCAGAGCTGCGAAAAAGACGAGTCCATGGATGCTCATACTATAGTTTTTCATCTTAGGGAGTCGTTTGATGAGCAAGCTCACCGAAAGGTTCGAGACCTCAAGGCTTCTCTTCACCATTAAAGATGGCTCCAGGGACATCTGCATGCAAGATGCCTCAAGATGAATGGCTATATTGAGAGATTGGCCGCCTTAGGTTTTATAATGGATTATGAGTTAAGTATAGACTTAATTACGGTTGGATTGTCCGAGAGTTATTCACGGTTCGTGTTAAACTATCGGATGAACCAAATATCCACTACAATACCGAAATGATCAATCGCTCAAGATAAATGAAAGAGACTATCAAGAGTGATAGTAAGCAAGTCTTGGTGGTGGTCGCTTCTTCTTGAGTTTAAAGAAGAAAAGGAACCCAAAGAAGAAGAAGGCCAAGAAACCAAAGGAAGCGCCATAAAAGAAGACCAAAGAAGTGCCCGAAAGGAACTTGCTTCCATCATGCGATAAAGATGGCCATTGGAGGCGCAATTACAAAGTCTATCTCGAGTCGAAGCGTAAGAAGGCATCGATGCCTCGACTACTTCAAGTTTGTATGTCATTGAAGTTAATATCATATCGATCACAACATTTGGGTATTTGATCTGGTTGTGGCTCACATATGTAATGATATGCGGGGCCTCGAGGATGATGGGTAACTCATGAAGGAGAAGTAGACCACGTGTTGGAAATGGAGCAAGAGTTCTTTGCATTAGCCGTAGGAACCTATGTTTTGTCTCTCCCTCGGGCTTGTACTAGAATTGGATGATTGTTATTTTGTATTCGCTTTGACAAAGAATATATTCTGCTTTTGTCTCGAATAGAAATGGATTCCATATGAATTTTAATAGTAATGGTTGTTCTATCAATTCTAATGGAATGCTTTATGGAACCAGTACATTGTGCAATGGTATTTACATATTAGATATGTCTAATCCAATTTTAAATGTCAATGACACCAAACAAGATAAAAGAGATAATCTAAAGTCAACTTACTTATGGCATTGTCGGCGGCCATATAAATGAAACACGATCGCTAAACTCCATAAGAGTGGCGGTTTAGGTCATTTGATTATAAATCATATGACACATGCGAATCTTGTTTATTAGGCAAGATGACTAAGTTACCCTTCAAGGGAAAGGGTGAACGAGCGATTGGAGTATTAGACCTAATACATTCAGATGTATGCGGTCCGATGTCCATCCATGCCAGAAGTGGTTGTCATTACTTCATTACCTTTATCGATGATTATTCTCGATATGGGTACTTGTATCTGATGAGATACAAATCTGAAGCGTTTGAAAGGTTCAAACAATTCAGAAATGAATTAGAAAACCAGCTTGGTAAAAGTATCAAGGCATTACGATCCGATCGTGGTGGAGAATACTTAGACCAACAGTTTCAGGATTATCTCAGAGATAATGAGATATTATCTCAGTGGACTCCTCTTTACACGCCGCAGCACAATGGTGTAGCTGAAAGGAGAAATCGAACCTTGTTGGACATGGTACGATCAATGATGGGTTTCACAAAGTTACCAAAATCGTTTTGGGGGTATGCGCTAGAGACAGCTGTTTACTTGTTAAACAGAGTTCCCTCTAAGACAGTTGATGTTACTCCATATGAGATGTGGACTAACAGAAAACCTTATCTTTCTCATCCGAAAGTATGGGGTTGTCACCGCCACGTGAAGCGGATTCATTCAGATAAGCTTGAAGCAAAGTCTGACAAGGGTTTGTTTGTAGGATATCCTAAAGAGACCATGGGATATCAATTCTACCTTCTTTGAGGAACAAAAGGTGTTTGTTTCAAAGCATACTGCCTTCTTAGAGAAAGAGTTTCTTCTGCAAGAGGACAAGTGGGAGCAAAGTCAAACTTGAAGAAGTTCAAGATGCTCAAATGCATACTGCATCAATTGCTCGAACTCGAGACTGCCACTCATTCGGATGAAATGTGATTCAACCTTCCGTGACACACGAAGTTCGTGAGGTCAAGTAAGATGCCTTGTCCCGAGAGATATGGATTTCTCGTAAGTGAACAGAATGACGTATTGCTCATAGAAGATGATGAGCCTGCTACCTATGAAGAGGTTCTGAAAAGTTCAAAGTCTGAAAAATGGCTTTGTGCCATGAAAGCCGAAATGGATTCCATGTACGAAAACCAAGTATGGACTTTGGTGAATGCACCCGAAGGAATCAAGCCTATAGGGTGCAAATGGGTTTTCAAGAAGAAAACCGACATGGATGGTAATGTGATTACTTACAAAGAAAGGCTTGTGGCCAAAGGATTTCGTCAAAGACAAGGAGTTGACTATGACGAGACCTTCAGCCCCGTAGCAATGCTTAAATCCATTCGGATACTCCTAGCCATTGCCGCTCATTATGATTATGAGATATGGCAAATGGATGTGAAGACAACTTTCCTTAACAGAAATCTGGCCGAGGATGTGTACATGACACAACCAGAGGGCTTCACTTCCAGTGATGGCGAAAAGGTATGCAAGCTTCAGAAATCCATCTATGGATTGAAGCAAACATCCAGGAGTTGGAACATCCGTTTTGATGAGTCAATCAAAGAGTTTGGTTTCTCACAAAATCTGGATGAACACTGTGTGTACAAGAAGGTTAATGGGAATGCAATCGTTTTCCTTGTGTTGTATGTAGATGACATACTGTTACTCGGAAACGATGTCTCATTGATGCAATCAGTTAAAATTTGGTTGTCCAAGCAATTTGCGATGAAAGACCTTGGTGAAGCAACTTATATCCTTGGGATAAGAATCTATAGAGATAGATCAAAGAGGTTGCTTGGTCTTTCACAATCATCGTACATAGACAAGATGCTAAAGAGGTTTAGCATGGAGCAATCCAAGAGAGGGTTTCTTCCCATGTCTCATGGGATAACACTCTCGAAATCTATGTGTCCTAAGACACAAGATGAGAGGATGCGCATGGATCGATCCCGTATCGTCTGCGCAGAGGATCGATCATGTATGCTATGTTATGTACGAGGTCCGATGTATCGTATGCTCGAGTGTCACGAGCGATACCAATCGGATCTGGTGAGGGTCATTGGGTGGTATCAAGAATATCCTCAAGTACTGCGAAGGACTAAGGATGTTTTCTTGATATATGGAGATGGAAATCTCCAGTGAGCGGGCATACGGATGCCAGCCTAATCGACAAGGATGACCTGATCCCGGTCAAAGTTATGTTTTCACGCTAAACGGCGGAGCGGTCAGTTGGAAGAGTTCCAAACAAGAGACGATTGCGATTCGACGATCGAGGCGAGTACATTCTCGCATCGAGGCGGCAAAGGAAGTCGTTTGGATCAAGAAGTTCATTTCGAACTTGGCGTGGTTCCTAGTCGTGATGGACCCATACGGTTGTATTGTGACAACAATGGGGCTATTGCTCGAGCAAAAGAACCGAGGTCTCACCAACGATCTAAACACGCACTCGCAGATATCATCCGATTCGAGATCATTGCTAGAGGTGATGTCGTGATCGAGAGGATTCCCACAGAGCAGAACATTGCTGATCCGTTGACGAAGCCATTGTCACAGAAGAATTTTGATTCTCATGTACTCGCTTATGGTATTAGATACCAAGGCGATTGGCTTTAGGTCAAGTGGGAGATTGTTAGATTAGTGCCCTAAAGGCAATCCCCTTTGGCGCTTTTTGTTCATAGTCATGTACAGACTTTATGAATAAATAAAGAAAGGCATGTTTCATTTATTTGATGTTCTTTATGAATTGATATTGATCTTTAATCAAATTAATGAAGTCCATGATATATGACATAGCATGAAGGAAATTATGATGTGATCATAATCACGAGATTCCTATCATGTGCAATTATGTCAAGATTCTAAATTTTCCTAGTCATAGGATTAATGAGACTGGACATCATTAATCCCATTGACTAGTATATGTCATACTCCTTGATTGGATCAAGCGAAGGATCTCGAAGCTGTAAATATGAGATATTTAGAGTTGACATATGGATGCTTACTAGTGGTAGTAAGTTCATTGATGACTCGCCATGAGATCATCACATGGATTTAATGTCAGTGATAATCTCATCATAGAAATGGTGCAAGTATCCTTAGACTTGAGATACTCAAGGATATCTTGGATACTGATCATGTACTTTGACTCCATTCCTTGTGGCCTTCCAGAGGTTACTCATAGGATGGTGCTTGGGTACAACTTGAGGTATTGAAGGTAATTGAGTAGCCAATAAGGATTCATCACTACGCGAGAATGTAAGAGATACCTGACCTCTTGTCGGGATCATTACTTTAAGTCTCGGCGAGCATGACTATGTCATGAAGAGTGTCTTCATGGACATATAAAGTAATGAGTCCTCGACAGAGAGCGATTTCACTTGGCTAGACTTAGTCTAGTAAGAGTTGACATATTAGTCATACTCATAACCAAGTGGGGTATAGGATGATGAAAGGACTAATTGCACAAGAATTGTCTATGGAAGGGTTCGTAATCTGGTTCGTGATGAATTCATCAAACCGATTACTTTCGGTCAATTGGGGTCATGATGTGTTGCTAGATACCGCTCATGACTTGCTTAGATTAATTGTTAATCTAAGTGGCCAACATAACCGGAACCTAAAGGGTCACACGATAAGAGTGACTCAGAGAATCAGTAAAATAGTAATTGGACGAGTTCCAATTATGGAGAGCATTAGGATTAAATGGATCCCAATGGGATTGGGATATGTCCCGATGAGATCGCGACATCAATATTGCTAAAAAGGTTTAGGAGTCGTTTCAAAGATCGGGGCCGATGGTGAGTAGGGACCTAATTCCAGATTGGATTGGACCTTAGCATTTATATTCTAATTAATTAATTAAGTAAATTAATTAATTATTTATTATATATATTGAGCATGTGCCGTTGGAATGAGAGAAAGGATTAGATTAGTTGACTTTTCAAAGTTAATTAATTAATTCATTAAAGAATGAATGGCCTTAAAACCTCCACTTGTCTTAATCTCATGGTTGCTTTTTAATTAGTTAAAACACATGTATTAGGGCTTGGAGGAGTGCAATCGACGGCAGCCATAAGGAAATGAAGAGCTAAGTTTCTTAAGGGTTAAGGAAAAGCTTTGAAAAGGTTTTTTCACATTCTTCTTCTACCTAAGGCAATCATCAGTTCTCTCTTCTCCAACAAGTGTTCAACGCCTCCTTAAGCTCTCCAGAGGGAGAGGTAGGCTCTAGCAGGCTTTATTCTGTTCTAGCTATTCCCGGTCAAAGGTGTTTGATCCGTTAGGTTTTCTGATCTCTGCGTGGATACCTTAAGAGATAGTCTCTATTGGCTATTCAGGTTTGAGTTTTCATACCGACACCGGGATCCTGGGTTTCGGGAAGGTCCCAGGAATAAAAAGTTTTGTTTCCGCTGCTAAAACATGTGATGTTCCTCCCGGGATTTTCCTACAGCTTATACAAATGATGAGGTTACAAAATATCATTTATCCTTGCATCAAGCATAAAATTGGAAATGGTGAGAGGACTTGGATTTGGTTTGACAATTGGTTTGATATCAGTCATTAGTGCTATTGATTGTCTTCCAACACCTTAACAATAGAATGCCATTACATCTAAAAGTGTCGTCACTGATCATGGAGGGCCATTAGCATTGAAACTTCAGGGGATTTCATTCCTAGGTTGATCACTTACCTCATTTAGATGTAGTTCAAAGTGAAGATACAATTTCTTGGGTACTAAACTCAAATGGTCAGTACCCCAATTCTTCTTGTCATTCCTTGTTTTCCACTAACACTATGTTATCTCCTTTGTCTAATCTCTTATGGAAAAACACTCTTTGCCCTAAGGCATCTTTCATTAATTGGCTTGCGATCAAGAATCATCTCAAAACTAAGAATCAATGCAATGGTAGTGAAGATGTATTATATTTATTCTGTAACATTCTTGTTGAAGACCGAGACCACTTATTCTTTCAATGTAGCTTCTCTGAAGCTATTTGGAGTCATATATTGCACTTGCTACCCATTAATAACAGGTTTTACAATTAGGAATAGGTGCTAAGTTGGGCTATCAAGAACTCTCGACATGGAAGCATCAATTCCATTCTTATCAAAGCAATTTTCATTACCACCATTTACAACAATTGGAGAGAAAGGATTAAAAGAAGATTCATTGATATGAAACAAGAGCAATACTAGTTGGCTAATCAACTAGTTAATTAGATTAGAGCATGCTTGTTGGCTCACAATGCTCAACACAGTGTTTCTCTACAGATGAAGAATATATGGAATGTCTAAATGATTTGGTTACTTTTTTATTGTCAGTTGTACTGTTTTTAACTCAGCTATTTTTTGTCATTTTGTATATATGATTGTAGACATAATGTCATGAACTTATTATAATGTAGATATAGTTTTATCTATCAATCAATATTCATTTTTCAAAACAGATAAAAGTAATAAATATACACAAATAATTGCATTAAAAATAACAATAAATTAGAATAATAATATAGAAATTTACAATGCAAAATATTAAGATAATGAGATAAAAATAATTTTAAAAAGTAATAATAACTAAAATGTGTAATACGTAATGGTACCTTTGTTACATATCCCAGATCGAACGTGAAAGGGCAAGAAATTAATAAATACGAAAAATATTTTATTTCAGTTCCGTAACTTCAAATGACCTTTCTAAAGTCAAAACGAGCGCGAATCCACCACTATCTTTACGGGAACTGCTCTCCGGGATGAGGGTAAGGTCTTTCTATTGTTTTTCCAAAAGGTAAGCTCTCTTAATGGGTTAGAGAATCCTTATGCTTACAATTGATATATCAACAACTGCAGGAGACCTTAACCTTTATATATAATATCCATATCATGCTTCCCCATCATAAGACCGATATGGGTCCGATCTATATTGATTATGATCTATTTTCTCTCTAGACTTTGACATATTGATGTAGATCATTTATTAGGCCACTTTATTATCTTTATCTGAATAAAATTACATAACTTGATCAATAATTTATTGAAAAAAAAAAAAAGCAATTAAATGTTGTCCAACTTTATGGGAAAGGACAAAATTGTCCAACATTCTCTCCCTTGGACAATTATTAATTATAGTTTTGACTCTAGTTTAAAACTCTGTTAAGCCATGCTACTGAATTAGTCGACTAGGTTTAATAAACAAAACATTTGATCCAAAGATAATGAAAGTCCATCATTATATCATATAAGGCTTTTGATACTGAAAAATATCAAATGCATGTGTAATGTGTGGCACATATCTAATACAATCATGTATACCTAATACCTGACTAACATGAATAGGAAAATGGAGTGTAACAAACTAGGATGATACCTTTATAATCTAAATTATATCACATTCATTTGTAAGTCTCGACTTCTCAAGCTTTATGCTAAATTGCATTAGACAAATTATGTTTTCTCTCACAGAATATTAATCAGCATTAGAAAAAACTTGTTTGTTCTCACCAAAAGATAAACTGCATTACAGAAAACCTTTATATTCTCCAACTAAATGATAAATTACATTAGAGAACCTTCATGGGATTAAAACTTATATCACCTCTGTCATGTCAAACTTCATAGATATTTGTTTAAAACTGTATGCATTTAAATGATATAGGCATAAAGTCAATCTGTATATATGCCCAATGACCTTTAAATGCTTAAGATCGACACAAATCTTAAGACTTTTATATGTATTATGACATTATATGATAGCATGTATTACCGAAGATAAACGACGATCATCTTTATTGATGAACTATCATACTATCATAATACATCAAGTGTATAAATGTACATGGAGAAAACATAACGATCCCCTAACTAACAATGTCTAAGGACATCAAAACACCCATATTGTATACTTATGTCACAAACCCAAATGGGCGAAGTCTTTTAGTTAAAGGATCGACTATTATTTCCTCAGTTCTTAAATGCTCCAAACCTTAATGTCACCTTTTTGTATCAACACCTTTATAGCCAAATAATTGACCTTTAAATGCTAAGACCCTGTGATATTCTTTATTGTTATTATACAACATAGCATTAAGATTATCACAGTACAATTGAATGGATATAGCCACTAAATCAACCATAAACAACTTAGAAATTAAGGCTTAAAGATAAATCGTCTATGAAGCAGCCCTATAGAATGCTCTCTACATGTATAATCGAGGAAGTTACTCATGTCTACATGACACACTTCTACAACATTGTACCATCTGCAAACTTAAAACTGTAACCTTAAGTGGACTTTCGATTATCCAGACACATGGCTAAAATCTAAATTTGAATTCCCTACGAGGTTTAGTCTATTGACTATACTATATGTCAACATATAATCCTTAGTTCTTTTAAGTATCTTAATACTCGCTAGACTGCATTCCAATGGTCTACATCTAGATTAACTAGATATTGACCAAACAATTAATGCAATGCCCTATCTAGTATATAGGTAAGCATACATCAGGTTATCAACTATACTAGTATATGGAACATTACTCATAACCTCTCTTTTTACTTTATTCTTTATATATTGTGCCCAAGATTGTCTCTCACGATGAGAGATAGATGCTACAATAAGTTTACAGTTAACCGTATTAAAATTTTGTAACATATACTCAATGTATGCACTCTGTGAGAGGTTTGATGAGTGTTAATATCTATCCCGGTGAATCTGAATTTCTAGGACAGAAGATGTTATACCAAGGTCCTTCATGTCAAAGTTCTTAACCAAAAGTTGCTTAACCTCATACAACATAGTCAAGTAATATAACGTGAGCAATGAAGATAACATTGCTCCCCCTGATCTCATAGTACAAACATCTTTTTAACTTTATTTTCCAAGAAGCCAAAATAGGCCAAACCTTGTCAAATGTAAGGTATCACTTTTAGGAGGTTTGATATAAACTATATATTGATCTGCTTAACGTGCAAACCATGTTAGTTCTATCTAGATCTTGAAATCCTTCAGGTTGTACCATATAGACCTCTTTATAAAGGTCTTTATTTAGGAAAGTGATTTTGGTAGCCATCTGATGTAACTCTATATCATTATAAGCTATAATTGCCTTAATCACTCAAAATGTATCCTACAAGGATACGAGAGAAAAGGTAACATTAAAGTCAACCTTTCTCCCTAAGTGAACCATCAAGTAATTGAGCAAGTCCATAAACCGCTGAACTTTATCCTGAAATCATTTAAGTCTAATCTTCATTTATAATTGATGAGTTTGCAGTTCTGATGTAAATAAACTAGCTTCCAAACGTTACTATGCCTCATGGCTTGCATCTCATCAGTCATTGTATCCTATCACAATTCTGTATGGAGCCCAGAAACAACTTCTGTAAAAGTAAATGGATCCGTAACATGTCTAATAATATAGTCATGTTCACCTGATAGACTATGAAATCAGATAGGATAACAGGTAGTCTCACTATGGTGGATTTACTTAACTATATTAGATATTGCACCCCCAGGAGTCACTGTGTATACAAGTATAAGTTCCTATTCCTACACAATCACGATAGAAAGATCTAGATCCACCAAATCTAACTGTATAAGTAGCAGGTACATAATAACTGTAGTATCCGCCCTGCTATCATTCGAATAGTCAAAAGGCCCACCATCGTCATAGACATCGTATTCTAGAAACTTAGCTATTTTTATTCACTATTCCAATCTCTCTTTCTCTACAGTAAAAGTTGTAGCCTTAAAATGGCTAAGATATCTTACTAAATAGAAATGAACACAATAAGCATGCAATTTGTCTTTATAAGGATTATACTACCTCATTAGGGTAGCCTCATACACAAATGTTTGCAAAGTTGGGTTTCCACACTTTTAAATAATTAGATAGATTAGTCATGTTCTACAATAACTTCTTCAAGTGCTTTAGGGTGCGGTTATACCTTTCGGTAGCATACTATTTTGTTTAGAACTACCCGACATAGTGAATTACATCACTATTCTAATTGATTCCATATATATGGCAAACGTACCTTTTCAAGTCCTAAAACACCATGTTTGCCATGATATTCTCCTCTACGATCAAATCTGACTATCTTGATAAATTTTCCCAATTAGTTCTCAACCTTTAGTCTTTGAGCAAGAACACATAAGTGTAATGGAAATAATCATCAACAAATGTCATATACATTTAAAACTACAATGCAATTGTATAAGTTCTATCGATATCTTTATGTATCATACTCAATAAGTTGCACAAGTTGATCTCTTTATCCTTATTAGTCAACTTACCCCTGCAACAGTCAGCACATATTCCCAGATCATTATAATCTAGAATTGAAAGAATACTTTTCTTAATCAATCTCTCAACCCTAGCTCTGAAAGTATGGCCTAAACTTTTATGTTGCACCATGTATGACTTTTCATTCATTAGGGTCCTCATGAATTGTTTAGCAAGATGCAGAGAAGCATATATCTAATTCGGGGTAAGACATATTCCATACAAACTATATGATAATAAAGTTGTATCGTTATGTTTTGCATTAAACAACAACTGTTCAATAAAAGCATTAAATACAAAACTTTAACCTTCTTTGTCCCAAATTGATACAAAGATCACATATAAAATGTGTCATGTATAACCTAAATGAACCTTACTATAGGCTTAATTACATATATTCCCCATAAATATTACTTCTACTTCTTCATTGCCATCAATCATCAGTTACTTCTTCCTTTATTTAGCTTTATCTTGAATATGAACCGCTGCATCATGGAAACATCGTGATCAGATGTTCCACTATATAGCCACCAAATGCTTAATGTGACTGTCGCAAATTAGATTCATAAATTGATAGGCAAAGGAGTTACCTAATGGTCATAGTCTTTCTTTTTATGCCTCATACTGCTAGTTTCTTTATGTCATGCGAACCTTTACCAGCACTGGTTTAACCAACATCAGCATGTGGAGAAGATTTGAACTTTCTATCTTTGAACTTAACGGGTTTCATCTTTTCCTTCCCTTTAATTGCTTCGAGGGTTATAGGAGTAGCAAACTTGAGTTTCTCCTCCTCAGCAACGTAATGGGCTATTAAAGTATTGAAGTCTTATTCCTCATCTAACAAGTAATATGACATCACTAAACTTTAAAGGGAGTGTGTTCAGAGTCTGGTGAACAATGAAGACATCGGGAAGAGGAATGTTTAATGAATTCAATCTACTATGAAGATAAATCATTCTCTATATGTAGTCCCTTACTCTCCCTTCTCCTGTATATCTCATGGAGAATAATTCTTTCATCAAAGCACTTGTCTCAACATTAAGTGAGACTATGTACCTCTGAGAGACATTATCAAGAAACTCCTTTACTATGTCTATGTCCAGAATCCACTTAGCAAAGGGTCAGGTATGAATCTCTTAATGGTCATGTGACATAATCTATTAGACCGAACCCAGGCGTTATAAGTTGTTTTAAGAACTCTCGAGCTTATAGATGTAGGTGGAGATGGCCTATTCATCCATATGGCCACATAAACCTCAGCTATCCCCATAACATTCAATACATCCTTCATCCACTTCTTTGTATTGAAATCGATCAATGGTGACATTGATTTTCTTGACTAAAAAGGTGACTTCAAAATGATAATGTTTAAATCAGCACAAATGTAGGAAAACAATGATACTCAAAGCTATTAAATAATATCTTTACTGAAAATCCGATCACACATATTATGAAACACCTGTGGGCTGAGTACATAATATATACAACTAGACCTCTATATAAAAGCGATCAAAGTATAAACCATTAACTTTTATGACACTACCACATGTGGGCGAATACATCATTCAAGAAATGACTTTCCTCTATCAAATGCCTTTATGTACATCTCAAAATCTCACATAAAGCCAACACCTGTGGGCAGAATAAACAAACCTGAGACTAGAAACATCCCCTAACGTGTAAGCAGAACAATTCAAAATATCAATTTGAAAGGCCACTGTGGTGACTACATTCTCATCAACACTCAAAAAGTCCACAAACACAAGGGATATATCTTTATGTTATCCTCACATTCATTATGGGCATATGGTATGTGACAATGTAACATTAATAAATGAAAAAGTCAAATGCACAATCTCATTGTCACACACTAGTACTGCAGACATTCTCTGAAAACTTCATTTGAGACTTTCACAAAAGAAAAATCTCATTAAAGTGACTATCGTGCTTCATCAGACATTGAATTGACCACCTGAGGCACAATAACCTCATGTATCTACCTTATGGCAAATTTTTTGCCCAAAAATTCACTCAAAAATGACTTTAAAAGGTCTTAATTTCTTTTATAAACAACTATCATTCAATCTCGAGCACTGAGTATGAGACCTGAGACACAAAACTTAAAGTATCTCCCTCATATGATGTCCAAAGCATGAAAATTCATTTAAAATTGGATTCAGAATACCTTAATTTCTTTTTCTAGAGTTAAACTTTAATTTATTACTAATGTAATAAATCCATAAAAATGGAAAAACTTACTTTATGAATCTTCTAGACTCAAAAACTGACTTAAAACACCCTGGGGCAGTCTTACGAAAAATCTAAAAAAATTTTGTGTTTTTTTAATTTTTTAAATTACTGTAGCAATTTCATACGGCTAATGTAGACAAGCGTCCTGTCAATATCAAGCGACGTGTTTGGTGCGTGTGACACACACGCTCGATGATCGCACACCTACGTGTACTGTTCACTGTTGGGCTTATGTATCACATGCACTGGACGATGAGGTGCACCCTCAACCAAAAAAGGCAATTTTCTACGAGTTTTAGGTCATTTTTTGCACTCCCAAGCTCCTTTTTATCCTGTTTCTCAAGGCTAAATATAAGTATAATACTTTCATGTAATAAAAAGTAAGAAAAAATCGAGAAATAAAAGTTAAATCTCTAAAAACCTTATGAAGAGAAAATCAAAAAATCTTCGTTTTCAACCACCCAATCATGTCACCGCTCTGTTACCATGTGTAATACATAACGGTACCTTAGTTACATATCCCGGATTGAACATGAAAGGGTAAGAAACGAATAAATGCGAAAAATACTTTATTTCAATTATATAACTTCAAACGAGCTTTCCGAAGTCGAAACAAGCGCAAATCCACCACTGTCTTTAGGGAAACTGCTCTTTGGGATGTGGGTAAGGTCTTTGTATAGTTTTCTCAAGACTTAAGCTCTCTTAATAGGTCAAAGAATCCTTATGTTTGCGATTGATATATCAACAACTACAGAAGACCTTAACTTTTATATATAGTGTTAGACCCCGAACCTTTCTATTAAATGAAAAATTGTTGGCGATTATTCATGTGTAGAAAAAAAGAAAAATTCTTGAACTTGAAATGAAATAGAAAATATGGTTTAGACACAAGATGGGTTATATGTGATATGTTGGAAGTTAAAAGCAGGAAAATGTATATGTTCATTGAGTATGCTTCGGTGTTTTACCTATAACTTTTGCTCTAGTTATTCAAATGAGATTATTCTTAATCTGGATTAAACTAGAGAGATAAGGCTATAAATTGTCTGATGAAATTGTGTTTTGGTTCGGTCTCTAGGAATATCAATTTTTGGATGGAAGTTGACCACCGAATATTGTTTTCGGATATGAACAGTTCAAAAATGGTTGGTGTCTAAATTTTAGACTATGGAACCAAATTGAATGATTTTGATGTCATTAGAAAAGTGAGACAATGAAGAACAATTTTTTTAGAAGGAAGTGTTACCAAATTCCTTCAATTGCATGATTAGAATAAGGTCTTGATTTTTGGAAGGAGTTAAGCATGATTTTAAATAATTTTGAGGTTTTGCAAGATTAATTATTTTATTTGGAGTTAATTATTGTGTTAATGTTAGTTGGATTTTAAGATATGGTTTGGTTGAGTTAAATAGCAGGAGTGTTTATGTATGGGGACATTTTGGGAAGGACACTAAGCCATATAAGTTACAAGGCTTACATGTAAGGGTAAATTGGACTTTTTTCACTCATTAATGGCAAAGTTGTAAATAAGACAAGTAGGCTTGCATTTAAGGAAGGAGGAGCACGAAATTTGAAGGAAAGAACAAGAAAAGAGAGAAGAGAGGGAGAGAGTCCGTGGAGAAAAGGATAAAGAAGAAAGAAAATGCTAGGGTTCGATTTTTCTTGGTTTTCAAGATGGATTTCGAAGTTGATTCAATAAGAAAAAAGAAAGAGGAGGATGAGAGCTTCCTTTAGAGCCAACAAACTCCTCATTTGGTGAAGGATCAAGGTAAGGACATTTTTGATTTGTTGGATTTTTGAAAGGATTTTGGTCTATATAGCTTAAGAATGGTATGTGTTTAAGTTTTCTAAGATCAATTTTGGTGATCATGTGTTATGGGTTGTCCAATTTGAACTCCTTTTGATTTGGGATTTTTTCATGGATGAAGGAGATTAAGAGAGGCAAGAGGAATCAAGGAAGACAAGAAAAGGCAAGAGTAGAGGCTTTTTTAGCAAGGTGAGTACATGTTTATAATTGAGTAAATAAGCCACTTTTGTTTTCTTCAAATCAAGGAAATTTTAATGATTTAAAATTGCATCATAAGTGTTGCATAAATTGTGTCTTGAATGAATTGTGAAATATGTTATATGTTTGCTACATGAATTGTGTGATGTTTTATGAAAGTGCTTTTCGTTTGAAAGAACGCACGTTTATACAATCCTGTTTTCAAGAATGATTTTCAAGACATATGTCAAGTATATGAAAAGAAATTTTTCAATAAAATGTGTCATTTTGGGCAACAAGTTTTCAAGTTCATGAAATATATGTTATGTGGGTTTGTGGTAGTCCCTCAAGAATCATCACGTGCACGTTGACCCAAGAATAGGCTTCTCCCGCCTGCCCACTAGTGGCACAGAGCTCCTTCAAAGACTCCCTCAAGTTTATGGCTACACAGGACTATTATATGAGAATGTGTAGTGTGTCATGAATATGGATCTACCCAAACCATTTTGATGTGTTATGTGCTTATGACATGTGAACAAGTTTAATGCATTCATGTTTTTGTTAGCGATCTAGAAGGGGGGGTTGAATAGATCTTAAAACTCTTTGATAATTTCTACAAGAAAATCAGAAGTTAAAACACACAAAAACAATTTTGATAAACTTAATTGAAAAGTGTAAGGAAGAAGATCAAACACTGTTTTTATAGAGGTTCGGTGCTAAGACCTACGTCCTCTACCTAAGCTCCCACTTAGGATTTTGCCAATCACTTTATTGCACACTTTGTAGTTGAGTGTGAACTTTTTACAATCCCGCTTGATTTCCGGCTCAAGCTACCTTTACACTCAATTTGTCTTCCCAAGACAAATCCTACCGACACCGCTTGATTTTGGCTCAAGCAACCTTTACACTCGATTTGTCTTACGGCACAAATCCTACCTCACGTGACCTTTTCACTCGTCACTTAAATTGTAATAAAACAATACAAAGAATGAAGAACAAATGCTCAAAACAATTTGTAACAATATAAGAGCAATAATGAGCAATTTGAAGCAATATGAGAGTATCGAGCTTATGGCACTTCTCATGTTCTTCATCAATCATCCACCCTTTATATAAGAAGAAATATAGTTGTTGGGAACTCATATAGCCGTTGCTTGATTGTTATAGCCGTTGCTTAATTCTCTCCTTCCATTTTGGCTAATTGGACCGTTGGAGTTGATCATTACATACATAAGTCGACTTGTCAATTCATAAGTCGACTTGTTTCAACCATTTACTGAAAAATTCATCTCCGCTCTCCAATAAGTCGACTTGTTATATATAAGTCGACTTGTTTATCTCGATAAGTCGACTTGTTTCCTATAAGTCGACTTGTTTACCTCGATAAGTCGACTTGTTTCCTATAAGTCGACTTGTTTAGCCATCTATGATAACATCAGACCAAATTCTCTACAAACCTCATGTTTTATGTCATTTTCACTTAGAGGACAACTCCCATCTGATTCTTCAATGATTTGTCACTAACTCATCTTGATTTGTACAATTCTTTTGTTGAATATCAATCCAAAATATTTGAAACAATTTCTTAAACAATTTATACATTTTATTATTATCAAAACATAAGTGGAATTAATTTGTCAACCACCATTGGTCCAACAATCTCCCCTTTTGATAATGACAAAATACTTAGAAATTGTTTAAGAAATGAAAACAAAGAAACATTGATCAAGGTTTTATACCTTGTCATTTTGGTTAGAAGTCTCCCTCAATCATATAAATCATAACCTTGAAAATCAATTAAAATTTTAACAGACTCCTCTTAATCAAGTAACAAAAGGAAATCCAATTCTCATTTTCTCCCCTTTTGTCATAATCAAAATAACTAATACAAATCAACAATCGATGAAATATCGCAATCACATTAAATAGAGAAACAAGTCATCAAACACAAATAGTCTCGAATCAAACACACTCCCCCTCAATCAAATGACGGTGACTAAAAGATACCAATTATCAATTTTCAATATTACTCCCCCTTTTTGTCATAATTAAAAACCAATATGAAAAATGAAAAATAGCCACAAAACAGCAAACACAAATAAAGGCAATAGTCATAACATAACAATCCAACAATTAATACAAATATCGAGAAAGTCATAAGAAGCACACACACTTGAAATAGCATAAGAATCCGTGTAGACATAATTCGACTTGTTTGCAGATTTGTCACCAATTAGTCAACAATTGGTTGATTTTCATTCCTTGCTTGTACCTACAACTGAAGCATCATTTCTTCTCATTGGTACCCAAGCCATCTTGGGTCCATTTTGGTTAGTCAGGTAAATCACATTAGAAGGTATATTCCCTTTTTCTACCCAAATTTTCTTGACCTTAATACATCTCCTAGTGCTTTTGCAAACAAGTTCTATGTGACCATCTTTCAAACATCTAGCACATTTAGCAACTTGTCCATCTTTAGTGAATTTAGAAATCAATGAACAATCTCTATTAAAAGGATCATATCCCAAACCATGTTTAGAAATAGTATATCTTTGTAAAGACAACAACTCTTCAAATTTTGCATTTCCACCACCAAATTTTCCAACCACATAAGAAAACTCCTTTCTAAGTCTTTCAAGCTCACAAATAAGATTTTCCTTTTCAATAAGACATGCAGAATGATCTTCCTTAGGACAATCTAAATCATCAATCGTCTCATGTAAAGCATTATTTTCAGCAACCAATTCACGTATTTTCTTTCTTAATTTTTTGTTAATCTCAATGGCTTCTTCAAAATCAGTTTGCAAAGCATCAAAAGAATCTCTAAGATCTTGATAGGTTAAAGTTACCTCATCTTCATCATCGCTAGTCAAGGAGTTACTTGCCATGAGAGCTAGGTTGTTCTCATCGTTGCTTTGGTAAGCTTCCTCGTCATCACTCCAAGTTGCTACTAGACTTGTTTTCTTCTTTCCTTTGTCATACCTGTCATTTTTCTGAATAGACGAAGAGCTTTTGCATTCTCTAGCGATGTGACCTCTTTTTCCGCACTTTCAGCATTCTTCATTGTTCCTTTTTTCCTCATAGCCTTTATTTCTCTTTTCCATGGTGTACCTTTTCCTTTCCTCAATTTCTCCACCACGTAATTCTTTTCTTCTATTTTTGAGAAGTCCTTTGAACTTTCTCAGATTTCGAGCATACATCTCTACTTCATCATCATCTTCTTCTTCATCTATTTCCTCATCACTTTCATCAAAAGAGGTGTTAGCTTTAAAAGCAATAGATTTTTTAGGCTTACCTCTACCTCCTCTGGATTTGAGAATTATCTCATAGTTGATGAGAGATCCTACTAAAGCATTGAATTCTAGATGGTTTAGATCCTTCGACTCCATGATTGCGGTGACTTGAGAGTCCCATTCCTTAGGTAATGAACGAAGAATCTTCTTTACCTTCTCACTATCCGTCATGTGCTTTCCCAGGTTGCCTAAGCCATTTATAATTTCTGCAAAACGGTCAAGCATTGTAGAAATTGACTCACCTTCCTTCATGACGAACATCTCGTAGTCGTGGAGAAGCATGTTGATCTTTGTCTCCCGTACTTGATTTGTCCCTTCATGAGTTACTCGAAGTCTCTCCCACATTTCCTTGGCAGTGGTGCAAGAATTTACCCGGTTTCTTTCCTCGACCGTTAATGCACAATATATCAGCTTCATAGCTTTGGCGTTGATGTACGCTTGCCTCCAATCGTTATCATCATACTCCAGCTCCGTTTTTAACTCACCATTTTCTTTTAACGGTGGTTGAGGACCGAAGATAATTATCTTCCAATATTCTACTCCCTCGCTAATGATGTGGTTCTTCATAGGATTTTTCCAAGAAGAATAGTTAGTACCATTAAATAAAGGAGGGCGATAATTTGTGTTACCTTCTTCCGCTAGTTTATTGTGTGCCATCCCCGGATACTTCTGCTCTGATACCAATTGTTAGCGATCTAGAAGGGGGGGTTGAATAGATCTTAAAACTCTTTGATAATTTCTACAAGAAAATCGAAGTTAAAACACACAAAACAATTTTGATAAACTTAATTGAAAAGTGTAAGGAAGAAGATCAAACACTGCTTTTATAGAGGTTCGGTCTTTAAGACCACGTCCTCTACCTAAGCTCCCACTTAGGATTTTGCCAATCACTTTATTGCACACTTTGCAGTTGAGTGTGAACTTTTACAATCCCGCTTGATTTCGGCTCAAGCTACCTTTACACCGATTTGTCTTCCGACACAAATCCTACCGACACCGCTTGATTTTCGCTCAAGCAACCTTTACACTCGATTTGTCTTACGGCAAATCCTACCTCACGTGACCTTTTCACTCGTCACTTAAATTGTAATAAAACAATACAAAGAATGAAGAACAAATGCTCAAAACAATTTGTAACAATATAAGAACAATAATGAGCAATTTGAAGCAATATGAGAGTATCTGAGCTTATGGCACTTCTCTATGTTCTTCATCAATCATCCACCCTTTATATAAGAAGAAATATAGCTGTTGGGAACTCATATAGCCGTTGCTTGATTGTTATAGCCGTTGCTTAATTCTCTCCCTTCCATTTTTGGCTAATTGGACCGTTGGAGTTGATCTGCTACATACATAAGTCGACTTGTCGAATTCATAAGTCGACTTGTTTCAACCATTTACGAAAAATTCATCTCCGCTCTCCAATAAGTCGACTTGTTATATATAAGTCGACTTGTTTATCTCGATAAGTCGACTTGTTTCCTATAAATCGACTTGTTTACCTCGATAAGTCGACTTGTTTCCTATAAGTCGACTTGTTTAGCCATCTATGATAACATCCGACCAAATTCTCTACAAACCTCATGTTTTATGTCATTTTCACTTAGAGGACAACTCCCATCTGATTCTTCAATGATTTGTCACTAACTCATCTTGATTTGTACAATTCTTTTGTTGAATATCAATCCAAAATACCTGAAACAATTTCTTAAACAATTCTATACATTTTATTATTATCAAAACATAAGTGGAATTAATTTGTCAACCACCATTGGTCCAACAGTTTTGTGGTTTGTAAATTTGACTACATGATGAGAATTTGAGAAACAAGTATTTTATAGATTTCCACAAGAATTTTCTATGACAATGAATTTTTTGAATAGTTTTGCTTATTTTTCCATTATAAGCTGTTATCCATGAGCGTTAAGCTCACCCCTTTCATTCACATCTCCAAGTGATGAGAAAGAGATCGGGTGAAAGAAGGTTAAGGCAATCGTTTGATTGTGCATATTTTGTATTTTAAGTTGGATTGATGTATAAATAAGACTTTTAGACATATGTTGAGAATTATGAAATTTTTTATCTTTTGTTGTATTTGTAGGAAAATCCCGGGGTGTCCATCACCTGGACACAATGCGGAAAACAAAAATTTTTTGTTCCGGGAAGTTCCCGAAAGCCAGGATCCAAGTGTATGTATAAATAGTCAAACCATAACGACCAAAGGAGACCGTCTCTAACGGTATCCACGCAGAGGTCGGAAACCTAACCGGGACAAACCCCTTTGACCCGGGAATAGCTAGACTAAAGAAAAGACTGCTAGATCTCACCTTAGCCTTGGAGAGCTTAGGATTCAACTTTGGAGAAATAGCTTGAAGAAGAGTGAGATGAGAAAAGCCTTTAGAAAATCCAATTTTCATAAGCATAAACCATCAAGTTTCGAATCTCATGCTCACCATCGACGACCTCCATGCTTCCTTAACCCTTAAGACTTCTCATTAGCCTTTTAACATAAGTAAAAGACTAACTAATGGCTTGGTGGAGGGTCTCCCACGTGGGAGACCCTTAAGCCATTTGAAAAGGCAAGTTAATCATTAAGTTTGACAAAGTCAAACTTTACTTCTCCTTAAATCTTTAGCCAACGACACTTTCACCTTCCTTAAGTGTTAAAGCATATTTCTCATGCCCCTTAGCTAATTAAAGGGACACTTAAGGCTTGGTGAAGCCTTAGCCACGTTGGTGGCCTTTGGTGGCTAAAGAAATTGATTAATAAATCAATTAATGATGAAGTTTGACTTTTCAAACTTCATCTCCTCCTTTAGGTTAATGACATGTGTCCATATATATATATTAATTAATCTCATTAATTAATGATATATTTATGGTTGCTGAAGTGGTCCAGACATACTGGGGTCGGTCCTACCGACCTGCCGGGTCCCGCCGGTGAAAAATCACCCAAAACGGTTTTCAGCAATATCGATGTCGCGATCTCATCGGGACATATCCCAATCTCATCGAGATCCATGTAATCCTATTGCTCTCCAAATATTGGATCACTATCCAAAACTATTTTACAGATTTCCGATCCACTCTTATGCGTGTGACCCATTAGGTTCCCGGTTATGTTGGCCACTTAGATTAACACTTAATCTAAGTAAGTCATGAGCGGCGTCTAGCAACACATTATGACCCCCAATTGACCGGAAAGTAATTGGTTTGACTAATGAACCCGAGCTCATCAGGAACCAGATCACGAACCTTTCCATAGACAATTACCGTGCAATTCGTCCTATCACCATCCTATACCCCACTTGGTTATGAGTATGGTCAAAGTGTCAACTCTCACTAGACTGAGTCTAGCCCAAGTGATATCGGGTCTCGTCCGGACTCATTACTTTATATGTCCATGAAGACCCTCTTCATGACACGAGTGTGCTCCGGCGCCAGAGACTTCCAAGTAATGATCCTGACAAGAAGCTATGGGTATCTATTCTGCTATTCCAGAAGTTGTGAATCCTTTATTGGCTACTCAATTACCTTCGAATACCTCAAACTGTACCCAAGCACCACCCTATGAGCGACCTCTGGAAGGCAACAAGGAATGGAGTCAAAGCACAGAATCAGTATCCAAGATATCATTGAGTACCTCAAGTCTAAGGATACTTGCACCATTGCTATGATGAGATTATCACTGACATTATAATAGAATACCCATGTGATGATCTCATGGCAGGTCATCCAATGTACTTACTACCTCTAGTAAGCATCCACATGTCAAATCTAAATATCTCAATATTTACAGTTTCTGAGATCCACTGCTTGATCCAATCAAGGAATATGACATGTGCTAGTCTATCCGGATTAACAATGTCCAGTCTCGTTAATCCTATGACTAGGGATAATTTAGATACTGACATAATTGCACATGATAGGAATCTCAATAGTATGATCACATCATAATTTCCTTCATGCTATGTCATATATCATGGACTTCATTAATTTGATTAAAGATCAACATCAATTCATAACAAAATGAACATCAAATAAATGAAATATGCCTTGCTTTATTTATTCATAAAGTCTGTACATGACTATGAACAAAATGTGCTAAAGGAGATTGCCTTTAGGGCACTACTCTAACAATCTTATGGTACTGGACATACATAAGTCGACTTACACTGGTGAACAAGACGACTTATCAGTACCGAGCAAGCATAAGTCGACTTACAGATGGTACAAGTCAACTTACACCTACAAATCTCCCACTTGACCTAAAGCCAATCACCTTGGTATCTAATACCATAAGCGAGTACATGAGAATCAAAATTCTTCTGTGACAATGGCTTTGTCAACAGATCAGCAATGTTCTGCTCTGTGAGAATTCTCTCTATCAGGACATCACCCCGCGTAATGATCTCCCGAATTAGATGGTATCGACGGAGTACGTGTTTGGATCGTTGATGAGACCTTGGTTCTTTCGCCTGCGCAATAGCTCCATTGTTGTCACAATACAACTGTATGGGCCCATCACAACTGGGAACTACACCAAGTTCAGTAATGAACTTCTTGATCCAAACAGCTTCCTTTGCTGCATCCGATGCTGCAATGTACTCTACCTCGGTCGTTGAATCGTGATCGTCTCGCTTGAAACTCTTCCAACCGATCGCTCCTCCATTCAAGATGTGAAAACATAACCTGATTGGGACTCGAGTCGCCCTTATCGATTGAAAATCGGCATCTGTATGCCCGCGCTTGAGATTTCCATCTCCATATATCAAGAAAACATCCTTAGTTCTTCGCAAGTACTTTAGGATATTCTTGACAGCCACCCAGTGACCCTCACCGGGATCCGATTGGTATCTGCTCGTAACACTTAGAGCATATGATTAATCGGGTCTCGTACATAGCATTGCGTACATGATAGATCCTACTGCAGATGCATACGGTATCATATTCATGCGCATCCTCTCATCCTGTGTCTTAAGACATATAGACTTCGAGAGCGATATCCCATGAGACATGGGAAGATACCCTCTCTTGGATTGCTCCATGCTAAACCTCTTTAGCATCTTGTCTATGTACGTTGACTGTGAAAGACCAAGCAACGTCTTCGATCTATCTCTATAAATCTTTATCCCAAGGATATAAGTTGCTTCTCCAAGGTCTTTCATGGCAAATTGTTTGGACAACCAAATTTTTACTGATTGCAGCATTGAGACATCGTTTCCTAGTAACAATATGTCATCTACATATAACACAAGGAATACGATTGCAGTTCCATTAACCTTCTTATACACACAATGTTCATCCGGATTTTGTGAGAAACCAAACTCTTTGATTGTCTCATCAAAACTGATATTCCAACTCCTGGATGCTTGCTTTAATCCATAAATGGATTTTTGAAGCTTGCATACCTTTTTGCCATCATAGGAGATGAAGCCCTCAGGTTGTGTCATATACACATCCTCAGTCAGATTTCCATTCAGGAAAGCTGTCTTCACATCCATTTTGTTAGCCCCAAAATTTTTTAGGATTAATCATGATTAGATTAAATTGATTAAGTTAGATTAGCATAAATTAAGGTGTCATAAATTAATATATAATAGCATTAATGAGTTAGGTGAAGAATTTATGAAGTTAAATATGTTAGTTGGACTTAGGTGAGTTAAGTGTAATTAATGTATTAATTGGGCTTTGGGTCCAAATGAAGTAAGAAAGAAGAGAGGAATTTAATGCAATGGGCTTGAAGGAAAAGAGTTAGTGGGCTTGAGTAAGTAAGGAGGAGAAATGAAAAAGAAGATGAAGAAAGAAGAAGGAAGTAAGTTGGGCTTAGGCTTATTGGGCTTAAGTAATTTAGAAAGGAGTATATAAGGAAGGAGATAAGTGATTTTTGTAGGAAAAGAAGATAGAAACGAAATTTGGAGGAGAAGAAAGAAGAGTGTCGTGAAAGGAGGGAGGAAAAGAGAAAGAAGAGGCTTGTTAGGGTTTGGCATTTCCATGAAAGTGAGTGGGTTTTGAAGAAAGTCCAAGAAGAAAAAGTGTGGAGGAGAGTCTAAGCTTCACTTTGAACCAAGAAACCACTTGGTTGGTTAAGGATTTAAGGTAAGTTCTTGGTTTAAGGTTAAGTTTTGTTTGGGTTTTGGTTAGAAAGATGAAGAATAAGATGGGTCTAGTGATTCTCTTATGAATTTCATGATTTAGATTTTTAGGTATTTCAATTTCTAAACCCTATGTTGATATGGGGTTATTTTCTTGTTATGCTTGAAGGAGGACAAGAAAGAGGAGAGGAACTTCCTTAGGCAAGTTTAAGCAAGGATAAAAGGTGGGTTTCATATTTATCTTTATGTATATAAGCTACAAATGTAAATAAATGCATGACATTAATGAGCTTTGATCACTTGGTTGTTGTATTAAATGTGTGTGATGGAATGATGAATGTGAGTGTATTAAATGCTTGATGATGATTGAAACTGTCATGAAGAAACTTGTTGAATGAATATAATGAAAGGCATGAACGATGTATGAAAAGATGATTTCAAAGAAACAATGAATTGGATAAGAACAGTCCAATTTCCTTGTATGATTCATGATTGCTATGTTATGTGGGTAAGGTATTGTCCTAAGAACTGTCACGTGCACGTTGACCATGAAGCCTTCGCCCGGCTGCCCGATTGTGGCATAGGATGATCCAACATTTGGACTCTAAAGATTTGCCCATATAGACTCATGAAATGAGACTATATGGTTGCCAAGAATAAGGACTTACCGAGCCATTTGATGTGTTTCATATGTGAATACATGAAAATGCAAGAATGATGAATGTTTGAATTGTGAGAAATTATGTTTGAGTATTGATGAACATTGCATGATGCATGTATTATGATTGTGTTGAAAGATTGCTAAAAGTATGAATAACTAATAGGACTGCTTGATATATAAATATAAATGTGTTACCCACGGAGCGAAAGCTCACCCCCTAAAAATTTTCCAGGAAATGAGCAGAATCCCGAGGAGCAAGCTTAAAGGCATTTACTCTAAGATTTTCTTTTGATTTTGTATTTGAAATTATTTTTGTAAAACAATGCTTTAGTTGCATTTTGAGAAGATATTGTATTTTGAAACTTCATTGTAATTGGGCTTGAAATGCCCACTAAAGCATTGTATGAATATGACATGATTTGATGAAGATGGAATGAACGAATTATGAAAGCAAAAATGTTCAGTTTTAATGTATTTTGAGAAATCCATGTATATTTAAGACAATTGAATCATTGTTATAGTTTGGATATGATAGATGATTAAGAGTGTGGCTGTTGCTTCGAATGGTGTTTGAAGATACCTTAGGGTTTAATCATGTTATATGAGGTTGTATGATGAGTTTTATGCGGTGGAAGTCTTAGAATTGAAAATTGGGTAGTTGCATTTTAAGGGGATGTGCTGTCAAATTTTCCTAAAATTTGTGAAGATTACCAATATTAGACCCTCTTGGTATGAATTAGATCAATGAGTCTTCATGAAGATTGTAGTAGGAGTTTAGATTTTTCCAAGGGTATATCGTTTGCTAAATTTGGAGTTCGGAGTCAAAAGATATGATCCTTAATAGAAAAGCAGAAGGAAGGAAGGCGTAAGATAGAAATCGGAAGATAGAAAAGGAAGGAAGGAAAGCGAAGATAGAAATCAAGATAGAAAAGGAAGGAAGGAAATCGGAAGATAGAAATCGAAGATAGAAAAGGAAGGAAGGAAAGCGAAGATAGAAATCGAAGATAGAAAAGGTAAGATAGAAATCGGAAGATAGAAAAGAAGAAGGAAGGAAAGCGAAGATAGAAATCAAGATAGAAAAGGAAGGAAGGAAAGCGGAAGATAGAAATCGAAGATAGAAAAGGTAGGAAGGAAAGCGGAAGATAGAAATCAGAAGATAGAAAAGGAAGGAAGGAAAGCGTAAGATAGAAATCGGAAGATAGAAAAGGTAGGAAGGAAAGCGGAAGATAGAAATCGAAGATAGAAAAGCGAAGGAAGGAAATCAAGAAGAAAAGCGTAAGGAAGGAAAGCGTAAGATAGAAATCGGAAGATAGAAAAGCGAAGGAAGGAAATCGAAGGAAGGAAATCAGAAGATAAAAAGCGAAGGAAGGAAATCGGAAGATAGAAATCGAAGGAAGGAAATCAAGACGTAAAAGCGTAAGATAGAAATCGAAGATAGAAAAGCGAAGGAAGGAAATCAAGATAGAAAAGGAAGGAAGGAAATCGAAGATAGAAATCGAAGGAAGGAAATCAGAAGATAGAAAAGCGAAGGAAAGAAAGCAGAAGATAGAAATCAGAAGATAGAAAAGCAGAAGGAAGGAAAGCAGAAGATAGAAACCAGATGATAGAAATCAGACGATAGAAAACCAGATGATAGAAATCAGACGATAGAAAACCAGATGATAGAAATCAGACGATGGAAAATAGGACGCTGCAGAATGTAGGAGATAGAATCAGCCTTTGTAGTCTTCATAAGAGTTGTAGATCTAGATGTCTAATTTCATATGGTGAAAGAACAAAAACATTTGGAGCTATAGATTAAAAGTTATAGCAATCGCGCCAAAAGAGCTTTGATTCGATTTCGGAAGTGAGCATGGTCCGTTGTTTTGGGCATATTTCCCTCATACGACCTCCAAATGAGGTGAGGCTTGAACCACTGGATTTATAAGACACATATCTTTCACTCCCTAAAATCCGGTATCAATTGGAGTTAAATTGAGAAAGTTTGTTCTAAAACAAGTGAAAGGTCAGTTAAGAGGGCATGTTTCGGGTATGAACTCTCTTAGGTTTTTGGAGTGTATCTTGAGTATATGACTCCGATTAAGGTGATTCTTATTTCAGGGAGAACTTGAGACATAAAGCTACAAATTATATGAATAAGTCAACCCATGATTTTAGTGTATACATGGTGTGTGCTTGCCACGAAGGTGGAGTTACAATTAAGAATCCTGCAAGATTATAAGCGCAAGGTTTCAGGACAACGAAAGTTGGGCTCCGAAAATAGGTTCCGACGTCTATGGTACTATAGTAAGAGTAAGAGTGTCAAGTTTAAGGTCTCAGCAAGGCAAGTGTCTCGGGGATGGGCTCCACTCGGGCTCACATCCCGGGACAGTCGGGCTCCCGGAATCGGGGTCTGACACATTTGCCATATCTCATAATCATAATGAGCGGCAATAGCTAGGAGTATCCTAATGGATTTAAGCATTGCTACTGGACTGAAGGTCTCGTCATAGTCAACTCCTTGTCTTTGACGAAAGCCTTTAGCCACAAGCCTTGCTTTATAGGTAATCACATTACCATCCATGTCGGTTTTCTTCTTGAAAACCCATTTGCACCCTATAGGTTTTATCCCTTCAGGTGCATCAACCAAACTCCATACTTGGTTTTCGTACATGGAATCCATTTCAGATTTCATGGCACGAAGCCATTTTTCAGACTCTGAACTCTTCAGAACCTCTTCATAGGTAGTAGGCTCATCATCCTCTATGAGCAATACGTCATTCTGTTCACTCACGAGAAATCCATATCTCTCGGGAACAGAGCGTATCCTACTTGACCTACGAATTTCGTGTGTAGTAGAAGGTTGAACTGTTACCTCATCTGTATGAGTTACAGTTGCAGGTTCAGGCAGTTGATCTGCGTCTGTCCGAGCATCTTGAACTTCTTCAAGCTCAATTTTGCTCCCACTGTCCTCTTGTAAAAGAAACTCTTTCTCTAAAAAGACAGCATGCATCGAAACAAACACCTTTTGTTCCTCAGCAAGGTAAAATTGATATCCTCTTGTTTCTTTAGGATATCCTACGAATGTACACACCGCCGACTTTGCTTCAAGCTTATCTGACTTTGTCCGCCTCACATAAGCAGGACAACTCCAAACTTTCAAATAAGAAAGATAAGGTTTCTTGTTAGTCCACATCTCATATGGAGTAACATCAACTGCTTTGATGGAACTCGCTTAACAAGTAAACAAATGTCTCGAAAGCGATACCCCAAAAGGATTTTGGTAATCGTGCAAAGCCCATCATAGATCGAACCATGTCCAAGAAGGTTCGATTTCTCCTTCTCGCCACACCATTGTCTTTGTGGTGTGTAAGTCGGAGTCCATCGAGATAAAATCTCATTATCTCGAGATAATCCAAAACTCTTGGTCTAAGTATTCGCCACCACGATCAGATCGTAATGTCTTAATACTTTTCCCAAGTTATTTTTCTACTTCATTTCTTAATTGTTTGAACTTTTCAAACGCTTCAGATTTGTATCTCATCAGATACAGATACCCATATCGAGAATAATCATCGATAAAGGTAATGAAGTAACGATCACCACTTCTGGCATGGATAGACATCGGACCACATACATCTGAATGTATTAGGTCTAATAATCCAGTCGCTCGTTCACCCTTTCCTTTAAAGGGTAACTTAGTCATCTTGCCTAACAAACAAGATTCACATGTGTCATATGATTCATAATCAAATGACCCTAAACATCCACTCTTATAGAGCTTAGAGATGCGTCTCTCATTTATGTGGCCAAGGCGACAATGCCATAAGTAAGTTGATTTTAAATTATCTCTTTTATGTCTTTTCTTGTCATTGACATTCATAATTGGATGTGACATATCTAATATGTAAATTCCATTGCATAATGTACCAAGACCATAGAGCATTCCATTTAAACTAATAGAACAACCATTGCTCCCAAAAGTTACATGGAAACCAAATTCTATTTAAACAAGAAATGCATAATATGTTCTTTGTTAAAATAGGTACAAAATAACAATCATCCAAATTGAATACAAGCCCACTGGGAGTGTCAAAACATAAGTCCCTACGGCTAATGCAAAGAACTTTTGCTCCATTACCAACACGTAGGTCCATATCTCCCTTAATGAAGCGCCATCGTCCCCGAGGCCCTACATATCATTACATATGTGAGCCACAACCGTATCTAATACCCATATGTTGTGATCGAAGCAGATAACCTCAATGAAAAACATATCGAAGAAGTCGAGGCATCCGATGCCTTCTTACGCTTCGAGGACTCAGATAGACTTTACGGTTTAGCCTCCAGGTGGTCGGTCTTGCCACAATGGAAGCAGTTCCTTTTGGGCGTACTTTGGTTTTCTTTTGGTTGTTCTTCCTACTTTCGATCTCTATCGAAACATCAACAAAGAAGTGGATCGGGAAGTGGAACATTGTTTGTTCCTCGATCCGAGAACAATTCTCGATCATTCACCAATCAAGAAAATTAAGTCCAGATAATTTGTTCGAGTCCGTTAGTGAGCGCAAGTTCACTTTGGAAGACATCTTCAAACAACCTAACCATAGAGAGAGAAAGACTGTTAGAATAGACTTAAATGCAGGATTTAAGTTAAATGCATGATCATAAGGACTTAAATGACATGCATACAGCTCCCACTAGTTTCATAGAATCCATAACCCTCATTATGAATCCAAGAAACAAAGTGACAAAATGTCCTAGTGGGTCGATATCCGACATTGCTAAGAATGACCTTGGGTTTGCCCAACAAGCCACTTCTTAGGTCAATCGGTAGGTATCAGTCATACCAATTGCATCATCGATAACCGACATTAAGAATGACCTTGAGGTTAGCTCAACAAGCCACCTTATGTCTCGGGAGGTATCAGACATACCAGTTACATCTTAGACACAACTATCGATCAGTGCTATCAACGGTTGATGTGTGCACAAACATTGGGTTATCAACACTTAATGCGCGTACATCTGATGTACACTACCCAACTTCGCCTCTGTCCACGTTGACCTTGAGGTTAGCTCAACAAATCAACGCTTCTAGAAAAACCGACCCATTAATCCGAAAATCTTATTTTCATGGTTCGAACATATTCGTATAGAGTGAGCTTGAGGTTAGCTCAACAACTCAACCCTTGAAGAACTCTGGTTCTTACCATATTAATGGAAGGCGTTAGTTTTCATATTACAAGGAGGATTTCAATTCGGGTCTCATCCAAGCTATGGGATTATAGTCACCATGACTATATGGAGTAATTTAGGCATTGCATCAATCACATTGAATTTATACGAAAATCATCCATCATCCCGCCAAGGCATGATATAAGTCGACTTATCCAATGCAAGTCGACTTATGCTGTCTTTACTGCACGCATAAGTCGCCTCAGATCAATATACAAGTCGACTTATGCGACTTTTGATATGTAAGTCGACTTATCCAACTGAACAAGTCGACTTACACAAGGAAAATTGTTATCTAGTCGGCTAATTCTCAATCCAAGCATTCCCAATTCACAACACCAATATAACAAGTATATAAACCTTTATATTAATATGCTAATGAAACATTTTCATCAAATCATGCATGCCATATAGTCAAACTATATAGGAAAAACTTGAAACCAATTAATCACTATTAATCACTAGATTTCCACATAATTTTAAGAATATCAAATTATCATGCTAAGTATCTCTAGGTAGGCTACACGTTATCAAGATTACTCCGGCACATGTCACAAAAATTGCGACGGCCAAAATAACCAAGATAACGGAATAATCTAACGAGACGCTAAAGTGACCTATTCGACATCCAAAAATTATTGGAAACCAAATTTCAAGAATCTCATTTTGGCATGCATACCAGATCAATATAACACATTTTTAATCACATTAAAAATGATTCAAGGAATTGGAATTCAGAAATACACAACCAATCATTTCAAACAAAACAGCCCCAGCAACTTTCTCAAAACTGCCAAGCTCTGCCTTTTGCTCAAAATAATCATTGAAACAATTTCAATAAATGCTGAGAAAACTACAGAGGTTAGAACATGTTCATAACATGCTCCATGAATCTTTTTAGGATTTATTTCCAAAAAAAACTCATCAAACCTCAGCAATCTAGCCGAAATAGAATCTGTGTTTTTCAACACAGACATTCCCAGCAGCATACAATAAATTCGGAAATAAATAGTAAATCACCTTGAAAACATTTTTCCATCCACAGATACATTCACAAACATCTTAGGGACGTGTCGGTGAAAACCCATTCGAAAAACAATTTTTCTAGAATTTATTCTCGAATTTACAAGTATACCTGTTTCAGAAATGTTCAACAGGACAGCATCCAAAACTTAGGGAATTAAATTAGCAAAACCATATCAAACGACATTGATAAATTTTTTTATTTTATAGACACATTCAGAAACATCTCATGAGCAGGTCTATGCAAGAAAATTTCGAAAACCCTAATTCTGGACAGAATTCGAAATTAACATAGGCAGCATGCTACACAGCTCAATTCACAAAGGAACTCCGACCTAGTTATCATTTTAACTGTTTATACAACACAAGTGGCTCTGATACCACTGTAGGAAAATCCCGGGGTGTCCATCACATGGACACAATGCGGAAAACAAAACTCTTTTGTTCCGGGAAGTTCCCGAAAGCCAGGATCCAAGTGTATGTATAAATAGTCAAACCATAACGACCAAAGGAGACCGTCTCTAACGGTATCCACGCAGAGGTCGGAAACCTAACCGGGACAAACCCCTTTGACCCGGGAATAGCTAGACTAAAGAAAAGACTGCTAGATCTCACCTTAGCCTTGGAGAGCTTAGGATTCAACTTTGGAGAAGTAGCTTGAAGAAGAGTGAGATGAGAAAAGCCTTTAGAAAATCCAATTTTCATAAGCTTAAACCATCAAGTTTCGAATCTCATGCTCACCATCGACGACCTCTATGCTTCCTTAACCCTTAAGACTTCTCATTAGCCTTTTAACATAAGTAAAAGACTAACTAATGGCTTGGTGGAGGGTCTCCCACGTGGGAGACCCTTAAGCCATTGAAAAACAAGTTAATCATTAAGTTTGACAAAGTCAAACTTTACTTCTCCTTAAATCTTTAGCCAACGACACTTTCACCTTCCTTAAGTGTTAAAGCATATTTCTCATGCCCCTTAGCTAATTAAAGGGACACTTAAGGCTTGGTGAAGCCTTAGCCACGTTGGTGGCCTTTGGTGGCTAAAGAAATTGATTAATAAATCAATTAATGATGAAGTTTGACTTTTCAAACTTCATCTCCTCCTTTAGGTTAATGACATGTGTCCATATATATATATATTAATTAATTTCATTAATTAATGATATATTTATGGTTGCTGAAGTGGTCCAGACATACTGGGGTCGGTCCTACCGACCTGCCGGGTCCCGCCGGTAAAAAATCACCGGAAACAGTTTTCAGCAATGTCGATGTCGCGATCTCATCGGGACATATCCCAATCTCATCGGGATCTATGTAATCCTATTGCTCTCCAAATATTGGATCACTATCCAAAACTATTTTACAGATTTCCGATCCACTCTTATGCGTGTGACCCATTAGGTTCCCGGTTATGTTGGCCACTTAGATTAACACTTAATCTAAGCAAGTCATGAGCGACGTCTAGCAACACGTCATGACCCCCAATTGACCAGAAAGTAATTGGTTTGACTAATGAACCCGAGCTCATCAGGAACCAGATCACGAACCTTTCCATAGACAATTACCGTGCAATTCGTCCTATCACCATCCTATACCCCACTTGGTTATGAGTATGGTCAAAGTGTCAACTCTCACTAGACTGAGTCTAGCCCAAGTGATATCGGGTCTCGTCCGGACTCATTACTTTATATGTCCATGAAGACCCTCTTCATAAAACGGGTGTGCTCCGGCGCCAGAGACTTCCAAGTAATGATCCTGACAAGAAGCTATGGGTATCTATTCTGCTATTCCAGAAGTGGTGAATCCTTTATTGGCTACTCAATTACCTTCGAATACCTCAAACTGTACCCAAGCACCACCCTATGAGCGACCTCTGGAAGGCAACAAGGAATGGAGTCAAAGCACGTAATCAAGATCAAGATATCCTTGAATACCTCAAGTCTAAGGATACTTGCACCATTGCTATGATGAGATTATCACTGACATTATAATAGAATACCCATGTGATGATCTCATGGTAGGTCATCCAATGTACTTACTACCTCTAGTAAGCATCCACATGTCAAATCTAAATATCTCAATATTTACAGTTTCTGAGATCCACTGCTTGATCCAATCAAGGAATATGACATGTGCTAGTCTATTCGGATTAACAATGTCCAGTCTCGTTAATCCTATGACTAAGGATAATTTAGATACTGACATAATTGCACATGATAGGAATCTTAGTAGTATGATCACATCATAATTTCCTTCATGCTATGTCATATATCATGGACTTCATTAATTTGATTAAAGATCAACATCAATTCATAACAAAATGAACATCAAATAAATGAAATATGCCTTGCTTTATTTATTCATAAAGTCTGTACATGACTATGAACAAAATGTGCTAAAGAGGATTGCCTTTAGGGCACTACTCTAACAATCTTATGGTACTGGACATACATAAGTCGACTTACACTAGTAAACAAGGCGACTTATCAGTACCGAGCAAGCATAAGTCGACTTACAGATGGTACAAGTCGACTTACACCTACAATATTATGGATTTTGAGATTGATGATGTAATATGGCTCGGAATGCCATCAACGTTTGTAAACATTTTATCTTACGATGTTAATGACATATGAATTGTGTATGGATGATATGGGTTGAGTTGATGAACTTTGAATATGAATTGTTGTTATTCATATATAAGTGAATTATGGAAAAACAAAATAGGATTTGTGGTGAATGATAAGATGTGGTTGAACATAAGAAGTCATATGAATTGAGGTTGAGCGTTGGATGAATTCCCATTTGGAAGTTGAATTGTTTTAAATGATGTTGTAATAGAGGAAGTAAAGTTGGGATAAATTCCAAGTTTTGCATGAAGGTAAAATGTGTATGCTGATTTCCAAGGGAAAATTGTATCGATCTAGGTAGGATTAGCCAAAATTGCCTTCATGAAAGTTGTAGTTCATTGTTATAGTTTTCCAACGCTATAAAGTATGCGATTTTTTGACATCGGAATTGAAAGATATGATTGTTACAAGTTATGATGTTGCATATGTAGCACCCCACTCCCGCCAGACCCGAACCCGATATCGATGGTGATATCCGAGCCCATGCCCCGCGAGGGTGGTGTACTAGAGCAATCACTACAATTTAAAACTTTGAAATCATTTGTCTTTTTACAAAATTACTCACACACTAAAACAATTAGGCCCACTGAACAAAATCACCAATCTGAATAACTTGCAGAAATTCAATACATATAAGACATCACTACACTAATGCAGACGTGAATCGATCTCGACATCGAACTCTGACTCGCTCGCGGTAATCATACTCCCGTTTGTCCAACGGGGTACTCTTCGATCCCTGAAAAATAATTGCAATGTTGGGTGAGTTTGCGAACTCAATGAGAAACCATCGTCGATGGTTCACCCAACTCATGCATATATATATTCAATATATCACATACTCACAATTTACAATTTGAACACTATCAACAACTTCACATTTCACTATAATCACAAATTAAACACATCACTGAGAAGTCATCACATTTCACTTCATCTCATGCATTGCCGTTTTACACATATAAGGCGACGCTTTTCGGACTAGTCACGATGTATCACTCATACACATTCTCAATTTCACTACATATCAAATGCATATGTATGCAAATTCTCATTTTATGTCATTGTTGTGACTGAGCATTATCACTATCCCGATACGGGCACTTTTCACACTAATCACTTTTTCGGCAAGTAGGAGAGCCCTCCGGGTATGCACTATCGCCCACTCACATATGGGATAGAGAGCCCTCTGGGTATGCACTATTCCTTTCACAATAATCGCATTTTAGGCAAGTAGGAGAGCCCTCGGGTATGCACTATCGCCATTTTGCCTTAGGCCCATTCACGATATCGAGCTTAAAGCTCGATCACTAAGCTCCAATACAACTGATTAATTACCACTTATGTTCATGCTTAGCATGCACTTACATCTACTATCGCATCTCTATATATATATATATCACTTCACCGCTTATCACGGTCAAAACACTTACTCATAATTCTTTACACTAATTCGCATTCAAAATGCTCACATTTCTAGTAGATATCACTTCATTCACTTATCTCAAGTATTCACATTCACAACACATTTCACATTTCACATTTAATCACAACCTCGGCACATTTATCTCGCAATCGTAACACTCACATCGGCAACTAAATGGCACATTCACAAAGACTTTTATTAGCATTCTCAAAGACATTCACTTCACATTTATAACACATTTCACATGTATCTCATTCCTACACTTAGCATACTCGAACACTTATTCACATTCTCGTAGTATTCACTTATAATCTCAAAGACATTAGTCTCACGACTATAAACAATCACATTCACATAATCACTATCATCTATCGCATTTAGCTCAATCACTTTACATTTATATCACTCACTTTAACACTTATTTAATACACACTCACAGCACATTTAATCACATAAAAGCTGAGGAACCAACTAGGTTACTCACCGTAACTTCCGAAGCCACGCTGGAAGTCCCAAAGAATGTCCGTGGTCTGACGATCCAACGGCGCCTCTATATCAATTCAAGTAAATTCTCATCACTAATTGCTCATTTAATCAAATTCACTAATGCACATGTCTCAATTCGCAATGATATGATGCATGATCATGATTTCCAGCTCTCTAATCCAATCCCGCTATCTCTTACTTCACAACCGCAATTCACTATTCACTAGGCCTATCTCAATCATGAAGTCCTCAATTCAAACTCTAATTGTCACATTATAACACTTAGGTCACAATTGATACTAGATTTGATTCACTTTCGATAATTCACGATCCCTCTTGTTGGATCCCGTTACTGGAACCCAACTACATACGCAGAACGGAAAACGAAGCAAACGGAAACGAAGGGAAACAGAAATTTCGGATCGAAATTTCAAATCGAAAACAAAATGCGGACGCCAATCGAATAAACCTACCGAATCGGATAATAAATTACGAATAACAAAGTCGAGGGCGAGACGAAATCAAGTAGAACAGATCCGACATGCGAGCACAATAATCAAAGAAAACGATCGGATGAACATAATCGCGTTGGAAAACCTTAGACTAACTCGGTCTAAAATCTGGTTTTTTTTTTTTATTTCTTTTTTTTCTTTAATCAAACTCATTCTACATATAAACAATCCCTACATTTCTATTCTTTCTCACTTCATTCATCTTAATCATTTCTTATACATTCATATAAATCCTCGAACTCATTTCTTTAAACCCATTTTACCGAAATTTTACCGAAATTTCGGCAGCATAACGGCTGTATTTTGACAGCCCAAAAATTTAAAACAAAGCAAACGCACTTCTAATATCATAATCCATCCAATAACACAAGGCAACATCGGACCTCCCGTCCGGAATCCCAACACCAGCAACAAATTACACGCTTAGTTCTAAACACTTCATAAAGTTCAATCCATAATATAGTCAATCACAAACCATTCATATACATTTCAATCCATAATACATAATTTAATCCGATCACAACTCACTCGTATACATAAACATTCACAATTCAAAATCTTCATCATAACCAAACTCAAATCCAAAACATACCTAACTCATAACTGATATACATCATGAATTTACAATAACGGCTTTTCAAGCCATAAATAAAGGCAATACATAAACTATCGAGTTGACATCATACTCGTCTTCCATCCGATCTCCTGTGAAAACACGGAGATGGGGATGAAAAAAGTGAGCTCGGAAGCTCGTGGATAATATATTTATAAATTGAACCATAAACGTAAAATCATTTTCAAAACGTTCTTCAAAGCTTATTTCTCAATCCTTCACTTTTTTTAAAAAAAAACACCATTTATAACACGTTTCCAAAGTCTTACATTTTCAAACATTGATCTCTTATTTTTCAAACTTTTCAAAACTTTCATATTCATAACCAAATACAAATCATGAATGCACTACAAACATAATAAAAACAAGACACATAACATATCAAATGGTTTGGGTCGGTCTAATCAGAACGTATCGCACATTCCGCGTGGCAGAATTCATGCGGCCGTGAACGGAGGGGTGTCCGAAATCGGAACTCCTAAGCCACTTGCGGGCAGCCGGGAGAAGGCTATCAGAGGGAGACAGTGCACTGACTCATTACGGAGGGGACGTAACCAAACCCACATAATCACATAATTCAAAACTGAAACTTTCGGATTGCCCGAAGGCACAGATTGAAAACTTGATTTTCAAACTTTTCATACTATGTCATACTAGATACATTCGCATATTCACACAGTTCACAGGTTCATATATCACATCAATTTAAATACCAATCATATTATCAGTTAATCACATATCAATCAAATGCATAGAAATGAATGCATTTATTTTTCAATCCTTTGAAAACATATTTTCAGAAATATTTGTTTTCCTTTCTTAATTTTTCAAAATCACATACTTTACTCATAATTCAAAATATAAATACATTACCCACCTGAATTTTCCTTGCTAGCATCTTGGATTGGTTCAATTGCCTTTCCTTTACTTCCACGACTTATTGGACCTTAATCAAGACATAAAAGCCTTAATTAACACTAAACATCAAAGCTGGAAATTTCTAAAGAATGAAAACATGACTAAAAACCTAACTCACTTTGCCTATGCCATTCCTAAACCATAACCATCAAAGCCTAACTCAATTTTATCAATTATTTTCAAGAATCTCATGCCTTAAAGAAACCCATAAACTCTGATTTTCTTAAACCTCCATTACCTTTCTCATTTCTCTTTTCCTTTAATGCCTTCATTAAGCATAAAACCCCAATTACCAAAAACATCAATGCTGGAAAATTCTAAGGCATGGGAAAACTTGCATTTAACCTATCCTAATCTTTCCTATCTCTTCAATTACCTTATTTAACCTTAAACAAAGCATAAAAACCTTACTTAACATAAGATCACATGCTGAAAAATTTGAAAGCATGGAAATATTTGACTTTCAACTTACATAATCTCACTTATACCTTTCCCATACCTTTCCTATGCTATAACAACCAGAACCCCTCTCAAAACTCGTCAAACTTGTTGAAAATCCCTCCTACACAAATCTGATTTTTCTGTTACTTTCATAACCCATCTTCTTTCCTTGGCTCTTCTTCTAACTATCCCAATTCACCTTTATTAAACACATTAAATACAAAAACCCTAATTTACCAAGAGAAAAATCAATGCTGAAAATTTTGCGGAATGGTACAAAACTTCACTTTAAACTAACCTAACCTTCCTTACATCTTTCCTAAGCTCACCCAACCATAACTTCACTCAAATTCATGCATTATTTTCGAAAATCTCACCTTAAAGACACCTACACTATGCTGATTTTCTTTTCAAGCTTCCATAACCTTTCTTCTTTCCACTTTACTCTTAGCAAAACCTCTTAAACTTTCCTTTCTAAGCAAGAGAGGCAAAAGTCTAACCAAAACCATAAATTAATAAAAGTGAACAATGCTGAAATTTATTGGAAAACTTGGATTTAAACTTACCTAACTTCACTTATACCTTAATTAAGTTATCCCCATCACAACTCATCTAAATAACTAACTAAAATGGGAAAATCTTCTTACCCATGAGAAGTCCACGAAATCAGATTTTTCAACCCACAAGAATCAGATTTTTCCTTCAATGAATCCCTTTCCTTATTCTTTTACCAATCACTCTTCAAATCATCATATAAAGCATGAAAACAAAACTCTCACAACAAAATCATGAATTCAAACATGGGACATATGCTGAAAATTTTTTAAACAACATGAATTTAATTCACCCTCACCTTACCCACACCTTCACTAAGCCATTGACATCAAAACTCATCCTTAAAACAACAAAATTGAATTTCTCTAAGGTAAAATGATGACCCACAAAATCACCTTCTTGCTTCTAACAAAAAACTCTTTCTCTTCCTCTTTCTTTCATAATTAACTCTTAAATCTACCATGTTTAGCAAGAAAGACAAAACCCTAACTATTAAACCATAAATTTGAAATCTCCTACCTTTTGGAGAGACCCACGACATCTCTCTTCTCTTCTTTGCTAAACCTTCTTCTCATCTTCTTCTTCTTCCTCATCTTCAACGAAAATCACCCTTCTCCTCTCTTCTTGAAGTTTCGGTGGCTTCTCTCTTTTGCTTGAACAAAAACGATGAGTCTCTTCTTTTTCATTCTCATAATCTTCCTTCTCTTTATTTCTCATTTCCTTCTCTTTATTTCTGCTACTTTCCTGAATATTCCAGACCTCCCAAAACGACCATGCATCTTGAGTTTA
The DNA here is from genome assembly GCA_029891385.1 of Erythroxylum novogranatense. Classification (NCBI taxonomy): domain Eukaryota; kingdom Viridiplantae; phylum Streptophyta; class Magnoliopsida; order Malpighiales; family Erythroxylaceae; genus Erythroxylum; species Erythroxylum novogranatense. Next base: position 48,913,076 of record CM057227.1, read on the forward strand.
AGCCATGTCACTTAACTTAGGGTAAAAAGACCAAATGCCCCTCATTTAAGTTAACCTCCAACATTTTACCTGATAGCTTGCGACCTGATTTAGGGCAACTTAACGAAATAATTTGGACAAACTTTCTTCTTAAAAATTGTTCCTCTCGATCTTACGAATCCAACGCCACTGACGGCGCTTAATTCGGATCTAAAACGAAGAAGTTATAGCCGAAATACTATCGGACCTTCACAAAATCCGAGACTGAACATTACGCGAATTTAATTCCAAAAATTAACAATCTTAGGGATGGAATTAAATTTCGATCCCTTCACATGATTTGTAGCCCCATATCTTAACTTTATTTTCCATCAAGAATCAACTCAATCGGAGTTGTGTAACTCCCGAAAATCGCAAAATACTGAACCATGTTCAGAAAATTATCCAACTTATAACCTATAACCCATCTCTTACTTTAGTTCAATCAATCTCTTTTCATTTAATCTCCTAAAAATTATATTTCTTCATAAAAATGAACGTAATTGTCTTAGGAATCCAACGCTTCAAGAATCAAGTCAATCGGATATCGGACGAAAGATTTATAACAAAAGATTGTAAAAGGGTCGGAGTTCAAGTAAAATTTTCAAAACCTTAAATACCCACTTATAACTGAATTTTTCAAAAATCATATCTCTTAATTCCGAACTCGGAATTTGACGAATTTGGTGTCTATGGAAAGGTAAAAGGAAGCTCTACAAATTCCCTGAAGAACAGAAAAATCCAATTGGCTTCCAAAGAAGTCAAATTTCCACTCAAAGATTCTGTCTTAATCAGCTTTTCCTAACCAACTTCCAATTTTTAATCGCTCATAACTCCTTGCTCCGATCTCGAAAAATTACATACTTTATGGCGTCGGAAAGATCGAAATACAAGCTCCAACTTTCACTAAGACTACTTATTCCAATTCAGACTAAATCCATACGACGAGTGGCCTCAAAGTATAGCACATGCAAATCTATACTTAATAACATTTTCAAAACAAAGCATATCTTCCGAAATTCATATCTCTCAATCCCGACATCGAAAAATAGCAAATTTTATGTCCACGAAAAGCTCTCGACAGAGGCTACAAGTTTTACGTTGATCATTTTCTCGAATTTGACCTAAATCAAATAGTCAACTTTTTACCCTAAAAGTCAAACTTCCAAGCCAACTTTGACTGATCATAACTCTCACTCCCGATATCGAAAAATGTCAAACTTTATGGCTACGAAAAGCTCTTGACATAATCTATAAGTTTCCAGAAGACCATTTTATCAAATTTTGCCTAAATCAAGAGTCAACTCTCCAAGGCCAAAAAGTCAACTATTTCACAATTTTCATATTTTCACTCTTTCTTTCTTTATTTCATGATCTTCAACTTAATTTCAATCAACTCATCCACTTTTGAAAACTTCTTATTTTTACTCAAAGATCGGGGTCCAACACCTCTAGAATAATTCAACTCTCAATTAATACCACACTTGTAGACCTCTTTCTCTAGTTCACAACGAATCAAAAATCATCTCAATTGGAGGTCTACACTAAAAGATATGTCATAAAACCCAAATCACTTTCATCTCAAATTCCTTTCTTCTCGCACCTCACACGTTAAAATGGCGCGAGAGGACGCTTCGTCGTCGCGGCAAACCATTTCACGCCTTCGCCCGCGACGTCACCTAGCCCTCGTCATGGCGTGGACTTTCGCCACCGCCATGACGTCTATTAACCACACGTCGCGACGTCTAGAGCCTTCCGCGTCGTCGACGTCAATTAAACATTTTAATCTAATTAAATCGCGACGCGCGATGGTTCGTCTCCCCAAATCGCATTTCCGCCATTAATGCTGTCTCTCTCAACCCAATCACTCATTCAACTATTATATCATGCCATAAATGCTAACAATAACCATAAATACAGCATTAAACACAGTAACACTTACCAAGTCAAATGATCGACGGAAACCCTAAAAATCACCGCAAATCTCTAGCTTCTTCTCCTTCCTTTCCCAAGCACGATGAACCTCAACGCTAGCCAACCTCAATATTTCCCCGATCTCTAACAACTCTTTCACTCACAAAGAAGGGAAACCAACGAAATCTCCAAGGGAGAAGCTCGCAATCGCCGACGGAGAAGGAGGAAGGTAAAGGAAAAATGTTAAAACCCTAACTCCCAAATCTCTTATATATATATATATATTCAGGGCTGATTTCAACTGAGATTCAAAATCTATCAGTCCTCAAATCTCTTAATTCCAATCTCTAATTTCACTGGCTCATCACCAAAATTTCTTAAACTCATAACTTTAAATTTTCATGCTATATCTCACTCACTTTCGGAACCGAATTCACAATTATCAGTCTCTAGGTCAATTTTTTCGGTCCGAACTCAAATCTCTAAAAATTTCAGAAAAATTCTCATAATTTCTCAAAAATATAAAACACTCGATTCTATACTCAATTTAACATTTCCACTTCTCTAAACTTCCAATCTCACTCAAATTCAACTATACAACTCAATAATCTTTAAATTCTCAATCACTTCGCAATCTAACCAATTTGACTACTCAATTCCACTTATCACTTAGTTCTTAATAACTCATATCTCACACAGTTTCTCACAATTCACAATCACAATTAAATGCTGGAATAATCATGAATGCATGTCACCATGTATGCATGTGCAATTAATCTCATTTATCACTGACGCGAGGTCACTATACGTGCAATTCAATTATGAATGCACTCACTGCTCAATCCACCCAAATACCGATATGCCCTTCACATCGGTAACGGGATGTTACAGCATAGGATTTGTGTATGAGGACAGCTAGGATAAATGATAGGAAATTGTGGTTTTGATGATCCAAATGGATTGAGATTTGAGAGTTTTATGAGATAATTATGGTGTTTGAGTTGTTATGAAGCAATTTTGCACTAGAAGAGTTGAAATTGGGAAGATTATGAGTGAATATGATGTTATGTTGGATGTAGGAAGCATTGGAGAGGGTTTAGAGGGGGTTGGGAAACCCCCATGTTCATTTAACGGACTTTAGGTCCGTGTAATGAACCTTTACGGGTCAAAAAGGACCCCTAGCATCGCCCATGTCCGTTTAACAGATTTTATGTTCATTTAACGAACCTTCCCGGGTGAGAAAGTGCACTTTGGCCCGACAATGTTCGTTAAACGGACATTCACGGGACAACTTCATGAAATTCGCAATTTTTGACCCTTTTAAAGACAAAATCTCACTTTGTGATCTCATGAAAGTTGTATATCTAGAAGTCTTCTTTCAAATGGGCCAAAAACGAAATCAATCAGACATTTGTGGAGAAAGTTATGACAATCGCGCCAAGACATGTACAATTTGGCTAAGGACATAAACATGTTGGATTATTTTGTCCATAACTTCCTCATCCGACCTCCGAATGAAGTGATTCTTGAAGCGATAGATTCCTAAGACATATATCTATCTCTACATGAAAATTTGTAGCTTTTTGTGTTGATCTGAAAAGTTTGATTGAAAAAAAAGTGAGAGGTTGATTGGGAGAGCATGATTGGGGTAGGAACAGCCTTTGGAGTTTTAAGCATATCTTGAACTGTAGAGCTCCGATTGAGATGATTCTTTCTTCAAAGAAAACTAGAGACTTGGAGCTACAATTTTTTTGAAGAATTTAAAGTGAAATCCTGATTTGAAGATTTCCAAATTCTGTTCACAAATAGGAGAAATGAGTTCGAGTATGGTGACTAATTTACGTGGGCACGCCATTGAACAAATTGTGAAGAAAATTATTGGGATGTTATGAGAATGAAGATTAATCGATGATGGTTAACGACATTTCATAGGAATATGCTCATGTTTCATGTTTTCGTAAGAGTTGAATTCTGAAAACAAGCGGGATCCAACATGTGTGGTATCAGAGCATGAAGATGAACCAATGATGGTCAAGTTTCATGATCCGAAGTTGGGCTCCGCAAGCGGGATTCAACAGTTGTGGTATCAAAACAAGCGTAGGACTCCCCAAACAGACCCAACATATAGCATCCATATCGGACTTTCCCATCATGAAATTGATATAGGTTCGATCCACACTGATTGAGATACATTTTCCAGCCAAATTTTAACTCATTGATTTAGATCATTTGTTGAGTCTCTTTATTATCTTTACCTAGATCAAATAATGTAACTTAACTAATAAATTATAAAAAAAAATCAAAAAATGTAATTAAATATTGTTCAACTTTATCATAAAGGACAAAATTATCCAACAAAAAGTTTTTTCGAACCTCGATAGATTTAAATGCAAGCATGAACAACGTGAGGGAATCCCATCAGGACTAATTAAAATAGTTTCTTAAGGTCTTAAATACTAGGAAAGAGCATCATATAGAGTTAGCTTTAATTAGCTTTAGACATTAGGGAGTAATCTCTGTCAGCATTATAGTATTTCCTTCAATCATGACATATGAAATTGGCTGACGTGCCAAAATAGTAGTTTGGAACAAAGTTGATCACGAATTAATTTTGGTTTGTTTGTGCATTCAAGCTATTACAAGCCATGTAATTCTGTCTGTATTTTTCCACCATCATTTTAGATTGGAATAGCTCAACTATGTGACTTCTAAGTGTTACAAATAAGAAATGAAATCGGTTTAAAGTTGAAATAACCTATGATCGACAAGGTGGTGGGAATTGCATGCCGGCGTAGTTTACTCTTGCATTGACACAATTGGATGTGAAAGGCTTAGGACCGATGTACTTCAAATTGATGTCGGACAAATGAACTCTTTCACAAGGGACCTGTTGACTGCAGGTAAGATCGACAGCAACGTTTGAGATTGTTGTTCCAAAAACGTTAATGAACCGAATGTCGCTGATCTTCACTCTTGATGGCTGCTGCCAAACAAAAAGATCCAACATATTAGTACGTTGTTTCTTGGGTAGGAAAATAAAAGGTAAGAGGACCGAACCGCATTGGAATGGCCGTAGGACTGATCAATAATAATTGGGTTTTCGACGTTTTCCATGTTGATGTCCTTGAAAGTCACGTCTGTAGCTTGACTTGGAGGTGACCCTCCCCATGTTTTGATTCTGAGTCCATTTGTAGTGCCCTTCAAAGTGCAGTTACTAACCATGATCCTTTTCACATCCTTCTCATCCGGGTACTTGCCAAGGCTACCAATACTGTTATTGCAAGCAATGCGTTTATTAGACTTGGAAGAAGATCGAGTACATAGTATAAATACTTGTACTTCTTTGCATCGATTTTATCACAAATATCACTAGTTACTTGCAACCGTTATCATACTAATGGTGTGACTCCCTTGCCCTTTTTAAGAAAACCTCAGTTTGTTTTATACAGCATTGAAGATTCACCTGATGCCATGTCCAGGGCCACATGTCACTTTGGTGACACTGATGTCTGTGCTTCCTTGAATGATACCAATGCAATCATCACCAGTCTCAATAACACTTCTAGCTACTTTAACTTGATTAGATTGGCTTATATGAATACCATCTGTGTTGGGGCTATCTCCTGCTGCAGATATATGAACACGTCTTACTTTGACGTTTTGAGAAAAAACGATGCCCATGTGGAAGCCCATGGGATTAATAGAAGTGATCTGCCTAATAACCGCATTCGACACATGATTCAATTTAATGTTCTGCATAACCATCCAGAGAGAAAAGCATTAACCATTTAAACTTGACACCAAAATTTCCTGAACTTTTTATTAATTTAGTGCTTACAGCTGGGAAAGTACTGCAGGAACCACCACCTTCACAGGTGTTGTATTTCCAGATAAGAGCACCTTGTCCATCAAAAGTTCCTCCACCAGTGAGAACCAAACCGTTTATGTGTTGGAATGAAATCCAGAAATCTTCAGCGTAACTGCTAGGGACTGGTAGAGCTTTCATTGTTCCAACAAACTGTACGGTAATTGGAGAGGGACCTTTGCATGGTCCCTGGAAAACAATAGGTCCTGCTAAGAAGTTCCCTCTTGGAATTATCATCCTCGACTTTCCTGGACAATCGCATGCAGCCCTCCACGCCCTGATAAATTCCTGACCAGGAAAAAAAAACACACACACACACACACAAACATTTTACTCAACATCAACTGCTTAAATGGATTTTCTAGTATTATCCTATAGGTTCTTCTAGAATGATGCACTTATCAGAATTTGAACCCTGACAAATAACGTAGCAAGCATATGTTGCTTACCAATGAATTATCCTTTTTCTCGTCAGGAACTGCTCCAAATTTCAGCACATTAAACACAGTTTCAGTAGGTTCTCTATTATCCCCACCTGGACGACCCATTTTGCGAAGCAGCCCGACTCGTACACGACGACCCTTACCCTCACAACAAGAAGAAGATGACAATACAATTACTAGGCTCAAGAGAAGAACGGCATTAACCGAATATTTTAGTGCAACGATCATTGCCATTTTATCTCCTACATACAAAAAGTTTCAGGTTGTATGTTTTTCTCCAAAATTGTCGGATAAAAAAGAACCCTGTAAACCTCTCTCTGCAAGACGAGAGGCTTGTTGTATGAAATTCTGGCAAACATCTCTTCAGTGTCTTCTTTCTTTATACCATCTACTTTGCTGCTACTGGTAAGTCAAATGCTGTCAATCTCCATAGAAGGGTTTATTTTCGGTGAACTGTTTGGTCGGTTTAATTCCATAATTGGTTAGAAAAAAATTTATTGGCTAAGATTTAGGAGCAAGAATATGTGCCTATGGGCTCTACTTCTCTTTTATTACGTTGGTTCTTTCCATTTTAGCAACCCAATTCATTACCAGTATTGCACCAACCATTTTACAAAGCAATAAAGATATATTTCTGGTTCTGTTCCAAAGGCATCAACTAAATGGCAAGAGCATGGCGCCAGAGATTTTCGATTGATCATCTTTCGGTTGGTTACGTTTTAAAGCTGAACAAAACTTTAACTACATATTTAACACGTATCTAAGCTAAAATTAATCAGCGTAAAATAATAAATGGACCATTTATTCTATTTATTTGTTATTGTGGATTAGGCCACTTAAATTAAAGCTAGCTCACAAACATATTTCATCAGTCATTGACTTGGTAAAGGGAGAGGGGGTGTATGTTGTTCCACTTTTACTATTTTGACGTTATTCTAACTTATCTCATCCACATATTTATATAAGTCTTATATAAATGTATAGATGAGATAAATTACAACAACATTTAAATAACTAAAGTGAAACAGGTGATCTGATACCTTGATAAGGGGACATCGTAGCCTGCATACATTATATTCCAAGTTTCTGCTTCTTTGTCCCATATATTGACCCAAAGATATTATAGCTATTTACCAGGGATGGTCTTTGAGAAAGCCAAGTTACGTTACTTTTAAGTCTAAATGTAAAAGAATTATGTCTACTTTTGCATGAATGGAGTACAGTTTTTATATTCTTCGGAAACATTATTCCGGCTTGAGGAGCAATTACTGGAGAGATTAACTTTCTTTTTAACATTAGTAATTATTAAACATATCCTCCTGTAGCAAACAAGTCCATAAGCAAAAAATTTTTTAGATATGACTCAGTTGATGCTATGTCTTTAGTACACAACATACAACTAATTTTGCCAATGGCATAGCTCATTAATTGAATTACCTTTTTTTTAATGTTAGGCTGCTTAATTTGATAGTTAAGTTGGAGAGTCGACAAGGGTAATGTGTTATTTATTTGAGAAGGAATAACAAAATAATGAATAGTAACACACTAAATTGGTGTTTTCTTTAGAGTTGATTTATTGCACCAAAACACCAAATTTCATGCACCAAAAATTATCAAAAGACAACTTTGTCCATTTCCTTTTAACATATTCCTTTTATGATCTTTTTACAAATTGATTTATTTATATAATTTACTAAGTAATTAAATTTAAAATATATATTACTTTACACAAAATATATCATTATAAAGATCTCATTGAAACATTTAAAACGAGACTAATATTGAATATAATATTAAATTTATTTTTAATATTTGTTTATAATTCTTATTTATAAGTGTTATAAATTTATTAATAAAATAAGTGTTATAAATTTATTAATAAAATATGTTAAGAATAATATTAAATATATTTATTTAATATTATTAATTTAATATAAAATATATATTAAGTAATTAAGAATAATGATCTTATTTTAATTTTTAATAAATAAATAAATATAAATTATTGTATAAATATAATTTAATTTAGTTAATTACTAAATTATTGTGATTGTATAAATATAAATTAATTTAGTTAATAAGTAAATTATTGTGGTATATTCTTTGAAAAATTTTAGTGTAAAAATTAGGTATAGAATGGCTAAAATAACACCAAATTTGGTGTAAAAGATCCTTAAAATATTCCCTTTGCATCAAATTTAGTATAAAAATTTGGTGCAATGGTCAAGATGACCTTAGTACCATTGTAGTAGTTAGTTAGGACAATGATCTTTTCAAATCTCATATATATTTGGCTTATTTTTGTCGGTAATGATCTTTGCAACAATTCTCGCATCTTATTCTAAAATTAAAAAATAAAATTAATATTCAATTCAAATATTATTATTTAATACTACATAAATAAATAAACTTAATTATAGTAAGTGAGTTTGTACATTGTAATCCTATAATACTCTTATTCATGTAATTTTTCTCACTCTATTTTATGAAAAAGAATTAAAAACAATAAAAAAATATTATATTTACTAATGTAATTATTGACCTTAGCTTTTTCACACTTTTTCTAAATAAAAAATAAATAGTCATTAAATTATGTAACAAGGTTAATGGAAGCAAATGTGAAGATAAAGAAGTCAAACCTTAATATTGGAAAAGACCTAATAATCACACATTTGATTTCAATTTTCTAGAGACATCCGTTTATGAACATATCTCCTTGCCTCCTCATCAGAAGGAAAAGATTTGTAATATCTATATAATCTATAACAATGATCCTTGGTCCTTTGTTTCAACAGTGAAGTTACACAGTTTGAAACTTTAGGGTTGTTGACATCAACGATCTTAAGTTTCATCTATGAACAATAAATAAAAGTGAAATTAATCTTTAAATAAGTAAAAAATGCATATAATTAAGTAAATTGAAAATTTGTCGAAACTTTATCGAAAGCTTTCTGTAGTAAGTTGTCTTCCTTCAACTATTTGGCATGTTGAAGGCAAGGCAATTCACTGGAAATGACCCCTAATTTAGAACAATTTTAGCAATTGGATCTTGTCAATAGGATGACCTTGCAAAGTATTAATATGTATAGACAACTTATTATTTATTGCAATATTTATGCATTGCAACTCAAAATCTTTAGTGATATCTCTATCTCTTTTTCTGATGTTGATATTGGAACTTGAAAACAAAAGAATAATGATAAGAAAAAACGCATTAAATATTTAAATATATATTTGAGCATAAGTCAAATTATAGGTGGTAAAGATTAATATATCTGAAGATCTCTCAGCAATAGTTGAGATAGATAGAGGTTGTTACTGACTGGCTTCATTGGTGGATAAAGTTAATTATTGTTATTGGCTAGGGTTGGATTGATTTGGTTGTTGTGGGGGAGGAACAATTTCAATAGTTGTCATGTTCTTTCCTTTATTTCTATCAGTTGCCATTATATTAAATATCTATAACTCAAATATCAACAACATGCATAAACACAAGTCAAACATCAGCAATACACATAAACATAATTTAAATATCAATAATTTGTATAAACATAATTCAAACATCAGCATTTCGCATAAACATAACTCAAAAATGAACATTCCATATTAACGTAACTCAAATATGAACAATACACATAAGAAAAAATTAAACATCAATAACCTACATAAACATAACTCAAACACTAACATTTCGTATTAACATAACTCAAACATCAACATTCCACATATACATAAGTCAAATATCAACATTTCTCATAAACATGTCTCACACAACAACATTTAGATTTAGAAACAAAGGTTTTAGGATGTTTGCATTGGATTTCCCTCATTAACTTTGTAGCCTTGCACCTCTTGGCAGTCCAAATTATCATTTCAACAATCCCAAGAAATCTACACAAAACCGCTAATGCACCTCCTTCCTTGAACTTATGGACTATTGTAATTACCATTCTATATAATATTATATATATATGAAATCAATATTTACAAGAATAAAAGATATAGAATCCTTCCATAATCTAAAAATAGAAAATGTTCTTCATTTTAAAAAATTTTGTAGTTTTTAAATTTTTTAAAAAATTTAAACTTTAATTTTTAAATAATGTAAAAGTACGCTTAATATGATTATCAAATATGAATTAATCAAATGTTAATAATATAATAACTCAATTTAGTTTGTAAACTCAAGTTAAATCAATTAAACTTATTTTAAATCAATAAATTATAATAAATTGTTAGTTTGTATCTAATTTAATTAATTTATTTCAAATTTAAAATTAAATTAAATTATTATATCAATAACATTTAATTAGTAAAATTTTATATTTGTGTTGCATATATTTATCCTTATTTTCTAATTAAATCTTGAAAAATAAATTTCTTGAAAATTTTAAAATTAAGAAAATTTCCAAATTCTTTTAAATATCTTTGACCTATATTTATATTATTCATCCAGTAATATACAACAGTCAATTTAAAAATAAAAAGTGGGACCTACAATTGTCAGGCGTTAAAAAATCATCCCCAGTCTCCGATTGTCGCCGAATGTTTCTACTTGCTTCACCTTGTCCTTAAAATATATATTCACCACATCGCACTTACTAACAAACTGAGTTTCAACTCCGAGTCAACCTCACGTTATTCTAACTCGACGTCCACCTCTAGCGACAATCTAACTCTTTTTTCTCTACTAATAATCGTCGTTAATGATAACATTCAATACTTTGGTGATCTAAACGCCTGACTTAATGGCGACTTGGTCCCTAACTCGCCCTCAAATTTTGGTTGCCTTGTAGGTACTTCTATAGCAACGCTGACACGTCCCGCCAGTTTTGGTCGACTACTATGCATCGAACACGTAGAAAGACTGACTTGGCCTTCCCCTATGTCACACATAGATCATAACTTGAGTGCACTTCAGTCTTCAGTTATCTCTAATTCAGAAGAACAAAATGACTCGGATAGGACATTAAGGTACATATTTAACGAGTGACCAACAAAGTGGGTAAGTTAAATGGGAACCAAACCACATATTAATACATTCAATATGAAAACTATGGTTACACTTAGGAACAGTACGACCCATTTCCTTTTCTTCAAAATCTAACAAACAAATGGTGCACTTTATGGACTCCCTATGTTGGGTCCCCGACGATTAAATGAATATAAGCAACGACTTAACGACGGCATTGTCGAGGCCGTCAATGGTAAGGTGGTATTTCTCGAGTAGGGGATGGTGGGGTAGACATAGAAGATGAGTTGGGCACAATTAGAGATAGCAATAGGCTGGCTCATAGATTCATATTTAGGTGTTTTCAAGGGGTCAATTTATGAGTCAGAGCCAAGCTCAGGCTCAGGCTTGTTCAGACCGATTTGAGACTCAACTATTCTAAACAAAACAATATCGTTTTTTTAAGAGTTAGGCCTTGGGTAGGCTTGGACCTAAGAAGCCTAAGCCCGGATCTAATTTAAAAAATGTTAGTTTACATTTTTAAAATTTTTAAAATTATTTTATAAAATTAGCGAGATTAACCTGTGGGCAGCCCATTACCATTTTTAGGCATAACAATTTTGATTGCAATGAAGTTGTCAACTACTAGCAAGGAGAAGGTACCAACTTGCGTAGAGATGGAGGGACATCATCAAAATGACGACGAAGAAGATGATGACAATTCAAGTCATCAAAAACTTTCTGGTCAGAGCATAGCCATTGTCATGTGTGGAAAATGATTTTTCAGTATAATTTGATTCATTTACAAAGGTATATATACAAGTGGTGAGCAATAACAAACCGAATAAAAAGGGCCTAGAAAATAGCTAGCTACAGGCTTTACAATTGAGCAAATTAACTACCATGACTAATTACAAAATTGAGCTAATTAATCAATATAATAACTGCTAATAGCCCCCCTCAAGCTAGTGAATGTATATTTAGCATTCCCAGCTTGCTAACATTCTCACGGAATGGCTGAGCAGCAAGGGATTTGGTGAAAAGATCTACTAGTTGATCATTGGATTTGCAAGGCATCAAATGCACAATGCCCTTTGTCACTTTGTCTCGAACGATGTGACAGTCAATTTCTATATGTTTGGTGCGTTCATGAAAGGTGGGTTTGTTTGCAATCTGAATGGTAGAATTTTTGTCACAAAACAAAGAAGTTGAATTTACAACAGGAGCACCAAGATCATTGAGAAGATAATGTAGCCATTGAACTTCACAAACTGTTGAAGCCAAAGCCCTGTTTTCTGCTTCAGAGGATGAACACGAGACAATCGGTTGCTTCTTGGCTTTCCAACTGATTAATGAATTGCCCAAGAAAATACAAAATCCAGTGATGGATCGTCGAGATTCAGGGCAACCAGCCCAATCCGAATCACTGAAAGCTCAAAGATCAGTAGAAGAGGAAGCTGGATAAAACAAACCAGTGCTAGGACAGCCTTTCAAGTATCGAAGACCATGATGAGCAGCTTGTAGATGTTGATCAGTCGGTTTATCCATGAATTGACTCAGTTGTTACACTGCAAAAGTAAGATCTGGACGAGTTGAGGTCAAATAGATTAGTTTCCCTACAAGTTGTCGATATGAAGTGATATCTTGAAGAATTTCACCAGAATCAGATGTGAGCTTATATGTTGATTTGGTTGCTAATGGAGTCTTGGTAGGTTTGCAGTCCATAAAACCAAAATCTTGCAAAATTTCCAAAGCATACTTCCTCTGTGAAAGATGAATTCCAGCAGTGGTTCGAGCAACTTCCAAGCCAAGAAAGTACTTAAGTTCTCCAAGGTCTTTGATTCTAAATTCGCTATCAAGATGAGTCTTAACAGTAGTAATTTCAGTGAGGGAATTACCAGTCAAGATGATATCATCGACATATACAAGCAGTACTATAAAGGCATCTTGATGCTTCTTCACAAACATAGAGTAATCAGCAGTAGACTGAGTATAACCAAGGGTAAGTAATGCAGTGGTAAGCTTAGAAAACCACTGTCTGCTTGCTTGCTTTAAACCATAGATAGATTTTTGCAGTTTGCAAACTTTGGTAGAATCAGAAGGTGCAAAACCAAGGGGTGGTAGCATGTATACTTCTTCCTTGAGATCACCATAAAGAAAAGCGTTGTGGAGATCCAGTTGTTGAAGATGCCAGTTGTTGCAAGCAAAAAAAGCTAAAAGAAGTCTGACAGTTGTGATCTTTGCAACAGGAGAAAATGTATCAAAATAATCAACTCCCTCAATTTGTGTATAACCCTTGGCAACTAATCGAGCTTTATAACTTTCAATTGATCTATCAGCTCGATGCTTAATTCGAAACACCCACTTGCAACCAATTGGTGTTTTACCTTGTGGTAAGGTAGTTAAGGTCCAGGTATTATTCTCTTCCAGAGCTTTAATCTCAGCCTGCATTGCCTCGTTCCATTGTGACTGTCTACTAGCTTGTTTATAGATTTTAGGCTCAATGGATGCAGATATAGCAAGAGTAAAATGCAGGTGTGATGGTGATAAATGTTTATAGGAAATGAATGAAGCAAGTGAATGAGGTGTACCTAGATGATTGGCAGCAGCTGTGACATTATAGCAGTGATAATCCTGTAAACGGGTTGATTGCTTTCAGGTTCTTTGTGGACGAGAGGAGAAAGAATGTGGTGGTGGTGGTGGTGGACAGGGTGGAGGATGGGATGGGGAAGGATCATCATAGGTAGTGTCAGGCTCAAGTAATCGAGGGGGGAAATGGAATTGTATGTGGTTTGATCAGAAAAAGGGGAAGATGGTTTCATGGAAAGTGACATTTCTGGAGACAAATATGGCTCGAGAATCTGTATCAAGTAGAATATAACCTTTAACATGAGGTTTATAACCAAGAAATACACACTGTCGTGCACGAGAATCAAACTTGTGGCGATGGGAAGATAGGGTGGAAGCATAACTTAAACATCCAAAAACTTTGAGCACAGAATAATCAGGTTTGGTGGTGTGAAATTTTTCAAATGGTGTGAAATTAGAAAGCAAGGGAGTTGGGGTTCGATTAATAAGAAAGACAGCATGTAAGACAGCATAGCCCCAAAAAATTTGTGGTAAATGAGATTGAAAAAGTAAGGCACGAGCCACATTAAGAATGTGTTGATGTTTGCGCTCAACTAAACCATTTTGTTGAGGCGTTTCAGTACAAGAAGTTTGATGAATTGTGCCATGAGAGGCATAAAAAGAAGGCATGTCAAACTCACTGTCATTATCAGATCGAAGGATTTTAATTGAGCAAGAGTATTGTGTTTTGACCAAGGCAAAAAAAATTTGTAAATGACCACGAACTTCAGATTTGGTTTTCAACAAAATTATCCATGTATATCGAGAATAATCATCCACAATTGTGAGAAAATAACGATGGCCATGAAGAGAAACAATGGTATTAGGGCCCCAAATATCAACATGAACAAGATCAAAAATGTTATTTGAATAAGATTGGCTTACAGGAAATGAAAGTTTTCTATGTTTGGCAAAATGACAAGTTTTACAAGCATAATTTTCATGAAAAGTAAGAGAAGGAATATAACCAGCAAGTAATTTGATTCTAGAATCTGAAATATGTCCCATTCTGTGATGCCAAAGATCAGGAGTGGAGGTGGGGGTGATGAGAGCATGATGCTGTGGAAAGGTGAAGTGTCGAACAGGATTATCCATAGTATAAAGTCCATGTTGTGCTTTAGCTGTACCAATCATCCTCCAAGATGGTATAGCCTGTATAGTATAATGAGAAGTGTAAAAAGTGAAGCAACAAGGTAGGTTAGATGTAAGTTTGGTGACAGATAAAAGATTGAAAGAGAATTGAGGGATATACAAAACATCAGTTAAGCATAAATGGTCATTGAAAATGATAGTTCCTGAAAAATGTGCAGGTACTTTTGAGCTATTAGGTAAAGTAACAAAGATTGGTTTAATTTGTTTATAAAAAGTGAATGAAGACAAAGAATGTGTGATGTGATCTGTGGCACCGGTGTCAACAATCCAAAAAGAAAATTTAGCAGGGGAAGAAGTGGGAAGTGTATTACCATTAGTAGCAGCAAGTGTAAAAGATTGGGGAGAATCGGTCATGATATGATTGGTGACATGAGGAGGGTGGGATGAGAATGGCTTGTCATGAGGTTGGGAGAGGGAAGTGGTTTAATGAAGCAAGGCAAGCAGTTGATCATATTGCTCTTGAGTAAGATTAACACCAGAACCAACAGAGGAAGTAGCACTGAGCACTGCAGTAACAGATTTAGTCTCCTCCAAAGAATCATCAAAATCATCCAAGACAACATTATGAGCACAAGAGACTGGACGTCGAGGTCGAGAACCATCAGGATAGCCATTCTTCTTGTAACAAGTTTCAATAGTATGCCTAGGAATTTTACAAAAAGTTCACCATCTTTTTATCAACATGAGCAGAAGAAGAAGACTGGGATTTCTTATAAGAGTCACCAGATCTGACAGTGTTACTAACAAACACTTTGGAGGAAACAACGGTCATCTGACGTTCCTGTTGAAGCACCTTGGAAAAAACCTTGTTTATAGTAGGTAAAGGATCCATCAAAAGAATTTGAGATCTCACAGCAGAATAGGAATCATTTAAATCTTTAAGAAAACGAATCACATAATCTTGCTCATGATAAGTACGAGCAATAGTAACAGCACCACATGAACAAGGTGTAGCACAGGAACATGAAGGCAGAGGTCGAAATTGTAAGAGCTCATCCCATAAAATTTTCAACTCAGTAAAATAATCAGTCACAGATTTGTCATCTTGTTTAAAAGCATAGATCTCTTCTTGTAGATCTGAGATGCGACAGAGATCTCCTTGAGAAAAACGTTCGAGAAGGTCGACCCAAATATCAGAAGCTTTATCAATCCATAAAACACTATTGAAGATGGAAGGTGTGATAGAATGATTAAGCCAAGATATTACCATATTGTTGCAACGTTCGCAAGCCGGAAACAGAGGATCGGTAGCTGCAGGAGCAGAAATAGTGCCATCAACGAACTGAAGTTTGTTCTTAGATAAAAGAGCCATCTGCATCGCTCATGTCCAATGATGGTAATTCGAGCTGGAAAGGGGTGGGGTAACAAGAACCAATGAAGGATTATCATCGAGATGAAGATAGTAAGGGCTGGAAGCCTGGGTTGGATCAATATTGATAGCCATGAAAATGGAAAAAAGAAAGAAATATAGATCTGAGATTGAAATCTCAAAGATAAAAAAAGAATGAAAGCGGAAAAAAGCTCTGATACCATGTGGAAAATGATTTTTCAGTATAATTTGATTCATTTACAAAGGTATATATACAAGTGGTGAGCAATAACAAACTGAATAAAAAGGGCCTAGAAAATAGCTAGCTACAGGCTGTACAATTGACCAAATTAACTACCATGACTAATTACATAATTGAGCTAATTAATCAATATAATAACTGCTAATATCATGATCCTTGGTATCGATATCTATAGACACGACCACCTTAAAGAGCAAAGTATGTTAATTTGAGCTCATGTTCTTGGTGTTCTAAGTAGCATTGTGTCTAAGAAGTCCTAAGTTACATACTTTACGTAGTGATGTATGGTTAAGTGAATGATTGTGGGTTATTTGGGGCATCATAGTAGTGATAAGAGGAGGGTTCTTAGGTGTATCTTTGTAATTGTTTGTTGGTTTTTGGTTTCATAGGAAGTAGGAAAGAGTCATAGGATTAAAATTCTTTTTAATTTAATAACACTTTTTTTTAATCTTTACAAGTAGCTTTATCAGTTTTTGTTTAGAATTTAAAGACTACCAATTATTTTTATTTTAATGCAATTTTATCCCAAATTACTCTTACATAAATATGCATTATTTGATTAAATATAAAGTAAATTTTAACTTCATGGATTTCAAATAATTTGAACAAAAATATGAATACTAAAATTATCTTAAGTATATAAATTTTATAAAACTTGCTTAAGGCTCAATTGTGGAAGTGTACGAATTGTCTTTTAATAAAATTGTTTCTTATATGCTAATATATTCCAAGTGTTAATAAAGGTATTACTCTTACACTACAATATCTTTGTTACGGTGATGTGAAATCTCCTTACGATTTCAGACGACTTATCGTTCCAATTTATGGACCACATTTGTTTAACTGAAATCTAATAATAATCTTCGCTAGCATAAACAAAATAATTAACCTTAGGTTAAATTTTATTTTAATTTAAATCTTATGTGATAATTTTATTAATAAAAGCGAGGACTCATCATGTTATGATTATTGTTTGCAATTTAGCTTGGGTTCATTTAATTTAATTCGAAATTAATGAGTTTAATTTAAATCCGTCTAATTTCAAGTTTTGTATTAAGTTTAAGTTTAGGCTTAGCACTCCGTCTAGGTCCAAAGCTCAACTACCTTTTCAAATTATTTTTTGTTCAAATGAAACCATTTTATTATTATAAATTAAAATTTTAAACATTTTTATATAGTTTTGAGTCCACTAACTCAATCAAATTTTGAATGATAAGAAATTTGAAGAGTTAAATTTAAACTTTCATTTTTATTTTCAAACTGAACTCAGGCGAAAAGACAAAGGGTTTAAATTAAACCTACCTCAATCCATTATCATCTTTAATCTAACATTCCAAACCAAACTATGTCTCACAATCACAAGAATCTTTACCTTAATCTTCCAATTTCTACGTTCTTTGTCCAATCATTATCTTTTATGACATTCTGCTCGTTCTTTCCCTTTTACTGAAGAAAGCAAATCTTCCATTGAATTGGATAATGTAATTGTAAGGGTTTTAAGCCGTTAGCTGATCTTCAGTTGAAGATGAAGAGAAACCAATATTTAGAAGATCTTCTTCATTGTCAAATAAAAAAATTTATTGGAGAAACAACTTTGTAAAAAAAAATTGGTTGCTGTAAATTAGAAATTAAAAAAAATAGCGTATCGAGCAAAGATCTTCCCGTTATTTTTATAATTTTCCAAGCAGAATGAAATGGAATGATGAGGACATGTCACCAACAAAATAGTTACGCGACAAATTGCAAATTGGATATGGAGAAAGTTCGTAGGCCTACTGTTCATTCAGTAGACCTAAACCGTGCAATTGGCGGACCATTTCTTAACATGTTTAATGAATAAAGTTACGAGTTTGGATAATAACCAGTAAAAAACCCCACCCCCACGTGTCGTTTATTCATTACTATACAGTAACTTTAAACAACATATAAGTCCTGTTTAATTATCACCGGGTTGTATTAGCTGCTAGCTGATTCTATTAATTATTAGTTATTACATTAGCTCTTTGTCATTTAATGTTTGGTAAAATTAGCTATTTGATATTAATTATTTATATATAAAATGACTTATGATGACATAATTTTAAAAAATATAAGGGTATGAATTTAGTATTTCGTTGAATATTCTTATAGTAATTTATATTTTCTATATTTAATTATACAAAATAAAATTTATAACTTTAATTAAAAACATAGAACATATAATAATAATAATAATAATAATAATAATAATAATAATAATAATAATAATAATAATAATAATAACAACAACAATAACAACAACAAAATCCTAATCCCATCTCTAGTTTTTTACCTAGTGTTGTCGGCAAACTTAATGAATAATATCTTACTTGTCAATTTAAGCTAATATATAGACATTTTGATGAGTTTATAGATAACAATTGTAGTTAATCCCATACATTTCAGATAAGTTAGAAATAAGTTTGAGGGCATAATTGTTAGTAAAATTTTTATTAGCTGATTGATTGAAAAGTTACCCTAAGTAATTTTTCAAAAAATAGTTAGTTGAGCTGACCAACTCAATCAGTTCCTAACCAAACAAATATATTAGTTATTTAACCATATCAAACAGATAATACTCTTTAATGAGCTTAAATATACCTCAAAAGCTATCTACCATAGTCAAACAGTTAATTCTCGTTAATTAGCTAAAATATAGCAAAAAAAAACTATCTATCAAACACCCCTGTAAGCTCTTGTATGTTTGTGTTACTTCCCAAATTGATGTACTTTTCTGTCTAGACCAACACAGAGGAGCCACTTATTTCTTTGGGCACCTGAGCGCTTTCAGGAAAGAGTCCAAATCTCCTGTCCAATATTATGGTGTCCTATTTTGTCCAATAAATCTCAGTCATTTATTTATATGAGTTTCACGTAAATTACGCGTGAGTCCCACGTGAATCCTACAAAATAAATGGTTGAGATTTTATTGGACAGAATAAGACAGAATAATGCTGGAAAGAAGATCTTGTCTCTTCAGGAAAGGAGACCCACTTTTTTAGTATATATACTAAGAGCGAATGGGATGGACGACCATGCAATCCATCCCATTCGTTCATTTAATTTGACGGCCTATATTTAGTCAGATCTGCTTCGTCCATTTAATCCAGCGATTTATATTTTCTGCTTTTTCATTTAATCTGACGGCTTATATTCAGTCAGATCTCCTTCTTCGTCCATTTATTTAATCCAGACTGTTTATTGAATGTTGTGTCTTCGCGCGATATACACGCAATCTTCTGACACAATCTTCAATCTTCAGACGCAATCTTCTGTTGTTTAGTTTAGTATATATACTAAGAGCGAATGGGATGGACGACCATGCAATCCATCCCATTCGTTCATTTAATCTGACGGCCTATATTCAGTCAGATCTGCTTCATCCATTTAATCCAATGATTTATATTTTCTGCTTTTCATTTAATCGACGGTCTATATTGATCGGATCTCCTTCTTCGTCCATTTATTTAATCCAGACTGTTTATTGAATATTGTGTCTTCGCGCGATATACACGCAATCTTCTGACACAATCTTCAATCTTCAATCTTCAGACGCAATCTTCTGTTGTAATATTTTGTGAGGCGACCTAGAGACGACGCATGCAATCGTGCCCTTGGATCGCTTATATGTGTTCATATCTGTTCATTCATGTTGTGTCCTTTCTCTCTCTTTGTTTTTTCTCTACGCCCTTGCGTTCCTCTGCTTTCTCCAGCTGTTGTCGTCGAAAGAGTATCAGTGGTTTCCTCTGTTCGTGTTGTCGTAGTTGTTGTTGCTGTTCTGTTGGTCAACAACATCCGACGTCCGATTAGTGAACACTGATACTCTTTGGCATGAACAATAGCTGCGATGACCACGACAAGCTATCACGAGATAGAGAAAAAGAAGATTTACAAATTCTGATTTCGAGTTGCTCTTAGGTTTCGCCGTGTTACTTGTAAATCTTCTTAACGTTTTCTTATCTCTCTTATCTACGTGTCGGTTATCGTGGTTGTAAAAGTATTGTTTCTGTGGACTATTATTCTTTGTCGAAAGAGTATCGGTCTTCACCAACTTGACGTCCGATCTTGTAATCGCTAGTCTCGATTTCCGATTCTATTAGTTTTGCTTCATGTTGCTTTTGTCCTCTGTTGCTTGTAAATCTTTTTAAGGTTTTTTGTTTTTTTGTGTACGATTGTTTCGAATTTCGCTATTTTTCTTTGTAGTGCGAGACTTGGATATGAGGATATTTATCAGATATTGTAGCTTCATAAATTGCAAAGCTGCTACTTCACCAGCAGAAAGGAACTCCTCTGTCAAACCATTTCTCATGTCAGAAAGGAACAAGGAATCATCTACTTTAATTTGAGAAAGGATGCCTCGAACAAAGAAGGCGTAGTGCAGACTTGGACAGAGTATCGGTGGTTTCGACGTGAACCTAGGACGTGAACCTAGCATAAGGTTGTTTAAGGTTGTTCACCAACTGGACGTCGGAGGTTGTAATCGCATCGTCTCCGTTTCCAGTTGTTCTTTGCTTGTAAATCTTGTTAAAGCTTTTTTTGTTTTGGTGTGTACAGATGTTTTTCGAGGGCTACAACAGACTTGGATATGAGGAGATTTATCATGTTGCCATCGGTAACACAGATGGCTCGAATAAAGAATGCGTAGTCGAGACTTCTGAAAAAGAGTGCCCCCAAACAGAGAAGGCGTAGTGCAGACTTGGATATGAGGAGATTTATCATAAATTGCAAAGCAGTTACTTCACCACCAGCATCCTCTTTCCTTGTACATATATTTTTCTCATGTCGAAAGGAACTCCTCTGTCAAAGCGAAGTTTTGGATTATCACCAGAATCATCGCTTTAATCGAAAATGGATCGTGCAACAAAGAAGGTGTAGTGCAGACTTGGATATGAGCGATTCATCGTCGATCTCTGTCCATATAGCTACTGAATTTGCGACTTTGTAAAGTTTTATTAAGTATATATATTAAGCGAATGGGATGGGCGACCATGCAATCCATCCCATTCGTTCATTTAATCTGATAGAAGGCGTAGTCTGATTTGAATAATCTAGTAAGCTGTCTGCTATTTTTCAAGAATGTGACATGCCGCTTTGTAAAGATTTATGTCTTAGTTTCGCTTGCTGCAACTTTTTCTGCTTTATGTCTTACTTCAGTCTGCTTTTCACTTTTCAATATCTTACTTTGATCGTTTCACTTGTATCGTCTCGCTTCTAAATTCGGAGGTGATTTGATTTGCTTTGCTTTGCTTTCCATCGTCTGCTTTTCTCACCTCTAACAGACGAAGAAGAGAAAAACAGGTGGAGTTGAGAAACTAGACGAAGTTTAAAATCGATGGAGTTGAAAAAGTAGACGAAGTTTAAAATATAACCGGAGTTGAAAAAGTAGATGAAGTTAACAATATAGACGGAGAATACAAAAGTGAGGCGAAGACATAAAGATGCATTTAAAAGGCGAGGCGATCTTAACAAAAACAGGCGAAGCCTGGCGGATGAATCGGAAAAGCGGGCAGGTTTTCACTTTTCAGTATCTTACTTTGATCGTTTCACTTCTATCGTCTCGCTTCTTAATTGAGAGGTGATTTGCTTCTTCTACCGTCTGGCTTCTTAATTCGGAGGTGATTTGCTTTGCTTTGCTTTCAATCGTCTATTTTTTTTCACCTCTAACAGACGAAGAAGGGAAAAACGGGCGAAGTTAAAAATCGCTGGAATTGAAAAAGTAGACGAAGTTATAAATATAGACGGAGTTCAAAAAGTAGACGAAGTTAAAAATCGATGGAGTTGAAAAAGTAGACGAAGTTATAAATATAGACGGAGTTGAAAAAGTAGACGAAGTTAAAAATATAAACAGAGTTGAAAAAGTAGACCAAGTTAACAATACAGACGGAGAATACAAAAGTCAGACGAAGACATAAAGACAGACGAAAAGCAGCCGATACGAACAAAAATAGACCATTAGTTCAAAGTTTTGCTATTTATATTTTTCTCAAGATAATATCGATACACAACTGAAAAATCTCATATAGAAAGTAAGTGACTAATTTTATCTTGTCCTCTGCAAGTACTTTAGAGACATGTTTTGGACCCCATAATCTACTACGTGTGTATTGGGATGGGAGTTGAGAAAGTAGACGAAGTTAAAAATCGATGGATTGAAAAAGTAGATGAAGTTATAAATATAGGCGGAGTTGAAAAAGTTGTGAAGTTTAAAATATAAGCGGAGTTCAAAAAGTAGACGAAGTTAACAATACGAGACGGAGAATACAAAAGTCGGCGAAGACATAAAGGCATTTAAAAGGCATTTATCTGAACAAAAGCAGGCGATGTAATGTGTTTTATTAAGTCATGCATTTGTAATGTGTTTTCGAAATGGAAAGTTCGTTGAAGCAGTATCGATGGTGTGGTTATTATCTATCGATCATGTACAAAACTTGAGGCTAAAGCTGCTGGAATTTTAGAGATGAAGTTAGAGTGAGAAAATGTTGAAAGAGGTGAGCAGTATAAAACAATATGTATACAACTTCTGTAAATCCACGATACTTATAGCTGCTTATTAACTGTCATCTAACAACTAACTCAACTGACTTTTCTTGAATTCTTTATTCTTTACGTCTTCTTTATTTCGTACGTCGCATGGCTGAACATATGCGTCTTTTATGTCTAAATTTCTGAGACAATGCTACTACAAATGGGTGGACAAGCAGTTGAACACGAAGGTTATAAATAAGAGTCGAAGTCAACATATTATTTATGCTTTCGCATTCTCCGTCTACTTTTGTTAAATGCATTTTCATTAAAATCATATATGTCAAGTCATTTTGACTTAACATGCGATTCAATAGGTTAAAATCGCATAGATTTTTCCTCTCGCGTAGATTGAGTTTTCAATTAATAGGTACAATCTTCTAGCCGCTTATAATAATGTGAAACATCGCCAATAGCGTGTTGCGGAAGTAAACCGTAAGTAGATTCACGTTTCAATTCATACGTGATAAGACTTTTGGACACCGTCATATTTATTTATTTGTGGCAAGGAAATACGGTAACCCCAAAATGTATGAATCACTTTCAGATCTGTTTTCTTCCATGCAATAATCTTCTAACCGGTATGATAATGTCGATTCTCGCCAAATACCAATAACGTATTCGAGTAAGCAAAATGAGGACTGCAAAGAGAAGAGGACCAGAACACAGATTGACGTTTCAATTCATAGGTGATAGATTTCTTACCTGCTACTTCTGATAGGTTTACCTTCTACAATTATTTTATGTTTTTCGCAAGAGGAAGACGACCAGAACAGAGATTGCTTAATTGTTGACACAACACTTTCACATCTGTTTTTCTTCTATGCAATAATCTTCTAACTGGTATGATAATGTTGATTCCTGCCAAATACCAATAACGTATTCCATAAGTAAGCAAAATGAGGACTGCAAAGAGAAGAGGACCAGGACAGAGATTGACGTTTCAATTCATAGGTGAAAGATTTCTTACCTGCTACTCCTGACAGGTTGACCTTCTACAATTATTTTCATTTTTCGCAAGAGGAAGGCGACGAGCAGATTGCTTGATTCTTGACGAACATGTTATTCAATTGAGTTATGTAACTAACTCAAATTGATTCGTAATTCACACGTGGCTTGGTTTCGTCTGTTTTGCATCGTCTTTTTTTACTCCGTCTACTTTTGCACAACTTTAAATGCCTTTTGCTTCCATCGCTTTTCAACTTGTGTTTGCTTTTCAACTTCGTCTTGTTTTCATCGTCTCCTTTTCATCATTATTTGTACTTCATCGAAATCATTTATGTTAAGTCGTTTTGACTTAACAATCTCCTCCTTTTAAGCGTAGAGATTTCTTCATCGGGTAGATTGACGTTTGAATTAATAGGTAATGTCAAACACTTCCAATAGCGTATTGCGTAAGTAAACACCGAGTAGATTAAGAAGACACGCTTTTCTTGTATGGAATAATGTTCTAAGCTGGTATAATAATGTCGATTCTGCTAAAAGCGTATTGAAGAAGTAAGCAAACATGAATGTAATTAGAAGAAGAGCACCGAGTAGAGATCGACGTTTCAATTCATAGGTGATAAAATTATTATACGTGCTACTCGGGACAGTTGACCTTCTACAATTATTTTCTCTTCTTGAAATTACTATCATTGTTTTCCTTTACTTTTCTTCTGACAGTTCACCTTCTACGATCATTTGCTCTTCTTTCAAGCTCGCCTTTTGCATCCCTTTATCAATCAATCATTCAAGGGCCATTTCTTTGGCATCAAAATAACTTAGAACGAAATTTGATCATCGTCGACGATACGGTAACTCCCAAAATGTATGAATCATTTTCACATCTCTTTTCTTGTATCCAATAATCTTCTAACTGCTATGATAATGTCGATTCCTGCCAAATGCCAATAACCTATTCCAGAAATAAGCAAAATGAGGACTACAGAGAGAAGAAGAGGATCATAACAGAGATTGACGTTTCAATTCATAGGTGATAAACCGATTCGTAATTCACACGTGGTTTGCTTTAAATGCGCTTTTGACCGCTCGCTTTTACTCGGTCTACTTTTGCACAACTTTAAATGCCTTTTGCTTCCGTCGGTTTTGCTTCCATCTGTTTTTCAACTTGTGTTTGCTTTTGAACTTCCGTCTTGTTTTCATCGTCTCCTTTTTCATCATTATTTGTACTTCATCGAAATCATTTATGTTAAGTCGTTTTGACTTAACAATCTCCTCCTTTTTAACTGCAGAGATTTCTTGTGTCAGGTGGATTGACGTTTCAATTAATACGTATAATGTCAAACACTGCCAGCAGCGTATTGCAGAAGTAAACACCAGAACAAAGATTAACGTTTTAATTCAAAGGTCAGACCGTCATAATTTTTTACTTGTGGCAAGGAAAGACACAGAACGCATAAAATGTATGAACCGGAAGACACGCTTTTCTTGTATGGAATAATCTTCTAACTAGTATAATAATGTCGATTCTCGCCAAAACATATTGAAGAAGTAAGCAAACATGAAGTAAATTAGAAGAAGAGCACCGAGTAGAGATCGACGTTTCAATTCATAGGTGATAAAATTATTATACACGTTCTACTGGGACGAGTTGACCTTCTACAATTATTTTCTCTTCTTGAAATTACTATCATTGTTTGCCTTTACTTTTCTTCCGACAGGTGCACCTTCTACAATCATTTCCTTTTCTTAGAAGCTTGCCTTTTGCATCCCTTTGTCAATCAATCATTCAAGAGCAATTTCTTTGGCATCAAAATAACTTAGAACGAAATTTGATCATCGCGCACTCATTGACACCTTTATATTCTAACTTCTTACTGTTCTCCTCTCTTAACCCTTAAACCAAATCTATCCCAACCATCAAACATTTTCTCCACCCAAACTTTACTTCTCTCAACTACCCTCTTCTTTTAGTTATCAAATTCACCGTTCTATATTACGATTGCATTTATACTCCATTTTGTCGGTTCAGTGCTTATTCTCTCTGCATTCTTGGAGTACTAAGGTATATATGTTTAGGTTAAATAAATTTTTGTAAAATTTCTTTGTTGTTAATTATTAACTGAATAGAACATATTCTCCTTTCTACGTTGTATTTGCATGTATACTCTATTTTTGTAGTTAAATGAAATATTTTTTTATATAAATTACGCTTTAGTTATTTAAATGGTTTGTATTCATGTTTGCTCGACATATTGTTTATTAGGTCATAAACAAAATGTTTTTTTAATGTTTCTTGTGATACGCTTTATAATATATATTCAATTTTATTGTTTCTAGATATATATATATCGATATAGCTATATAGATATATATTGATATATATATATATATATATATATATATATCAATGTATATAGGCACATATATATATATCGAGAATTCATTTTGACGAAGATCATGAATGGATAGATCAAGGGCGTTTATATTATGTCGATTCCTCGGTATTTACATATGGATAGAAATGCTAAAAGGCGTCAAAATTATGCTCAAATGCCAAATGTTTTTCCTCAGGTATTTACATATGGATAGAAATGCTAAAAGACGTCAAAATTATGCTCAAATGCCAAATGAAAAAAAAACAAGAATTGTTGCGACGATGTAGAGAAAATCGAGTGCAAAAACACAACTTCCACTTCATCTACACTTGAAAAATTACTCCTCAACGAATGAATCTTTCATTAATATCGAACCTTCCACGGTCAACTTCCAAGTTATGAACCCTCTTACATAAATGAAGGTACCTTTTTACAATATATTGAAACTATTTCCAACCTAACTACTCCACATCATTATAATGTCCTTTTATCGTTTGAAGGGATAAATCATCGCACATCTCCTTCAACATTAACATTCTTGCAGAATTTACGGTTGAAGTGAACAACTCCCTTACATTCCAGATTGTCAATATTGTAACGTAAACGATTTTACCTTGAACCTCCGTCGTTTTGTTGTTAAATCGGGACAAATTTCTATTGTTGCTCCTCGGATGCCTTATGCTTTAAAGTCTTTGTTTCTAAATAGCGACGAAGAATCCCAACATTTCGAAAGAATGTTCGTACATATAATAACAATGTAGCTTTCACTTCTATGGAGCGGATATGATCGTGGTGACAAAAAACACAATGGGAGTTTATACATTCCGTGTTCAAGGTCAAGTTTACCATTTCCTTGACAGTTTAGTGTCGACAAGCAATAAAGTATCTGGAATCCAACTTTATTTCTTTGATACGGATGAAGAACTACAACAAAGGCTCGGCAGTTCTGATAAACTTCGTGAAAGTACGTTGAAGCTGATTATGACAATTCTTGAACATAACCCTTATGCTAGGTTCTTTCGCCGTCTTAAAGATATTCCTTCCCTTGAAAATCACCAGTTGTTACGAGATGTTATCCGGGTCTTGATCGGTAGCGTTTACAATCTTCCTCTTGCATCACAAGTAGGCTGCTATATGGATTTGGCGATGATGAACAAGATGATAAATCTCCTCATATACAAGTCTCTGATCACTCGGTCTGAGCTATAGAATTCAATCTTATTATGCATACTACGACCCGCTTCAATACCCACTACATTTCCACGGGGTGAATCGGGATGGCATCCTCGCATTAAGCGGTTAAATTCTCAAACAAAGCGGCACCAATGGTTACGATCAAACAAGCGGTGCTCCTTTAAACAATTTTCTTCAAGCAATTGAATTATTTGCTCTCAAAACATAGGTTAGTTGTGTGCTTATTGCCTTGGTTCGAGATATTGTCTAATTGGGCAAAACTAATTTATCATTTTTTCTTACTATTACTAATTACTCGAGGACCGAACTCCAAACATGGCGTAGTATCGCGCAGAGAGTATTATCGCTATCGACTTCAAATGAGAAGTTATGATGAATCCATGCTTATCCACGACTTAAGACTACTACAACAATTCGTTGTTGGTTCTTATATAAAGATTGAAACATCACGGCTTGAATTCCATAGGAAAAAGCGAGCTAAATCGATCGAAATTTTGCGAGGTGTTTTAGATAGCGTTAATATTGGTCAAACTGAAGCTTCTACAATTGGCCGTGAGTTGTCCTCCAGCTTCATTTATCGGTCGCCCGAGGACATGAAGCGGCGTTATCTAGATGCAATGGCTCTGGTGCAAAACATGGCAAACCGGATATTTTTCTCACTATGACTTGCAACCCTATGTGGAAGGAAATACAAGAGAATCTTAAATTCCATGAAAAAGCACAAGGCAGACGATTTATTGTCCGAGTGTTGAGGTGAAATTTGAAATTCTAAAAATGACTTGATCAAAAAGGAATATTGGAGATGTTGCGCATTTGTTTACGTAATTGAATTTCAAAAGCGTGGATTCCTCATGCTCACTTGCTTTTAATACTTCAACCACAATTTAAATTTGTTGAATCCGATTCCTATGATCAAATCATATCGGTTGAAATACCTAATCTCGATCATAATTCCAGATTATATTCTCTTGTCATTAAGCACATGATCCACGATCCTTGTGGTTTTATGAACAAGCAGTGCCACTGCATGAGAAATGGTGTATGCAAAAGTCATTACCCCAAGGTTTTACTCCTTTCACTATCCATGGCGAAGGCAGATTATCCGTCTATAGGCGTAGAGATAATGGAAGAAAAGTTAAAATATCCAGACATGAGGTTGATAATAGATGGGTGGTTCCTCATAACCCGTACCTTCTGATGTTGCTTGACTGCCACATTAATGTTGAAATATGTTCCACTGTGAAGCTTGTTAAATATTTATACAAATATGTATTTAAGGGCCACGACCTTGTCAACTTTAGCGTCAACGACCAAGAAACCAGGTCTGATATTGACGAAATCACTAATTTCCAAGAAGGTCGTTGGATTTCACCCCCCGAAGCTTTATGGCGCATATATGAATTCCGCCTTGCAGAGATTAATCCATCCATCTATATACTCCAAGTTCACCTTGCAGATCAACAATCTGTTTCCTTCGCAAAAGATGCTAATTTGTCTTATTTATTGAGGAATATTGACTTCTCCAAAACAATGCTTACGGAATTTTTTAGGACCAATTCAACAAATCAAAAGGCTGCAGAAATGAAATGTCTGTATGCGGATTTCCCTCAACATTTTGTTTGGAATCAAAAAATAAGGACGTGGTCGGAAAGAAAGCGGAGAAAAGTCATAGGACGATTAGTTACTGTTGACCCTCGAGAAGGAGAAAGGTATTACTTGAGATTATTGCTCGCAAATGTTAGAGGACCAACGTCGTTTGACAACTTGTTAACTGTTGATGGTGAAAAGGTGAATCTGCTGTTTGAGGATCTTTGCTGCAATTAGGATTGCTAGCATCTGACTCTTACATACAACAAACACTTGACGAAGCTGTCATATTTCAAATGCCAACATCCCTCAGATTGTTATTTGCTACACTCTTGTTCTATTGTTCACCGGCAAATCCTAGGGAACTCTGGGAAACTTTCAGAGACCACCTCTGCTCTGACTACCTATATGCTTATTCATCCTCTAATACGTATACATATGATGATATTACAAAAATGGCTCTTCAAGATATCAATAAATCTCTGGAACAAATGGGAAAAAGCTTAGCTGATTATCATTTCACTGAACATGAATTTCGTACTGATTACCGCCGGCAGCAAACTAAGGAGGTAGAAAGTGAGATGAATATAGAGATTGATGAACAGGACTTCTTATTACAATCAAAACTAAACAGCCAGCAAAAGCACGTATTTGATTTAATAATGAATTCAGTTCTCACTTCAACGACTGCAAGTTATTTTATCGATGGTCCCGGGGGAACAGGTAAAACTTTCTTATATCGAGCTCTTCTTGCAAATTTACGATCACAGAGACAAATTGCAATAGCAGTGGCGACATCAGGCGTTGCTGCGTCAATTCTTCCGGGCGATAGGACAGCTCACTCAAGATTTAAAATCCCCCTTGATTTATCAAAGCAAAAAGTTTTTCAGTTGAGCAAACAGAGCAGTGTTGCAAAATTGATATTTGAATCAAGCCTTATTTTATGGGACGAGGCTTCCATGGCAAAACGAGAAGCCATCGAAGCATTTAACGGTTTACTACAAGATATAATGAACTCCGATCAGCCTTTTGGAGGTAAAATTGTTTTATTTGGTGGTGACTTTCGCCAAACATTGCCAGTTATTCACCAAGCAACGAAACAACAACTCATTGATTCAAGTCTTCTAAATTCACATCTCTGGCGCCATATCTCTAAACTATATTTAACGACAAATATGAGAGCTATCTCAAATCCACATTTTTGTGATTTCTTATTGCGGGTTGGAGAAGGCTCTGAACCAATGGATGAACAAGATCAAATATGTTTACCAGATGAACTCATTATTCCTTACGACAACAAGGATGAATACATTCATAGGTTGCTTCTTTTTCATTAAATTACATACTAATCTTTTTTCCATTACGATTATACTTTCCTAATATCTGATTGTGCTTACTAGGTTCTTGGAAAACGTTTTCCACGACCTAAGCTTATATTCATCCGACCGTATCGGATGATAAGCGGATGCGTGCTATGTCCAACGAATAATTGTGTTGATGAAATTAATGACATCATGATTCAAAAATTAACAGGAGATTTGCATTCATATGTGAGTTTTGACAAGACGGTTGATCGCAGACATCAAGTCGATTATCAAGATTTTCTCAATTCTTTGAACCTAAAGGACTACCTCCTCATAAACTTTTCTTTGAAGAAGGCTCTCCAATTATGCTTATGAGAAATTTAAATCCAACGGAAGGATTATGCAATGGAACAAGGTTGATATGCAGACAGCTAAAAGATCATACAATTTCAGCTGAAATTATTTTTGGAACTCACAAAGGAAAAATCATTTTTATACCTAAGATTCCCTTGCAATCTCCGGAGAACGAAAAAAATGGAATTGCTTTCATCAGAACACAATTTACAATTAAATCATGTTTTGCAATGACTATAAACAAATCCCAAGGTCAAACACTTGATCATGTTGGAATTTATCTCCGTCAACTTGTATTCTCACACGGACAGTTATATGTAGCTCTGTCAAGGGCGCGAACTCCTGAATCAGTTAAAGTTCTTATTATTCCTGGAACTTTTCAATCTTTAGACTTCAAAAAAAAGACAAGGAATATTGTTTTCCGTGAAATTTTTGAATTAGTCAAATTATAAAACATCAAATTTCCTCACAAGACAAGGTATATTATTTGTTTGTTATCTCAGTTCACATAATTTGATTTTATAGGCATAATTATTTGTCTTCGCTTGACCATCCAACATTTTCTTTCAGCATGGATAATCGTTTATTGATGAAGAATATTTTGCTGGAGCGCAATCATGGTCTTGTCAGTGATGGTCCAACAAAACAACAGTCGTTGCTTGGTTAATTCACCGACTAAAAGACAAAAGTTTGTCTTGTGCGATTCTCGGTATATCAATTACACTTTTTCTTTTGACATTTTATCAACTTACCTATCGATAATTTCTTCATAATTAACGAGGATCGCAAGTTGAGGTATCATATTCAACAATGATATACAAAGAATTGGAGACATCTTACGGTAGTGTCGGGAATATATCATTTCTAATGCAATTGTCAAATCAATTCCCTTGATATCAAACTGAAAATTTGAACATCTGATGGATTCTCACAAGTCGCACGGTCATCGAACTGTCACACAAGGCGATGCAATCATCCTCGATTTTCAACTTCACACCTTTCCAAAGTCTTATGGATTATGTGGACGACAAGCAAAAATCTGTTGGTTAGATGCTTAATACATTTTTCATACAATCTTACAAAACTTTCCACTTAGTGATTACATTAATCTTTAACACATGATAGATATTATAGCCGTAAATCGTTGAAGTGTTGGAAAAAAGATGTCATGAGAGACGGAAAAGCTTCATTTGTCCAAAATTTGTTATCATGAATAAAGAGTAATTCTCACTCTGTATCTTTGTTACTATTTTGTGTCGAGATGAACAAATTTAACATCTTCTCGTAATCTCTTGTTTTTTAGGGATCAAGCGGTCATACTATCACTTTGGAATTGTTTTGTTGAGAGCGAGGGCGGAAGATTATGGAATTACTTCACTCTCATCCAGTTATTGTTTGCACGAATCTCAAAGTGAATTTCTTTAACGGTATTTTTCCTTGCTCATAATAACACATCTTACTCTGTCCTTTTCATTTTATCTCAAAAATGATTTTGAAATGTTAGTCGTTGCATTGTCAGCGTGGTTCGACTCACCATCCTCGTTGAGCCACCCATACTGAAGTTGCCGATCTCAAAATTGGTATTCCATTATATTACGTACAACCTTTCTAACATTTTGTTACAAATTATATAGAATTTTAAAATTTCTTTCTTTTGTCGCCTATATAATTATTATGTTACAGGGCACAACGAAATAACAACCACATCAAAAACCTCGTCAGTGGAAAATCTTACTTTACATATAATCCTCGTATATCTTCTGGATCTCACCAGAATATCACCAAGATCATGTCTTTAGATTCTACCCCTAAGGTAATCGCATCTGCATATTCCAGTGACATATTGAATTTGAAACTTCTTCCTCTGAACATTGTTATCGACTTTTCCTTAGATATCATGGATTGAAGCCAAAATTTCCTTTCAGCACATTTTACAAAAATTTTGGTATATGACATGCAACAAATGCTTCCGGTCTACAGCTGCTGCATCTGGAGTTCTCTTTACTTGTAATTACTGTAGAGAAAAACGCACAGCAGAGCCAAGGTTTCTGCCTTCTATTTGCAATCTTCGATTTGTTGCTTATTCCTTTCGTGTCTATTCCATAATTTTCGCATCACTTTTTTAGTTCCATGTCACCTGCACTACTTTTTTGCCTACCCTACTATTCTTACTTTATTGAACAGATGCCGATACGACATGGATTTGACCGACGACACCGGAACTATAACGGCTTCTATTTTCGGCGACCTCGCTGAGAAACTATTAAACTTAACCGCCGTTGAAGCAATGAAATATTACAATGAGGTTATATTTTCCCTTCGTTCTTTCATCTACATTTCCAGTTTAATCAGCCCGAAATATTTTCATCTACTTATTCCACTGACAATGGACATTTTTTGTTCTCCGTTATAAGAACATGGATCTTCCCTTGGAGAAAGTGTACGCACAATTGAAAAGCGATACCTTTCTTCTGCACGTGAAGCCAGCAAACACTCGGTCTGCAGGTGGGGTGCAACGATTTACTGTTGTTTACTGCCAGAAAATTGATGCTGATGAACTACAGCAGAGTTCACTTTCACCACTCTCAGGTGCTTTTTATTCTTACTTTATCTTGATTTTATCTATAACATCATCTTTAATTATTTCTGTATGTGCCATTTAGTTTCAATTCATCTCCCCTTATATCGCTTGCTTAATATATATTGATTTTTGATATTTTCAGAAAAAAAATCCTGAATCTTCTTCATCAGCTAAACTATGTCTCGAAAAAAGGTTTTCCGATGCTGAATACCACTTGCCGTCACAAATGGATAAGCCTGTCAGTAGCAGCGAATGTACGCCGCAATCAGACACCCAATCTGCTACAGATACTCGTCGTAATAGGAAAAAACCCAGATTCTCATAACTTTCGACTTGTATTTAAAATTTTCGTCTCTAACTGCTTCTTGATTCTTTCTTCTTGAATGTTGAAAGCAATGCTTATTCAGTTGAGGTCTATAGCTAACTCAAACTCATTCTTGCATATGCTTCCGTGTGCTTTGTCAGGTTCATTTGTGTTGTTAACCGTCGTGTTGTTAACCGTACGTATGTTGTGAACTTAATACGTGTTGTTAACTTCGTCTTGTTGCGTTCTCGGCTTCGTATGCGCTATCAACCGTCTATGTTTGTATTTCTTCGCATACTTAAATGCCTTTTACGACTTCATCTATTTTTCAACTTCGCTCGCTTTTTTCGACTTCGTCTATTTTTCAACTTCATGTATTTTCAACTCCCTCTGTTTTTCTCTTGCATGGATAAAATCCAAGCTTCGTCTTCTTTTGAGTCTCTCAATAATTAGATCTTACGGATCGAACTCCTATACTTCCATTCTTTTTCAATACTTTGGTTTCGGAAAATCCTCAGCGTCATCTAACTTCGGTTCACGATGATGGAGTTTCTATTATATCATCTAATTTCTTTTAAGCGCTTCCACTCCCATGTCATCTTCCTTATGGGGTTGGCAACTATCATCATGAAGATGAGTAGCAAGCAAACATTCTGACAGATAATCTAGTGAAAAGTCTTCAACACCTTGGCGAAATAATGACAATCAACCAAGGTGTTGAAGATTTTCCACTAAATTATCATCGAAGATAACAACATTCTTCTTCGTAATATGGACTAACGATTCAGCGACCGTCTGCTATTGCTTTCGTTTTCTTCTCGGTTTTCTCTTCTCACAAATTATTTTTGCTTCTTTTAACTTCCTCTTATTCTTCTTTATTTAAAGCAGTTCACTTGATGTCATTTCCAACTCGCATTAAATTTGATTACCAATTCGATAATCCTTCTTGGAGTATCTGAATTGACTAATCCTTCTTGGAAACTATTCTTTACACATGTAAACTATTTTAACCTATCTCAAGGCAAATCGTTTACATTTCACTTTATCATCTTGCGATCTTGCCCCGCCTCGCCGATACCTCTATATCTAAACTTTCAAACCTTTCTCCTCTTAACTTGGATCAAACAATTCCTACCCTGTTCTTCGGTCTTCTTCTTCTTTAACCTATATACATCATATCCTTCATTGCAAGAATATAACAACAATTAAACTTCGTCTTCTATTTCAACCAAAGAAAGAACATATAACTTTCTTACAGAGAATGTTTGGAGCAGTTTCTGATAAAAATAGCAACAAACTTTCACTAATTAAATACGATCGTCTTTCAGACAAACTTTTTGTTCCTTTAATTGTAATTTAGCTTATTGTCTGTAACTCACAAAAAAATTAATCTTCAGTTTCGACTTGTATTTATAACTTTCTTACATAATCGCTTCTTGATTCTTTCTTCTTGAATCTTGAAAAGCAGTTATTGATTGACTCTTACCTTGTTCTTGAGAGCTTCGAGAAGATGATGGAGGAAGCTTGAGAAGAAGAAGCTTCAAAAGAGAGATCCACATAAGAGATCCACATAACACACACACACATACACATATATATATATATATGATAACAAATTAGATAAGAAAAACAAAACATAGAGAATACAATAACAACTTGTTCTTCTCCCCTATTTGTTATAATAAGAAATGATTAACGGTGATGACTCTGCATAAATTTCATCGGCATCTTACGCATATCTATCATCCCGCCTGCATATACATCATCATCTTCTCCATTTGATTCATTATTTCCTTCATTCTTTGACTTCTTGGCGTAAACTTTATACTTCATTATGCGGCGTCGGAAGGCAAAGAAGGTTGATCATCATCTGCTACGAGTTCTAGAAGCGTAAGTGTAGTATCATATCGTCTGCAGATTGGATGTAGTCCTCTGCTTTCCTTTTGACCCACCTACATTATCTTCGAACAAGCCTAACTTCTTCTTGAGGCATAAACTCTTTCAACGAAGGTCCTCCACATGATTTTCTCCTTCCATTGATCCGCATATCGAGCTCACTTGAGATGCGCAACTTGTTGCAGGAGACTTCTTCTGTAACTCCTCCCGTCAGTCTAGCTTTGTTCTCGTAATCTTCATTTCTCTTGTTGAGATGCTTCAAGTCAATTACATTTATAGTACCTAAATTGATAGTGCTTTTTGAGGCACTCTCGGGTTTTTCCACTTCAAGGCAATTCCGATTCTCTGAAAATTCTTGTCAATAGCATGTCGTACGGATAACTAGTTGTATGTTTCATTTATTTCACCATATAATGAAAGATCAGAAATGGTAAATTTACTGGTGTGTGGTTCAACAGATAGAATAAACACTGCTCATCGAAGGTAGTTACCAAGTGTCTTGAACCCGTTCTTGATGCGATGCGGTTGAGCGAATCGCATGAAGAACCCTAGCTTTCGGGACCAGATTTGAGGTCTTCCTTTACGATGGGTCATTCACTCCATAAAGTTGTTTACTAACATCTGTTTCCTTTAAACCGCCCATTGTTATCCATTTAGGATTGGTAGAAAGCTTTTCTCCAACGGATGAACATCCAGTCAGCTTCTCAATCAAGTCCATTGTAACAATAATGGTAACTCCGTCTACCGTTGAGACAATAGTCTTTTCCACCATCTGTGCATACTTCCAAAAATCAAATACCTGATTTGGATACACATCCTCTCGGACTGCGAAGAAATTTCTCCAACCGGCTCCAATAATCTCCGGTTCGATATCCATTGTATCTCTTCGTAGAGATTCGAAGTCCACATGCCTTCCATACATCATAGCTCCCTCCATTGCTTCTGATTTGAAAATGATTCAGATACTCTGTTCTTGATGGTAATCTCGTTCGATAGGATTTTGAGAGCGAGAGAGATAAAAGCGTCTGAAGGCTAATGGTACTTGAATCGTTTCGCCCTTAGTATATATACTTAATAAACCAACCATGGAGGAGAGGAAGCCGATGGAAAGAGAAAAGCGTTGTGAGTGGTGCGTGAAGGTAGAAATTTCGAGTGAAGGGACAAGATTTAATTTAGAGACACCCAACCGTCGAAATTTTCCTTGAACTTTCCTTGTGCGAAGTTACCGGTGTAACTTATCGTTCTTCTTGTCGTTACTCTCGGCGCCCTTTTAACTTTGATTGTGGCTTCGCTAAACCATTAAGTGAAGAGCGGTTGAGGAAATCGGCGAAATCTCAACATGGTTAAATATATTATAAAATCAAAACCAAAGGCGATATTTTAGGACAATAAATTCATATTTACGTAAACTTGAAAAGCAGACAAAAAGTGACAAGTCTGCTTGTTTGAGGTTCAAAAGCAAGATTGAAGAAGCGGTTGACCACCAAGGTTATAAATAAAAGTCAAGTCAACATATTATTTACGCTTTGCATTCTCGTCTCTTTTCTACTTATGCTTTTTGTTCATCTTTTATTCATTAAAATCGTATATGTGAAGTCATTTTGGCGTATGCCAAAACAGAAATTGACGTTTCAATTCATCGTGATAGACTTACGGACACCGTCATAATTATTTATTTGTGGCGAGGAAATACCGCTAACCCCAAAATGTATTGATCACTTTCACATCTGTTTTGTTGTATCCAATAATCTTCTAACTACTATGATAATGGCGATTCTGCCAAATGCTAGTGACGTTTCAATTCATAGGTAATAGGTTTCTCACGTGCTACTCCTATGATTGACCTTCTACAATTATTTTACATTTTCGCAAGATGAAGGCGGCGAAGCAGATATTGCTTGAATCTTGAAAGAACCGGTTATTCAATTGACTTTTGTAACTAACTCAAAGCGATTCTTAATTCCACGTGCTTTGCTTTCTCTACTTTCCATTATGCTTTTACTCCGTCTACTTTTGCACAACTTTTGTCTACTTTGGCTTCCGTCGGTTTTACTT